>OX451741.1:1120212623-1120820123 GCA_948472305.1 Vicia faba | reverse complement strand
TTTTATTTAAAAATAAATAAAAATGAAAATATATGTTTTTAAAATAATAATAACGAAATATCAATGTCATAGTTTTGATATAAAATGATATAATTTTTTTTTTAAGATTCGATCTCTGTGAATCTCCGATTCTCTATGGGAATGGGGAATAATATTCTCCCGTGACGGATATCGAGAACGAAGATGGGGGAAAATTGAAGAGACGGGTTGGGAAACGGAGAAGAATCCTTGGCACTTTCTATGTCCCGTTAACATCTCTAAGTATAATGCTGGCTTGCTAATACAATCGATCAAGTGACAAAAAACTAAGAGCATTGACAGCTGTATTACGAAAACTTATAGAAAATAATCCGACTTATAATTGTATAATATTTTATTTTATTACTATTTGTATATAGCCCTAAAAACCTCTTAAATTTTTTTTTAAACTTATAAAAAGGGTTTGACCCAACCATCATAAGCAAAGGTAAAGTTTTAGAAAATTTATAATCTCCTATATTTTAAGTAATAAAAATAGAGTGCTCGAAAAATATTTCATTCGTAATAAATTATAAACAAAATTTTCTTTTTAGATTAATTGAATAATTAATATATCTTGTCTATATATATAAATCAGATACATCAATTACTCAATAAATCTAAAAAGTAAAATTTACTTATAATTTATTACAGAGAAGTATATTTAATAGTTTGGAGATGCACACTAGGATTTAAGAATCATATATGAGCCACAACATTTTAAAATACTCAGAGCCGATTTTGAAAATATGTGTTTAACCTTAACATAAAACCCCTTCATCGAGAGAATGTAATCCACCATTGTTTCTTAAGGAGAGACCCATGAGACCCAAATTAACCACCTTGTCAGCATCAAAGTCGGCTACTAAGAGCATCTTAAATGATGCTATTTATTTTTGGGTTTTTTATGGGACCTATTAAATTACATCATCTTAATGCAATTTATCTTATTTTAGGTCCTACATCTTTACCTCATATATTAATATTTTATTCTTATTAATACTAATTTAAGTAACATTGATTAAAAAAGAAAAAAACAAATAAATAAATTATATTTTTATTGCTTCCGTAAGTTGCTTCAGTTGGGTCAAAGTTGCATCACAATGCAATTACATTACCATGTAGGCAAACTCCAATGAAAAAAATCTCACTTTTTGATTCTTCAACTGGTGAACCATATGAAAAACCAATAATTGGAGTTACTCAAGGATCAAAGACTATGCGGTGTTGCAAGAAGCAAAACAACGATGAACGACGACAACTTCCCTGAAGGGGATCTTAAGAGGGATTTTCAAAATTTTGATCCTCTTAGCAGAACAATCTCGATGAACGGATGCTGATTAAACCATTAATAAAAAACAAATACATAATAAAGATTCGGAATTACCTCTTGAAGCATGTTTTAACTTTGATCACGAACATGGAAAATACTATCGTCTCTACAAAGTCCACGCAAGTACAAAGTGAAATGCGGTGCTAGCCGTTTCTTGTTCAGAGAAAATTGATAATTTGCATTTGTAGGGGAAAGAGCTCCTCTATTTATAGGGAGCTTCTAAAATCCTAATGTGCTTATTTTTTTGCTTTTCTAAAATAAGTCAAATCTTATTTAATTAAACTATTTTAATTATATTATTATTATTATTTATATTTAATCAAACTCTTTTAATTAAATAAAATAAAATATTAATTAAATTAAATCATATTTAATTTAATCAATTGTCAATTCTCATTTATTAAATTAAATCATATTTAGTTAAATAAATTATATATGTGTTAATGTATTAAACAATTTAAATATTATTAATACATAACTAAATTAAATTAAATTAAATTTAATCGTCCATTTCGCTATCAGTGCTCTATATGTGTGACCCTGTAGATTCTTGTAACATTGAAAATAATATTAAATCACTTATTTAATATTATAAAGAGTGAGTGGTATCTAGCAACACATCACTGCTACCCAAGTGACGAAAATATCGTGTGATCTGACATAATATTTATCTGATACTAATCATGTGTATTGTTAGACTACGACACCAAATCTAGAGGGAGTGAATAGATCCCCAAATAAAAACTATCTTTCAAAATGATTATTTAAAACTTATTTTAAAAACAATGTTGAGCAAAAGATTTTTGGCCTAGATTAAATATAGTAGTCTAAACGAACCTAATTATTAGAAACTCGGATATGCACGAGCCATATAGAATTAACATAATAATAAAATTAATCAATATAATAATATCTCAACTAACCGTTTAATATTCAACACAACGATTTCCTTTTTCCAATGAAATCATATTAAAAACATAATATGACAATATATCGAACATGTGGCACACAATCAATTTTTCAGAATTTTCTTTGAGATTTATTGATATGCAAAAGCACTTACAATCAAAGTGATTATAAGCTAATCAACAAAGCAATTTAAACCTTAATATTCAAAGATAAATTCTATATGAATCAATCGATCAAACAACATATTCAACACATTGCATATAGAGAGTAAATGAAAGTAGAAGATAGAACATTGCAATTCCTTTGAGTTAAACAAGCTAAAAAATTTGTCAAACACTTGGATTGCAATCAAAGTTTTATAATTTTCCTTTGTATTGTGTTGATATGAAAAATCACTTATAATCAAAAGTGATTATAAGAAACTCAACACACAATTCAAAATAAAAAGTTGTTTCAGAAAATTCCTACGCGTTTATAAATTACTCAATGCTATTTGACAAATCAATGTATGAAGATTAAAGCAAGTAAAGCAATAAAAGAAAAGAAACACAAGGAATTGTTTAGGAAGTTCACCAATCGTCCTCGCTATGGCTACATCTCCCCCGATTCCAAATTTAGAATTAGGATAATTTCTTATTTTGCAAAAGTATGGCTACAAGAGAAGTGTTCAAGAGCAATTGTACAAACCCTAACTGTTTGATGTTGATTCAACCCCTTCTCTTCTTTTGATCTTCAACAAGACCAAGACCAATAGATGCAACCTATTCTTCGCTTAAGTTACTTCCTTGAAAAAATTTCAAACACTCCAAGGTTTCTTGCAAAGATTTCAAATACTCCAAGAGATTTTTCACTCGAGTAATTCGATTGCACACCATCAACACTATAACACCACAAATTATAGATTCATTATTATTTAATTAATTTAGCATGATTATATGAGTCCTTGTTAAGTGTTTGGTATATATGATGTTTTGATGCTTTGTGTAAGTCCTTGTGACGATTTATGATGTGTAATCGTGATGCATTTGTGATGCAATAGCGATGACTTGATTCATATGATGTTTATAATGATGACTTGTGTGGTATTTAATGAGATAGAGGTGAACGATGGGATAATAAGAGGTGTTTAGGATTTAAATGAATATTTTGAAATTATTTAGATTTAATAGTAATTATTTATAATTATTTAGATTTAAATAATGGAATAATAGTGGTGTAGAGAAAATAAGGGCAAGATGGTCATTAGTGAAGGATAAGTGAGGACATAATGGGAAGTTAATTATTAGGGGTCTAAGAGGGATAGTCTGGTATAAAGAGAAGGTTTGGGATTTTATACGATCATTTTGTGCGATTGTGGAATTGGAACAGACGATATGGAGAAAAGAAGTCTAGAGCACAAGAGGTAAGAAGAACATATGAATCCCGGTAGAGCATTGAGAGAAATTGATATCTAACAATAACCTTAAGGTAATAGGAGTTTTATCATTGTTATTATATTTGATTTAAGGTTTAGATGATGGTAGATTGCCTTAGGTTTTGGTAGATGAGGATTTGGTGTTGTTTGATGAGGAATTAATGAATTGGTGATGAATAATGACTTATAATTGATGTATAATGAGTATGGAATTATAGGATATTGATAGATGATGAAACCCTGTGATTATATGATTTTTTAGGACCAGTAATATGGTGAAATCGCAGAATTTGGGACTACTTTTATGCAGGAAATTGCAATAGGAAAACCCTGT
Source organism: Vicia faba (assembly GCA_948472305.1). Taxonomy (NCBI): domain Eukaryota; kingdom Viridiplantae; phylum Streptophyta; class Magnoliopsida; order Fabales; family Fabaceae; genus Vicia; species Vicia faba. Next base: position 1,120,816,115 of record OX451741.1, on the reverse strand, counting down.
TCGTGCAGCGTCGCCAGGCGACGTATGTAGTGTTGTCGGGTGAAGACGCGTCACCAGGAGAAATAGGTAGTGACAAAGGGCAGTAAAGAGTGACGCTTCTGAAGCATGTCTCTATAAGCATCGCCAGGAGATGGTGGTGGCGAAGGGAGCATCGCCAAGCGATGGATGTGTGTTACTAGGCGATGATGTCCAGTTTTGATTGGCTGTATTGAATTTTCTTAAAAGAGTCATAACATGAGTTTTATAACTCGGAATGAGGTATCATTTGAAGCGTTGGATAGATAGCGTGATGAAATTTATTTATGTGGAGTAAAACGAAGTATAAGAAGTATATTTCTAATACCTAATCTAGAATTAAGTTAGGTTCTCCATGTTGAATTACAAAGATGGTTGTTTATTAAGATGATTAGAAGATGAATAGAGGATGATTATGAGACATTATGATGATACCTTGTATAATATGATGACATGAAGATATGTTGTGTGATATGATGATGTTTGGGTATTATGATGACATGATGATGATATTATGATGATGCTTTATTATGATGATGATTACACAATATTATGATGATATGATATTTTATTAAGATGATTATATGATGATATGATATTATGATGATGATATGATGATGTAATCATGAATGATGATGCATGTTGACTAGCCGCGGTCATGTTTATTATATTGTTGCGCATCATGTATTAATGGCTATAATACAGTGGGAGAACTGACTTGGGTGTTTTGTGTTTTATCGCAATATTGCGGATAGCAAGAGTCGCCACCGACTTTTATTTTATCCAATAAAGGAAAGGGTGAAAAGAACAGGAAAGACCTTTGAGATATTTTATTGAGTTCGGGGGGTAGGTTATGAAAAGGGAAGGTGTTAACACCCTTTTCATCCGTAGTTATATACGGGCTCTTAGTTGCTTGCTAGATCACTTTTGAAATTTCTTGGTTTAAAATGTGTTTGTGGTGGGTTTTGAAAGTATTTATGAAAAGCGCTTTAGTTTAGGAAAACTTTGTAATGATTCTCGTCTCTATAATAATGCATACAAAGTGTTGGACTTTTTGAAAATATTTCATGTTTTGAAAGTGTTTGGTGTGTTTGAAAAGATGTTTGTTTTTTTGAAGATAGATTATGAGCAAGCAACTAAGAACGTTATACCTACTCAAAAGTCTTTTGTTCATTTCTTCCTTCCTTTGACATTGCCATCTTACCATTGATTGGTAAGAAGCAATATCTTTGGATGTGAAGGGACGGGCGTGAGTCATTGTATAGTCATGAATAACAATGTTGTGAGATATCTTAGCATTTCTCTTAAGGGACTGGGATCATTTGTAAGGCAACATTCGAAGCGTCATCGAAAGACTATGATCTTGTATTTTTGGTTGTTTTCACTAAGATGTCTCACATGCATATCATGACCATTTTCTCAAGCCAACAAGTGGAGTTAACCCTAGAGGTGTAAGTGTGCAAGTGTTTATTTTTTAATGCTTGGTTTATCTTGAATTAGGATTCTCTAATCATTGATTTTATCTTTCCATACAAACCCTAATCACTAGCATTTATATGAAAGCGGTAAATTACGGAAAATAAATGCCCTACGCTATTACAACCATTTTGGGGATGGGGTGTACAAATTTACAAATGGGGATTGCAAGAATTTAAATCTAATTATCTATTACAACCATATTGAAACTTGAATAATATACAAGAATTGAAAGGAATATAATGTACAAGACATGAATGAAAAGAAAATGAATTTATTTTGATTTTGTTAAAGAAAGATTTTGGCCTATTTAGCTAAAAGAAAATTTAATTAAACTAAATAAAAATTAAGATTAAGTTAAAGAAAAGAAAAATAGGAAAATGTTTTTGGTCTTTTTCATTGTAAGAAGTTAAATAAAAATAAACTAAATAATTTAAATATATTTTTGGTGTTTTTGATTAATAAAAATAATTATAATAATAAAAATAATAAAGTAAAGAAAATGAGATAAAGATATAACATTAACGTTAGGGGGGTTCAGAAAATGGAATTGTCGTGGCCCAGTCAATGGAGGCCCAGGCGTGCTTCCCGCAAACAAAAAAAAGTGAGAATTTTTGGAAAAATGACAAAAGGTCTCGTTGGTGCTCGAACCTATGACCTTCTACATGGCAATGCTTTAGCGCGTGCTGTTTGTACCACCGTGGTGGTCTGTTTCCTCCATTCATAAGATAACTTCAATTAAATATAAAATGAACTCGTTTCTGAATGTTTGAAATGCCCAACTTCTTCTTCCTTGCGCGTGCAGGCCATGATAACTCCATTTTTAAGCTTCTAAAAGCTTCATTTCTCAGCCAAATAAAAAAATGTAAACATCAAACTTGCCTAAAATTTGAATACGAAGTTAACCACATAATTTTCAAAAGTTATGGGTCGAAGGTTAGCATGAATTTTATTCAGTACCAAAATTAAGACCTAACTGATCATAGATGAAATTATCAAAGTATAAGCAATGATAATCAAAACTATGGACATAGTCAGCTTTCTAGACATGATATCTACATATTTTCTTCACAACGTATATAAAAATGATACATGAATGAAGAGTTCCAAGTTTGAAAAACTTACCTCTTAGAGTGAAACTCGAATGACTTCTACACGACTTCCAGAAATGGTTTTGATGATGGATTCAACTTTCCTGGACCTCCCTAAAGCTATTCCAATTGTTAGAATGTCTTGTAGCTTGCCCAACTGCTCTGGACAAGTCAAGCTGCAATGATGGATTTTAAAAATGGTGGATGAGGAAGGAGGAGTTACAGGAGTGGTTTAAGGGTTGGGATAGTTTCTATGTGGTATATAGAAGCTTAGTGAATCAAAAGGCCAAAAAACGCACAAAGGAATTTGAGATTTTGTGTGTAAAGTCAGGATGTGCCAAGTTTTATGCTTGTGTGCAGGTTCTGAGTTTTTGAGAGTTTTGGGAGTATTCTAAGGTTGGTAATCTCTTATTCTCTCCTCTATCCTCCTTTTTTTCTCCTCCTTTATGTTGCAAATAATGTCTCTATTTATAGGGAAGAGGTTTGACATCTTGTAGTAACCAGAATCTTGAGATAACATGTTATGGTTTAGTTGAAAATGAAAAAAATCAAGTTGAATGGATTTTCATGGTTCCAAAGTTCAAGTACAAGCATGGCCTAATGTTTGTTGGGTGCATGATACTTGATTCATGCTTTTGATATTGCTTGCAATCAGAGATAAAGGTCACAAGGTTCAATGCATTGACAATTTGCATAAAGCTTGCTTTTCTAAAATGGCAATGGTAACTTTGTGCCATTAAGGGAAAATTGGCTTGGACAATACTTTAAACACTTGGGTAAGAGCTTAATTAATTGTGTAAACAATTAATTATGGAGTGAAACACAAGTTTGAGGCCTGCAAAGCAAGATCATGTATCATGGCCTATGGATTTGATCAATGTTCTTCAAAATTATGTCTTCAACTTGATTCCTTCTACAAAGATCTTGAATCTCTGTGGAACTTTGATCTTTTTCTTACTCTGGTTTTCGACAAGAATCTTAAATATCTTAGAGATGTCGAATACTCCGTCCTTTCATTTTGATCACATAGATCCACAACTTTCGACCAAACTCATCAACATAAAAAACAGTATTTGTTTCCACCAATTGTATGTTCTTCGAATTGACCACATTCATCTGAATGTACCACTTTGAGCATGCAAGATGATCTCATTGACATAGTCAAAACAAAATAATTTCTGGATTGCTTTCCTAATAAACAAACTTCACAAATCTTTTTTCCAAGCATCTCAAGACTTGGAATACCAGTAACCATATCTTGAGTAATCAGTTGATTAAGTGGTCGAAAGTTCAAATGTCCAAAATTCAAATGCCACAACCAACTATCCTTGTGTTTGAACAATTTTCAAACATTTAACTTCTATCAAATTGATCATTGTCTTAAATGTCCTGTTTTTTGACGACAGAGATTTTAAGACCAAATTGTTCTTGGTGTCGAACAATCTCAAAACTCCATCTTTCATGACAACTGAGAAACTTTTTTTGACTAGTTGTCCAACACTTAGCAAGTTGCACTTTATTCTAGGTACATAGAGCACATCTTTAATCATAAATTTTCTTCCATTACTCATTTTAAAGATTATGTCGCCAGTACCTTCTTCTTGCAATGAACTATTATCAACAAGTTTTTTTGTTAAATTGTAATTCATAGTGTCGAAACTATGTGTGTCAAAGGGTTTAGAGGTGGATCGAAGCAGGTTGCTCGAAGGAAGCCATTTCCCAGTCGAAGCTTGGGGATTGAAGCAAGCATGAAGATAGACAACATGTCAGCTATCAATCTGGAGAAGAACCCAATAGCACATGGTTGAAGCGAGCACATCGAAATGAGGTTCCATTATCTTTGAGAGCAGGTAGCAGATGGGAAGATGAATTTAGAATAATGTAGAACTGAGAATCAAATTGCAGACATCATGACGAAGGGAGTGTAGGTCAAAGTATTCTTAAGACTAAGAACCATGATGAATATAAATTATTTAGACACAATGAATTATGTGGTGTGTTAAATTGTAATTCATAGTGTCGAAACTATATGTGTCGAAGGGTTTAGAGGTGGATCGAAGCAAGTTGCTCGAAGGAGCCATTGCTCAGTTGAAGCTTGGGGGCCGAAGCAAGCTTTCTCTTCTTCGACTTGTCAAAATCTGCCAACCACTCCTGTCAATCAGTCATGTGGTTCGAACAACCTGAACCAAAATTTGAATTCTACATGGTTATTTGCAATTGCACACCCTTTTTTTGTCTGCTTTGCCCTTTCGATAGTTTCCTCTTCCTCCCTTCAAGGATTCAGAAGTTCCATCTTCGACCTGATGCTTGAGAGCCCAATATGATCCATGGAAACTATATGGGGCATTAAAAGTCCAATTGTACTTGTGCAAACTCAAACCCTAGTCTTGAGTCATAAGTGCTTAAGGAGGTATCTTGAGCTGATCAAACCTTGTGCAGTCTTGAACCAATAGAGATCTTGTAAGAAAATTCTTAAGAAATGAGAGGGCAAACTTTGGGGGTACAACAGCTGCCCCTGTTCAATCTTCTTGAACCTGAAGAGTTAGATTGGTGGATCCGCCTTTCGTGGCTTAAAGGTGAAAGATGATTGAACACTAAAGTGCCAAGAAATTTGCACTTGATAATGTATTGATTAGGGAATGGGCTTATAGATGCCATTTGGAGGGATGATGGTAGAAAATGGAGGAAAATCAGCATGTATCTTTGGTTGATTCATACTGAAACTAGATGTCTTTCCTGTCTTTAACTGGGAGAATTAATTCTTGTCCAGAAGAGGTCTTCATTAGCTTGTCTTTAATCTGGAAGAAATGAATCTAACTAGAAGAGGTCTTTGATTCGCCTGTTTTTAACTAAAAGAAATAAATCCAACTAGAAGAGGTCTTTGATTCGCCTGTTTTTAACTGGAAGAAATAATTCTAACCAGAAGAGGTCTTTTATTCGCCTGTTTTTAACTGGAAGAAATAAATCTAATAAGAAGAGGTCTTTGATTCGCCTGTCTTTAACTGGAAGAAATAAATCTAAACAGAAGAGGTCTTTGATTCTCCTGTCTTTAACTGGAAGAACTAAATCTAACCAGAAGAGGTATTTGATTCGTTTGTCTTTAACTGGAAGAACTAAATCTAACCAGAAGAGGTCTTTGATTCTCCTGTCTTTAACTGGAAGAACTAAATCTAACCAAAAGAGGACTTTGATTCGCCTATCTTTAACTGGAGGAAATAAATCTCACCAGAAGAGGTTTTTGATTCACCTGTCTTTAACTGGAAGAAATAAATCTCACCAGAAGAGATCTTTGATTCGTCTGTCTTTAACTGGAAGAAATAAATCTAACCAGAAGAGGTCTTTGATTCGCCTGTCTTTAACTGGAGGAAATAAATCTCACCAAAAGAGGTCTTTGATTCGCCTGTCTTTAACTGGAAGAAATAAATCTCACCAGAAGAGGTCTTTGATTCACCTGTCTTTAACTGGAAGAAATAAATCTCACCAAAAAAGGTATTTGATTCGCCTGTCTTTAACTGAAAGAAGTAAATCTAACCAGAAGAGGTCTTTGATTCGCCTGTCTTTAACTGGAAGAAATAAATCTAACTAGAAGAGGACTTTGATTCACCTGTCTTTAACTGGAAGAAATAAATCTCACCAGAAGAGGTCTTTGATTCGTCTGTCTTTAACTGGAAGAAATAAATCTAACCAGAAGAGGTCTTTGATTCACCTGTCTTTAACTGGAGGAAATAAATCTCTCCAGAAGAGGTCTTTGATTTTCCTGTCTTTAACTGGAAGAAATAAATCTCACCAGAAGAGGTCTTTGATTCTCCTGTCTTTAACTGGAAGAAATAAATCTCACCAGAAGAGTTCTTTGATTCGCATGTCTTTAACCAGAAGAAATAAATCTAACTAGAAGAGGTCTTTGATTCGCTTGTCTTTAACTGGAAGAAATAAATCTAACCAGAAGAGGTATTTGATTTGATTGACTTTTCCTACAAGAAAGAGGGTTAGTTGCATGCAAAAGTATGCATGGCGTGATGATGTTCTCAAAATAAATGTGATTATGCTTATGTGCATTTGTCATATATGTGATAATGTATGAATGCGATATGTTTATTGAAGTGTATCTTTGTCTTGGGAAGTAAATTTATGACTACTCCTGGGGAGTTTTTCTTATTTGTTTGAAGAAATTAAGATAATATCTGGTTGGGTCCAGGCTTCAGCAATGATTGGAGAAGTTAAACTATTATCTGGTCAGGTTCAGGTTTTAGTAACTTGGAATTGAGATCGACTGTTATCTGGTCAGGTCCAAGTTTCAGCAACTCTAACTGTTATCTGGTCGGGTCCAGGTTTTAGTAATGAGGATAGGATGAAGTTGAACTAATATCTAGTCGGGTCCAGGATTTAGTAACTTAAAACGAGACTTACTGTTATCTGGTCGGGTCCAGGTTTTAGCAACTCAAACTGTTATATGGTCGGGTCCAGGTTCCAGCAATGTTTGGAGAAGTTAAACTATTATTTGGTCGGGTCCATGCTTTAGTAACTTGAAATTGAGATCAACTCTTATCTGGTCGGGTCCAGGTTTCAGCAATATTTGGAGAAGTTAAACTATTATCTGGTCGGGTCCAGGCTTCAGAATGTTTAATTGGTATCTGGTCGAGTCTAGGCTTGAACTATTGATTGGTCGGGTCCATGCTTTAGTAACTTAAAATTGAGATTTACTGTTATCTGGTCGATTCCAGGATTTGCAGTAACTGAAGAAATAGATGAAGTCAATTGTTATCTGGTCGGATTCCAGGCTTCACAACCACTTGTTGAAGTTGACTGTTATCTGGTCGGATTCCAGGATTTACATTAACTTACTGGGATGGATGAAGTTGAACTATTATCTGTTCGGGTCCAGGCTTTAGTAACTTAAAATGAGATTTATTATTATCTGGTCAGGTCCAGGTTTTAGCAACTCAAACTGTTATCTGGTCGGGTCCAGGTTTCAGCCACTCAATCTATTATCTGGTCGGGTCCAGGTTTCAGTAATTGAAGAAGTTAAACTACTATCTGGTCGGGTCCAGGCTTCAGTACCTGTTGGCGACTTCACTGGGGATTAGGGGTTGTGTTCCCTTAATTTGTAATAGTCTGAGAGGAAAACTCAAGTTGGGGAATCTGTAGTTTGTTGGGGAAATAAACCTTGTTGAAGAGAATATTTGATGAACTATTGGGGAGGTGTTTTCTTTTGGCAGAAATCCTCGAGGATTCTTCTTGAGACCAACTCAGCTGGGTAGAGGTTTTCCGGAGACTGAAACTCTGGCTGGGGGTTACATGAATGTGTCTCTGTGAGGATAATCTTGTTGAAGTGATTCTGTGGGGGTATCCATGGAATTGGCCTTGTGGGGATTTATAGACAGCTTGAGCTTTGTCTTCTCCTTTGGAAAATGTTGATCAGAGTGACAAATCTTTTACTAATAGACAAAATTATGAGATAACGAGACATAGTCGTACGCTTTAATCCCTAACTTTTGCTTGGACTGCCCTTTCGGGTTTTTAGTCCAACGGGATACCCTTTTTTCCCAAGCCTCCTTTTCAGGTTTTCGACTTGTCGGGTGTATAATCTTTTGCATATATATCCCTAATTTTTTCTTGAACCTTTTGGTTCGCTGGGACGCCCTTATTTTTGCCTAGGCGTATCAACCTAGCGAGTCTCTTTTATGCGTAGTATTTTTCGACTATGTCCGCGTGGACAATTGTCACTGTCTATGATAGCAAATGTTGTAGAAATAACAGAAAATGTTTGCTTGGTCGTATGTGACCCTTTGTTGGAATCCATGTTCAATTCCCCAAGTGATTCAGATGGAGACCTGGCCTTGGCTATTCAACATTTCTTGAGAGAGTTTTTGAATATCGACTTGACTGCCCTAGATGTGCTAGACAGTGATCATGCGGTGCCCCTATGAGAGATTTGTCATTCGAGGCGTATTTCAATTTGAAGTTATTCTGTTCATTGAGAGAATTTCCGTTGATTATATATTCTCCTTGCGAATTTCTGCGTTGTCAAACAATTGGCTATATGCGAACATCGGTATTCAAACAATGCAAAGTTTATGTTTGTCTTGAGAATTTTTTTTGAAAAATGCATTTTTAAATAAGCAACAAAATTTTGTAAGAATATGAATTCAACTCATGATTTACAGTAAGCCTTAAAGGATTCAAGATACCTTTTGTAACAATATGCTTTCGAACTAACCCATGCTTCAATTAGGACTTTTAAAGGGTTCCAACGTGGCCTGGTTCATGGTTTAAGAAACAAAGGATAAGGCTCAAAGTTTACTTGTACCCAACCTGTTCTCCATGATGTTCTCCAGTCCTATAATCAAATAATTGCGCGCTTGGATTCCAATTGAGTATGGAATGGTTTTTTAGGTGATGGTTCGGATATCAGAAGTTTACTTGTGAAGGAAGTCATTTTTTGCAACATTTTTCATGTTGTCGAGGATTTGTAGCGACCTCTTTTTTTGATTTACTATCCCTAATTTCTGTCTCACTGTTTTTGTTTTAAGATTACAGCCAACGGGATGCCCCAATTTTTCTTAAGCCTCCTTGTTGTACCCCAAAATTTTCCCTCCCATTTTTCATGCAAGATACTATCCTAGGTTTTCTCGTATACTCAATTTGGCTCAAAGGTTAATCAGGCATATTCTCTTCTTAGGCAGCAAATCAACAATTAGGGTTTGGTATTTCTCATAGAAAATTGAGTTTTCAAGGTTTCAAATGGTCTTCATAGGTCTTCCTATCTCTTCAAGGATGTTTATGTCATTTTTCAAACTTTACATTACAAGTTGGCTCGGTCGTTGGCTCAGATAACTGGAAACAATTACTTTGACCCAAAAAATCGACCTTTTGCGAGAGCAAATTCAAGCGATTGTAACTTATTCATTATTCGATATTTTTTAGCGGTTCTTTTTGCGTATGATTCTCCTTGATGTCACCTCCACTTTCTCTTCACATAACAGGATCCTGAGACGATTATTTCTGCGTATGGTCATAAGTTATGTCGCTCACGAGTTTATCTTCAAAGATCAAAAGAAAATTGTGTTTGGAAGACTTTGAAAGTTATCGAACCGTTGCAAGTCATTTGTTTGATTTCGAATGTTCTTAAACATAATTTGCTGAAGTTTGTTAATTCTACAAGATTGATGCATGTTCTTAAAACATGTTTGTTAGACAATGAAGTCCCATTTTAATCAAGTATGACATGCGAACTCATTTTGATTATCAATTTAACATTGGACAAGAGTTGAAGATTAAGACTTTCATTTTAAATGACCATGGTTTTGGATTCAAGTTAACCAAGTGGAATTAAATTCTTAAACATTTATTTTGTTTAGAAATTTGATTGGAGTACAAGGCGTATATTTTGTTTGATCATTTTTTGTGATTGCTTGAAGTTCAAGTTACCCAAACCAAGGTGTTTTATTCAAAACATTCAATTGAGAATTTCAAAGTTCAATTAAAATTTGAGATTGGTACAATAAATTTCATCACACCAAATTTATTCAAAGGCTTTGTGTTCATTACATTACAAGTAAGGTAAAGTTACAAATTTTGTTTTGTTTACAAATGAAATAAATTACAAGATTTGTTTTATTTACAAAGGAAGAAATTTTGTGTTATTTCTTAAAAGTCTTCATTGCTTCATCTTCAAGCAATCCATCCAATCTTCGCTTGCCTCCCACGCCTCATGTTCATGAAACAAAGAAGAAAAGAAAGTTAGCAAGCATTTCAGACAAAGTGATATGTAAAGAAAAATAAAATTCATCATTAGGGTTTGTATTTAGGAATCAGATTTTAAGGTTTGTTTTTTATCATAATCCCTCTTGTATTATTTTGTAAATCACAAGGTTGGACCTTGGTTCATAAAAAGAAAAGGAAATTTGCAATTATGACCCAAAGCCCAAGGCTGTCCTACAAACAACAAAGCAGGCTGCATAGCAAACTGCAAAAACAACAAAGCAGGCTGCATAACAAACTACAACAACAACAAAGCAGGCTACATAGCAAACTGCAACAACAACAAAGCAGGCTGCATAGCAAACTGCAACAACAACAAAGCAGGCTGCATAGAAAACTGCAACAACAACAAAGCAGACTACATAGCAAACTGCAACAACAACAAAGCAGGCTGCATAGCAAACTGCAACAATAACAAAGCAGGCTACAAACAACAACACTGCAAGCTGCAACAACAAAATAACAACACATCAGAACAAGCAGCAGTGGGCTGCAATGATGCAGCACAAGCTGCCAAAACAAAGTCTGTGCAAAATCTAAAAGCAACAAAGTACCAGAGTTCAGAAAAAGAGGGTTTTATGTTCTAAGGCCTCAAACAAATTCAGTTTTATCATAGGCCAAGTCTCTATTACAAATCTCAAAGGATTTGGTTCACAATAGACAAAAAAGATGCAAACATAATTTCAAGTCTAACACAAGTTCAAGCCCAACCGATTTCAGCCCAACATGATTTAAATGATTAAAATCCTCATATAATTTCCTGTTTAATCACTGGTCTAGGAATTTGCCATTTGCAAATCACAAATACAAGATTGGTTCGCAAATAGGACAAACTAGAATTTCAAAAGAGTCAATTTTTTGCAAATCACCAAGTTGGTTCACAAGAGATAAAAGAGAAATCAAATTAACCATCATTTCACACAAATAAAAAAACAACAAGCCTCATGTTGCTTCAAATCAAGAAAAGTCAGAACATACATTGGCTAAAAGAAAATCATGTTCCCAAGTCTACTGCAAAATCAAACTTATGTTCACAGTAAAGATAAATAGAACTCAGAAAAGTCATCACAGTACAACAAGCATAGGGTACAGAAAACCAGCAGAAAGAAGAAATTCAGAAAAAGTCAGCTACAAGTACAAAAACTTGTACAGAAAAAGCAACAACCAGCACCAAAGCAATAAGTAACCTGTACAAGAGCTAGCATCTATCACAAGAAAACTAACACAACCAACAAGAAACCAACAAAAACCAAAGTCACAATCAGTAAAAGCAACAAGCAACCAGCCAACAACAAGTAATCAAGTACAAGGTCTGTACAAAGAGCCAAAAGTCAAAATCCATCACAATATAAAGCCGACAACAACACAGAAGTAGGGGTGCATAACAACAACAAAATTTCTATAATTCTGTAATAGAGAAAGTAGAATCGAGCCAACAAAAATCACAAAGAAAAAAAGTCACAGTCCCAAAAAACAGTAGCAACTTCATCTCCCATTTTTGTCAGCAAAACAGAACTCACAGCAAAAATATATACAAAAAACCGAGCCACAACCAAACATAATATCATATTCTTCCATTTTTGTTGGTCAGTAAATACATAAATATAAAGAAAACTCAGTTCAAAAAGACAGAAGCCATCAAACCCTCTTCATTCTTTTTTCCGGCCAAAGCAAATATACAAACACAAAAAAACAGAATCACATGCAAACGGACAAACCCTAAACATACTTCATCATTTTCTCAAATAACCAACCCTTTAGAAATTCGTTAAAAAGAGCAAGAGGAAAAAAATAAGGAGCTCAACCAAGACCAAGCTAGTAAAACGCGAATCACACAAAACCTCCCTCTCTTTCTCTCTTCCGTTTCTTGCAACTTTTTGATTTACTGTAAAAAAAGACATGCAAGCATCAATTAGAAACTCAGAATAAGAAACTCAAAGAGTGAAACTAGAAGAAAAGATGGAGAAGACAAAAATTGCGAAGCAGCGAGAGAATGCAAGATCGCGAAGGAGAAGGATAAAGACTTCGTTCTTCATCTTCTCAGAAGAGGCGTTGCCTCCTTCTGTTTAGGGTTTCACAAACCCCTTTGTTTCTTATTTTATTATAGATAGAATATTAAAATACCATTTTCTTAAACAAATTTCTTTTCTTATCTAGTTTAATTTAGACTTAGTCTTTTTTTTAATTAATTAATTTAGAACTTAAGATTTTAATTAACATTTTTTCTTATTCATTTTAGCTTGACTAATTAGTTTAAAAATCTTTTTACAAAAACCCTAAATTTGTTTCTTTAATTTTCTTAATTAACTTAAGTTTAATTTTTTTTTAGTTTAATTAATTTACTTTCTTTTAGTTAAGTAGGTCAAAACCCTTTGTTCATAACAAAAATATTTTAGTTTCTTTTTATTGCTTTATTCTTTGTATATTATATCTACATTTCTTGTACATTATCATTCAATTTAATATGGTTGTAATAATTATTTAGATTTAATTTCTTGCAATATTCCCCATTTGTAATTTGTATACCCCCTCCCCTAAAATATGTAATAGCTTAGTATTTTTATTTTCTGCAATTTAAATGCTTTATATACAAATGCTAGTAATTATGGTTTTGTATGGAAAGACTAAAACCAACAAGTAGCAAACCCTAACCAAAGACAAATCAAGCATGAAAATCAATCCACTTGCACACAAGCATCCCTAGGGTAAATCCACTTGGTTTCCTTACATAAATGACCATATTACGCATGTAAGGTATCTTAGCAAATACAAACAAAATATAAGATCATAGTCCCTCGATGACGCTATCAAATGTTGCCTATCAAAATAATCTTAGTCCCTAAAGAAAAATTCTAAGATATCTTGCAACATTGCTAATCATGGTTATACAATGACCCACGCCCGTCCCGTTCACATCCAACGATGGGGCTTCTTACCAAAACAATGGTAAGATAACAACATCTAAAGAAGGAGGAAAAGAACATCTAAGACCTTTTAAATAAGTAGATTCGCTCCTAGTTGCTCGCTTGCTCACAACAACAACACTTTGTACCCCAACACTCTCATATTGAAACATTTTCAAAAGACAAACACTTTGTATGCGTTCTTATAGAGACGAGAACCATTACAAAGACACCTTTTCAAAATCACAAAAAAAACACTTTGTACACCAACACTCTCATATTGAAACATTTTCAAAAGACAAACACTTTGTATGCGTTCTTATAAAGACGAGAACCATTACAAAGACACATTTTCAAAATCACTTTCAAAAACACTTTCCACAAACACTTCTTTGAACTATTTTCCAAACAACACTTTGTACGCGTTCTTATAGAGACGAGAACCATTACAAATACGTTTTCAAAATACTTTCAAAAAACCACACAAAGCCCATTTTCAAACAAAAGCAAGTGATCTAGAAAGTAACTAAGAGCCCATGGAAAACCATGGATGAAAAGGATGCTAATACCTTCCCTTTTCATAATCTACCCCCGAACTCAAGAAATAATCTCAAAGGTCTTTCTTGTGCTTTTTCACCTTTCCTTATGGATAAAAGAAAATTCGGTGGCGACTCTTGCTAACCGCAACATTTGCGATCAAACGCAAAACACCTAAGTCAGTTCTCCCACCGCACTACAAAACTGGCGACTTTGCTGGGGAATATTTTAAAATTGGGGTTACCTTAGGGGTAGATCACATTTAGTTGCCTTCATTGTTTGAATTGTATGCTTTACATTTTGGTTCTTTGTTTAGGTTTGAATCCTCTACCCGAATTTAGGATACCTTATAGGTAAGTAGCAATACATTATGGAAACTGTGCGGGGTATACCGACATGGTCTAAGCAATAGCTATGTTAGTGCGACATATTTATGGGTACCGGTAGCCTTTGAGTAGTCAAGGAGAATACGGGGCCGCTGAGTAATGTCATGAAGCACTAATGAACTTTTAGAACCTTTACTTGACCAACTTGGCCACTAGGACATAGTGAGATGACCAGCTTTGGTGCAGTCCGAAGTTGGTAGATACTCGATACTACACTCATTGAGGTTTAGTTTTTGGGATATTTCGGTCGACATTAAAGAGGCTTGCGCTGAAACAATGACCAAGGAAACAAACCACTGATATTGAGCCCCTTAGAACCCAGTTACTATTGCTAAGACATGTTTGAGCCAACTAAACTTCAAGAGGGTACTTACCTACAAACTCCATGCAAGCCTAAACCTAAGGACTTGCATGCTTTTTGTGTATATGATTATTATTATATAAACTTGCTTACTTTGCATACTTGTACATGACATTATACCATAGCATTTTCAATAACATTGAACCATAGCATTTCAAGGATCTCAAGGGTCTTTTATGCAGGGTCACATTGAACCAGACATCTATCAAGGGGAAAGAGGATTTATTTTCCTCTAACCAAGCACCATCAAAGATCAAGTACAACAACTTGAGCCAAAGGCTATGACCCACTCGACATGGTGAGCTTAATTCTCGTGAAAGGACATCCACCGATACAAAGTTCTCCAATCAAAGTTGTAAATGACTACTAACATTTACCTCGCGAGATCCTTGAAAACATTTGCATGTCATATACGTCATTGCATAACAGTTAGTCTCCAGTACCGGTCTCTCATGTTCTCGCTGCTTATTTTAGCAATGGCTCTCCAACAAGACAACGAAGATCTTCAAACTCAAGAGGCTCAATTCAGGGAAATGTTCCTTAACCTATCCAAGGGGCAGGAGGAATTGAAAACAATCCTCGTTAGGAATCTGACCAAGAAACATTCTGATAACAACAAGGATGACCATGTTGAACAGCTGCAGGTTGAGATGGAAGCAATGAGAATCCAAATGCTGGGGCAGATGGCTCTTATCCAAAGCCTAGCCCGGGGATAAAAAGAGTTGAGGACTGTTGTCAACAATCTCCATCAAGACGAATGCAACCATATGAAACAAATAGACGAGGTTGGGGACCAAGTAATTGGTCAATCTCCAAGAAGACAAGAGGTTAGACCCTCTTAAATTGCTACTACCTCACGGGTCCAACAACAACCTCGCCAACAACAACAGGGTATTTGGCATAAGCGAAATACATATGAAAGACGCTTCACCAAAGTCAACATGTCATTAGCTCAAGCACTGCAATACATGTTGGAGGCCAAGCTGATTACGTTAAAGGACCCTCCTCAGAATCCCAACACAGCCTCTCCATGGTACAATCCTAATGCCAGGCATGCTTATCATTCCGACAGTCCTGGACATGATACAAATGATTGTTGGGCACTGAAGTACAAGATTCAAAACTTGATCGAAGAAGGAGCGTTGAAGTTCACATAAGACGGTCAATTGGAGCTTTTTTCTATCACCTCTCAAAGGCTCACAACCTAAAGTGACAAGTTCAGATAAAGAGGCTTCTGTTCATTTGAATTTTCAATTGTAATCTCTTTTGTTGTTCAAACAATTATGTTTTAATGTCAAAATTTGTTTCATTAATGCATTGCATATGTTTATCTTGAATCCGTCCATTCGTTTTCACTATATTTAAACTATGATTTTTACTCTCTTTATGACATTCAACTCTTGCTAAAAGTTACAAGCCTTTAGAGGGAGGATGACGAAAACAATGCCATAAACCCCATATAGTATGCTTTTGGACAGACCTTGCTGACGATGTACAGGCATTCTTTCAAATCCTAAACACTGGAGTTATAAGGAAGATAATCCCTAGTCAACCCCTTCGAGCCAAAGAAGTAGGAATTTTCTTTTCCACACAAAATGAAACCTTCAATCAAAACCTGGGGCAGGGTAGTCTATCAGTTAATTCAAATGCATATTTAGCCGCAAAACTCTCATCTCGTAAATACAACGAATGACATCAAAACATTCCTCTGGAATCAAAAGACGGTGATGGTTCCTGTTGTACCCCAAAATTTGTGCTCCCATTTCTCATTGATTTCTCACCACAAAGCCCTTGAAACTCAAGATCCAGTTAGGGTTTCATCTACTCAAGACTTCTCCTTGCACTGTTGACCCAAATTAGGGTTTGTGTTTGCACAAAGATGTTTTTACCTAAAATGCCTAAGATGACTTTCATGCTTCATATTGGACTCCCAAGTTTAGCCATACCAAGTTTCAAGTCTTGATTCCAAGTTTGGCCCAGTCAATTGGACAGTTGACCTAGAAATCAACTGTATTGGGGAAAAAGTCAACTGTGGCCAATTGATAGTCAAACCTCATGAAAATTGACCCCCATCAACATTATGAACTCCTATGAACCATTTGATCAAGTTGGGATCACAATTCCACAAGAAATTTGGTCAGATCACCAAAAGGGCAAAATGGTCATTTTTAGGGTTTTGACTGCACAAAGACAATTTTTGACTGTTTGACCCAACCAATGGCAAAACAAGCTCACATATGGACTCAAGGACCCCATGGAATTATCTTGACATGCTCAACAAACTCAAAAGATCCCAAGTACACAAGATTGATAGTTGAATTTCCCAGTCAATTGATCAATTTTGACTGTATACTAAAAAGTCAAACTTTGACTTTTTGGTCAAAATCAAGAGTCAAGATTCATTTTTCATCAAAACATGCCAAATCATGAAACTTGTTCACCAAGAAATCAAAAAAATGCAAATTAGGGTTAGAAATGAGAATTTTTCATAACTTAGAATTTTTCTAAGTTATGAAAAACCCTAATTTTTTCCCAACTTCGCCCCACTTTCTCACCAAGATCCATTTGGATTCAAACAAAAGTTAAAACATGAAAGTTGTAGCTTGTTGCATAATCTACAACTTTGATCCACAAAGTTTTCCCAAATTAGGCTTGTATCTCAAGTTACAAATTTTTGAATAAGGGCACTAAACCATTCTTAACTTAGTGAAATTTTAACCTATTTTGACAAGGTTTTCTACCCAACTTCAAGGCCATTTTCCATACACTTCCACTTGGAATTTCAATTTGCATTTCAAAGATGGATTGTAGTACACATTCCAAGCTTTCGAAAATGTCAAAGAACTTCTCAAACAACCTCATAACTTGAGAGAATCGAATTTCACAATATAGCAAAAACTCACTTTTGATTAGGCCAAGTTACATGTTCATAACACTATGCATTTTCAAAACTCAGCATGCCACTTGATTACAGGCCTTTTACCTCAATTACACTCATAAATTTAATGCCAAACCTTTGTGCCAAAGCCATTTTTTGTGTGTTCAAGCATTGCCTAGAAGATTAATCCATTTATAGATAAAGCATTATATCCATTTTTGCAAAAGTTTCACTTTATGTCATGATGCAAATCCACAAGTACAAATGAAATCTAATTGGCACAAGATTATGGGCAAAACACTCTGATCAAGGAGAGATTATGCAGCACATTAGGGGGCCTCTACTGACCTAGAACACAACTTGGGCATTTGTTTCTTAAAGTGTAAGTAACTTGGCATTTTGTAAGAGAACTCTCATATCAGCTTACAAACACTAAGGCAAACTTGAAAAACACATCCAAGACATCCCAACCAAGCTAGTACACGACCCTAACAACCCTCATACACTCCCAATCCCAGAATCACCTTCAAACTGCAAGAACAGGGCAAAGCCTGCAGTTTGAGTGCCATCTCCCATTTCTCTCAAGCTTTCTTGCCCAAACCAGTTCACACATATTCCCTAGCATCTATGCAAGCTAACCATGACTTGAAACACGACCTGTAATTCCTCTAACAAGTTCCACCATTTTTACTTTTTCATTTTGCAGTTGAAGTTCTACAGCTCAATTCAAGGCGTCTCAAGGCAAAGTAAATATTGGAACAACATCACCACACCTCAAGGAAGCTATACCAACCATTATCTTGCACTGAAAGCTCCCCCATTGCCAGATAGAACTTCAACTGAACAGGTATTTTGGTGAACTTCTATCTCTCTTATTAAGCAATGTTGTACTCATGCCACTGAACCTGTACATGCTTTTACTTTTCATTTCTTTTGCTTGAGCTGTGAGAATTTAAGGTTTGAAAATGGCAGAAAATCTAGGTCAGGATTTGGGGGAGAAGAAATTCTCTCTCATCTTAGAGAGTTAGATCAAGTTCTGCATATGGTTGGATTCGTCTCTTGATGCTGAATATTTTTTATGTTATGAGTTTTCATTAATAAGCCAGGAATCAAGATGTTTGGATGGAAGAACAGGGCGCGCGTTTTTTTGAATAATGTTGTTCAGAGGTTGAAGAAGGTGCCTCATGGGCTGGGCCAGCTTGTGTTTTGCTTCTTACACCATACTTTTTGATTCATACCCCCCTGAGCCCATTTGCTTGATTTAATGTTTTTTTGATTTTTCTTTTTTCATTTTGACTCATTTATTTTTTCTAATAATGTTTAAAACCTGAAAAATCATTTTTACACCATTTTTGCATTTTTTAAGTATTTATTTGTTTATATATACTATTATACATATATATATATATATATATATATATATATATATATATATATATATATATATATATATATATATATATATATATATATATATATATATATATATATATATATATATATATATATATATATATATATATATATATATATATATATATATATATATATATATATATATATATATATATATATATATATATATATATATATATATATATATATATATACTATTATTTAGAAATATTATTAATAATGTAAACATATTGTATTTCTGATTTTTATTTCACTTATATATATATATATATATATATATATATATATATATATATATATATATATATATATATATATATATATATATATATATATATATATATATATATATATATATATATATATATATATATATATATATATATATATATATATATATATATATATATATATATATATATATATATATATATATATATATATATATATATATATATATATATATATATATATATATATATATATATATATATATATATATATATATATATATATATATATATATATATATATATATATATTAATACACTTAGGGTAAAATACCAAAAATATACATATTTTTATTTTTATTAATATTTAACACTAAAAATACATTTTTATAAATATACTATATTTCATTTTATTTTTGTATGTAAATAGTAAATATTATATATATTAAATAATTAATACCCTTTTGATTAAAATTAGGGTTTTGCCCTAAATATGAAAATACTCCAAAAATAATACCTTTTTTATTTCTTTTTTTATTTTACATAAATAATACTTTTTTCATACATATAAAAATTCTTTTTGCATTCTTGCATATTTGTTTTATTTCTATTTAATTTATGCTTTTAATCTTATTGTAAATATTCAAAGAAAATGATGTAATAGCTAGATTTAATTTCTTGTCTAAATAATCCCCATTTGAAACATTTGTACCCCCTCCCCATATTATTGTGTTGTAATAGTGTAGGAACTTTATTTTTCACACTTTAACGCTTTTTAAATATGCCATGCTAGAATTAGGGTTTGTATGCGAATAAAACGAACAAAATAGTTTCGACCTAATTTCAAGATAATCAAGCATGAAAATGGACAACACATCTCACACTTGCACCCCTAGGGTATTCCACTTTGTTGCCTTCAAATAATTGGGCCATATTGCATGTTAGGTTTCTTTGGGTAAAACAAACAATCAAATGATCATAAGTCCCTCAATGACGCTTTCAAAAGTTGCCTAAAATGATCAAATCCTTTCAAAGAAAAATTTCCCAAAGATATTTAACACTGTTGCAATTATGGTCTAAACGATGACCCACGCCCGTCCCTTTCACCTCCTAATACAAGATTGTCCACCAAATGCAATGGTGGAACAAAATTGTCAAAAAGGTTTAAAACATAACAAGAATCTTTGAGAAAACTTTAGGGTAGATAACTCTTAAGTACTTGTCAAATTGCTAAGAAAACACTTGCCTATTTTCAAACCACACTTCACAAACTTTTTCAAAACAAAAACCTTGAAACATCTTTTCAAAAGACAAAACACCTTTTGTAAAACATTCGAGTAAAGAATTGTTACAAGGGTAGCCTATACAAGGCATCTTTTTAAAACATTTTCAAAATCACACACCAAGCACCATTTCAAACAATTTAAAACCAAGGCAAGTTGATCTAAGCAAGTACCTAAGAGCCCATGGATAACCATGGATAGAAAGGGTGCTAATACCTTCCCTTTCTATAATCTACTCCCCAAACCCAAGAAAAATCTCAAAGGTTTTTGCTGTGCTTTTTAAACCTTTCCTTAGGATAAAATAAAAAGTCGGTGGCGACTCTTGCTCAACCGAAACATTTGCGAAAACAAATGCAAAACCATAGTCAGTTCTCCCACCGTATCACAGTTCCCTATCACATAGGCAGTCATTGTCTCTCAAAAAAGAAAAAACCACTAAGTCAAAACCTACAAAGGAGACTTAAGAAAAAAACTGGGGCATCCCGCTGACCGTAATCTCAAAACAAGAATAGTCAGCCAAAAGTTAGGGGTAACAAATCAAAAGAAAGAGGTCACTACAAATTCTCAACAACATGAAAAAAAATGTTGCAAAAATGACTGCTTTTCGACAAACTTAACTCGCCTGAACCATCACCAAAACGTCATTCCAGACTCAATTGGAGTTCAAACGCACAATTTACTGAGTTTAAGACTGAAGAACGTCACGAAGAGCGGGTGGGTAAAAATAAATTTTGAGCCTTTATCCTTTGTTTCTTAAATCGTGAACCAGACCATGTTACAATCCTTCAAAAGTCCTAATTGAAGCATGGGTTAGTTCGAAAGCATACTGTTACAAAAGGTATCCTGACTCCTATAGAGCTTTACTTTAAATCCTGATTTGAATTTTTCTTACAAAGTTTCTTTACTTTCTAAAACGCATTTTCAAAATTTCAAGACAAACATAAACTTTGCATTACTCGAATATCACTGTTTGCATATGGTTATTCGTTTGACAGTGAAGAAATTCACACAACAAATATCCAGTGAATGAAATCCATCTCAGTGAACAAAGTCACTTCAATTGGAAAGACACTTACAATGACAAATCTCTCATGATCAAGGGGCACGACATGACCTTTGTCCAACACATCTGGGGTAGTCAAGTCGAGATTCAAAGA
The DNA here is from genome assembly GCA_948472305.1 of Vicia faba. Classification (NCBI taxonomy): domain Eukaryota; kingdom Viridiplantae; phylum Streptophyta; class Magnoliopsida; order Fabales; family Fabaceae; genus Vicia; species Vicia faba. Next base: position 1,120,794,621 of record OX451741.1, on the reverse strand, counting down.
ATCTCTCAAAGAGTTGTTGAATAACCAGGGGCAAATCTCCATATGTATCATTCAAGGGGCAATATTATATTGATTATGGGTTTGAACAAATAAAGATCTTGGGTACTACCAATTTTTGCATCTGTATCAGTAGTATCAGATGGTGTCAATACCATGTCTTCAAATCCTCCCATGAAAGTTCTTAGAAAATTCTGAGACTTGACCAAAGATTTTGGGTACCGCCAATTTGCTCATTTGTGCTAGTAGTATCAGATGGTGTCAGTATCAGGTCTTCATTTTCCTCCACAACAATCTTAGAAAATATCTCTAGGAAGTTCAGGGCTACCGAAAATATGATCAAAATCTCAAGCGTCGAGGTGCACCAGATTAACTCTGGGGGCAGACAAGCTCCCATATAAAGGGTCATGTGCGACCAAGAAAACATTTTCTGGCATTACTATAACACTTGCTACTAAGGGAAATGATAAATCTCTCCAAGATCCTTTTCATAGGATGACTCCCAGCCAAAGTTTCAATTTCTGAAAACTCCTCTCCAACGGACTGGCCACAAGGTTTATTTCCCCAACAAACTACAGATTCCCCCAATTAGAGTTTGCCTCTCCGACTTCAACAAATAAAAGGACCACAACTCCTCTTCCCTAGTAGACTACTATAACAACGAGTTACTGTAAAGCCTGGTGTGATCGGTGGATCTGGAACTGACTGTTTAACGCTGGTTCGCGAAATGTCACGGAAGCAAGAGTCGCCACCGTCTTTTATTTTCTCCAAATGGAAAGGACAAAAGCACAGAAAAATTCCTTATAGAGATTGCTCTCGGTTCGGGAGGTAGGTTATAGAAAGGGAAGGTGTTAGCACCCTTTTTATCCATGGTTATCCATGGGCTCTTAGATACTTGCTCACTTGTGTTTTCAAAATTGGTTTGTTTGCTTTTCAACTGTGGGTTTTAAAAAAGTTTCTTTGAAAATTCCAGTTCGACTCTTGTATCGGTCCTCAAGAGTGTTTGAAAAATTGCTTTCGAAAGCTTTTTGAAAATGTGTTGGTGTGAAAAGTATTTTTGAATTTGTTTTGAAATTAGAGCAAGTATCTAGAGTCGTCTACCTACCCTAAGGAATTCGTCTGTGTAGATGTCCTTTAAAGTAGTGCCATCCCACCATTGAGAGGTAGGTAGCACCACCGTTGGAGGTGTTCGGGTCAATTCGAAGGTTCGGGACATGGTGATCACCGGAGCAATAGGAAGACACCTTAGAAGCTACCCTCATGCCAGGTTCCCGGATCATGAGGACTTACTAAGACATCCTCTACTCGACGATCACCTTTCGAAGGGCAAGGCAACAGTGAGGCGTACCCTAGGGGTGGTGTGTGATTTGTGTGTCGTTTTCAGATATTTTTGTCTTTTGTCATGTTATTGGTGATCTACGCGTTTGTTTTTATTTCGTCACTCATTCTTGCATGCCATTATTTAACAGTTAAAAAAATGCGGAAAGATAAAATTCCTAAACTATTACAAAGGCGCGGGTCCACATCGCCAAAATTAAACCAGGACCTGATTTGACAGAAAAATAAAGAATTAAAAGAAAATAAAGAATTAAAAGTGCAAGAAATTAATTACATGGCCTCGGGAGAGATACATAAATATTTAAACGAAATAAAATAAATATGCGATTTAATAAGAATTAAACGAGGGCGTTGGACCCTTTTTGCAAAATTAAATTAAATGGTGACGTTAATTAATTAAAAAAGAAAGGAAATTGTTTTTTGGTATTTTTTGGTTTTAATGAAAAAGAGAATTAATTAAAATTAAATGCTAACCCTAATTCTATTTGTTTTTTTTAATTTATTAAGAAAAGAAGATTAAAACCTAATATTAACCCTAATTAATTTACATGCAAATTTAATTATAAAAATAAATATTTAATTATTTTAATTATTATGAAAGGAAAAAATAAAAAGGAATAAAAAAACATTAATTAAACCCTATTTCTACATTTTTTAGATTTTTATTAAAAAAGTTAAAATTAAACCTAATTTAAAACTAATCAATTAAAGTTATTTATTTACAAAATACTATAAAATATTTATTATTTTATTTTTTATCTTTCTGATTTTTTTATTGTTTTGTATCTTTATGGAAAAATAATTAATTAAAAGAAGCACAATAATTAAAAGAAGTAAAATAAAATAAAGAAAAATAAAGAAGGTTTGCAAACCTAGGGGGTTCAGACCCCAAATAGGAGGTGTTTCCTTTAGCAATCTGGCCCATCAACCTTTAGGCTTGGTGGACTTTTTGGTTAGCATGTATGCGCGTTGACTATAGTGCACCGTGTCTTCCAGATCGTGGCCTTCTGCTTGATCTCCTTGGCTTTGTGAATGGCTTGATTTTGAAGGCGCATGGTGTGCCTTTACACTGAAGCTGCATGTAATCATTAAAGAAAAAATAATATGAAGGGGGGTGGGGACCTGGGGCTCGAACCCAGGTCCTTTGGTTTACCAGTCACTATGCTTGCCAACCGTGCCAGTTTGCTTATCTGTAAGTAATATAACAAACAAATATAATAAAATAAATATGCGTTAGTGTTTCGTTTTCCGCGCGAAATTTAAACCAGCCAACCATCTAATGCCACGATATCATCTTCTTCTTCGTTCCTGAAACACAAAAACATAGGCCACGGTTTTCTGAGCGTTCTCTTAGGCATGTTTTGGGAAAATAGCGACTAGCTCTAGGACGCTCATAAATTGAGCGCGAGGGTCTCAAACTTTTCGTCCCAGTATGCTGAACACGTTCATGGCACTGTGGTGTCCCAATTTTGCCTTATTTGAAAAACCCTAATCTAAGGTCCTGTAAACCCTAAAATTTTTGATAATGGTGAAATCGTATATAGCATGTAATAATCCAATCAAAGCATATGGTTAGTTTCAGAACAAGTCAATTAGTATGAATGCATCAAAAAAACGCAATGAAAATGTCTAAATATGGAAACACGATTATGCATTTTATTTGAAACAGTTTGAATCCATTGTACCAATTCTGGGCGTATGAAGGTTGGAAAGTGATCCAGTTAGCTTCAATGGGACACGAGGAAGCTTTTGCAATTAGTCTTATGCTTTGAATCAACCTAAAACCTGATTTTCAGTTTTGAGTTTTCTTGCAAAAAATTTCAAGTTGGTGAATGGTTTCTAGCGCAGCTCAGTGGTTCTTTTAATTAGGGTTGTGTTCTATGTATAAGTAAGAGTGAATTAGGTCACGAATTCTGATCAAAATCCATGCATTGATGGTTTATGAGATTTGATTTTCTTCAAGATCTTTTTTCAATCTTTTTCCATGCTATTTGATACCAAATCATGCCAAAACTTTCCCTAATTGATCATGCACGAATTTGAGTGTCCAATGAGAATAATTTCTGCACAAAAAGATTTTATTTCATTAGTTTTGTATTTTTCATGCATTTTATTTAATTAAATGAATTATAAATGATAAAAAATCCAAATAAATAAATAAAAATGGAGAAAAACTTCCCTTTGGGCCTAATGGTCGTGTGCATGCTTGGGACAATGAATTGTGGAAGAAAAATGGGCCCAATAGCAATTTTAGGTCATTTGAATCAATGTTGACTTTTCAAAATATCCAAAAATTTCCCAACTTCCACAAGGCATAACTTGCTCAATTTTTAAGCTTTGCTCATGTTCTTGGACATTTTGGAAAGGTCTTTGAGTCCTATAACCAATGTCTTTGGTACCATGTCATTTTGATTTACCAATATCAAGTTATGGCCTTTGACTTAAAGTCCCTTTTTGTTGGCTTTTGAAAATGACCTATAATGTTGAAATTGATAACTTTTTGTGAGAGCATTTCTTGGACTTGAAGTAGGAAGATGAGTTGTAGGAAATGTCTTTCTCTTAAAAATGAGCTTTGGATGGAATTTTTCTGATAATCCATGTGAAAGTTATGCCCTGGTCAATTTACAGTTGACTTTTTCAGCTGTCCAAATAAGGAAACTTTTGCATCTTGATGATTTTTGAGCCAAGCTTTGAGAATCATGATCAAGCATTGATCAAATGATGTTTGTGGCTTCAAAATGATATGTTGACCAAAAATTTGAACTTTTGACTGTCAAATGACCATTTTGCCCCTACAGTTGACTGTAGTGCAATTAGGGTTTTTGACTGTGCAATTTTATGCTGAAAGTCTTGAAACCTGATATGAGGATGCTTGACCATATTTATAGGCATGTGAGACTTGATTGGGCCCTTGGAAACTTCATTTTCTTGATCAGAATCAAAACCCTAATTTTGACTGTTTAGGAGGCCCTTACACTGTACAACCCTTGGGGAATTTTGAAGCATGACTTGGCAATTTCTTGAAGAATATGGGAGGGCAAATTTTGGGGTACAACACCTGGACCCAACCAAATATCAGTTCAAATTCAACCCCCCAGTATAGCAACGAACAACTGAGACTACTAAACTCTTTTTTTCCCAAGCAAAAATCAACACTCTCCACAGGGTTTTCAACATTCCTCAGCAGAGCTCTCCTCAAACAACAAAACAGGAATCCTTGGTGGAAGTTGTTCTAAGCAAAACATGAAGACTTACACTCCATATCCCCAACAGTAGTCAGGGATTTATTTTCCCTTATCCAACAGTATTACATCAACATAGCTTATATGCATATACGTTGCATCCATACGTCATGACATTGACAACATGAACGCATACAACATAATCTCATTCATTTTATTGAGAACATCATTATGCAATGCATTTCATACATCATGACATTGCATACAACTACGCTTTTATCTCTTCAGGAAAGATCAGTCAGGAGATGGCTATCATCAATAATTCACAAATATTAGGGATTGATACCTGAGACAAGCCAGGACAATTTTCTCATTCATTTTAGCTTGACTAATTAGTTTAAAAATCTTTTCACAAAAACCATAAATTTGTTTCTTTAATTTTCTTAATTAACTTAAGTTTAATTTTTTTTAGTTTAATTAATTTACTTTCTTTTAGTTAAGTAGGTAAAAACCCTTTCTTCATAACAAAAATATTTTGGTTTCTTTTCATTGCTTTATTCTTTGTATATTATATCTACATTTCTTGTACATTATCATTCAATTCAATATGGTTGTAATAATTATTTAGATTTAATTTCTTGCAATATTCCCCATTTGTAATTTGTATACCCCCTCCCCTAAAAGATGTAATAGCTTAGTATTTTTATTTTCCGCAATTTAAATGCTTTATATACAAATGCTAGTAATTATAGTTTTGTATGGAAAGACTAAAACCAACAAGTAGCAAACCCTAACCAAAGACAAATCAAGCATGAAAATCAATCCACTTGCACACAAGCATCCCTAGGGTAAATCCACTTGGTTGCCTTACATAAATGACCATATTACGCATGTAAGGTATCTTAGCAAATACAAACAAAATATAAGATCATAGTCCCTCAATGACGCCATAAAAAGATTCCTATCAAAATGATCTTAGTCCCTAAAGAAAAATGCTAAGATATCTTGCAACATTGCTAATCATGGTTATACGATGACCCACGCCCGTCCCGTTCACATCCAACGACGAGGCTTCTTACTAAAACAATGGTAAGATAGCAACATCTAAAGGAAGAGGGAAATAACATCTAAGACCTTTTGAATAAGTAGATTCGCTCCTAGTTGCTCGCTTGCTCACAACAAAAACACTTTGTACACCAACACTCTCATATTGAAACATTTTCAAAAGACAAACAATTTGTATGCGTTCTTATAGAGACGAGAACCATTACAAAGACACCTTTTCAAAATCACAACAAAAACACTTTGTACACCAACACTCTCATATTGAAACATTTTCAAAAGACAAACACTTTGTATGCGTTCTTATAGAGACGAGAACCATTACAAAGACACATTTTCAAAATCACTTTCAAAAACACTTTCCACAAACACTTCTTTGAACTATTTTCCAAACAACACTTTGTACGCGTTCTTATAGAGACGAGAACCATTACAAAGACGTTTACAAAATACTTTCAAAAAACCACACAAAGCACATTTTCAAACAAAAGCAGGTGATCTAGCAAGTAACTAAGAGCCCATGGAAAACCATAGATGAAAAGGGTGCTAATACCTTCCCTTTTAATAATCTACCCCCCGAACTCAAGAAATAATCTCAAAGGTCTTTCCTGTGCTTTTTCACCTTTCCTTTTAGATAAATGAAAAGTCAGTGGCGACTTTTGCTAACCGCAACATTTACGATCAAACGCAAAACACCTAAGTCAGTTCTCCCACCGCACCACACTCCTTCATAGGTTTTGACCTAATGGGCTTTTCTTTTTGAGAGGTAAAGACTGCCTATTTCATGGGGAACCAACACCATTTTTTGATTCAGAAGGATATTTTCGTTGTGAAGTGACAACTTGTGACTGAATGTGCCTTTGGATTAACTGAGAAACTACCCTACCCCAGGTTATGATTAAAAGTTTCAATTAATGCAAAAAGAGAACTCCTACTTCTTTGGCTCAAAGGGGTTGACTAGGGATTATCTTCCTTATAACTCCACAATTTTAAGAATTGAAAGAACGCATGTACATCGTCAGCAAGGTCTATCTAAAAGCATACTGTATGAGATTATGGTATTATTTTTATCATCCTCCCTCTAAAGATTTAAGGCTTGTAGTCTAGAGTTGAATATCATATAAAAAAGAAATAAAAGTATAATTTCCGTATAGTGAAAACGAATGGATTAACTCAAGACAAACATATGCAATGCATTAATGAGAATAACCGAAGTCTGACATAAGGACAAATGTTTAAGCAAACAAAGAAATTACAACTGAAAATTCAAATAAACAAAAGTTTCTTCGCCTAAACTTCTCGCTTCAGATTGTGCATCTTTGAGGGGTGACAGAAAAACTCCAGTTGACCATCTTGTGTAAATTCCAACACTCCTTTGTCGATCAGGTCTTGAATCTTGTTCTTCAATGCCCAACAATGGTTAGTGTCATGTCCCTTACTATTGTAGTGATATGTTCACTTTTCATTGTGTTTGCAACAGGGAGAAGCAGTAATGGGTATTTGAGGAGGCTCCCTCAATGTAACCAACTTGACTTATAACATATGATTCAATGCTTGAACCAAGGACATGTTGATCTAGGAAAATTGTCTTCCTTTCTTACACTGACCACCTTGTCATGGTTGGCGAGGTTCTTGTTGGACTCTTGGTATAATAGCCATTTTGAAGGGTGTTCACTCGACCAAACCAACTTCTTGTCTCATTGGAGGCTGATTAATGACTCAATCCCTAATTCTAGATGTTTGTCCTATATGGTTGCATCCGTATTAATGAAGCTTGTTGATGAGGGCTCTTAGCTCTTCTTGTCTCTGAAATAAGTTTTGGATAAGAGTCATCTAACCTACCATCTGACCCATCATCTGGATTTTCATTGTTGCCATTTCAGTTTGTAACCATTCCAACTGGTCATCCCTGTTGTCCTCAGGATTCTTTTTGGTCATGCTCTCAATGAGGAGTGCTTTCACTTATTTTTCCCCTTGGATAGGTTCAAGAACATTTCTTGAAGTTGAGCATTTTGAGTCTGAAGGTCCTTGATAGTCTATTCTAGAGCCATCTCTACTGAAATAAACAGTAAGCAGATGAGAAACCTGTATGGGGAAAACCTGTTATGATGACATGCATGATATACGGATGCGATGTTTTCAAGGATCTCGCAGGGTAAACACAAGAAGATGTTAGAGGTTGAACTTTGGTTACAACTTTGATTGGAGAACTTCGTATCGTTGAATGCCCTTCTACAAGAATCAAGCTCACCATGTCAAGTGGGTCATAGCCATCGACTCAAGACAACGTGCTTTGGTCTTTGACAACATTTGGATAGAGGAAAATAAATCCTCTTGCCCCTTGATAGATGCCTGGTTCAATATAACCCTGCATCACAAACCCATGAGATCCTTGAAATGGTTATTGGAAATGCTATGGTATGATGTCATGATGTTTATGTACAAGTAATCATGTAAAAACAAAGCAAACAAATCCTTAGGTTTAGGCTTGCATGGGGTTCATAGGTAAGTACCCTCTTGAAGTTTAGTTGGCTCAACCTGTCCTAGAAAGTAATCGGGTTCTAGGGAATATCAATATCACTGATCTTTCTTCATCGAGCATTGTTTCAGCGCAAGCCTCTTTATTAGCGACCGAAATATCTCAAAATTCTGATCTCAATGAGCGTAGCATCGAGTATCAACCAACTTCGGACTACACCAAAGCCGGCTATCTCACTACTTCCTAATGACCAAGTTGTTCAATTAAAGGTTCTAAGGTCAGTTAGTGCTTCATGACACCACACAACAACCCCGTATTCTCCTTGACTAAACTCAAGGGCCACCGGTACCAAATAATGTGTCACACTAACGTATTCATTGCTTCAACCATGTCGATATACCCCTCACAATTTCCATAATCTATTGCTACTTACCTAATGGTGTTCCCCGATCCGGGTAGAGGATCAATACAAGCCCAAACAATGACCCATAAATGTAAAGCAATCAAGTCAAACAATGAATGTAATTAAATGTAATCTAGCTCTAAGGTAACCCCACTTTTAAGTATTCCGCAGCAAAGTCGCCAGTTCTGTAATACGATGGGAGAACTTACTTGGGTGTTTTGCGTTTTATCGTAATGTTGCAGATAGCAAGAGTCACCACCGAATTTTCTTTTATCCAATAAAGGAAATGGTGAAAAGAACATGAAATACCTTTGAGATATTTTTTTGAGTTAGGGGGGTAGGTTATGAAAAGGGAAGGTGTTAGCACCCTTTTCATCCGTAGTTATTTACGGGCTCTTAGTTGCTTGCTAGATCACTTTTGAAATTGCTTGGTTTGAAATGTGTTTGTGGTGGGTTTTGAAAGTATTTTTGAAAAGCGCCTTCGTTTAGGAAGACTTTGTAATGATTTTCGTCTCTTTAAGAATGCATACAAAGTGTTGGACTTTTTGAAAATATTTCATGTTTTGAAAGTGTTTGGTGTGTTTGAAAAGATGTTTTTTTTTTGAAGATGGATTGTGAGCAAGCAACTAAGAACGCTCTACCTACTCAAAAGTATTTTGTTCATTTCTTCCTTCCTTTGACATTTCCATTTTACCATTGATTGGTAAGAAGCTCTATCTTTGTATGTGAAGGGACGGGCGTGGCTCATCGTATACTCATGAATAGCAATGTTGTGAGATATCTTAGCATTTCTCTTAAGGGACTAAGATAATTTGTAAGGCAACATTCGAAGCATCATCGAGGGACTATGATCTTGTATTTTTGATTGTTTTCGCTAAGATGTCTCACATGCATATCATGACCATTTTCTCAAGGCAACAAGTGGAGTTAACCCTAGAGGTGTAAGTGTGCAAGTGTTTATTTTTTCATGCTTGGTTTATCTTGAATTAGGATTCTCTAAGCATTGATTTTATCTTTCCATGCAAACCCTAATTACTAACATTTATATGAAAGCGGTAAATTGCGGAAAATAAATGCCCTACGCTATTACAACCATTTTGAGGATGGGGTGTACAAATTTACAAATGGGGATTGCAAGAATTTAAACCTAATTATCTATTACAACCATATTGAAACTTGAATAATGAACAAGAATTGAAAGGAATATAATGTACAAGACATGAATGAAAAGAAAATGAATTTGTTTAAATTTTGTTAAAGAAAGATTTTGGCCTATTTAGCTAAAAGGAAATTTAATTAAACTAAAGAAAAATTAAGATTAAGTTAAAGAAAAGAAAAATAGAAAAATGTTTTTGGTCTTTTTCATTGTAAGAAGTTAAATAAAAATAAACTAAATAATTTAAATATATTTTTGGTGTTTCTGATTAATAAAAATAATTATAATAATAGCAATAATAAAGCAAAGATAATGAGATAAAGATATAACATTAATGTCAGGGGGGTTCAAAAAATGGAAATATCATGGCCCAGCCAATGGAGGCCCAGGCGCGCTTCCTGCAAACAAAAAAAAGTGAGAAAATTTGGAAAAATGACAAAAGGTCTCGCTGGGGCTCGAACCCAGGACCTTCTACATGGCAAGGCTTTAGCGCGCGCTGTTTGTACCACTGGGATGGTCTGTTTCATCCGTTCATAAGATAACTTCAATGAAATATAAAATGAACTCATTTCTGAATGTTTGAAATACCCAGCTTCTTCTTCCTTGCGCGCGCAGGCCATGGTAACTCAATTGTTAAGCTTCTAAAAGTTTCATTTCTCAGCCAAATAAAAGAATGTAAACATCAAATGCCTAAAATTTGAATACGAAGCTAATCACATAATTTTCGAAAGTTATGGGTCGAAGGTTAGCATGAATTTTATTCAGTACCAAAATTAAGACCTAACTGATCATAGATGAAATTCTCAAAGTATAAGTAATGATAATCAAAACTATAGACATAGTCAGCTTCCTAGACATGATATCTACATCTTTTCTTCACAATGTATATACAAATGATGCTTGAATAAAGAGTTCCAAGTTTGAAAAACTTACCTCTTGGAGTGAAACTCGAATGACTTCTACACGACTTCTAGAAAAGGTTTTGATGATGGATTAAGCTTGCTTATACCTCCGTGAAGCTATTCCAATTGTTAGAATATCTTGTAGCTTGCCCAACTGCTCTGGACAAGTCAAGGTACAAGGGTGGATTTTGAAAATTGTGGATGGGATAGTTTCTATGTGGTATATGGAATCTTAGTGAATCAAAAGGCCAAAAAACACATGAAGGGATTTGAGATTTTGTGTGTAAAGTCAGGATATGCCAAGTTTTGTGCTTGTGTGTAGGTTCTGAGTTTTTGAGAGTTTAGGGAGTATTCTAAGGCTGGTAATATCTTGTTCTCTCCTCTCTCCTCCTTTTTTCTCCTCCTTTATGTTGCAAATAATGTCTCTATTTATAGGTGTTGGCTCCCAAATTCGACACTTTCTATATTTGGTCTTTTGGGCCAAATAACTGGAAATGAACCAGACCAGGAGGTATGATTCGATGCATGAGATAACTTAAGTAAAAAGATCTAAGTTATGATAAGAATCTTCGACCAGGGGCTCACTCGACTGAACTAGAGTTATGTTGCTCGACTGAGGGAAAGTGTTCACGCTTTTGCATAGGGATCGAAGACCATTTGAATTAATTATTGGAGGGAAAGGCAGTTTTCATCAGCGTCTGAGAAGAAGCAACGTGGCAAAAAGTTGTGGGTCGAGGGACATGCAGAAGACACTTGTCTTCATCCTAGCGCAGAATGTCCCCTCGACGGTTACCTACTTTTAGTATAAATTAAGAAACTTGTGTAATTTTCAGTGTGTTCAACCTATTTGTACTAAATCTCTCAAATATTATCCAAGTAACTACTGCGTGAGAAAGGATAAAGCTGAGAAATGTACGTTGGAAACACCTTTTTTACTTAAAGAAAGTCTTTTTACATTTCTTTACCATTATCCTGCAAAGTTATCTTTTTACTGCTTTTACTTGCATTTTTATGCTTTTGCCTACTTTCCAACAATCTCAAACATCCTTTCTCTGGGTCGAACGTGCGTTCTTCCTTCTTACTCATTTTACACAGAAATTAGCATATGTCCTGGGATTAGTTTGATCGATCCCGTAAGTAAACCAAAAACTTACCTTTTTGGAGATCAGCAGTTGTTTACCAAAAACAACGGTAAACAAATTGGCACACCCGGTGGGACGTTGCTAATTTTCTATGTTACTGTGTTTGTTCCTGTACAGTTATAACATTGCATGTTATTGAGAAGTGGTAGAGTAACCAACAAATATACTATTAGGAAAGAAAACAGAGAGAGTAGTATGGCTAATGAGCCAAACCATGGAGAAATACCTCCACCGATTACAGGAACAACGATTACTACTGCTGTCGAAGGGAATATCCCAACTTCTGTTGGATCAATGCCAGCGTTAACCACGAATCAGAATGGACCTTTACTTTTGTATGTGGGTCCAAGAGGTCCTTTAGGAACACCTCCACCAAGGATAAATATGGGATCTCGATCAACTGTACCCCCAGGCTTTTCGACAACCTGGATGGGTCGAGAACAGCCATATGGCATACCAACTACTGAAATGGATAGCCTTATGAATGCTATATCCACCTTTTCAGAACCTTTGGTGAATGAAACATCACCATTACAGGGATCTGGAGCCAGTAGAAACCAATTTTTGGGAGGGCCATCTCATATGATACCAAGTCTCACAAATGCTTCGACAGCAATTTTGAGGCAACAAATGGACGAAAGTAATCATGAAATGGTACAGATGTTAGCATAAACTTTAAGTACAATGCTAAATCCCCTCATTCAGACTGCTACACAGTCGAATCAACAGATGACAGTGCAAATGACGCGCATGGCTGAATTCTTTGGGGTACCCCAAGTTGTTCGACAACCCCAGAGGATACCAATAAGGGTAAATCAAGGGGTAATTATGGAAGAAGATTTGACTGTTAATCCAAACCCCCAGGTTCCTAGGGTAGAAGTAGAACAACCAAGGAGAGAGATACCTTGAAACCATCGAGAAATCGATCAAGGTGTTATTATGGCTAATCGAAACCAAAACGCTGACGAATTAATACAGCAAGTTCGACACCAGAACTATGGGGCGGACAATAATCTGACCACCATGATCGAGAGGATCATGCTTCAAAACGGGATGAATGTTGGTTTTCACAGACCAAACTTTGCATCCCCATTGTCAGACTATATTCTGCAAACAGACTTACCACCTAGGGGAAAAGTCCCAAAATTCACTAAATTTTCAGGGGATACGACAGAGTCGACTGTCGAACATGTGGCTAGATATTTGATAGAGGCCGGTGAGATAGCAAACAATGAAAACCTTAGAATCAAATATTTCCCAAGTTCCTTGACTAAGAATGCTTTCACTTGGTTCACTACCCTCCCAGCCAATTCGATCCACAACTGGAACCAATTGGAAAGATTGTTCCATGAATAATTTTACATGGGTCAAACCAAGATAAGTCTAAAAGAATTGGCTAGTGTAAAAAGAAGGTTCGCAGAGCCAATTAATGAATATTTAAATAGATTTCGATTACTCAAGGCCAGATGCTTTACCCAAGTGCCTGAGCATGAATTAGTCGAAATAGCAGCAGGGGGCCTGGATTATTCGATTAGGAAAAAGTTAGATACACAATACCTAAGGGATATGGCCCAACTTGCTGATAGGGTTCGACAAGTAGAACGCCTTAAAGCTGAAAAGGCTAAAACTGCCAAAACTCATCGACGAGAAAGGGTAGCTTATGTCAAAATGGATGATGAAGATCCGGAGACATACAACGATCCTATAAACATCGAAGAAGGCGAAATTGATTTAGCTGAATTGAAACAAGGACCACCATATTCTTGTAAATTGCTAGTGCCATCAAATGGGAAAAATCCTGTAGAACCTGATAAAAACAGTGATAAATTTCCTAAAAAAACTTATAGCTTCTACATATCCAAGTGCGACGAAATATTCGATCTATTAGTTAAAGATGGACAGATGATAGTGCCTCCAGGGGCTAAACTGCCTCCTTTAGATCAAAGAAAGAAAAGAGGTTTTTGTAAATACCATATTTTTTTGGGACATAAAACCTCACAATGTTTCCTTTTCAGGGATCTCGTTCAACAAGCGCTGAAGGAAGGAAGGCTGAAATTTGCTGATAAACCAGCATGAAGATCGACACAAACCCAATCCAGACAGAGGCGCATTATGCTGAACCAGTCGGCATTCATATGGTGGAAGTGTCTGAAGATTTTATTACAAAACCTATCTTTGGAAGTTTCACTGGAAATATCTCCAGGAAAACTATTGAAGGGGTGAGAAAGGCCACTGAAGGCCTAGATTTAAAACATGAAGTTGGCTAAGGGTCGAACAAGAAGGCTGCTGGTAGCCTGAAACTAATCAAACGGGTTACTGAAGACCCAAACAAAATTAAAGGAGTTGCTGAAAGCTCTAGCAAAAGAACCACCACAGGTTCTTATTTGGCTGCTGCAAAGGGTTCGACAGAGGACTTGGAGGCCAAAATGCAGAAGATGAACCTGACCGCCAAAAGCAACATGCAGGTTAACGTGGTCGAAGTCTCTGGAGCCAAAGCTTCAGAGGAATCCCTTCGACAAGAAGAAGTAAGCAAAACTGCATTCCCAAAAGAGGACAAAGATTTGGCAGACTTTCTGCGTAGATGCCAAAAGAAGAAATTGAAAGTAATGCTATGTTCTAGGTGTAGCTCTATTTTCGATAAGAAAGCTGCTGAACACATACAAGTGATGCGGGTTGTAAAAGCAAAACAGGGAACCAATGCCCACCAAAGAATGGGTCCAGAAATTCGATTTGACCCTAGAAGAGGACATCAACAAAGACCTATGAGTCAAGAAAGGAGCCCACCAACTTTTAGGCCTCCAACTAATGTGCATACCAACACTTGGCTAAATACCATGGGTAGGAAGAGGCCAAACGAGGATAGATGGCAGACGTTCGACGTACCAAGAGGTTCTTCTCTAGATTACAGAAAGGAGTACCATGCTTCCGCGTCGAACAAAATGACCCATGTGTCGAGCAATTATAAAGGAAAAAATCCTATGTCTCGTTCACAGTGGAGAAGGTTTCAAAGACGACGAAAGGCCGAGAAAGAGGCAACTGGACCTCATCCAGAAGTTAGCACTAATGTGCAGAAAAAACAAAGAAAGCCTCTGGAGAGAAATCCTGTGCCCTGGGCAGAAGAGTGTGGGTCGAATGATGAAGACGACTCCGACTCTAGTGACAGTCTAGACATCATGGTGAATGTCATATCTGTATTTCCCAAAGAATACAACCGTGAGGTCAAAGTCGAAGAGACTGACCTAATGGTTGAACAAGATCTGGCTAGACACAAGCCAGTATGTTACTATATAATGACAGTGGATGCGTGGAAGAACAAAACGCGTTCTTTGAACCACCAACGGAGGCGATGAATACCCATCTGAAACCACTGTTCATTAGAGAAAAGGTTTGAGAGGTAACCATAAACAAAATTCTGGTTGATTATGGGGCAACCATCAATATCATACCGCAATTCATGCTGGAAAAGTTAGGCAAAGGAGATGCTGACATAAAGCTACACAACATGGTCTTATCCAACTATGAAGGGGGCATTGGCACCACAATGGGTGTCATTCAACTAGACCTCAAAGTGGGCTCAATCCTTTGACCCACCATGTTCATGGTTATTTCAGCAAAGCCCAACTACAATCTACTCCTTGGTCGAGAGTGGATACATGGCATTGGAGCAGTGCCATCTTCGATGCACCAAAGGGTCATAATGTGGCGCCCCGACGGCATTGTGGAGAACATTGAAGAAGACCAGAGTTATTACTTGGGTGAAATAAACAGTGTCAGAAAGAATGATTTCGACATGAATTTGGCTCACATAGGGCCTTGCAACCCACCAGAGTTTGATTTAACTCCAAATCTTAATGTGTTCCGCTCTCTATACCTACACTCCGATTATGGCTTTCAGTGGGATAGAGAAGACTTATCCAACATAGATTTTGGAGGAGTCAGTGATATACGACCAACGGGCTGGGGCAGCGAGTTTGATGATTATGATGACTGAGTCATCAACTCTCCAAAAGATTTTGGCTTATGTGGCTGAAAACAGAATGATAGCGGCCTTAGAGGCTGAAGTTAAATATGTGGCTTCCAAAGCCAATGAACAAGTCCTTTCGAAGATAGGGCCTGGGAAAGATTTCGACCCCGAGCCTCCCGACTTGGGGACGAAAAACTTTCTAGACCAGAGGTTAGACGCCATCTATGATGATGAACCTCTTGGTTTCGAAAAGGACCCGCTGGCGAACAACGTCAGGATGTTGGCGCAAGATCCTCTAGAAGAGGTAAATCTAGGCGAAGGTCCTATGAACAAGCCCACATACATAAGCACAAAAATGGATCCAGGACTCAAGATCGAAATGATCAAATTACTGAAAGAGTTCAAGGACTGCTTCGCGTGGGACTATGACGAGATTCCTGGTCTCGACAGAGGATTGGTCGAACTGCAGTTACCAATAAAGCCTGGAAAGAAACCCGTTAAGCAGACTCCAAGACAGTTTGCGCCAGAGATTTTATCAAAAATCAAAACGAAGGTCGAAAGGCTACTGAGGTGCAAGTTCATTAGAACGACCAGGTATGTCGAATGGATTGCAAATATTGTACCTGTTATAAAGAAAAACGGTACCTTGAGGGTGTGCATCGATTTCAGAGATCTCAATGCTGCAATACCCAAAGATGAATATCCAATGCCAGTGGCAAAAATGCTTGTGGATTCTGCCGCTGGTTTCGAATACATGAGTATGCTGGATGGCTACTCTGGATACAATCAAATCTTCATTGCTGAAGAAGATGTATCGAAAACGGCCTTTCGTTGCCCTGGGGCTTTAGGCACCTATGAATGGGTAGTATGCCTTTTGGCCTAAAACATGCAGGGGCAACGTACCAAAGAGCCATGAATTCGATCTTCCATGAATTTATTGACACTTTCATGCAAATTTATATTGATGATATTGTTGTCAAATCTGTTTCAGGGAAGGCTCATATGGATCATCTTCGACAATCCTTTGAGAGGATGAGACACTACGACCTGAAGATGAATCCTCTAAAGTGTGCTTTTGGTGTAAAAGCAGGAGATTTCTTAGGTTTTGTGGTCCACAAGAAAGGCATTGAGATAAACCAAAATAAGACCAAAGCTATCTTGCAGGCCAAAGCACCAGCTAACAAAAAGGAATTGCAATCCTTACTTGGGAAGATAAATTTCCTAAGGAGATTTATATCCAACCTTAGTGGGAAAACGCAAGCCTTTTCGCCTTTACTTCGACTCAACAAAGGAGGGTTTGAATGGAGGGAAGAACATCAAGAGGCCTTCAAAAAAATCAAAGAGTACCTCATTAAACCACCTATTCTGGTGCCTCCTTGTCGAAGTAGAAGTATGAGACTGTACATAGCTGCGTCTGATAAGACTTTAGGGAGCATGCTGGCTCAGGAGGATGAACATGGTGTCGAAAGGCCCATCTACTACCTCAGTAGAGTTTTAAACGATGCAGAAACTAGATATAAAGAAGTTGAAAAACTGTGTTTATGTCTGTATTTTTCATGTACAAAACTTAAGCAATATATAAATCCAGTTAATGTTTATGTTTTGTCTCATTTTGACGTTTTCAAGTATATGTTGTCAAAACCCATTTTTCATAGTAGAGTTGGCAAATGGGCACTTGCATTAACTGAATATTCATTAACTTTTATGCCTCTCAAGGCTATGAAAGGCCAAGTGGTCGCAGACTTTATAGTCGACCACGACATACAAGAAAGATCACTCAATTATTTAGAGATCGAACCATGGAAACTTTACTTTGATGGTTCTAGCTTTAAAGATGGAGTCGGAGTCGGAGTCCTTATTATTTCTCCAAATAAAATTCCAACAACATTTAAGTACAAAATAGATGGGGATTGCTCCAATAATGAGGCTGAATACGAAGCATTAATCGTAGGCCTTGAAATCTTGTTGGAATTGGAGGCAACTCAAGTCAAAATAATAGGAGACTCAGAGTTAGTCCTAAAACAAATTATGAAAGAATACAAATGCATAAAAGAAAACCTTATTATGTATTTCGTAATAGCCAAACGGTTGTTGAAAAACTTCGAGGCAGTTAGCATTCGACACATACCCAGATTGGAAAATCAAGCAGCCAACGACTTGGCACAAATTGCTTTTGGGTATAAAGTTTTGAAAGAGAGGCTACAACAGGCAATCGAAGTTAGAGGAAGAGTAACTGCCACCAAATTATTTCCATCATATTTAAAGACCACAAGGTTAGGATACACTGATCATGAAAATTTTGAAATTTCGTTCATAGGCAATCTAACAGAGCAAGATTGGAGAAAGCCTGTAGTGGACTATTTACAAAATCCAGTGGCTTCGACAAAACGAAAGACAAAGTACAGAGCGCTGAGTTATGTGCTGATGGGAAATGAACTATTTAAGAAAACACCAGAAGGCGTGCTTCTAAAATGCTTAACTGAAACAGAAGTATATATAGCTCTTTCCACCACACACGCTGGGGCATGTGGAGCACACCAAGTAGGCCAAAAGATGAAATGGTTATTGTTTCGACAAGGCTTATATTGGCCCACTATGTTAAAGGATTGTGTTGAGTTTGCAAAAGGGTGTCAGGAATGCCAAAATCATACAGGCGTTCAACATGTGCCAGCAAACGAACTTCACTCGATTATGAAACCTTAGCCTTTTAGAGGATGGGCCTTGGATCTCATTGGAGAAATTCGACCAGCATCTTCCAAAGGTCAGAAGTACATATTGGTAGGCATTGATTATTTTACTAAGTGGATTGAAGCAATTCCTTTGGTCAATGTAGACCAGGAGAATGTCATTGAATTCATTCAAAGGAACATCATCTATAGATTTGGAATCCATGAAACAATAACTACAGACCAAGGATCAGTCTTCACTGGTCGAAAGATGCAAGAATTCGCTGCAGAGATGGGGTTTAAACTGTTAACATCAACGCCCTATTATGCGCAGGCCAATGGCCAGGTCGAAGCAGCAAATAAAGTAGTAATAAGTTTAATAAAGAAACATGTGGGAAAGAAACCCAAAAACTGGCACAAGACACTGGATCAAGTCCTGTGGGCATGTCGAACTTGTCCAAAAGAAGCCACAGGGACAACACCATTTCGCCTAACCTATGGTCATGATGTAGTGTTACCAGTGGAAATCCACTTGCAAGCGACAAGGATTCAGATACATCATGAGATCCCTTCTGAAGTCTACTGGAGCATGATGTTAGATGAACTAGTAGACTTAGACAAAGAAAGGTTGAAAGCTTTGGATCTTTTGAGACTACAGAAGAAGCGAGTCGAGGAATCCTATAATCGAAGGGTAAAGTCCAAGACGTTTCAGCCTGAAGATCTAGTTTGGAAAGTAATACTACCAATAGATTGAAAAGACAGAAGCTTGGGAAAATGGTCCCCTAAGTGGGAAGGACCTTTTAGAATTGTGCAAGCATTCTCAGGCGGAGCCTATGAGATCGAAGAATTAAGCGAAGATCAAAGACTCTTGAAGGTAAATGGTAAATACTTGAAAACGTATAGACCCATGCTTCAAGAGATAAAAATAAATAATATATAACCACTGATTATAAAGAATGCCAAAATGGAAACTTAAATTTTTTTTCATTAAGAGTGCCAAAATGGCTCTGAAATCGTTACAGAAAGTGATTACATAATTGAGAGAAACAAGATTCAAAAGGGAGGTTAGCTTTAATCTGAAGATACTTGATTCTCTATAACGCTAGCCGTCGATCACATAGAGCTTTCAATTGGTGAAGGGTTTCGAGCTTAGCATCCAGAGATTGAGCTCGATCGACGTGTTTTAACCCTTCAGCAAATTCTTCTTGGCTTTCTGATTCATTGTTCACAGCAAGAAGCTCCTCTTTCCTTTTGTCGTTGGCAGCAATTTTTGCTTCCAACTCTGCAATCTGTGCTCTCAACTGAACATTGTCTTGATCAATATCCTCGACCGCCTTTTGCCTAGCCTCCTGGGCCTTCGACAAGTCCTTTACTCTAGAAGCGGATTTAGTAGCAGCATGCCAAGCAGCAGCCACTTGACCATTGGCTTCTTCGATCTCACGATTGAGAATTCTCTGATGGTTGTAATCCACTGATACCTGATCAATAATAGAGAGTAAATACAAGATTACACTGGCTACATCCGGAGGGGCAACAAGAAGATCAACAACTTTCAAGATAGTCTTCAGAAAGGAAGGAGCTGCTGGTTCCCCCTCTAAAGTTAACATCAAATCTCTTTTAAAGATTTTTGCTTTAACCTTTTGAAGAGCCTCGTCGAGAGGGGAAGTCGAAGTAGATCTTCCAGATGCAGTCGAGGCACTGCGATCAGAGGAACTCTCTTGACCCTCCAGAATTGCAGTCAGATAACCTAACAGATTTTGTTGCTTCAGTAAAGCCAAATCCTCTTTGGTTCTGGATCCCGTCGAAGGATACTTTCGTTGGCTGTAATAACCACGTTGGCTACTTGAGTTGGAATTGCTTCAGTGCCTGGAGGATTTTGGTTTCCTTCAGCAGAAACTTCTTCACCCTTAGCTTCTGGGATCTCTACGTTCTCCCTTTCTATTTCAGTTTCAGCGCCATGGGTACCTTCCTCCTCAGTCTCTCGCACTTCAACCAGCGGAACCCTAGTCTCCTCTTGGTTTCCTGCAGCTTCTTCTTCATCAGCTTCTTCTATGGTTTCATGCTGAGGTTCAGAAGTCTGATTTACTTCGTCAGCCGAACTCATAAAATAACCTTTCACCGAAGAGGGCCTATAAGTGGGATCCCCTTCACTATTCAAGAGAGTGACCGAATCCTCGACATGAGTAGGAATTCATGTCGAAGTGCCAACAGTGTCCTGGGAAATAGAAAGAATTTGTTTCTTTTAGAATCCTCACAAAGTGAAAGAGAACAGAGGAATAAAAAGTAAGCAACCGAAGTAAAGTACCTGGACTGGGATTTCAGCACCAGGACTAGAGTTGTCACTTTCGCTGGGATTGTTCAACCTAGCGATTACCTCCTGTTCAGAAAGTTCATTGATGACTACAGGAGGAGGCCTCCCAGCTGTAGTTTTAATCCTGATTTTTGGACAAGGTTCGACGGCAGGAGCTGGCTTTTTCAATCTTCGTCTCTGCAAAGGAACAGGAGGAGACTCCTCTTCTTCATCGCTAGAGATTTAGATCTCCTGAACCTTCCGTTTTTGGGGGGTTGGTTTCTGAGCATACAGAAAACCAAGTTGAAGGGATTAGTACCCGTGTTAGATAAAAAATGAGGATTTGAAGGAAAAGTAAATACCTTGGGAGAAGGGTTGACGGCGAAGTCTCCCCCTTTTGAACTCTCAGCAGTTTTCTTCGAGGCAGCTCTCTTGACAGCTAAGCAGAAGACAAGACAATTATAGTTAAGTAAGTGTCAAAAATACAAATATAGAACGAAGAGATGGAGAAGAATAATACCTTTCTTGACTCTGTCGAGAACCAGCTTGAATGCCTCACGTAGATGGTGGGCGAAGTCCTTCTGATCGAAGAACTCTTCGTCATAGTAATGTTTCCACCACGTCTCAAAAGTGATGGAACTCAGGAAATGAAGGTTGAAGTCGAACAAGGTCAGTATAGTTCGACCAAAATACCTACCAATGTGCTTGGTAGCAGCATCTTCCGAGTAATCTGCATTGTAAAAAAGCAGCAGCTTCTCTCGAGGGTAAATAGGTGAAGGGAGTGATTGAGCAATACCAAATTGTCGAGAGACAAGATTTGGTTGATAAGAAATCAAGCTCAATTGATTTTTTGAGCTCTTGGATCTTAAGGGCATGATCCTGGGGCGCAGAAACGATTCCCACATGCTCACGAACTCATCAGTCACGTCATCCTCCACATTCGAAGGGTATGGCCTGGTAAACCATTCCGGACCAACTTTTCGACTGGCAAAGGGAGACATAGTCGAAACAAAGCTCTTTCGCTCCGCAAACATCATTACGAAGCCTGTGAAAGCCTTTTGAAACTGTTGGCCTTCATCAGTGGGAGTTAGTAATGCAAGCCTGGTGCCCTCGACTCTCCTGTTCAGAATCTCAGGAGCCTCTTCGTTGATCTTGTTCTTCTGGGGAAGGAAAGACTCGAAGGTGGAATTGAGCCACAACTGGAGAAGCCAAAAGGGACCAGATAACAGCAAGCTCCCCCTGTCTCCTAGAACCTTAAGTTGAGTCACACCATTACTGATGGACTCATATAAGTTGGCCAGAATCAATTCGGCCAGGCAAAGGGGATATTTGTGGTGCAGCTGCGTTGCGAGCGTCAGCATCTTTTTCGTCACCTGTAGTGACTTAGTACAAAAAACAAATCGAGACAGCCACATAGCCAGGAAGGCTATATGCTCCACCTCCGACACGGTACTAGAGGTTTTATCATGAAAGTGGTTTATAAAGGTAGTATAAGTGGGTTTTGTAGCAGCAAATCCAATAGGATCCTCAGACAAGTCTTCAGGGTCGAAATAGTCAACAATGGGTCGAAGACCAGTGATGGCAGCTATGTCGAATAAAGTAGGGGTCATCATCCCACAAGGAAGATGAAAAGTGAAATGTGCACTATCCCAAAAGTACAATGAAGATACCAACATAAGGGGGCAGTAAGGCAATCCTGTCTTCGACAGCATCACCAGGTCATAAATGCCCATCTCCTTCCAAACAGAAGCTTGCACCCTCTCCATCTTACTCAACCAGTCTGAATATTCAGAAGAAATATTAGGGCTTGAGCGAAAGATTCGATTCCCCTTGTTCATGAACTGGAGGTTGATATCCTCTGTAGTCTGAGGATACTGCTGGTTCGCCGGAGTGGTGTCTTCGGGGTCATCCCTAGGTTTTTTGGCGCAACCTATGGGTCTAATCCTTGGGTGTGTAGGAAAAAAGGCACGGTTTTTTAAGGGATTTTCGACGCATGAAAATAACGGACCGGACATAGAATACATGTTTCTGCCGTATCTGATGGGAATAAGGAGTTGAGAATCATATTCTTCTCGTCATTCTCTGGTCATAGGTTCAACAATGTACTTGTTAGTCGAGGAAGAAGGAAGGTTGGTGGAAAAGACCTCTGGTGGTTTCTGGACGTCATCGGTGTTTTTGGGTTGAGGGTTGTTTGGAGCATTAGATAGAAAGGCCATTATTAAAGATTTAAGAGAAAGAGCGAAGTTGACAGTACAATGTTGTGAGAATGCAAGGGATTTGGAAAAGCTGGAAATGATAAAAGTTCCAAATAGAAAAGCTTGGAAGTATTTATAGCCTTCAGAAGAAGGAGATGTCTCGTCAAGACCATTTAATGTTTCGCAGGTAGTAGGACATGTGGCGAAACGTGAAACGGTTACCGTGCAGGCATTAGGAAACGTTAGGACATGCTTGCCTAGGTTATAGGAATATGGTCATCATGGCAAGCGTGGTAACGGCAGTTTTGAAGAGACATTTTGGAGAAAAGTAATGATGGTTTTTACCAAGTATAGCAGCTGTTGGAAGGCAAAAAGCACACGCCAAGACTTGGTGGACAACTGGGAAGACAGGTGTCGAATGGGAAGTTCAAAGAATGGCTATTTCTTTGAGCGTCGAAATAGACATTCTTGGGGGGTAATTTGTTGGCTCCCAAATTCGACACTTTCTATATTTGGTCTTTTGGACCAAACAACTGGAAATGAACCAGACCAGGAGGTATGATTCGATGCATGAGATAACTTAAGGAAAAAGATCTAAGTTATGATAAGAATCTTCGACCAGGGGATCACTCGACTGAACCAGAGTTATGTTGCTCGACTGAGGGAAAGTGTTCACGCTTTGGAATAGGGATCAAAGACCATTAAAATTTTGAATTATTGGAGGGAAAGGCAGTTTTCATCAGCGTATGAGAAGAGGCAACGTGGCAAAAAGCTGTGGGTCGAGGGACATGCAGAAGATACTTATCTTCATCCTAGCGCAGAATGTCCCCTCGACGGTTACCTACTTTTAGTATAAATTAAGAAACTTGTGTAATTTTCAGTGTGTTCAACCTATTTGTACTAAATCTCTCAAATATTATCCAAGTAACTACTGCGTGAGAAAGGATAAAGCTGAGCAATGTACGTTGGAAACACCTTTTTTACTTAATGAAAGTCTTTTTACATTTCTTTACCATTATCCTGCAAAGTTATCTTTTTACTGCTTTTACTTGCATTTTTATGCTTTTGCCTACTTTCCAACAATCTCAAACATCCTTTCTATGGGTCGAACATGCGTTCTTCCTTCTTACTCATTTTACACAGAAATTAGCATATATCCTGGGATTAGTTTGATCGATCCCGTAAGTAAACCAAAAACTTACCTTTTTGGAGATCAGCGATTGTTTACCAAAAACAACGGTAAACAATAGGGAAGAGGTTTGACATCTTGTAGTAACCAGAATCTTGAGATAACATGTTATGGTTTAGTTGAAAATGAAAAAATCAAGTTGAATGGACTTTGATGGTTCCAAAGTTCAAGTACAAGCATGGCCTGATGTTTGTTGGGTGCAGGAGACTTGATTCATGCTTTTGATATTGCTTGCAATCAGAGATAAAGGTCACAAGGCTCAATGCATTGACAATTTGCATAAAGCTTGATTTTCTAAAATGGCAATGGTAACTTTGTGCCATTAAGGGACAATTGGCTTGGACAATACTTTAAACACTTGGGTAAGAGCTTAATTAATTGCATAAACAATTAATTATGGAGTGAAACACAAGTTTGAGGCCTGTTGTAACTCGGTGGGAGAATTGACTTGGTTGTTTTGTGTTTAATCGCAATTGTGCGGATAGCAAGAGTCACCACCGACTTTTCTTTTATCCAAAAAGGAAAGGCTGAAAAGAACAGGAAATACCTTTAGAGATGTTTTCTTGAGTTCGGGGGGTAGGTTATGAAAAGGGAAGGTATTAGCACCCTTTCCATCCGTAGTTATCTACGGGCTCTTAGTTTCTTGCTAGATCACTTGCTTTTTGTTTGAAAATGTGCTTGTGGTGTGGGTTTTAAAAGTATTTTAAATATGTCTTTGTAATGGTTCTCGTTTCCATAAGAACGCGTACAAAGTGTTGTTTTGAAAATAGTTCAAAGTGGTGTTTTTGGAATGTGTTTTTGAAAGTGATTTTGAAAAGTGTCTTTGTAATGGTTCTATTTTCTATAAGAACGCGTACAAAGTGTTTTAACTTTTGAAAAAGTTTCAAATGCAAGTGTTGGTATATAAAATGTTTTTGTTGTGAGCAAGCGAGCAACTAGGAGCATCCTACCTACTCAAAAGGTCTTAAATGTTCTTTTCCTTCTCCTTTAGATGTCGCTATCTTACTATTGATTTGGTAAGAAGCCCCATCGTTGGATGTGAAGGGACGGACGCGGGTCAATCATACAGTCATATAAGGCAACTTGTGAGATGCTTTAGAAATTTTTGTAAGGGACTAGATTGTTTTACCGAAGGAAACATTGAGGGTCATCGAGGGACTACGATGTTTTATCGAGGGCCTTTGCTAAAACGCCCATATTCGAGGGACATGACTATTTTCCGATAGGAAATAAAATGGAATTACCCTAAGGGTGCTAGTGTGCAAGTGTGTTTTATTTACATGCATTTAGTCTTGATTAGGGTTATCTATTTATTGATTTCATGTCTTGCCATACACACCCTAATTACTAGCATTTATATTTTAAAGCAATAAATTGCGGAAATGTAAAGTCACACGCTATTACATCATTTAGGGATGGGGGTACATAATCACAAATGGGGATTTGCAAAAATTTAAATCCTAACAATCTATTACAACCATATTTAACTATATAATATAAGAAAAAGAAAAAGAAAAGGAAATGACTTGTTTTGAAAATGTTTTTTTGTCTTAACCAAATAAAAGGAAAATAATCATTTAATAAAAGAAAATATTTTCTGATGTCTTTTTATATTAATAAAAATAATAGAGAAAAAGGAAAACAATGAGAAATAGGATCAGCATGTTGCTGAAAGCAAAACAAAGGGGATCAGAAGTTCTAATGCCAGGCCTGCTGTGGTTCAGAAAGAAACGTCAGAGGAAATCAGAAGTTCTGGATTGATACACTCTGAAGTCCTGCAAGAAACGTTAGAGGGAAAAACAGAAGTTCTGGGTTGCTGCACGCTGAAGTTCTGAGTGTGTTAAAACAGTAAAAAAGCCTAGAAGTTCTATGTGTTAAACAGTGAGGAGAACTCAGAAGTTCTGTGTGTGTTAAAACAGTAAGAATATCCTAGAAGCTTTGTGTGTGTTAAAACAGTGAGGAGAACTCATAAGTTCTGTGTGTGTTAAAACAGTAAGAATATCCTAGAAGTTCTAATGTTGTGTCATACCAATCTGAAAACCTAGAAGTTCTGTGTGTGTTAAAATGGTGAGGAGAACTCAGAAGTTTTGTGTTACATTTCAACTCTTTCCTCATATTAATCAGCTTATCAACAATTTATTAAGTCCTTAATAGAAAATCAGAAGGATAAAAGCACAGTAGTTTATAAAAGTTCTAATTCTAATTCTGAGCCTAGCTTTATACAAGAAGTTCCGATCCATAGTGTTTCTACTTATGCAATGATATGGACAACATCAATACTATGGTATTTACATATTTAATGATGTTCTGAATGAAAAGATACAAAGTCAGAAAGACTTACCTTGAATCTTGAGCGTGTGCCTGGAACGTGAGTTGCTTGTTGCATTATGATGTTCTGGAGTCAGCGAGAGCAACAGAACAGAGGTTATGTTCTTTTATTCAAAGGGAAGAACAAAGGTTTTGTTTAGGATTTGTGAAGGTTTTTTACTATTTCCTTTTCTCTCCTAAATAATTCTCTCTCTCTCTCTCTCTCTCTCTCTCTCTCTCTCTCTCTCTCTCTCCCTCTCTCTCTCTCTCTCTCTCCCCCAAAAGCCAGCCCCCTTTGAAAGTGTGATGGAGCAACTTATTTATAGGTGAGTTTGCTGTGGTTTTAGGGGGGAAAACAAATTGGATTTGAACATTTTTGGCATACTGTTCCATTGCTTTTTAATCACAGCTTTTGTATGCTAATTTGGTGCAAATATGGGGTTTGAGAAAGTGAAAACGTGGACTGGATCAGCAACACCTTGGAGTGTTGTGGTAGCTGGTGGTAGGACTGTGCTATAGCAGTGCAGCAGGTTGCTCAAACGAGGTTTTGGGATTTGGTGATGTTTTGATCGCAGAAGACCAGAATGAGACTCGAAGGGTGATGTTCTGACTGAAGCGTTGAACATAGTCTTCATATGCTGAAGAATCATGTTCTGACCGAAGAGCATCGCTTCCACATGTTCTGGTTGAAGCATCATGTTCTGAACAGTGTTTACAAATTCTGACTACACTTGCGTGGAGGCTGGCCTAGAAGTTCTGAAGTATCATATCCTCTTAACAATTAGAAAATTTGATTTTTTCAAAGTAATTTCTGACTTCTAATTTTGATGAACTAATTTCATGTCTTGATGAAATATAATTGTTGAAACTTAATTTTTGATCCAAAAGTCAAAGTTGAATTTTCAGTGTGCTTTTGACCATTTTGCCCTTGTGAATGATTTTCTTGGAAAATTGTAATTCAAGACTTGAAACTTGATAGAAGCAAACCTGAGGGTCTAGAATGATCTTTTGAGAAATGAGAGGGAAAGTTTTAGGGTACAACAGCTGATCCTGTTCAATCTTCTTAAACCTGAAGAGTTAGATTGGCGTATCTGCCATTCGCGACTTGAAGGTGGAAGATGATTGAACACTAGAGTGCCCATAAATTTGCACTCTGAGGATTTGGAGGTTGAGGTGTAAGGAATGGGCTTAAAGATGCCATTTGGAGAAATGATGGAGAGTTGTCGGAGATGGGCTTATAGATGCCATCCAAAGTTGATTGTTGACAGAAATTGGACTAAGTCTGAACTTGACTTCAACTGGAAAAGAATCAGAATAAACCTTTGGTCAATTTAAACTGAAACTAGCAGAAGTCTTGCATGTTGTTTGACTGGAAAGGATCAAAATAAATCTTGGAGCGATTTATCTGAACCAGAGACAATGTCTATTTAGAAAGTATCAAGATAAATCGTGTAGAGGTTTAGACTGAACCAAAAGAGGTCTAGAGAAGAACCAGAATAAATCTTGGAGCGATCTATCTGGAACAGAGAAAATATCTACGGGAAAGAATCAGAATAAACCGTTGAGAGATTTAAACTGAACCAGCAGGGGTCTGGATTAACCTTGACTGGAATGGAAATTAGAAGAATCTTAGGATCGATTCAACTGAACCAGACAAAATTCTTGGAATATCTTCAATTGGAATAGAAATCAGAGAGATTTTAGTGTCGATTTGACTGAACCAGAGAAGGTCTTGAATTAACTTTGACTGGAATGGAAATCAGAAGAACCTTAGGATCGATTCAATTGAACCAGACAAAAGTCTTGGAATATCTTCAACTGGAATAGAAATTAGAGAGATCTTATCATCGACCTGACTAAACCAGAGAAGGTCTTGGATATTCTTTAGTTTATGATGGGCCTGTGTAAGGTTGCTTCATGATGAGTCCGTGTAAAATTACACCTGGAATTGTCTGAGAAGGAACCTGGGTAGGATTACTTCATGATGAGTCCGTGTTAAAATTCATCTAGAATATGAGAAGGAACCTAGGTAGGGTTGCTTCATGATGAGTCTGTGTAAAATTGCATCTGGAAATGAGAGGAACCTGTGTAGGGTTGCTTCATGATGAGTTCGTGTAAAACTACATCTGGAAATGAGAGGAACCTGCATAGGGTTGCTTCATGATGAACCCGTGTAAAACTTCATCTTGGAAAGAGGAGGAACCTGTGCAGGGTTGCTTCATGATGAATCCGTGTAAAACTTCATCTTGGAAAGAGAAAGAACCTGGGTAGGGTTGCTTCATGATGAGTCTGTGTAAAACTTCATCTTGGAAAGAGGAGGAACCTGGGTAGGGTTGCTTCACGATGAGTCCGTGTGAAACTTCCTCTCGAAATGTATGAGAAGGAACCTGGGTAAGGTTATTTCAACTGGTCGTGTAGATAGTTGTCCTGGCTTGTTTCAGGTATTAATCTTTAATATGCTCATGTAGATAGCTTTCCTAGCTTGTTACAAGTATTAATCTACAATCGGTCATCCACAAATAGTTGTCTTGTTACAGGTATTAATCTAGAACTGTTGAAAAATGATAGTTATCTGTTGCTTGATCTTTCCTGAAAAGGTAAAGAGTTAGTTGTATGCAATGTCATGATGTATGAAATGCATGGCATAATGATGTTCTCAAAATAAATGAGATTACGCTGTATGCATTTATCATGTATGTAAATATGATGCATGAAATGTTGTCTTGGAAAATAAATCCTTGACAAGTGCTGGGGATTTATTAAATTCCGGACTGCTGTCGAAGAGTAGGTGCATCTTCAAATTTTGCTTAGAATGTTTCCACCGGGGATTCATGTTTTGTTGTTTGAGGAGAATTCTGCTGGGGAATGTTGAAAACTCTGTAGAGAGTGTTGATTCCTATTTGGGGAAAAGAGTTCAGGAGTCTCAGTTGTCCATTACTCTACTGGGGAGTCATCTCTTGATGGACGAAGTTGAACTGATATCTGGTTGGGTCCATACTTCACAGTAACTTGCTGGAGATTGTAGAGTAATCTACTGGGGAAGAGGAGTTGTGGTCCTTTGATTTATAGAAGTCGGAGAGGTAAACTCAAACTGGGGAATCCCGCTGTTTGGTTGGGGAAATAAACTCTGTTGTCGGTCTGTTGGAGAGGAGTCTTCTTCACTGGGGAAAATCCTCGAGGGTTCTTGAGGTCGACCCAGCTGGTGAGAATTTTTCAGAGATTGAAACTCGGGCTGGGAGTTATCCTATGAAAAGGATCTTGGGGAGATTCATCACTGCCCCTAGTAGTAAGTGTTGTAGTAATGCCAGAAAATGTTTGCTTGGTCGCACATGACCCTTTATGTGGGAGTCTGTTTTCCCCCAGAGTTAATCTGGTGCACCTCGACGCTTGAGATTTTGATCATATTTCCGGTAGCCCTGAACTTCCTAGATATATTTTCTAAGACTGTTGTGGAAGAAACCGAAGACCTGATACTGACACCATGTGATACTACTGGCACATACGAACAAATTGGTGGTGCCCAAGATCTTTGGTCAAGTCTCAGAATTTTCTAAGAACTGTCATGGGAGGATCCGAAGACATGATACTGACACCATCTGATACTGACACCATCTGATACTATTGGTACAGACAAGCAATTTGATGGTACCGGAAGTCTTCATAGGGGATATTGTTCAAACCCATGATCAACATAACATTGCCCCTTGAGTGGCCCAGATGGAGCTTTGCCCTTGGTTATTCAACAACTCTTTGAGAGATTCTTTGAATCTTGACTTGACTGCCCCAGATGGGTTGGACAAAGGTCATGCCGTGCCCCTTGATTATGAGGGATTTGTCATTGGAAGTGTCATCTCACTTGAAATGATTTCGTTCATTGAGAGAGCTTTCGTTCATCGGATATTCGTTGTATGAATTTCTCTGTTGTCAAACAAATAGTCATATGCGAACAACGATATTCAAATAATGCAAAGTTTATGCTTGTCTTGAAATTTTGAAAATGCGTTTTAGAAAGTAAAGAAGTTTTGTAAGAAAATTCAAACTCAGGATTTAGAGTAAAGCCTTACCGGAGTCAGGATACCGTTTGTAATAGTATGCTTTCGAACTAACCCAAGCTTCAATTAGGACTTTTGAAAGGTTGTAGCGTGGCTTGGTTCAAGGTTTAAGAAACAAAGGATAAAGGCTCAAAGTGTATTTGTACCCACCCACTCTTCATGATTTTCTTCAGTCCTAAACTCATTTAATTGTGTGTTTGAACTCCAATTAAGTCTGGAATGACGTCTTGGTGATGACTCAGACAAGTTAAGTTTGTCGGAAGGGAGTCATTTTTGCAACATTTTTCATGTTGTTGAGGATTTTAGTGACCTCTTTCTTTTGATTTATTATCCCTGGTTTTTGTCTGACTGTTCTTGTTTTGAGATTACAGTCAGTGGGATGCCCCAGTTTTTCTTAAGTCTCATTTGTAGGTTTTGACTTAGTGGGCTTTTCTTTTTTGAGAGATAATGACAACCTATTTGGTAGGGAACTGTGATATGGTGGTAAAACTGACTTGAGGTTTTGCGTTTGTGTTTGCAAATGTTGCGGTTAGCAAGAGTCGCCACCGACTTTTCTTTTATCCAAAAGGAAAGGTAAAAAAGCACAGGAAAGACCTTTGAGATGTTTTCTTGAGTTCGGGGGGTAGATTATGAAAAGGGAAGGTGCTAGCACCCTTTTCATCCATGGTTTTCCATGGGCTCTTAGTTAATTGTTTAGATCACTTGCTTTGCTTTGAAATTGTTTGAAATGGTGCTTTCTGTGGTTTTGAAAGTATTTTGAAAAGAGGCCATCGTTAAGGCAATCTTTGTAATGATTCTCGTTCGTAAGAATGTATACGAAGATGTTTGTATTTTGAAAATGTTTCAATGTTTTTGAAAGTTGTTTTGAAATGTGTGTGTTTGTTTTTGAAAATAGCAAGGATTGTTTTGAAATTGATCAAGTAACTAGAAGCATTCTACCTACTCAAAAGTCTTTCTTGTGCATTTTTATTCCTTTGACATTGTTGATTTACCATTGATTTGGTAAACAACCCTATCTTTGGATGTAAACGGGACGGGCGTGGGTCATCGTATGACCATGATAGCAATGTTGCCAAGTATCCTAGCATGTTTTAGGGACCAAGATCATCTTTGTTTAGGCAACCTTTTGATAGCGTCATCGAGGGACTATGATCTTATTTGTTTTTTTTTTGCCAAGACACTTGAATGTGTAACATGGCCATTTTTATTTAGGAAACCAAGTGGGTGAAACCCTAAGGGTGCTTGTGTGCAATGTGTGTCATTTTTCATGCATTTGATTTGTCTTGTATTAGGTCTTGTCTATTTGTTTGTTTTTTTGGTCTTGTCATGCAAACCCTAGTTTACTAAACATGGCATAAATGCGATAAATTGCGTAAATGTAAACTAACCTATTACAACAATTATTATGGGAGGGGGGATACAAGTTTTTGATGGGGATATTGCACAAAATAAACCCTAAAAATACTATTACAACCCAATTGAATATTGTGCGAAATAAATAAATATACAAATATTTAATTATGTAATGCAATGTATTTATGGAAAAAAGGTTTTGTATTTGTTTAATGTATGAGAAAATAGTTTATTTAAACCCTAAAAATAAGGAAAAAATAATATTATTATTTTTTGAAAGGGGAAAACCCTAATTTTTGATTAAAGAAAATATATGTTCTATTTTAATGTTTTGTTCATTTTTGTACAAGAAAAATAATAAATAATATTATGTACAAATATTAAAAATTAAAATATGTATGAAAATAAATATTTTATGTGTATAAATAATATAATAAAAATGTATGGTATTTTTAAATATATTTACAAATTTTAATTAAGAAAATAAAGTATAATATCCTAATAAACTATTTTTTATGCAAAAAAATAATAGAAAAATAAAATAAAAATGCAAAAAATAAAGAAATTATTTTTATGATTTTTTAATGTTCAGAAAAATAAATAAAAGCAATAAATATAAAAAACATGAGAAAATATGAAAAATATAACAAATAAAGTCAGGGGGTGCAAATAGTGATCCAGGAGGTGTGAAAATAAAAAACAACAAGCCCAAGGCGCCAAGGCCCAGAACTTCATCCCTGTCCTCCAGCCTCTTCTCCTTGCGCGTGTTTTTCTTCAAAATCTATAACTCTCAGATGCTTGCATAAAAACAAAAACTTATAACACAAAACATGTAGCATTTTATCTCACGATTCCAATGATATAAAATTTGTAACCTAAATCTCAAAGATCAGAGAGAATTTATCAGCCCTAATTCGTGACCTAATTATTTCAGCAACTTCAAGCTTCAAATTCTCTTGGCACAGCTAATATAAATGACAAGTATGCATATGTACATCTTCACCATGTTAAGGACTACATTTTTGCTTCACAAATCGTGGCTTGAGGATGCCTAAATAGAGAGATAAAGATGTGAAAAATACCTCCTTCAGCTGGATTTGGATATGACAATGTGGGGACTTTGAGTGAGGCCTGAGGGTCGTGTGAGCTTACTTGAAGTTCCTTCAAGCTATTCCAATGCCTAGCTTACTTTGAGGATGGCCAGAAGTCTCTGTAGAAGTCAAGCTGCAACCTCCAAATTTGAAAATGGCAATGGCTGAAACAGAGCTTACAGAACCAGGACCAGGGCTTGGATAGCTTTGGTAGGATATATGGAAGGTGTTTGACGTGTTGAAACAAAAAACGCACGAGCCAAAAATAAAATGGCTAGAGTTTTGCAGCAACTGGATGTTTTTGGCAGAAAAATGAAGTTTGTGAGTTTTAGGGTGTTTTGGATGTTAAGCATCCGTGTCCTTCATTGTGATAACTTTGTGAATATGTATATAATGATACAAAGTCCAGTCTTCCCTTGATGTACAAGTTCTGACCTCTTTTGCAACTTTTCTTGCATTTGAAGAAAAGTGAGATGACTTGTGCAACATGGTTGTACTGGCTGGCTTGTGAGCTGATAGGAGTTGGTACACATTGCTTGATACCTGTGTGAAATGCTTGCCTAAAAGAAACATGTCCAAGGCTCAAGATTGATAAAGTTGTAAAAGCTCACCTTTATGAAAATGGCAATGTGCCCTTTATGCCATTAATGGATAAATCTCTTGTACAATGCTCCAAAAGCAAAGATAAAGCCCTTATACTCTGAGTTTGCATTTAATTATGGAGTTTAGAATGAGTTTAGGACCTTTAACGCAAGGTACAAGCATCCAAGATCAGGTTTACAACTTGATACTTTGTGAAAATGGCATGAACCAAAGTGACAAAATGCTAATTTATCTTCTTCGATTCTCCCTAACCACAAATGATCTTGGAGAGTTCTTGGACATTTTGGAAAGCTTGAAACATGCTCTTTAATGCATCTTTGAAATGAATTTTGAGATAACTCTTGGAACTAGGTGAAAAATGTCCATGAAGTTGGGAAAAAAAACTGCCTAAATTAGGGCAGTTTTTCACTAAGTTATTTAGTTCATGGACCTATGTTCACAAATTCATAAATTAAGATCCAAGCATCTTTTGGGAAAATTTTGTGAATAAAAGTTTTAGATTTCATGGAGGACTACAACTTTCATGTTGGAAGTTTTCTTTTAATCAAATTGCATCATGGTGAAAAAGTGGTGGAAAGTTGGGAAAAAATAAGAAAATTTCCATACTTAGAAAAATTCTAAGTTATGAACTTTTTCAAATTCAAAACCCTAATTTGAAAAATTGGTTTTCTTGGTGAACAAGTTTCATATTTTGACATATCTTGATGAATTATGACCCTTTGCACTTGATTTTGACCAAAAAGTCAAAGTTTGACTTTTTAGTGTATAGTTGACTGGAAAATTCATTTGTCAATCCAATGAACTTGAGATCTTTTGAACTATGTGATTAGGTCAAGATGATGCCATTGAACCCTTGAAATCATGTTTGAACCCAATTGGTCATTGGCTAGGTTAAAAATCAGAAATTTCCCTTTCTCAGTCAAAACCCTAATTTTGACCATTTTGCCCTTTTGATCAAATTTCTTGAGGAGTTGTGATCCAAACTTGATCAAATGGTACATAGGAGTCTAAAATGTTGATTTGGATCAAAAATTATGAAGGTTGACTGTAAATTGGCCATAGTTGACTTTTCCCCCAATACAACTGATTTTTAGGTCAACTGTCCAATTGACTGATCAAAAATGTGGTTCAAGGCTTGAAACTTAACATGAGAAATCTTAGGGGTCCAACAAGATGTATGAAGGTCACATGAAGCATTGGTGGTCCAAAAAGCCTTGTGCAAGATGATGTCTTGAGCTGACCAAACCCTAATCTTGTCTTGAGTCCAAGAAGTCTTGTGAGAAAAGTCTTGATAAATGAGAGGGCACATTTTGGGGTACAACAGCTGCCCCTATTCAATCTTCTTGAACCTGAAGAGTTAGATTGGCGAGTTTTGCCGTTCGTGACTCGAAGGTAAAAGATGATTGGACACTAGAGTGCCCATAAATTTGCACTCGACAAAATGTAGTTGAGGGAATGGGCTTAAAGATGCCATTTGGAGAGGTGATAGAATATTGTTTGAGATGGGCTTGTAGATGCCATCCAAGAATGTTTGCTGAGTTGTAAGTTGTAAGTCAGAAGAATAAGTATCAGAATAGTGTCCGTATCTGGAACGTATCTGAGTTGTATCTGGAGACTTGAAATCTGAATGAGAAACAGAATAACATCCGTGTCTGGAGCGTATCTGTACTGTATCAAGAGTGGGAAATCTGAATGAGTATCAGAATAGCTTCCGTGTCTGGAGCGTATCTGGATTGTATCTTGAAGTTGAGGTCTGAATGAGTAATAGAATAGTAATCGCGTCTGGAGCGTATCTAAACTGTATCTGAACTTGAAATTTGAATAAGGGCCAAAATGGCATCCGTGCCTGGAGCGTATCTAAACTGGTGTCTGAACCAGTGATAGAATGACTTTCGTGCCTGGAGCGTATTTGAACTAGTGTCTGAACCAGTGATAGAATGACTTCCGTGTCTGGAGTGTATCTGAACTGTATCTGAGTAAGTGACATAATGACTTCCGTGTCTGGAGTGTATCTGAACTGTAATCCGAGGTTGAGTTTGAATGAGTAACAGAATGACTTCCGTGTCTGGAGTGTATCTGAACTGTATCAAGATTGCATATTTGTTAAATGGTAGCTGTTAATCTTATCCTGAAAAGGGTAAAATGTTAGCTGAAAACACATAGTTATGTTGCATGAAATGTATGATGCAATATATGTGTTTTATCAATGTTTATGACATATGGATGTAATGTATGTGCATGTAAGCTGATTTGCTGTATTACTGAGGAAAATAAATCCTTGACTGCCGCAGGGGAAAATAAATCCTTGACTGCTGAGGATAAGAAATCCTTGGCGACTATTGGGGACAAGAAATCCTTGGAAACTTCTGTGGGGATATAGGGATCCTTCATTTCTTGAAGTTGGAGTATTGACAAAAAAAATCTGTTGCGAGCAATGCCATATACTGCTTGAGTAATCCGCTTGGGGAATCCAGAGAATTTGATGAATTCTACTGGGGGTTACACAATGGGAATCCTTGTTCTGCTGGAGAGTAAAGAAAATTCTGATGACTTCTGCGGGGAATTAAGAATGAGAATCTTCATTCTGTTAGGAAGCAATGAAAACTCTATGGGGAAACAGGCTTACTGCTGGGGAGTAGGTTCAGGAGTTTGGATTGTCTGCCATTCTACTGGGGAATTATCCTAGGTTGGGGATAAATAAAAGTTAACTGTTATCTGGTTGATTTTCAGATTTCAAGACAACTTGTTGGGGAATTTAGAGAAACTGGATGGTTTCCGCTGGGGATTGGGAGTTTGAAGTTTTAACTCTGATGGGGATTAAATGTTTGAAATTTTAGCTCCACTGGGGATCTAGATGATGTACTGTAGGGGTTTCTTATGGAATAGCCTAAAGACGTTTTCCTATCCTTTCGGTCTGTCAGTAATTATTCTTTTCCATCCTGTTTATTTGTAAACAGTAATTATGTTCAAATGCATATGTTCATCAATGAATCATTGGACGTTTTTGAAAATAAAAACACAAGTGCAAAGAAAAAGGAAAATAGTTTTCTGTACTTTGAAAGAGATATCTTTGTATTTACTTTGAATAAGTGTTTTGTACAAAGGAGACAGACATCCTAGTAAGAGGATGGTGTCATAAAAGTAAGAAAAATTTTATACAAAGAAAGATAGCTATGTGTAAAAATCCCATGGGGTTCCCATTCCGCTATAGCCTCTGTATCTCTGAATATCTTGTCCATCTGTTGCTTCGTCCGAAGATGATTGAATTGATCAGAAGCTCAGAGTTTGTCAGTGAAGAGATTGTCTTTAAACTGATCCGAAGAGACATAATCATACACTTTAATTCCCTAACTTTTGCCTGGACCGCCCTTTCGGGTTTTCAGTCCACCGGGAAACCCTTTTTTGCCCAAGTCGCCCTTTCGGGTTTTCAACTTGCCGGGTGTACAGATTTTTTTATATTTTATCCCTAATTTTTGCCCGAACCTTTTTGGTTCGCCAGGATGCCCTTTTTTGCCTACGTGTGTCAACCTAGCGGGTCATTTATGCGTAGTATCTTTTGACTATGTCGGTGTTCACAGGGTGCGGCAGGTCGTCGCCATCCATGGTGGTTAAGATCATTGCCCCACCAGAAAAGATGTTCTTGATTACAAATGGCCCTTCATAGGTAGGAGTCCATTTTCCCCTGGGATCACTTTGTGGCAAGATGATGCGCTTGATCACTAGATCTCCAACTTGATATACCTGGCGTCTGACTTTCTTGTTGAAAGCCTTGATTATCCATTTTTGATACGTCTGACCATGGCAAACAGAAGTAAGTATCTTCTCGTCAATTAAGTTCAGTTGATCAAGTCGGGTCTGGATCCAATCGTCTTCACTCAAACCTGCATCCTTCATGATTCTCAAAGAGGGAATCTGAACCTCGATAGGTAGAACAACCTCCATGCCATAAACTAAAGAATATGGTGTTTCCCCAATTGACGTGCGAGCCGTGGTACGGTACCCGTGGAGAGCAAACGGTAGAATCTCATGCCAGTCCTTGTAGGTGACTGTCATCTTTTGTATGATCTTTTTAATATTTTTGTTCGCAGCTTCGACTGCATCATTCATCTTTGGCCGGTAGGGGGATGAATTGTGATGTTGAATCTTGAACTGCTCGCACAAGGCGATGATCATAGTATTGTTAGGGTTTGTACCGTTATCAGTGATGATCCTTTTGGGGATACCGTACTGGCATATAAGATTCTGCTTGATGAAGCGGGCAACAACATTCTTAGTAACGGATGTGAAGGAAGCTGCTTCGACCCACATGGTGGAGTAGTCAATGGCCACTAGAATAAAGCAGTGTCCATTGGATGTTGTAGGCTTGATCTCCCCAATCATGTCAATTCCCCACATTGCGAAGGGCCAAGGAGCTGTTAAGACATTTAGAGGAACCTGAGGCACGTGGACCTTGTCTACATAGATTTGACACTTTTGGCAAGTCTGGGAGTGTTGATAGCAGTCAGCTTCCATGGTAGACCAGTAATAGCCTGCCCGTAGAATCTTCTTTGCCATCGTATGCCCACTAGAGTGAGTGCCAAAGGTACCCTCATGCAATTCAGCCATGATATTTTCAGCTTCAATCTTGTCCACACAACTGAGCAGAATAGAATCATGATTATGCTTGTACATGATGCCATTACTTAGGAAGAACTTAGCTGAGAATCTTCTTAAGAACTTTTTGTTATTGACTGAAGCTCCTTCAGGGTATTCTTGAGCCTCGAGATACCTTTTGACTTCGTGAAACAATGGCTGGTCCACTACTTCTTCAGTATTAATCTCGTGACAGTGTGCTGGTTCATCCATCTGTTCAATGGTGATTTGGGGAGCCTCGTTATCCCAATCAAGTTTAAACATATATGACATTGTATCTAGAGCATCTGCTAGCTTATTTTCTTCTCGCGGGAAGTGCTCGAAGGTAATCTGATCGAAATGTGGTAACAATGTCAAAACATGTTCTTTGTAAGGGATGAGGTTTGCATGCTTAGTGTCCCACTCTCCTTTGATCTGACTGATGACCAAAGCTGAGTCCCCAAACACATCTAAATATTTGATTCCCAAGTCTATGGAAGCCTTGAGTCCAAAGATGCATGCTTCATACTCTGCCATGTTGTTCGTACAGTTGAAGCAAAGTCTGGCAGTGAAAGGAGTATGGCAACCTTCCGGAGATATAAGCACAACGCCGATACCGTTACCAAGTGCATTGGATGCCCCATCAAAGTACAGGGTCCATCGGGATCCTTGTTCAGGTCCGTCATATGGTCTGATCTCTTCGTGGTTGTCCAATGTCATGATGTCTTTGTCAGGGAAGTCAAACTTCATGGACTGGTAATCTTCTACAGCTTGATGTGAGCCAGATGATCAGCTAGCACACTGCCTTTTATAGCTTTTTGGGTCGTGTATTGTATGTCGTATTCCGTTAGGATCATCTGCCATCTGGCTATCCTCCCGGACACAGAAGGCTTCTCAAAGGTGTACTTTATCAGATCCATCTTAGATATCAGCAAAGTGGTATGAGTCAACATATACTGCCTTAGCCGGCGAGCAGCCCATACCAAAGCGCAACAAGTTTTCTCGAGAAGTGAATATCTAGTTTCACAATCGGTAAAATTTTTGCTAAGGTAATAAATTGCATGCTCTTTTCGGCCAGACTCGTCATGCTGCCCTAGTACGCACCCCATTGAATTCTCTAAGACGGTCAGATACATGATTAGCGGTCTTCCTTCGACGGGTGGCATCAAGACATGAGGTTCTAGTAAATACTCCTTAATTATATGAAAGAAATCTGACAGTCATCATTCTATCTGACTACTTGATCCTTCTTCAACAGCTTGAAGATTGGTTCACAAGTAGACGTTAGGTGAGAAATGAACCTAGCAATATAGTTTAGGCGTCCCAAAAAACCTCTGACTTCCTTCTCAGTGCGAGGAGCAGGCATTTCTTGTATAGCTTTGACTTTGGTAGGATCAACCTCGATGCCTTTGTTGCTGACAATGAAACCTAAGAGTTTACCGGACCGGACTCCGAATGTACACTTGTTTGGATTCAATCTTAACTTGTACTCCTTCAACCTGACAAACAGCTTTTGCAAGTGATCAAGGTGTTCTTCTTCAGTCTGTGATTGTGCTATCATGTCATTTACGTAGACCTCTATCTCATGATGTATCATATCATGAAACAAAGATACCATGGAGCGTTGATAGGTTTCCCCTGCATTCTTCAGTCCGAATGGCATCACTTTGTAGTAGAACGTACCCCACTGTGTGACAAATGTAGTTTTCTCCATGTCCTTAGGTGCCATTTTGATCTGGTTATAGCCTGAGAATCCGTCCATGAAAGAAAATACTTTGTGCTGGGCTGTGTTGTCAACCAGGATGTCAATATGTGGAAGTGGAAAATCATCTTTAGGGCTGGCCCTGTTTAAATCTCTATAATCCATGCACATTCTCACTTTTCTGTCCTTTTTAGGTACGGGCACAATGTTGGCCACCCATTGAGGATAGGAAGTAACAGCCAGAAATCCAACATTGAACTGTTTTATAACTTCTGCTTTGATCTTCTCTGACATGTCAGGTCTCATGCGGCAGACCTTTTGTTTCACTGGTGGACAGTCTTCTCTTATGGGTAGACGGTGTACCACAATGTCTGTATCGAGTCCCGGCATGTCTTCGTATGACCAGGCAAAGATTTCAACATAATCATGCAACAACTGAATTAGACGCTCCTTGACACTCGGCTCTAGATTGGCACCTATCTTGATTTCCTTTTTATCATCCTCAGTACCCAAGTTGATTGTATCCAACTGCTCCTCATGAGGCTGAATTTCTCTTTCTTCTTGCTGTAATAATCTGGCCAATTCCCCTGGCACCTCACAATCTTTCTCACCTTCGTATTCGGCTTGGTAGATCAGATCTTCAGAGTCACTGAAGGCTATAACAGTATCGTTACCCATGGGATCTGGAATGGAAGGGTACATGCATTTGTGAGTGTGGGTGTGTGTAAGGGTATAGCCATCTTAAAATAACAAAATGTAAAAGAAAGACAATGAGCATAAAAGGTTTATATGTGAAAAAGCGTCCATGATTCATTGAATGACATATGTAGATGAAATAAAAATCCTTACAAATGGACCATTGTGCCTCGGGTAAGAAAAAGGTTTTTAAAGTACGAATTGTTTGTGAATTATTACAGTCCAACAGAAATGTAAAAGATAAATTACTGCGGTATGAAAGTTATCGGGATGAAGTCTTTGGCATCCCAGTTGCAAAGTCCTCCGCTGACAGTAGGAAATATCCAATCTTCCAAGATGCCTTCCTCTTCATTGTCTTCTACTGCGCTGACACTTTGGTTGCTAATCTTTACAGGTGGCCCCCCAGCACGGGCACGGCGCACAGCCTTCTGACCAGCCAAAGTAAACCCCAAGCCAAACTTGTCTGATTTGTAAGGAATGTCTGGAAGCTGACCCCAGATTGTGCATCCCCCTTCTTCCACTACTGCTCTTGCATCCTTGAGAGATGACATTCGAGGTGGAGTTCTTGTGATTTTAGGAGTCGAGGATACCGCCTTGGTTGCCGCTATTTCTTCAGAGACCTCTTCAAAATGTTGGAAAGGGGTCTCTATGAATTCGCCATCCAATTCTACATACGGAAAGAATTAAGATGACTAATCATATACTCCTCTTCCCCGTGGACGGTTATGATCTTCCCTTGGACGGGGTACTTTAGCATCTGATGCAAGGTTGAGGTGACGACACCGGCATTGTGGATCCAGGGGCGTCCCAACAGACAAGAATAAGAAGGATGGATGTCCATCACG
Organism: Vicia faba; assembly: GCA_948472305.1. Taxonomy (NCBI): domain Eukaryota; kingdom Viridiplantae; phylum Streptophyta; class Magnoliopsida; order Fabales; family Fabaceae; genus Vicia; species Vicia faba. The sequence goes on along the minus strand of OX451741.1, from coordinate 1,120,753,396 downwards.
TAGAATGTTGAATTGAAAACCTGAGTTCCCACCTTGATTGGGATGTCCACCTTCCCGTGGACCATCCTCTTCGACCCATCAAAAGCTCTGACCACTATATTGCTGGTTTTTAAAGTCAGCCCCTCACAATCCAATCTATAAAGGGCTTTCTTCGGCAATACATTCAGAGATGATACGATATCGACCAAGACATGAGCTATGGTTGTTCCTCTGCACTCCACTAAGACATGTAATGCATCATTATGTTTTCTCCCTCTGGGTGTCAAGTCAACATCAGAGAAACCCAGACCATTATCAGCTGTCAAATTGGCCACACAGTCCTGGAACTGGTCAACAGACGTCTCTTGCGGCACATGAGTTGTCTTCAGAAATTTTACCAGAGCCTTGGCATGTGCTTCAGAGCATAACAGCAGGGCTAGCATAGATATCTTGGAAGGGGTCTGCCCCAATTGTTCAACCACATCATAATCACTCTTCTTAATGATCCTCATAATTTCTTCCATCTCATTCTTGGATGTTTCAGGAATAGCTAGTGATTGAGCCTTCGTCTGGATAGGCTCCTCTTGAACGTTCTTTCCTTTATTCTCAGCAGCGGAAGTAAGGATAGGAATTGTATTGTCTTTTTTGGTAGGTACACTTGCGGGTACAATTACTAGTGTAGAGGTAATCTTCGGAATGGCCACGGGTCCAAAGATTGCTGTTAGAGGAGCAATCTCTGGAGAGGATCCTACCACTGCGGGTGATCTTGCTAGTTCCAACAATATTACTAATGTCGGGACTGTCCTCTTTGGAGCTTTCTTCTTCAGCAGTCAATTCAATCTGTTTAATACCATGGTAGTAGATTTCTCCACCATAGTTCCATGGTACTGATTTATCTGATTTGTATGGGGCAGGCCCGAGCATTGTTATCTTAAGTGGAGCAGTCTTCGGAGTAGGTGTAATCCTAACGGGTCTTTTAGGGGCCCTGGAAGGATTGGCGTAGATGGTTATTATTGAAACTTATTTCACTGGAACGGGTGAAACAAGAGCTTTTTCAAACAAAATTTCTTGATTATCAATCAGTTGTTGGATACCTTTCTTCAACAGAGGGAAGTCAAATTATGAGGACAGGAAAGCATGGCAGTCTTTGTCACAACCTGGGAAGATGCCAGCTTTTAACAAATTCAACTTGATGGTTAGGAGAGGAGTTAACAGTTCATCCACGGTAGCAACAAATAAGTCTTCCTTAACAGCGTTGGCATTATGACCATGCCTCGGCATTGGGGCGGAAATAACATTTGGTTTCTCAGGCGCTTCAAACTCAACTTCCTTTGCATCTATCAGATCTTGAATCTTATTCTTCAGAGCCCAACAGTTGTTGGTGTCGTGCCCTGGACTTTCAGAATGTTACGCGCATCTGGCGTTGGGATGGTAACATGGAGAAGTAGTATTAGGATTTTTTGGGGCCTCTTTCAAGGTGGCCAGATTGAACTTCAAGAGATGTGGTAGAACTTGAGTTGGAGTCATGTTAATCTTGGTAAATTGCCGTACTGGCCTTTCTACCCTTTGTTGATTATTTCTCGGCAGGTCTGATGCAGGCTTCAGAATCATTACGGCCCACACCGTTGGTCGATGCTCGGTTCTTCCCTGATTTTTATATGAATAGACAGCAGATACTTCTTTTCTTCCCGTGAAGGGCTTTTTTACAGCAGTTGAGGCAGACGCGTCCTTTTGAATTTTCCCATTTCTTATACCAGCCTCCACTCTTTCGCCAGTTAGAATCAATTAGGTAAACCCTGCAGAGGAGCTTCCAATGAGATGATTAAAGAAAGGGCCTGACAAAGTCCCCAGGAACATGTCCACTAATCTCTATTTCAGATAAAGGTGGTTGCACCCTTCCGGCTAGATCCCTCCACTTTTGTGCGTAGTCTTTGAAGCCCTCATTGGTAGCCATAGCCATACTCTGTAGCCGAGTACGGGTCGGCGCCAAGTCGACATTGTATTGATACTGTTTATAGAAGGCTGCGGCCAAATCTTCCCAATTTTGAACATCTGCCCTCTCCAACTGGTAGAACCAATCAAGTTGCGTTCCTGATAAGTTGTCTTGGAAAAAGTGGACCCACAAGTCTTTGTCAGCAGAATGTGGTTGAATCTTCCTGAAATAGGATCTGAGGTGCATTTTGGGACAAGACACCCCATCGTACTTGGCAAATAGTGGCACTTTAAACTTTGGAGGGATTACAATTCCTGATACCATCCCTAATTCCTCAAAATCTAGCCCCGGTACCCTCTGGATTTCCATAGCAGCTAGACGCTCTTCCAAGTGTTTATATTTGTCATTGGTCGGAGGGTATTGTTGTTCAGAGTAGTCCTCTTCTTCCTCTTCTTCTGCTTCAGAATCTGATGGCACTGCTGCTCCTTTTCCTTCCCCTTCTTCAGATGTTGTTGGGAATTCTAAGGTCCGTCTGGCTTGTCCCTGAAATCTTCTGCCCTTGAGAACCACACCAGTTGGCTTCTTCTTCTTTTTCTGTTTCTCTTTCTCTAGCAGAGTCTTCAGTTCCTCGCGACCCTTGGCTAAGGTCATGAGCAACTGTTGAAATTGTGAATTCTGAGCTTGCAAATCTTTGACCGTTTGTTCGATATCCATCTTACTGAAATAAACGGTAGAGAGATGAGGAAACTTGGTGTGAAGACCTGTTTATGCTTATGACGAATGATATGTATTCATGCAATGCTTTCAAGGATTCAGAAATTCAAATTTGTTTTAAACAAAAAAGAAACACACGTCATATTAATAAGATAGAATTGTGAGTACATCAACGCCCCTTGGGCAAAATAATACAAAACTCTAAGGTAAAAAGACGTTGCGCATCCTCTTTGGTGCAATGTAGGTGTTGAGAGTCTGCTCTTCGTTAAGTAGCCGAGTGAGTTCCAAAACCTTCTTCTCGCTTGTGTAGAATTGGGCTTCGAAAGTATCGCGCTCTCCCTTGAGCTGTATCCAACCTCTTTGTAGGTATTCGAGTGATGTTGGCATGTCAGGATGTAGGATGGTGTATGGAACCTCTCCTTCCTTAACAGGCTCTATAATCACTGGGAGAATGGAGGGATAAGGCATCATAAGACTTTGGGAGCGGTTTCATACCCACTTGAGGTAAGGCTCAAGAGGGATGTAATTCTTGTGTACCAGAGTCTTGCTATCCACCTTGTTGGGCATCCTCCAAGCTCGGATGAACCTCTGACGGAGTCCTTGGTCGTTGTTGTCGTAGTCGAAAACCAATCCTTGAATCAGCATGTCATGTGGGCCATCCCTTCGGGAATAACCAAACTGTCTCAGAGCTAAACAAGGGTTGTAGGTGATGCCTTCCCTAATGCCAAGTAGAGGGAAATTAGGGAATTCCCCACAACGGTCAACAATAATAACATTCTCTTTGGATCGAGAACACCAATGAATATCTGAATGGTTAAATTTCATTAACCTTTGTGACCACCTCAAACCTTGCTCATTCTTCAAGACTGATTGGGGAAGATGAGAAATAAACCATCTTGCCAGAAGAGGAGTGCAACACATGAGAACACCTCTTTTCCTCATTGTACGAGTGTGAGAAGAGTGGAGGATATCCCCAAGCAATGTAGGCACCGAGTTGCGAGACATGAAGATTTTGACAACGCTCACATCTATGAGTTTGTCAGGATTAGGGAACAAGACCATCCCATAGATGAGAAGAGCTACAATCTCCTCAAAATCTTGCAAGTCTATGGAATTCCAACAACTTTGGGCCTTCTCAAATAGAAACTTTGACAAGAAGCCTTTGACATCACTTCTAGTTTCCCAATCAATTGTGACATCAGATGAGTGCAAGTGCAAGGCTTGAGCAATCTCTTCTGGCTTTGGATCTTTTTTCGTACAGGGTAGTTGATTGAGAATAGGAATTCTCAGAAGTTGAGAGAATTCTTCCGAGGTGGGCACAAGTTGATAGTCAGGAAATATGAAGCAATGATGCAAAGGGTCAAAGAACTGGAAGAGGACTTTCATCATATCCTCCTCTGTGTTGGCAGTGACCAAGTTGAGTAGACGACCATGTATCTCAGTGAATGGAGAATTCTCAGGAATCCTTGAAGCTAGCTCCTTGAGTTGTGGAGGAACTCTTACAAGGTTGATTTGGATAGTTTTCCTGCGAAGTGAATCCATAGCCTACAAAATAAGAACAAAGATGAATCTCCAAAATCCTTGAAATGGTTAGTGTATGCATATGATGTTCATGATGTTCATGATGTTATGCACAAATATATATGTACAAGCAAATCACACAAGTTCCTAGTTTAGGCTTGCATGGGGTTTCATAGGTGAGTACCCTCTTGAAGTTTAGTTGGCTCAACCTGTCCTAGTAAAAGTAACCGGGTTCTAAGGAGCTCAATATCACTGGATTATTTCCTTGTTCATTGTTTCAATTCAAGCCTCTTTACTGGCGACCGAAATATTCCAAGGAACCAACCCTCAATGAGTGTAGTATCGAGTATCTACCAACTTTGGACTGCACCAAAGTCGGTTATCTCACTACATCCTAAAAGGGCAAGTTGGTCAAGTAAAGGTTATAGAAGTTCATTAGTGCTTTATGACATCACTCAACGGCCCCATATTCTCTTTGATTGACTCAAAGGCTACCAGTACCCACAAATATGTCGCACTAATATAGCTATTGCTTAGACCATGTCGGTATACCCTGCACAGTTTCGACAACGTATTGTTATTTACCTATAATGTCTCCCAAATCCGGGTGGAGGATTCAAACCCAAACAATAGAACTAAAATTTAAAGCAAACAAGTCAAGCAATTGTAAGCAAGTAAAGGTGATCTAAACCCTAAGGTAACCCCACTTTTAGAATTTTTCCCAGCAGAGTCGCCAGTTCTGTGATGCGGTGGGAGAACTGACTTGAGGTTTTGCTTTTGTGTTTGAAAATGTTGCGGTTAGCAAGAGTCACCACCGACTTTTCTTTTATCCAAAAGGAAAGGTAAAAAAGCACAGGAAAGACCTTTGAGATGTTTTCTTGAGTTCAGGGGGTAGATTATGAAAAGGGAAGGTGCTAGCACCCTTTTCATCCATGGTTTTTCATGGGCTCTTAGTTACTTGTTTAGATCACTTGCTTTGCTTTGAAATTGTTTGAAATGGTGCTTTGTGTGGTTTTGAAAGTATTTTGAAAAGAGGCCATCGTTTAGGCAATATTTTTAATGATTCTCGTTCGTAAGAATGTATACAAAGATGTTTGTCTTTTGAAAAATGTTTCAATGTTTTTGAAAGTTGTTTTGAAATGTGTGTGTTTGTTTTTGAAAATAGCAAGGATTGTTTTGAAATTGATCAAGTAACTAGAAGCATTCTACCTACTCAAAAGTCTTTCTTGTGCATTTTTATTCCTTTGACATTGTTGATTTACCATTGATTTGGTAAACAACCCTATCTTTTGATGTAAACGGGACGGGCGTGGGTCATCGTATGACCATGATAGCAATGTTGCCAAGTATCCTAGCATGTTTTAGGGACCAAGATCATCTTTGTTTAGGCAACCTTTTAATAGCGTCATCGAGGGACTATGATCTTATTTGTTTTATTTTGCCAAGATGCTTCGCATGTGTAACATGGCCATTTTTATTTAGGCAACCAAGTGGGTAAAACCCTAAGGGTGCTTGTGTGCAACGTGTGCCATTTTTCATGCATTTGATTTGTCTTGTATTAGGTCTTGTCTATTTGTTTGTTTTTTTGGTCTTGTCATGCAAACCCTAGTTTACTAAACATGGAATAAATGCGATAAATTGCGTAAATGTAAACTAACCTATTACAACAATTATTATGGGAGGGGGATACAAGTTTTTGAATGGGGATATTGCACAAAATAAACCCTAAAAATACTATTACAACCCAATTGAATATTGTGCGAAATAAATAAATATACAAATATTTAAATATGTAATGCAATATATTTATGGAAAAAAGGTTTTGTATTTGTTTAATGTATGAGAAAATAGTTTATTTAAACCCAAAAAATAAGGAAAAAATAATATTATTATTTTTTGTAAGGGGAAAACCCTAATTTTTGATTAAACAAAATATATGTTCTATTTTAATGTTTTGTTCATTTTTGTACAAGAAAAATAATAAATAATATTATGTACAAATATTAAAAATTAAAATATGTATGAAAATTAATATTTTATGTGTATAAATAATATAATAAAAATGTATGGTATTTTTAAATATATTTACAAATTTTAATTAAGAAAATAAAGTATAATATCCTAATAAACTATTATTTTATGCAAAAAAAATAATAGAAAAATAAAATAAAAATGCAAAAAATAAAGAAATTATTTTTATGATTTTTTAATGTTCAGAAAAATAAATAAAAGCAATAAATATAAAAAATATGAGAAAATATGAAAAATATAACAAATAAAGTCAGGGGGTGCAAATAGTGATCCAGGAGGTGTGAAAATCAAAAACAACAAGCCCAAGGCGCCAAGGCCCAGAACTTCATCCCTGTCCTCCAGCCTCTTCTCCTTGCGCGCGTTTTTCTTCAAAATCTGTAACTCTCAGATGCTTGCATAAAAACAAAAAATTATAACACAAAACATGTAGCATTTTATCTCACGATTCCAATGATATAAAATTTGTAACCTAACTCTCAAAGATCAGAGAGAATTTAATCAGCCCTAATTCGTGACCTAATTATTTCAGCAACTTCAAGCTTCAAATTCTCTTGGCACAGTTAATATAAATGACAAGTATGCATATGTACAGCTTTACCATGTTAAGGACTACATTTTTGCTTCACAAATCGTGGCTTGAGGATGCCTAAATAGAGAGATAGAGATGTGAAAAATACCTCCTTCAGCTGGATTTGGATATGACAATGCGGGGACTTTGAGTGAGGCCTGAGGATCGTGTGAGCTTCCTTGAAGTTCCTTCAAGCTATTCCAATGCCTAGCTTGCTTTGTGGATGGCTAGAAGTCTCTGTAGAAGTCAAGCTGCAACCTCCAAATTTGAAAATGGAAATGGCTGAAACAGAGCTCACAGAACCAAGACCAGGGCTTGGATATCTTTGGTAGGATATATGGAAGGTGTTTGAAGTGTTGAAACAAAAAACGCACGAGCCAAAAATGAAATGGCTAGAGTTTTGCAACAACTGGATGTTTTTGGCAGAAAAATCAAGTTTCTGAGTTTTAGGGTGTTTAGGATGTTAAGAATTCGTGTCCTTCATTGTGATAACTTTGTGAATATGTATAGAATGATACAAAGTCCACTCTTCCCTTGCTGTACAAGTTTTGACCTCTTTTTCAACTTTTCTTGCATTTGAAGAAAAGTGAGATGACTTGTGCAACATGCTTGTACTGGCTGGCTTGTGAGCTGATAGGAGTTGGTACACGTTGCTTGATACCTGTGTGAAATGCTTGCCTCAAAGAAACATGTCCAAGGCTCAAGATTGATAAAGTTATAAAAGCTCACCTTTATGAAAATGGCAATGTACCCTTTATGCCATTAATGGAAAAATCTCTTGTACAATGCTCCAAAAGCAAAGATAAAGCCCTTATCCTCTGAGTTTGCATTTAATTATGGAGTGTAGAATGAGTTTAGGACCTGTAATGCAAGGTACAAGCATCCAAGATCAGATTTGCAACTTGATACTTTGTGAAAATGGCATGAACCAAAGTGACAAAATGCTAATTTCTCTTCTTCGATTCTCCCTAACCACAAATGATCTTGGAGAGTTCTTGGACATTTTGGAAAGCTTGCAACATGATATTTAATCCATCTTTAAAATGAATTTTGAGATACCTCTTAGACCTAGGTGAAAAATGTCCATGAAGTTGGGTCAAAAAACTGCCTAAATTAGGGCAAATTTTCACTAAGTTATTTAGTTCATGGACCTATGTTCACAAATTCATAACTTGAGATCCAAGAATCTTTTGGGAAAAGTCTTTGAAGCAAAGTTGTATATTTCATGGAGGACTACAACTTTAATGTTGGAAGTTTTCTTTGAATAAAATTGCATCATGGTGAAAAAGTGGTGGAATTTGGGAAAAAATAAGAAAATTTCCATACTTAGAAAAATTCTAAGTTATGAACTTTTTCAAATTCAAAACCCTAATTTGAAAAATTGGTTTTCTTGGTGAACAAGTTTCATATTTTTACATATCTTTATGAATTATGACCCTTGGCACTTGATTTTGACCAAAAAGTCAAAGTTTGACTTTTCAGTGTATAGTTGAGTTTTGATCAGTTGACTGGAAAATTCATCTCAATCCAATGAACTTGAGATCTTTTGAACTATGTGATTAGGTAAAGATGATTCCATTGAACCCTTGAAATCATGTTTGAACCCAATTGGTCATTGGCTAGGTTAAAAATCAGAAATTGCCCTTTCTCAGTCAAAACCCTAATTTTGACCATTTTGCCCTTTTGATGATTTGATCAAATTTCTTGAGGAGTTGTGATCCAAACTTGATCAAATGGTACATAGGAGTCTAAAATGTTTATGTGGATCAAAAATTATGAAGTTTGACTGTAAATTGGCCATAGTTGACTTTTCCCCCAATACAGTTGATTTTTAGGTCAACTGTCCAATTGACTGATAAAAAAATGTGGTTCAAGGCTTGAAACTTAACATGAGCAATCTTAGGGGTCCAACAAGATGTGTTAAGGTCACATGAAGCGTTGGTGGTCCAAAAATCCTTGTGAAAACTCAAACCCTAATTTTTGGTTATCAGTGCAAGATGATGTCTTGAGCTGACCAAACCCTAATCTTGTCTTGAGTCCAAGAAGTCTTGTGAGAAAAGTATTGATAAATGAGAGGGCAAATTTTGGGGTACAACAGGAACCAACACTTTCTTTTGATTCTGGAGGAATGTTTTTGATGTCATTCGTTGTGTTACAAAGTGAAATTCTGCGACTGAATACACATTTGAATTAACTGAGAGACTACCCTGCCCCTAGGTTTTGATTAAAAGGTTTCAATTTGTGTAAAAAAGAAAACTTCTACTTCTTTGGCTCGAAGGGGTTGACTAGGGATTATACTCCTTATAAATCCAGTGTTTAGGAATTGAAAGAACGCCTGTACATCGTCAACAAGGTGTTTTCAAAAGCATACTGTATGAGATTATGGCATTGTTTTCGTCATCCTCCCTCTAAAGGCTTGTAACTTTTAAAACAAGAGATGAATATCATAAAAGGAGTAAAAACCATAATTTAAATAGAATGAAAATGAATGGATTAATTCAAGACAAACATATTTAATGCATTAATGAAACAAAGTTTGTCATTAATAGATAATTGTTTGAATAACAAAAGAAATTACAATTGAAAATTCAAAATGAACAAGACGCTCTCAATGATTCGGCATAGGAGCAGTGATCACGCTTGGAGTATCCATAGGGTCAAACTCGATTCCTTGGCGTCAATCAAATTCTGAATCTTGTACTTCAACACCCAACAATCGTTAGTATCATGCCCGGGACTGTCAGAATGATAAGCACACGTTGCATTAGGATTATAGTTAGGAGAATAAGTTTTGGGGTTTGGATGAGGTCCTATCAACGTAATCAGATTCATCCTCAACAAGTATTGTAGCGCTTGAGACAGCGACATGTTGATGTTGGTACACTGTCTTTTAGGCTCGTCTGGCCTTTGTTGATTTCCCCTTTGTTGTTGCCAGTGTGACGCAGAACCAAAGATCAGGACTGCCCCCACGTGTTGGTCATGACGACTCTTTTGACCATACACAACATTGGACTCTTTCTTCCCATTGTATGACTTTTTCTGAGCATCGGAGGGTGTAGCTCCTTGGATCTTTCCGCTTTTGATGCCATCTTCGACCCTTTCGCCAGTCAGTATTAGCTCGGTGAACCCGAATAAGGAGCTTCCGATTAGGTGCTTTAAGAAAGGTCCCGTCAAGGTTCCCATAAAGATGTAAATCATCTCCCTGTCAGTTAAAGGAGGCTGCACCCTACCAGCCAGATCTCTCCACTTTTGAGCGTATCCTTTGAAGCTCTCATTGGAACCCATGGTCATCTTCTGCAATTGCACACGAGTTGGTGCAAGATCAGTGTTATAATGGTACTGCTTATAGAAAGCAGCAGCTAGATCCTCCCATGTGTGGATGCGAGAATTGTCCAATTGATAAAACCATTCGAGTTGAGTACCTACTAGGCTCTCTTGGAAGAAATTGATCCAAAGCTTCGGATCAGTTGTGTATGGTTGAATCTTGCAGACATAAGACTTTAAGTGCATCTTAGGGAAAGAGACTCCATCGTACAGGGAAAAAGTAGGGATTTTGAACATTGGCGGGATGACCACTCTAGAAACCAAACCCATGTCTCCTAAATCCAAACCAGGTACCTGCTGAATCTCCATAGCATTGAGGTGATCCTCCAATTATTTGTACTTGTCATCAGTGAGAGGATATTGTTCCTCAGAGTAGTCAGCTTCGACTTCATCAATCTCCAGACTATTGTCTTCTTCATGACTATCCCCCATTTTGGATGGAGTTAGAAGATCTAGAGCTCCCTTGACTGATCCTTTAAGTCTTCTTCCCAAGTTCAGGACGCCTACTGACTTCTTGGACTTTTTCTTCTTGTCTTTGAGAAGGAGAGTCTTTATGTCCTCTTTCCCCTTAGCCAAAGCCAGGAACATTTGTTGGAGTTGAGCATTTTGAGCTTGGAGATCTCTCACCATTTGTTCCATATCCATCTTACTGAAATAATCAGTAGGAAGATAAGGAGGCCTGTATGGGAGAAACCTGTCATGATATGATGCATGATATGTGGATGCATGTTTTCAAGGATCTCACGGGGTAAATGTTAGTGGTCACTTACAGTTTTGATTGGAGAACTTTGTATTGATGGATGTCCTTCCACAAGAATTAAGCTCACCATGTCAAGTGGGTTATATCCCTTGACTCAAGTTGTTGTACTTGATCTTTGATGGCATTTGGTTAAAGGAAAATAAATCCTCTTGCCCCTTGCTAGACGTCTGGTTCAACGTGACCCTGCATCATAGACCCTTGAGATCCTTGAAATGGTTTTTGAAAGTGCTATGGTATGGTGTTATGATGTTATGTACAAGTATGCAAAGTAAGCAAGTTTATATACAAATAATCATATACACACAAAGCAGACAAGTCCTTAGGTTTAGGCTTGCATGGGGTTTGTAGGTAAGTACCCTCTTGAAGTTTTTAGTTGGCTCAACCTGTCCTAGTAATAGTAACCGGGTTCTAAAGGATCTCAATATCACCGATTTTTCTTCTCAGGCATTGTTTCAGCGCAAGCCTCTTTCACGGCGACCGAAATGTCCCGAAAATCAAACCTCAATGAGTGTAGTATCGAGTATCTACCAACATCGGGCTGCACCAAAGTCGGTCATCTCACTACGTCCTAATGGCCAAGTTGGTCAAGTAAAGATTCTAAAAGTCAGTTAGTGCTTCATGACATCACTCAGCGGCCCCGTATTCTCCTTGACTACTCAACGGCTACCGGTACCCACAAATATGTCACACTAACGTAGATATTGCTTAGACCATGTCGGTATACCCCATACAGTTTCCACAATGTATTTCTACTTACCTATAAGGTATCCCAAATCTGGATAGAGGATTTAAGCCCAAACAAAGAACCAAAATATAAAGCATACAAGTCAAACAAAAGAAAGAAAGTAAAGGTGATCTAGCCCTAAGGTAACCCCACTTTTAAGTTTGTCCCCAGTAGAGTCGCCAGTTCTGTAACTCGGTGGGAGAACTGACTTGGTTGTTTTGCGTTTGATCGCAATTGTGCGGATAAAAAGAGTCGCCACCGACTTTTCTTTTATCCAAAAAGGAAAGGCTGAAAAGAACAGGAAAGACCTTTAGAGATGTTTTCTTGAGTTTGGGTGGTAGGTTATGAAAAGGGAAGGTATTAGAACCCTTTCCATCCGTAGTTATCCACGGGCTCTTAGTTGCTTGATAGATCACTTGCTTTTTGTTTGAAAATGTGCTTGTGGTGTGGGTTTTGAAAGTATTTTGAAAATGTCTTTGTAATGGTTCTCGTTTCTATAAGAACGCGTACAAAGTGTTGTTTTGAAAATAGTTCAAAGAGGTGTTTGTGGAATGTGTTTTTGAAAGTGATTTTGAAAAGTGTCTTTGTAATGGTTCTCGTTTCTATAAGAACGCGTACAAAGTGTTTTAACTTTTGAAAAAGTTTCAAATGCAAGTGTTGGTGTATAAAATGTTTTTGCTGTGAGCAAGCGAGCAACTAGGAGCATCCTACCTACTCAAAAGGTCTTAAATGTTCTTTTCCTTCTCCTTTAGATGTTGCTATCTTACCATTGATCTGGTAAGAAGCCCCATCGTTGGATGTGAAGGGATGGGCGCGGGTCAATCGTACAGTCATAGAAGGAAACTTGTGAGAAGCTTTAGAAATTTTCGTAAGGGAATAGATCGTTTTACCGAAGGCAACATTGAGGGTCATCGAGAGACTATGATCTTTTATCGAGGGTCTTTTCTAAAACACCCATATTCGAGGGACATGACTATTTTTCTATAGGCAACAAAATGCGATTACCCTAAGGGCGCTAGTGTGCAAGTGTGTTTGATTTACATGCATTTAGTCTTGATTAGGGTTATCTATTTGTTGATTTCATGTCTTTCCATACACACCCTAATTACTAGCATTTATATTTTAAAGCAATAAATTGCGGAAATATAAAGTCCTACGCTATTACATCATTTAGGGATGGGGGTACATAATTACAAATGGGGACTTGCAAGAATTTAAATCCTAATCATCTATTATAACCATATTGAACTATACAATATAAGAAAAGGAAAAATAAAAGGAAATGACTTGTTTTGAAAATGGTTTTTTTGTCTTAACCAATTAAACATAAAATAATCTTTTAATAAAAGAAAATATTTTCTGATGTCTTTTTATTTAATAAAAATAATAGAGAAAAAGGAAAACAATGAGAAATAGGATCAACATGTTGCTGAAAGAAAAATAAAGGGGATCAAAAGTTCTGATTCCAGGAGTGTTGTGGTTCAGAAAGAAATGTCAGAGGAAATCAGAAGTTCTATATTGATACACTCTAAGGTCCTGCAAGAAACGTTAGAGGGAAAAACAGAAGTTCTGGGTTGCTACACGCTGAAGTTCTGAGTGTGTTAAAACAGTAAAAAAGCCTAGAAGTTCTATGTGTTAAACAGTGAGGAGAACTCAGAAGTTATGTGTGTGTTAAAACAATAAGAATATCCTAGAAGCTTTGTGTGTGTTAAATCAGTGAGGAGAACTCATAAGTTCTGTGTATGTTAAAATAGTAAGAATATCCTAGAAGTTCTAATGTTGTGTCATAACAATGTGAAAACCTAGAAGTTCTGTGTGTGTTAAAATGGTGAGGAGAACTCAGAAGTTCTATGTTACATTTCAACTCTTTCCTCATATTAATCAGCACATCAGCAATTTATTCAGTCCTTAATAGAAAATCAGAAGGATAAAAGCACAACAGTTTATAGAAGTTCTAATTCTAATTCTGAGCCTAGCTTTATTCAAGAAGTTCTGATCCATAGTTTTTCTACTTATGAAATGATATGGACAACATCAATACTATGGTATTTACATATTTAATGATGTTCTGAATGAAAAGATGCAAAGTTAGAAAGACTTACCTTGAATCTGGAGCGTGTGCCTGGAACTTGAGCTGCTGCCTTCAGATGCTCTGGAGTCAGCGGGAGTAACGGAATAGAGGTTATGTTCTTTGATTCAAAGGGAAGAAGAAAGGTTTTGTTTAGGATTTGTGAAGGTTTTTTACTGTTTCCTTTTCTCTCCTAAATAATTCTCTATCTCTCTCTCTCTCTCTCCCAAAAGCCAGCCCCCTTTGAAAGTGTGATGGAGCAACTTATTTATAGGTGAGTTTTCTATGGTTTTGGGGGGAAAACAAATGGGATTTGAACATTTTTGGCATACTGTTCCATTGCTTTTTAATCATATCTTTTGTATGCTAATTCAGTGCAAATATGGGGTTTGAGAAAGTGCAGGTGTGTACTGGATCAACATCACCTTGGAGTGTTGTGGCAGCTAGTGGCAGGACTGTGCTATAGCAGTGCAGCAAGTTGCTCAAACGAGGTTTTGGGATTTGGTGATGTTCTGATCGCAGAAGACCAGAATGAGACTCGAAGGGTGATGTTTTGACCGAAGCGTTGAACATAGCCTTCATATGCTGAAGAATCATGTTCTGACCGAAGAGCATCGCTTCCACATGTTCTGATTGAAGCATCATGTTCTAAACCATGTTTGCAAATTCTGACTGCACTTGCGTGGAGGCTGGCCCAGAAGTTCTGAAGTATCATATCCTCTTAACACTTAAATTTTTTTCCAAATGCTTAGAAAATTTTATTTTTTCAAAGTAATTTCTGAACTCTAATTTGATGAACTAATTTCATGTCTTGATGAAATATAATTGTTGAAACTTGATTTTTGATCCAAAAGTCAAAGTTTGACTTTTCAGTGTGCTTTTGACCATTTTTCCCTTGTGAATGATTTTCTTGGAAAATTGTAATTCAAGACTTGAAACTTGATAGAAGCAAACCTGAGGGTCTAGAATGATCTTTTGAGAAATGAGAGGGAAAATTTTGGGGTACAACACCTGCAAAGCAAGATCATGTAGCATGGCCTATGGATTTGATCAATGTTCTTCAAAATTCTATCTTCAACTTGATTCCTTCTACAAAGATCTTGAATCTCTGTAGAACTTTGATCTTTTTCTTACTCTGGTTTTCGACAAGCATCTTGAATCTCTTAAAGATTTCGAATACTCCGTCCTTCCGTTTTGATCACATAGATCCACAAATTTCGACCAAACTCATCATCAGATAAAACAATATTTGTTTCCACCAATTATATGTTCTTCGAATGGACCACATTCATATGAATGTACCACTTTGAGAATGCAACATGATCTCATTCGCATAGTCGAATCAAAATAATTTCTGGATTACTTTCCTACTAAACAAACTTCACAAAGTTTTTTTCCAGGCATCTCAAGACTTGGAATACCAGTAACCATATCTTGAGTAATCAGTTGATTAAGTGGTCGAAAGTTCAAATTTCCCAAGTTCAAATGCCACAACCAACTATCCTTGTGGTCGAACAGTTTTCAAACATTGAACTTCTGTCGAATTGATCATTGTCTTAAATGTCCTATTTTTCGACAACGATGATTTTAAGACCAAATTGTTCTTGGTGTCGAACAATCTCAAAACTCCATCTTTCATGACAACTGAGAAAATTTTTTCGACTAATTGTCCAACACTTAGCAAGTTGCACTTTTTTCCAAGTACATAGAGCATATCTTTAATCATAACTTTTCTTCCATTACTCATTCGAAAGACTATGTCGCCAGTACCTTCTTCTTGTAATGAACTATTATCAGCAAGTTTTTTTTGTTAAATTTCAATTCATAGTGTCAAAACTATGTGTGTCAAAGGGTTTAGAGGTGGATCGAAGCAGGTTTCTCTCGAAGGAAGCCATTGCCCAATCGAAGCTTGTGGTTCGAAGCAAGCATGAAGATAGACAACATGTCAGCTATCAATCTAGAGAAGAACCTAATAGCACATGGTCGAAGCAAGCACATCAAAATGAGGTTCCATTATCTTCGATAGCAGGTAGCAGATAGGAAGATGAATTTGGAACACTGCAGAACTGAGAATCAGATTGCAGACATCATGACAAAGAGAGTGCAGGTCGAAGTATTTATAAGACTAACAAACATGATCAACATAGATTGTTTAGACATAATGAGTTAGGTGGTGTGTTAAATTGTAATTCATAGTGTCGAAACTATGTGTTTCGAAGGGTTTAGAGGTGGATCGAAGCAGGTTACTCGAAGGAGCCATTGCCCAGTCGCAGCTTGGGGATCGAAGAAAGCTTGCTCTTCTTCGACTTGTCAAAATCTTCCAACCACTCCTTTCAGTCAGTCACGTGTTTCGAACATCCTGAACCAAATTTTGAATTCGACATGGTTATCTGCAACTGCACACTCTTTTTTATCTGCTTTGCCCCTTCGACAGTTTCCTCTTCCTCTTTTTGAGGATTCAGAAGTTCCATCTTTGACCTGATGCTTGAGATCCCAATATGACCCATGGAAACTATATGGGGCATTAAAAGTCCAATTGTATTTGTGCAAACTCAAACCCTAGTCTTGAGTCATCAGTGTTTAAGGAGGTATCTTTAGCTGATCAAACCTTGTGCAGTCTTGAACCAATAGAGATCTTGTGAGAAAATTCTTAAGAAATAAGAGGGAAAATTTTGGGGTACAACAATGGCATATGTTAGGACTTCGGTCCAGTGAAGTTAGAACTTTGGTCTAGTTAAGACGATAGGACGATTTTCCAGTGAAGGCAACAATCCCATAGTGTGGATTAGGTGCAATGGTGAAGTACTCTCGTTCCAAATGGGAATCGATCCTATGGCTGCGATCTTTGGAGATAATGATGACTGAGTCATAAGTGAAGTTTTTGTACCACTTGCATGAGTCTATAATGATTCATTACATTTTATGTGACATTTCATAATGATGTGATTTGAAATTCTGGTATCAAATATGTGATGTCGAATGAGATGTCACAACATAAATATCTGAGGAACAAAGTAAAGTGCAACAATAATAAATGCAGTAAAAAACACAAGGGATTATTAACCCAGTTCAGTGTACAACAACACCTACTATGGGGGCTACAAGTCAGGGACAAGTTCACTAAATAATATTAATTCATAGATCCTCGGTAAATAACCAGTTTACGATCTAATCACTTAATCACTACTCATGTTATACTTCTACCTAAGACTCACCTAGGTATGAAGCCCTCCTCAAATCCCTTCAATCACTCACAGTGAATAAACAACAGAAATAATAAGTTTAAAAACTTTAATCATTCAATGCTTAAAAGCTTATGAATGATACACAATTAACAATCCAAATAACAACACAAGTATTAAATCAATACTAGAGTGTTTGACAATTAAAATACTTAGACTTCTAAAATAGAAAGAAAGTATTCTTCTTAAAATTGCAGTAGTCTGAATAAGGAAGCAGGTCCTTATATATGCGCAACAATGGGCTTGGGCTAAAAAACAAATATTCAAATCTTTTGAATATTTCCATGAAAACAAGCCAAGGTATAATTCATAAAGATAATTCAAAAATAAATATATTCCTCCATATTTTTCGCAGCCTATGAGTCACAAATCCTGAATTATGGTGCACAGAAAATCAGGAAACAAAAAACTTAAACTGATATTGGGCTGAGTTCAGCTCGGGAGGCAGATGTCAAGACATCTGCTTTGACATCATTCAAAACAATTTTGCTTCAAATGTTAAGACATTTAGCAAAAAATTATCAAGTCATTGTTTTACCGAAATTGCTGCCAACAAACACTTACAAACTCCCCCTTTGGAAAATTTTGGCTAAAACATTATCAGAGCACATTATCAGAACATTATCCGAGCAGCAGCATAAGAAAAACAAAAAATAAGTTAGCAGTTAGCTGTTAGCAAAGGAAGATGTCAAAACATATTTTAAGATATGATGCTCCCCCTAAAGTATTAAGCTCCCCCTCAATCAGTGGTCAGTCAGTCACTTTCTCTCACCATTTTTAGTCATAATATGCTAAATAAAAGGATGCATTCAAGAGAATATCAGTAATATAGGTACAGACCATATAATTCAAATGTCAAGCACATGCGAGTTCCAAAAAGAAAAAAAGGGGTCAAATTATTAAATAACAAATAGTCTAATTGTCTTCAGGACCAGTAGACTTGGCAGAGCCAGAACTTCCTTCTTCACTAGAATCTTCTTCTTCAGAGCTCACTCTATCATCAAGGTTATTGTCCTTTTGCATCTCTTTGGTCATCTTTTCAAAAGTTAGCTTCCTTGATGAACTAAATCTGATCACATCATCTAGTTCTTTGCATGCTTCCCTTAATTCATTGATCATGTCATCCTTGGTGGAGGTCTTGTTTTCAGCAGGTGCAGATGTCAAAACAATGTATGGGACATGTTTTCCTGAAAAAAGCTTAAAATGAAGGGTCCAAGCATACCCCCTCTTGCACACTACATCATTACCACTTAGAATCCCAGGATGCTGATTAAGAATAATTCCATAGATAAGGGAAGGAAAGGCAATGGGCATCTTAATGGCACAAGTTTCTGCATGCTTAATATCCTGATCAAAGATGTAAGTACCATAATCAAACAATTTCTTGTTTCCCACAGCATAAATAAACTTTCCTAAGCCAATAGTGATTGTTGAAGTATGATTTGTAGGAACCCAATTTGCAGCTCCAATTATGTGCAAAATAACATATTTCACACTTAGCTTGCTAACAGGAAGTTTATTCTTCAAGGGCCATTCACTTACTTGACTAGCAGTGATGGCTTTGCACACTTGATTATCTGTTACTTCTAGCTCACAAAAGTCATATTCAGTCCTATCCAGAAATCTATTTATGATAGCAGGGGAAATTCTACACACCTACCCTTAACATACACCTTTCTATACTTCTTACTTTTATGATTAGAACAGTCAACAAGAATATTAACAATAAATTCCTTAACAAGAGTCTCATAGCATTTGGCAAACCTGGTAACAATTTTCATCAGTCTAGCATAAGATATCAGCTCCATGATTTCTTTGCATTCCAGAGCACCAGCTCCCAATTCTCTTTCTAGGGAAATTCTTCTTTGAAACACATACTTCCACTTTTCAGCATTCCCAACAGAATAGAAGGAAATATTGTCAAGGGGAGCATCAAGAACCCTAACAGAAATCTTCTTGCTTGTAGACTTTTTGATAGGAGATATGTCCTGGACATCTTGCTCGACATCATAGTCTGAGTCAGCTTCTTCAATAACCACAAATTTCTTTTTACTTTTAGATATTTTTACATCATCATCATCATCATCAATGGAGCTATTAGGTCTAGCTTTTCTTTTGCCAGAGGGAGGAACCACTTTACTTCCTGGCTTTGGGGGTCCATACATGATTTTCTTCTTGGTTGTCTTGGCAGGGGGTGTGACACTTGCATCCTTCACTTTCCTGGATTTAAGCCTTCTTGCAATACCAGGCACCACATTAGTAACAAGCTCATCTACATTAACTACATTCTCAGCATTTTGACCTTCTGCATCCTTGGAGGCAGCAACATCTTCCTTAGCATGAGAGTTCTCTTCAACATCTTATTCAACATTTTCTTCTTCCACTTCCTTTAGAGCAGAGATACCAAGTTTCTCAAGTTTGCTTTCAGCAGCATCTTTCTTGAAGGTGGATGATTCAGCAGCATAACTTTTTGGGTTACTTCCTTTGTCAGCCGGAGGAGGCATGCGAGCAAGAGGAGTATAAATCCCAGGCACAACAAAGCCTTCATTAAATACTCTATCTACTAGCCTTCTGATGCTTCTATCAATATTAATAATCTCTTCTCCTGTCCTATTTTCAATAGCAGTAGAAGAGTTAATCATCTTTGGATTTCTTTGCAGGTGATGATCTGGGTTTCTTGACCTTTTTCTGAAGAGGTGGGATGGTTGTTAGAGGAATAGCATCAAGTACTCTATCAAGGGAGAGATTTTTCAGGGAGGTTGACAGATTTTGAGGAAGACGATGTATGATGTTGAGACATCTTTGAAGATTTCTGAGCAAGGAGATGAAGAATGACAAGGGTTCTTTTTCTGTAGAGGAGAATGAAGAGTTTGTGAAAGTAGAAAGATGAAATTTTGTAGCGTGTAGGAAACACTATGAGGTAGTCTTGTAATGATTGCTTTTTAAATTTTATTTGTTGGAAAGACAAATAAAATAATATCATTTTAATGATATTCTCACACGCCCTTAATTGCTATAAACCTTCATATAGGTAAATCCCTAATTTTATTCTTAAGTTCTCAAACTGATTAGCATCCAAGGAGTTAGTGAAGATGTCATCCAGTTGCAATTCAGTGGCTACATGTTATAAGTCAACACTCATTTTTTCAACAAGCTCTCTTATAAAGTGATGAAAGATATCAATATGTTTGGTCCTGCTGTGTTGAATGGGATATTTTGATATGAATGACATTGTATTCTATTAACATTTGTTTCATCCAAATCAATTGAGAACAACTGCTTCCTACAACAATATACTTAGCCTCTGCAGTGGATAGAGACACCTAATTTTGCTTCTTATTGAACCAAGATATGAGATTATTTCCCAGAAAGAAGCATCCTCCTAATGTACTTTTTCTATCATCAGCACATCCTTCCCAATCAGCATCATAATAACCAATTAAGGCAAAACTAGATCCATGAGAGTATAGCATACCATAGTCACTTATCATATTCACATATTTAAGAATTATCTTCATATGGTTGGCATGGATAACTGTAGGATTAGCTTGATATCTTGCGCACACCCCTACAACAAAGGCAATGTCAGGTCTACTAGCTGTGAGATATAGAAGGCTGCCTATCATACTTCTGTAAAGACTTTGATCCATAGTTACTCCTTTTTCATCTTTAGACAACTTCAGATGTGTGAGAGCAGGAGTTCTTTTGTGGCTGGTATTTTACATCCCAAATTTCTTTACTATATTCTTGGCATACTTGCTCTGAGATAAAAATATGGAATCTTCCATTTGTTTAACTTGCAGACCAAGAAAATAGGTTAATTCACCAACAAGGCTCATCTCAAATTTTGACTGCATTTGCTTGACAAAGTGTTGAACCATCTCATTTGACATCTCACCAAACATAATATCATCAACATAAATTTGTGCAATCATTATCTTCCATTCTTCTTCCTTGACAAAAAGGGTTTTGTCTATGCCACCTTTCCTGTATCCATTCTCACCAAGAAATTTTGTCAACCTATCATACCAAGCTCTTGGAGCTTACTTTAATCCATACAGAGCTTTCTTCAGTTTGTAAACATGTTTAGGGAAACTTGGATCAAAAAATCCCTTTGGTTGTTCCACATAGACTTCTTCATTCAGATAGCCATTTAAGAAGGCACTCCTTACATCCATTTGAAACAATTTAAATTTTAGTATGCATGCAACTCCCAAACGAAGTCTGATTGATTCAAGTCTGGCCACAGAAGCAAAGGTTTCATCAAAGTCAACTCCTTCAATTTGAGTGTACCCTTATGCAAATAACCTTGACTTGTTTCTAGTGACCACCCCTTTTCATTATTCTTGTACACCCATTTAGTTCCAATCATATTTGTCCCTTCAGGTCTTGGAACTAGATCCCAAACTTCATTTCTACTGAATTATTTTAGCTCTTCCTGCATAGTATTAATCCAGAACTCATCAGTTAGGGCCTATTTGAAATTATTAGGCTCAATTTTTGACACAAAGGAAGAGTTTGATATCCCATCTCTTGATCTGGTAGTAACTCCTTTATTTAGATCTCCTATGATGAGCTCCTTAGGATAATATCTTTGGGTTCTAATTGAAGGTTCTTTATTGAGATGACTAGGCTCAGGATCTTTTTGAGGAGGATTAGAATAAATACTTATGTCATTTAATTCTATTGGAATATCAGACAGAGATGTTCCAACATCTTCTGAGACATATTCTTCAATATTCCATCTTGTATAATCAATAATAACATTTATTGACTCCATCCTAACTTTGGTTCTGGAGTTAAAAACTCTGTAAGCTATGCTATTTATAGAGTAACCCTGGAATATTCCTTCATTAGTCGGGATCCATCTTCCTCCTTTATTCACGATCAGCTAAGATGTAACATTTACTTCCAAAAATATGAAAGTATTTAACAATTGGTTTTCTCCCCTTCCATATTTCATACAAGGTGGCTGAAGTGGCTTTCCTTAGAATTACTCTATTATGGATATAACATGCAATATTCATAGCTTCAGCCCAAAAATAGTAGGGTAACTTCTTAGCATGAATCATGGCTCTGACAGATTCTTGAAGGATTCTGTTCTTGCGTTCCACAATCCCATTTTGTTGAGGAGTAATGGGAGAAGAGAATTCAAGGATGATTCCTTCAGAAGAGAGAAAGTCAGCAAATTTGTTGTTCTCAAATTCCTTTCCATGATCACTCCTAATTCTGATGACATGACTATCTTTTTCCCTTTGAAGTTTTTGACAAAGATCTTTAAACACTTCAAAAGTTTCTAATTTTTATCTAATAAAACTTATCCATGTGTATCTAGAGAAGTCATCTACAACAACATAGGCATACTTCTTTCAACCAAGACTTTCAACCTGCATAGGTCCCATCAAGTCCATGTGAAGAAGTTCCAAAACTTTTGATGTAGCAAGATGCTGGATCTTTTGATGTGACATCTTAGTCTGCTTTCCAATCTGGCAGTCACCACATGCCCTTCCTTCTTCTATATTGAGCTTAGGAATCCCTCTCACTGCTTCTTCAGTTATAATTCTTTTCATACCTTTCAGATGCAAGTGCCCCAATTTTTTATGCCATAGTTTAACTTCATTCTCTTTGGATAAAACACATGTTGAGGAGAAGTTAAACTCTTGAGGAACCCATAGATAACAATTGTTGTACCCCAAAATTTTCCTTCTCATTTCTCAAGGAATTTCTCACAAGGATTCTCAAAGTTCAAGCGTGCACAAGTACAATTGGAGGAAACTTTTAAAAAGGGCAAAACAGATAAAAATAATCTTTTCAACAAAATTGGAGAAAAATAAGTTTTCTTCGATTTCCCTTGCTTCGATTGGATTTTTGGTCCCTTGCAAATCTAATTTGATTCACAAGGCTTCGATTGGACTTTAGTCTCTTTCAAGACTGCTTCGATTGGACTAGGACTTTCTTAAAGCTTCCTTCGATTCAGAAGGAAATGATCTTCATACAAGAATTAACTGAGTTTTGTTTCCCTTTGAAACACCATCCTTCGATTCAGGAAATAAAGGCCTCCTTTTGGTTTTCTTCGATTCAAAAAGTCAATAATCTTCTGAAAGTTTCCTTCGATTCCGAAGGCAATAAATTTCTGAAAAGTGTCCTTCGATTGCACCATTGACCCCTCACCTGTTTGCCTTGGATTCACAAGTTTTCGATTGGATGAATGTCTACCTTCATGTGACTTTCGATTTCATCTTCATGTTTGCTTCAAATGCGCCTTTATATCACCTTCGAATCCATCTGCAAACCCTTCAATACGCCAAGTGCTGCATTATGACACACAAATTGGTGGCCCATTCGAAGGACTTGCCATAGTTGGGGAATAATTGTTGCTTAATTTGGAGTCTGGTCGAAGGTTTGGGCCTAAGTGATCAAAAGCAAGAGGACTCAAAGTGGCATATTCAACTTAATAAGGACATTCGAAGAAGACACAGTTGGTCCATTCGAAGGACACACAACTGGTGGAAACGAATGCTGTTTTGTTTAGTCTGGTCGAAGGTTATGGAAAAAAGGATTCGATTCAAAGGGTTAAGTTGTCCATAGGTCAGGCTACATAGGCCTCCAACTTGTGCCTCACTCTATATTAAATTGTTCTTCAAGCCAACTTTCTCTTGATGTAATCACTACCTTTTTAGAAAGTTTTTGAGCCTTGTGTCTGTCTCTTATGCATATTTGCCCCCTATAAACTAGGAGCCACCCATCTAAACCGTTGATTTTGGTACTTTTATCTTGGGATTATAAAAAGTTGACACAAGTGGATGTTGGCCTTTCAAAGAAACTATATTTTATTCTTTCACAAAGATGCTCATTCCAAAAATTTTATCTATAAATAGAGAGTTCATTTGTACATCAAAGAGGGCTGGAGACGCTGGGAGGAAAGGAAACAAGAGAAAACGCTGGCAGATTTTGGCTGTGTAAGAAGAAACTTAAAAAAAAACTCTTAAACTCTTAAGATTCTCAAACACTAAACACAAACCCAAAATCTAAAGAAACACAACACGTGTTTCTTTTTTCTCCTTCGAATCAGGAACAACCCCACACTTTGTTTTTCTTTTGAATCCAGTAGAAAGAACACTACACCTGTTCTTCTCCTTCGAATCCATAAATAACGAACACCACCCTCACACCTCCTGACCTTCGAATCCAGTTAAAGGAACACCACACCTGTTTCTTTCCTTCGAATCCAAGAGCATCTAGTTCAACCACTTGAAGGTCCAGCACACGCTCCAGCCTCCAGCAAGGTAAGTTGTTCTAAACCTTGAACTCTTAGTTTCTTACATAACATGTAAATACAGTTCCTTTTCATTTCAAACATTTACATACTATTTCTCTTCTTTTCGTTTCCATCCTTTTAATATGTTTCATGGTTAACAACCTCTTTGGTTTTTTCTATTTGTATATTTAAACATGCTTTAAAGACTAACATGGCCCTAAGGGAATGTTGGCATTGCCTTAGACCATGTTTCTATTCAAACTCAAATGAAAG
The DNA here is from genome assembly GCA_948472305.1 of Vicia faba. Classification (NCBI taxonomy): domain Eukaryota; kingdom Viridiplantae; phylum Streptophyta; class Magnoliopsida; order Fabales; family Fabaceae; genus Vicia; species Vicia faba. The sequence continues at coordinate 1,120,729,001 of OX451741.1, read as the reverse complement.
AAACATGAGACAAAAAGTTAGAAACGAAGCCTCTGGCTTCCATACTAACCTTCAGGCCAAACGAAAAAGGCAGCCATAAGGCACAACATGCTGCCCCCCAGGCCCTAATCGAAAGACACAACATGCTGGCCTCCAGGCCCTAATCAAAAGACACAACATACTGGCCTCTAGGCCCCAATCGAAAGACACAACATGCTGGCCTTCAGGCCCCAATCGAAAGCCATGCCTTCACCCCTTTTCAGGCTAGATCGAAGAGAGCCAGAAAGTGAAGAATTGAAGGGTTTGCTGCCCTAAATAGGAAGATCCATTTTTCTTGATTTTACCTTATTTTTTCCTTTATATTTTCATGCAATTAAATATGGTTGTAATAGTGTAGGATTTTATCTTTCTGCACTTTTGACTTTATGAAAAATGTTAGTAATTAGGGTGTATGGCAAGATAAAATCAACAAATAGACCACCTTGATCAAAAGACAAAAATGCATGCAATCAAACACACTTTGCACACATGCACCTCTAGGGTTAACTCCACTTGTTGCCTTATGAAAAATAGTCATGTTATGCATGTGAGACGTCTTAGCAAAAAAATAAAAAATACAAGATCATAGTCTCTCGATGACGCTTCGAATGTTGCCATACAAATGATCTTAGTCCCTCAAAAGAAATGCTAAGATATCTCATAACATTTCTATCATGACTATATGATGACCCACGCCCGTTCCTTTTACATCCAAAGATAAGGTTTCTTACCAATCAATGGTAAGATAGAAATATCAAAGGAAGAGAGGAATGAACAAAATACTTTTGAGTAAGGTATAATGTTTCTAGTTGCTTGCTCATTTTTAAAACACAAACACCTTTTTAAATGCACCAACACTTTCCATTGAAATATTTTCAAAAGTTCAAAGACTTTGTATAAATTCTTATATAGACGAGAATCATTACAAAATTTGCCTAAACAAAGGTGATTTTCACAAATACTTTCAAAAACCACCACAAAGCACACTTTCAAACAAAAGAAAAGATCTAGCAAGAAACTAAGAGCCCGTAGATAACTACAAATGGAAAGGGTGCTAATACCTTCCCTTTTCATAATCTACCCCCCGAACTCAAGAAAATAATCCTAAAGGTCTTTCCTGTTCTTTTCCCCCTTTCCTTTATTTGGATAAAAGAAAAGTCGGTGGCGACTCTTGCTATCTGCAACAATTATGATCAAACGCAAAAACATGCCAAGTCAGTTCTTCCACCGTGTTACAGAACTAGCGACTTTGCTGGGGAAAAATTAAAAGTTGGGTTACCTTAGGGCTAGATAACCTTTACTTGCTTTTCTTTGTTTGACTTGTTTGGTTTATATTATGGTTCTTTGTTTGGGCTTGTTTTGATCCTCTACCCGGATCTGGAACACCTTTTAGGTAAGTAGCAATAAGTTGTGGAAAATTGTGCGGGCTATACCGACATGGTCTAAGCAATAGCTACATTAGTGTGACACATTTGTTGGTACCGGTAGCCCTTGAGTAGTCAAGGAGAATACGGGGCTGCTGTGTGGTGTCATGAAGCACTAACTGAACTTAGAACCTTAATTGAACAACTTGGCCATTAGGAAGTAGTGAGGTACCCGACTTTGGTGCAGTCCAAAGTTGGTTGATACTCGACACTACGCTCATTGAGGTCGGACTTCTCAGGATATTTCGGTCGCCATTAAAGAGGCTTGTGCTGAAACAATGCCCAATGAGGAAAGATCAGTGATATTGAGATCCCTTAGAACCTGGTTATTATTACTAGGACAGGTTAAGCCAACTAAACTTCAAGAGGGTACTTACCTACAAACTCCATACAAGCCTAAACCTAAGGACTTGTCTGCTTTGTGTATATGACTATTTGTACATAACAACTTGCTTGCTTTGCATAATTGTACATAACATCATAACATCATACCATAGAATTTTCAATAACCATTTCAAGGATCTAAGGGCCTATGATGCAGGGTCATGTTGAACCAGACGCCTATCAAGGGGAAAAAGGATTCACTCTCTAATCAAATTCCGTCAAGACCAAAGCACGACAACTTGAATAAAGGGCTACGACCCACTTGACATGGTAATCTTGATTCTCGTGGAAGGACATCCACCGATACAAAGTTCTCCAATCAAATCTGTTGATCAAAATTCAACTTCTAACATTTTCTTGTGTTTATCCCGCGAGATCCTTGAAAACATTGCATCCACATATCATGCATGTCATCATAACAGGTTTACCCTACAAGCTTTCTCATCTGCTTACTGTTTATTTCAGTAAGATATGGTTCTAGAGCAAACAATTAAAGATCTCCAAGCTTAAAACACTCAGTTCCAACAAGTGATCATGAACTTGGCCCAGGGGTAGGAAGTTCTGAAAACACTCTTCACCAAAGAGAGCAAGAAGAAGAAAAAGGTTGTCATCCTCAATGTGAGAAGAAGGTCCAATGGGAATGCCCAGCTAGCTCAAAAAGAAGATGCTTCTTCTAAAGACAGTCAAGAAGAGGAAGCTGGAAGAGTTAGAGCTAACATAGCTACTGATGACGAAGATTCTTCTGAAGTGCAGTATCCACCAGCAGATGAAAAATACAAACAGCTTGAAGACAGACTAAAAGCTATGGAGATCCAAGTTGTGCCTGGCTTGGAATTAGGAGACATGGGTTTGGTCCCTGGAGTGGTCATCCCACCAAAGTTCAAAATCCATACCTTTGCCCCATATAAAGGAGTATCTTGTCCTAAAATACATCTAAAGTCTTATGTCCGCAAAATTCAACCATACATAACTGATCAGAAGCTCTGGATCCATTTCTTCCAAGAGATCTTAGCTGGGACGTAACTTGAGTGGTTCTATCATTTGGAGAGTTCCCACATTCATACTTGGGAAGATCTATCTTCCGCTTTCTACAAGAAGTACCAATACAATGCTGATCTTGCACCAACTCGTGTGCAATTATAGAATATGACCATGCGTCCCAACGAGGGCTTCAAAGAATACACCCACTAGTGGAGAGACTTGGCTGGCAGGGTGCAGCCACCCTTAACTGACAGGGAGCTGATTGACATCTTTATGGGAACTTTGATGGGACCTTTTTTTAATCACCTAATCGAAAGCTCCTTGGCCGGTTTCACTGAGATAATATTGATTGGCGAAAGGGTCGAAGTTGGCATCAAAAGCAGAAAGATCTAAGGAACTACATCCTCTGATACTCAGAAAAATCCATACAATGGGAAGAAAGAGTCCTATGCTGTGTATGGTCAAAAGGGTCATAACAAGAAAAACCACGACCAACATGTGGGTGCAGTCCTGATCTCTAGTCCTACATCAGTATGACAATAACAACGTGGAAATCAGCAAAGGCAAGAAAAGCCTAAGAGACAGTTTACCAACATCAACATGCCACTGGCACAAGCATTGCAACACATGTTGAGGATGAATTTGATCACATTAATAGGACCTCATCCAAACCCTAAAACTTCTTCCCCTAACTACAATCCTGATGCAATGTGTGCTTATCATTCCAGCAGTCCCGGGCATAATACTAATGATTGTTAGGCACTGAAATAAAAGATTTATAATATGATTGACGCTAAGGTGATTGAGTTTGGTCCTTCTGAGACTCCAAATGTGATCACTGCTCCCATGCCAAATCATTGAGCGTTCTAGTTCATTTTGAATTTTCAATTGTAATTTATTTTGTTGTTCAAACACTTACCTATTAATGTTAAACTCTGTTTCATTAATGCATTGCATATGTTTGTCTTGAATTAATCCATTCGTTTTCACTATACTTAAACTGTGGTTTACTTTCTTTTGGTGACATTCAACTCTTGTTTTAAAAGTTGCAAGCCTTTAGAGGGAGGATGACGAAAACAATGCTTTAATCCCATACAGTGTGCTTTTGGACAGACCTTGCTGACGATGTACAAGCGTTCTTTCAAATCCTAAACATTGGAGTTATAAGGAGGATAATCCCTAGTCAACCCCTTTGAGCCTAAGAAGTAGGAGTTTTCTTTTTCACACAAATTGAAACCTTTAATCAAAACATGGGGCATGGTAGTCTCTTAGTTAATCCAAGTGCGCGTTCAGTCGCAAACTTTCACTTCGTATACAACGAATGACATCAAAAACTTTCCTATGGAATCAAAAGACGATGATGGTTCCTTATCACATAGGCAGTCATTATCTCTCAAAGGAAAATCCCACGAAGTCAAAACCTACGAAGGAGACTTATGAAAAACTGGGGCATCCCGTTGACTGTAATCTCAAAAACAAGAACAGTCAAGCAAAATCAGGGATAATAAAAAAAAGGAGGTCACTGCAAATCCTCAACAACATGAAAAATGTTGCAAAAATGACTGCCTTTCAATAAACTAAACTTGTATGAACCATCACCAAAACGTCATTGGAGTTCGAACGTACAATTAACTGTGTTTAGGACTGAAGAACATCACGAAGAATGGGTGGGTACAAATAAAATTTGAGCCTTATCCTTTGTTTCTTAAACCGTGAACCAAGCCACGCTACAACCCTTCAAAAGTCCTAATTGAAGCATAGGTTAGTTCGAAAGCATACTGTTACAAAAGGTATCCTGACTCCCGTAAGGCTTTACTCTAAATCTTGAGTTGAATTTTCTTACAAAAATTATTTTATCTGTTAAAATGCATTTTCAAAACTTCAAAGACAAGCATAAACTTTGATTATTTGAATATCGTTGTTTGCATTTGGCTATTTGTTTGACAACAGAGAAATTCGCACGACGAATATCCAGTGAACAAAAAACCCTCTCAATGAACAAAATCACTCCAAGTGGGGAGACGCTTCCAATAACATATCTCCTATCATTAAGTAGGCATGAGGTGTCACTATACAACACACCTGGGGCAGTCCAGTCAAGATTCCAAGAAATCTCTCAAGAAACGCTGAATATACCAGGGGCAGGTCTGTATCTGAATCACTTGGGTCATTGAACGCGAATCCCAACAAAGGGTTACGTATAGTCAAACATTTCCTGTCAGTGCCATAAACACCTGCTATTAGGGGCAATGACAAATCTCCCCCAAAATCCTGTTCATAGGATGACCCCCAGCCAGGGTTTCAATCTCTGAAAACTTCGCCCCAAATGAGTTGATCTCAAGAATCCTCGAGGATTTCTGCCAAAAGAAGACACCTCCCCAACAGACTGGCGACATGGTTTATTTCCCCAACAAACTACAGATTCCCCATCCTGAGTTTGCCTCTCCAATTGATGAAAATAAAGGGACAACAACTCTTCTTCCCTAGTAGACTGCTTTACAATCCCTAGCAAGTTACTGTGAAGCCTGGACCTGACCAGATATCAGTTCAACTTTATTAAATTCAGTAAGTTACTGCGAAGCCTGGAAACCGACCATATAGCAGTTAACTTCAGTAAGTTGTTATGAAGCTTGGAATTCAACCAGATAACAATTGACTTCATTCTCTCAGGAATTTTTTATGAAGCCTGGAATCCAACCAGATAACAATCAAATTCAGTAAGTTACTGCGAAGCCTGGAAACCGACCAAATAATAGTTAACTTCATTTCCTCAGAAATTTGCTTTGAAACCTGGAATCTGAAAAGATACCAGTTCAACTTCATCCTTTCAAGCAAGTTACTGTGAATCCTGGAATCCGACCAGATACCAGTTCAACTTCATCCTTTCAAGCAAGTTACTATGAAGCCTGGACCCGACCAGATATCAGCTCAACTTTATCCTTTCAAGCAAGTTATTGTGAAGCCTGGATCCGACCAGATATCAGTTCAAATTCATCCTTTCAAGATAGTTACTGTGAAGCCTGGACCCGACCGGATAGCAGTTCAAAATTGGTAACTTTTTGTGAAGCCTGGAACCCGACCAGATAACAGTTTAACTTCACTCTCCCAAGAAATTTTCTGCAAAGCCTGGTCTCCGACCAGATAACAGTTAATTTAATCTTCCCCAATAATTCGTTACGAAGCCTGGAATACGACCAGATAACAGTCAACTTCATTGTCCTCAACAAATTGCTGCCAAGTCTGGATTTCGACCAGATAACAGTTAACTTTCAATTCTCTCCAGTCAGGAATAATTCCCCAGTAGAGTAATGGATAACCAAAATTCTTGAATTTTATTTCCCCAAGCAGGAATCAACACTCTCCACAGAGTTTTCGTCAAGAAAAGTCAACATCCCCCAGTGGAGTTTCTCCTCAAACAACAGGAAGCCCTGGCGGAAACATCCTAAAACAAGGTCTAGAGAGGTGCATACTCTTCATTCCCAACGACAGTCCAGGATTTAGCCTTCCAAAACTCCCCAACATTTGTCAAGGATTTATTTTCCAAGACAAAAATACATTCCAACAACATTTCACATTTCATGCATCATATTACATACATGACAAGTGCATACGGTACAATATCATTTATTTTGAGAACATCATGCATTTCATATATCATGACAATGCATGCATCTAACTCTTTATCTTTTTAGGAAAGATCAGTAAACAAATGGCTATCATCAACAATTTTCAAAAAGGTCAAAGATTAATACCTGAAACCAGACAGGACAAATATCTCAACGACAACATTTTCAAGTTCCATATTAATACCTGTAACAAGCCAGGAAAACTATTTGTGGACGACTGATTATAGATTAACACCTGTAACAAGTCAGGAAAACTATCTACATGAAGAGATTGAAGATTAATACCTGTAACAAGCCAGGAAAACTATCTTTCTTTCTCAGGTTAGAGATTAATACCTGAAACCAGACAGGACAAGTATCTCAACGACCAACATTTTCAAGTTCCATATTAATACCTATAACAAGCCAGGAAAACTATCTGCAAATGACTGATTATAGATTAATACCTGTAACTAGCCAGGAAAACTATCTACATGAGGAGATTGAAGATTAATTCCTGTAACAAGCCAGGAAAACTATCTTTACTTCTAAGGTCAAAAATCAATACCTGAGACAAGCCAAGGAAACTATCTACACGACCGTCCTAAAACCCTACCCAGGTTCCTTCTTGTTCCAGATGCAGTTTTACACGGACTCATCATGAAGTAATCCTACCCAGTTTCCTTCTCTTAAATTCCAGATGAATTTTTACACTGACTCATCATGAAGTAACCCTACCCAGGTTCCTTCTCAGAAAATTCCCAATGCAGTTTTACATGGACGCATCATGAAGCAACCCTACCCAGGTTCCTTCTCATTTATAGATGGAGTTTTACACGGACTCATTATGAAGTAACTCTACCCAGGTTCCTTCTCAGACAATTCAAGATGCAGTTTTACACAGACTCATCATAAATAAACCCACCCATGTTCCTTCTCATTTCCAAATGAAGTTTAACACGGACTCATCACCAAGAAACCCTACCCAGGTTCCTTCTCAGACAATTCCAGACGAAGTTTAACACGGACTCATCATCAAGCAACCCTACCCTGGTTCCTTCTCAGGCAATTCCAGATGAAGTTTAACACGGTCTCATCATCAAGCAACCCTACCCAGATTCCTTCTCAGACAATTCCAGATGAATTTTAACACAGACTCATCATCAAGCAACCCTACCCAGGTTCCTTCTCCTTCCTAGATGAAGTTTTACACGAACTCGTCCTGAAGCAACCCTACCCAGGTTCCTTCTCTTAAATTATAGATGAAGCTTCACATGGATTCATCTTGAAGCAGCCCTACCCAGGCTTCCCCCTCACATGTCTCCTAAAGCAGCCCTACACAGGCCCATCATAAATTAAAGAATATCCAAGACCTCTGCCGGTTCAGTTTAAATCGATCAATGGTTTATACTGATTCCTTTTTGTTAGACACTATCTTTGGTTCAGATAAATCGCTCCAAAGATTTATTCTGATTCTTTTCCAGTTGAAGTCAAATTTAGACTTCGTCTAATTTACGACAACAATCACTCTAGATGGCATCCTTAAGCCCATCTCCGACGACTCTCCATCATTTCTCCAAATGGCATCTGTAAGCCCATTCCCTACATCATCAACTATTAGTGCTATTTCATGCAAGTGCAAATTTCTGGGCACTCTAGTGTTCAATCATTTTATACCTTCAAGCTACAAACGACAATGTGCCATACTTGCTCTCCAGGTTTAAGAAGATTGAACAGGGGAAACTGTAGTACCCCAAAATTTTCCCTCTCATTTCTCAAGGAATTTCTCACAAGTATTCTCAAAGTTCAAGCTTGCACAAGTACAATTGGAGGAAACTTTTAAAAAGGGCAAAACCGATAAGAATAATCTTTTCAACAAAATTGGAGAAAAATAAGTTTTCTTCGATTTCCCTTGCTTCGATTGGATTTTTGGTCCCTTGCAAATCTACTTCGATTCACAAGGCTTCGTTAGGACTTTAGTCTCTTTTAAGACTGCTTCAATTAGACTAGGACTTCCTTAAAGCTTCCTTCGATTCAGAAGGAAATGATCTTCATACAAGCATCGACTGAGTTTTGGTTCCCTTTGAAACATCGTCCTTCGATTCAGGAAGTAAAGGCCTCCTTTTGGTTTTCTTCAATTCAGAAAGTCATTAATCTTCTAAAAGTTTCCTTCAATTCATAAGGCAATAACTTTCTGAAAAGTTTCCTTCGATTGCACCATTGACCCGTCACCTGTTTTCCTTGGATTCACAAGTTTTTGATTGGATGAATGGCTACCTTCCTGTGACTTTCGATTTCATCTTCATGTTTGCTTCGAATGCACCTTCATATCACCTTCGGATCCATCTGTAAACCCTTCAATACACCAAGTGCTGCATTATGACACACAACATGGTGGCCCATTCGAAGGACTTTCCATAGTTAGGGAATAATTGTTTTTGCTTACTTTGGAGTCTGGTCGAAGGTTTGGGCCTAAGTGATCAAAAGTAAGAGGAATCAAAGTGGCATATTCAGTTGAAGAAGGACATTAGAAGAACACACAGTTGGTCCATTCAAAGGACACACAACTGGTGGAAACAAATGCTGTTTTATTTAGTCTGGTCGAAGGTTATTGAAAAAAGGATTCGATTCAAAGGGTCAAGTTGTCCATAGGTCAGGCTACATAAGCCTCCAACTTGTGCCTCACTCTATATTAAATTGTTCTTCAAGCCAACTTACTCTTGATGACATCACTACCTTTTTAGAAAGTTTTTGAGCCTTATGCATGTCTCTTCTGCACATTTTCCCCCTATAAACTTGGAGCCACCCATCTAAACCATTGATTTTGGTACTTTTATCTTGGGACTATAAAAAGTTTACACAAGTGGATGTTGGCCTTTCAAAGAAACTATATTTTATTCTTTCACAAAGCTGCTCATTCCAAAAAAATTTCTCTATAAATAGAGAGTTCATTTGCACATCAAAGAGGGCTAGAGACGCTGAGAGGAGAGGAAACAAGAGAAACACTGGCAGATTTTGGCTGTGTGGAAAGAACCTTAAAAACACTCTTAAACTCTTAAGATTCTCAAACACTAAACACAAACCCAGAATCTAAAGAAACACAACACTTGTTTCTTTTTTCTCTTTCGAATCAGGAACAACCCCACACTTTATTTTTCTTTCGAATCCAGTAGAAAGAACACTACACCTATTCTTCTCCTTCAAACCCATAAATAACGAACACCACCCTCACACCTCCTGACCTTTGAATCCAGTCAAAGGAACACCATACATGTTTCTTTCCTTCGAATCCAAGAGCATCTAGTTTAACCAATTGAAGGTCCAACACACGCTCCAGCCTCCAGCAAGGTAAGTTGTTCTAAACCTTGAACTCTTCATTTCTTGCATAACATGTAAATACAATTCCTTTTCGTTTCAAACCTGTACATACTATTGCTCTTCTTTTCGTTTCCATCATTTTAATATGTTTCATGGTTAACAACATTCTTGGTTTTTGCTCTTTGTGTATTTAAACATGATTTAAAGACTAACCTGGCCCTAAGGTAATTTTGGCATGGCCTTGGACCATGTTGCTATTCAAACTCAAACGAAAGAAACAGGAGACAGAAATTTAGAAACGAAGCCTCTGGTTTCCATACTAACCTTCAGGCTAAATGAAAGAGGTATCCAAAAGGCACAATATGCTGGCCTCCAGGCCCCAATCAAAAGACACGACATGCTGACCTCCAGACCCTAATCGAAAGACACAACATGCTGGCCTCCAGGCCCCAATCGAAAGCCATGCCTTCACCCCTTTTTAGGCCTAATCAAAGAGAGCCAGAAAGTGCAGAATTGAAGGGTTTGTTGTCCTAAATCGAAAGATCCATTTTTCTTGCTTTTACCTTATTTTTGCCTTTATATTTTCATGCTATTCAATATAGTTGTAATAGTGTAGGATTTTATCTTTCATCACTTTTGACTTTATGCAAAATGTTAGTAATTAGGGTGTATGTCAAGATAAAATCAACAAGTAGACCACCCTGATCAAAAGACAAAAATGCATGCAATCAAACACACTTTGCACACATGCACCTCTAGGGTTAACCCCACTTGTTGCCTTATGAAGAATACTCATCTTATACATATGAGACGTCTTAGCAAAAACAATAAAAAATACAAGATCATAGTCCCTCGATGATGCTTCGAATGTTGCCTTACAAATGATCTTAGCCCCTTAAAAGACATGCTAAGATATCTCACAACATTGCTATCATGACTATATGATGACCCACACCCGTCCCTTTTACATCCAAAGATAAGGCTTCTTACCAATCAATGATAAGATAGCAATATCAAAGGAAGAGAGGAATGAACAAAATACTTTTGAATAAGGTAGAATGTTCGTAGTTGCTTGTTCATTTTCAAAACACAAACACCTTTTTAAATGCACCAACACTTTCCATTGAAATATTTTCAAAAGTTCAAACAATTTGTATACATTCTTATAGAGACGAGAATCATTACAAAGTTTGCCTAAACAAAGGAACTTTTCAAAAATACTTTCAAAAATCACCACAAAGCACACTTTATAACAAAAGCAAAGATCTAGCGAGCAACTAAGAGACAGTAGATAACTACGAATGGAAAGGGTGCTAATACCTTCCCTTTTCATAATCTACCCCTAGAACTCAAGAAAATAATCTCAAAGGTCTTTCCTGTTCTTTTCGCCCTTTCCTTTATTTGGATAAAAGAAAAGTTGGTGGAGACTCTTGCTATCCGCAACAATTGCGATCAAACGCAAAAACATCCCAAGTCAGTTCACCCACCGTGTTACAGCAGTTGTCTTTAGATTTGGTTCCTTTCATAATAACTTCATTATTTTAATTGCACACAAGACATTCTTCCTTTGTGAAGTTAACTTTGAATCCTTGATCACACAATTGGCTTATACTTATCAGTTTAGCTGTTAACCCTTTAACAAGTAACACACCATCAAGCTTAGGGACTCCTGAACAATCAAGCTTGCCAACACCTTTGGTTTCACCTTTTGCTCCATCACCAAAAGTCACATAACTGGTGGAATGAGATTTGACATCCACCAACAGAATCTTGACACCTGTCAAGTGTCTAGAACAACCATTGTCAAAATACTAGTCATCTTTGGTTGATACTCTGAGGGAGGTGTGAGCTATGAAACTAGCAACATTAGAATTGGGAATCCACTATTTCTTCTTTTTGCTCGTTTGTGGAATCTTATCAGTTTTGGGAGGAGGAGTAGTCTTAGCATACCCATACAACTTGAAACAGAAGGGCCTTATATGACCAAGCCTTCCGCAATGATGACATCTCCAGGGCTGTGGATTCTCCTTGGTGTGATTAAACTTTTCTTGCCATGATGTCCTTTCTTTCCATGATGTTTAGATATTTGATTCGACATCCTTGGTTTAGACTTGGCATGAGTGGAATCTATTGAAGGTTCTTTAGAATTTGGTTCCTTTTTTTCATTAAATCCCAGACCACTCTTGTCTCCTGTCACTCTTCCTTCTTGAAGAATTTCATCTAAAGTGTCAGACCCATTATTCAACATTTTGAGAGATTTGACCATTCTATCAAGGTTTGAATTCAAGGAGGTTACTTCACTTTCCAGTTTAGAAATAGTTTTTAAACGCTCTTCTCTTTCTGCCTTCAACTGAGTTATGAGGAATTTCTGTTTCTCCCCTTCAAGGAACACTTCTGCACTTTTGAGACATAATCCTTTGTATGAAGCAACTAACTCATCAAAGGTTAGTTCCCAATCACTAGACTCTTCATCAGATATATATTTCCCTGTCAATGCTTTAACATACTTCGCAAATTCTTCAAGATCACTCTCCGAGTCCTCTTCAGACCAAGTGAAAAACAAATTCTTCTTTTGTTTCTTAAGATATGTAGGACATTCAGATCTAATGTGACCAAAGCCTTCACATTCATGATATTGTACTCCCTTCCCTTGAGTGGATTTTTCTTCAGCCCTTTTTCTTCCAAACTCATTTGACTTATGGATGTCAGATGAGATGTTCTTGACATTTGATCTTTAGTTCCTATCCATTCTTTTATCACTTTGTTAAATTATCTTCCAAGCATAGCTAAGGCATTTAATATTCCTCCATCTGTATCCAGATCACAGTCTTCCTCTTCATCTTCAGTATTTGATACAAAGGCTGTGCTTTTGTTCTTCTTTTCAAATCTTTCATTGATGCTTAATTCAAATGTCAGAAGGGATCCAACAAGTTCATTAACTTTCATTTTGTCAATGTCTTGAGCTTCTTCTATAACACTCAATTTCATATCAAATCTCTTGGGAAGAGACCCGAGCATCTTTCTCACCAATTTGTCTTCAGGTATTTTCTCTTCTAAAGCACTAGATGCATTAGCAATTTCAAGAATGTTCATATGGAAGTCATTAATAATTTCATCATCCTTCATTCTCAAATTCTCAAATTTAGTGGTGAGCAACTGAAGTCTTGACATCTTAACTTTGGATGTCCCTTCATGAGTAGATTGAAGAATTCCCCATGCATCCTTAGCTACTTCACATGTGTTCATTAATCTGAAAATGTTCTTGTCAATTCCATTGAATATAGAATTCAAGGCTTTAGAATTTCCAAGAGCAATTTCATATTCTTCTTTAGACCAATATTCTTCTGGTTTTAACTCATAAGTAGGTTCTCCATTTTCTACCAATTTGACAGGGTGTTTCCATCCTTTTAAAATAGATTTCCAAGCCCTTCTGTCCAAAGACTTTAAAAAGGCAATCATACGAGGTTTCCAGTAGTCATAATTACTTCCATCCAGAATGGGTGGTATTCTCACAAATCCTCCTTCCTTGTCTATAGTACCAGAAAGTATCTCCCCTAGATCTCACCCAGATAAAGAGCAGGATGCCTGCTCTGATACCAATTGAAATTTTGGTATCAGATATGTGATGTCGAATGAGATGTCACGACACAAATATCTGAGGAACAAAGTAAAGTGCAACAATGATAAATGCAGTAAAAAACACAAGGGATTGTTAACCTATTTCAGTGTACAATAACACCTACTATAGGGTCTACCAAGCCAAGGATAAGTCCACTAAATAATATCAATTTATAAACCCTTAGTAAACAACCAGTTTACGATCTAATCACTTAATCACTAACCGTGCTATACTTCTACCTAAGACTCACCTAGGAATGAGGCCCTCCTCAAACCCCTTCAATCACTCACAGTAAAGAAACAACAGAAATAATAAGTTTAAAAACTTCAATCATTCAATGCTTAAAAGCTTATGAATGATACACAATTAACAATCCAAATAACAACACAAGTATTAAATTAATACTAGAATGTTTGACAATTAAAAAACTTAGACTTCTAAAACCGAAAGAAAGTATTCTTCTTCAAAAGTTGCAGTAGTCTGAATAAGGAAACAGGTCCTTATATATGCGCAGCAGTGGGCTTGGGCTCAAAAAATTCAAATCTTTTGAATATTTCCACAAAAACAGGCCAAGCTATAGAATTTTTTTTATTAATAACCATGTATTAAAAAAATATTTCGTAAATAACCGGGTTTCGGAAAAAATTACGCAAATAACCATGTTTCAGATGGCTCCACAAAGGAGGAGCCATCTCAATTGGCGCATGCACCTACTTTTTTAAGGGAGGCGCCATCTCACTTGGCGCCTAAGTGCTTAGGGCATGCCCTAAGCCAAGTGAGATGGCGCCTATGTACAAATTTAGGGCAAATTTTTTTTTTTATTTTCTTTCCTGTGCGTTGCCTATTTGACAGAGATCAACAAAATGGACTTTTTATTAAAAAAAAATAATTACATTCAACTGTATTACATTAAAAGAACAGTAAAAAAAATGGATACAAAAAATACTGGGAAAAAAAAAGATACATTAGTGATCCCCCGGAACCCGGTAATGACCCCCGGTTCCGCATCCTTGTCCTCGCCTTTCTCTTGCTGGGTGCTGTCGCGTTTCCTGCTGCGGCAAGGTCGATGGCCCAGCGAAGTCAATGCGATCCGAATCCATAAAATCAGTAAGATCTCCATATCTCGAAGATCCGCTCTGGTACAGTCGGTTACCCATACCCTCAAAGTTTGGTCGTGTTGGCGGTGGGTGGGGTTCCATGGTTGGTCGGTAGCATTGGTCGTCTGAGTATGGGGGGTAGAAAGGAAATGGATCTTGGGGTGTTTGGTATTGTGGATGTTGGGTTGTTCGGTGATATGGTGGTTGATGGTAGGTTTGGTCGGCTTGGTCATAATCTTCTGACATTCCCATATCAGGGCTAAGGCTGGATGTTAAGGGCGCCATATTGGGATATGTGGAAGACTGAAATTGTGTCTGGGGTATGTGGGTGTGCTGGTATTGGGGTTGGTATTGTGGTTGGGTTTAAGGCATATCCGGGTATTGGTAGTTTGGTGGTGATTGTGGTTGGTAGTACGACATTTGATTGTAGTTGTGTTGTGGTGGGGAATGTGGTTGTGTGTTTGTTGTCTGTTTCTTCTTGGGGGTTGGTTTGAGGTTGATGGATTTTGGGTTTGTTGATGGGGAATCGAGGGTTGTGCCCATTGTGTGCGTGGGTCAACCAAGTACCTCGGATGAGACACGTGCATTTCTGGGTTACTAACCGACCTGTACCACGACATATATTGATCAGTGTGTCGCATGTTACCTTGAGTAAGGAAAACCGGGGATCACAAGATGTAGCGGTGACGCCTTTGCCATATTTTATACCATTCCGGAGCAAATTATTTCCAGTTGGTAAGACCCCACTGGGCGTCGACCCTTTTAAGATGCCTGGGGGACAAATCTGTTGGATCACTTGGTATCTCTTGATGCATTCCGAACTGCATCTTCACACGGTCGCTGTGGTGCATCTCCACAATGTTGAACCGAATGAGTGCAGTCTTTGCAGTCCAAGTTGCTGCATCCTCTGGGTTTGAAGCATGGCCCAAACCCAAATATGGTCTCCAGACGAACTGCGATAAAATTTAAATCAGGTTAGCGCAAAAGTAATGTATAAATAATTAAAATGAACAAAAGTTAAAAGCTACGACGTACGTCATCTGGGCCTAAGTGATCCAACAGATTCCGGTAGAGTGCGACATTGAATCTTGGATTCTTGCTGTAATCCATACCCCTCACGCAGTACCTAAAGGAAATGAGAAACATGTTATTTTTAGCATATATTTTGGAAAGAGCAGAATAGTTATAAATGCTATAACTTAATGACTTACTTTGTTGCGTACGGGAAACCAAAAGTGTTGTTGTTGATGGGGTTTAAGGACTCTATCCTCCACCAACCCCAGGCTTGTAGTAAAAATGCGCACCCATAAAATGTACATTTTTCCTTGACTGCGTTTTTGCATAAGGAACTGTACAGGTGGGCTAATACTGCAGAACCCCAACTATATTTTCTAGTTTTTTCAAAATTTGTTAGTAAATGTAAGTACATGAAATTTACACTATTTCCCGTACTTTCGGGAAATAAAAATGTACCAAAAAGTATCATAAGATACGTTCTGGCTTTTACTACTCGGTCATTCTCTGAGGAATTTTCATTTAATTCCATACTTGCATAATGACGTTTCAGGTCAGTGAGTAGTATTCCCTGCCCTCTTGCTCCACCACCTTCTACCATATCCATACCCAACAGTTCTTCACACTGTGAGTTGGGTTGTTGAACCGACCCGTTCACCGCCTTACCGTCGATAGGGAGGCCCAGTAGCATGTACACATCCTCGAGCGTGATGGTACATTCACCTATTGGTAGGTGAAATGTATGGGTCTCCGGTATCCACCTTTCCAACATTGCAAGAATGAACTTTGAGTCAATGGTGCAGTTGGAGATCTTTATCACATGTCCAAAACCTGCATATTCCAGATAAGGGACGATAAATGGGTCGGGAGCCAGGTAGTTGTGCGAACGGATTCTGAATGTTTTTGTGTCCTGAGATCATAATTAAACAAGTGTAAGATTAATTAAGATGAACAACACGTTATTTGAAGTATGAAAAATGTATAACCAAAGAAGAGACTTACAAATGCAGCAATGTTTTCCCTTGTGCCTCTGTGAGTATCGCCCATTGTTAGAAGAGCCATTGTTCAGAATGCTTGAGAGTATGAAAGACTTAGGAAGAAATAGAGAGTATGATAGACTTAAGAAATATTTCGTTGCAGAGAGTGAGAGTTGTGTGGGTGTGAGAGATGTTTCATAAGGTATGTATTTATAGGCAAATAAGTTTGATGTAGTGGTTGCTTGTGCTTGCATGCCTGCGAAGTGTCACATTTGCATGCTTAGGGTGTTACACATATGCATGCATGCATTTACAAAAAATGTAAGGTGTCACTCTTGCAGGCTAGGTGGCAGCCCATGCATGTATCACGATTGGACAGTAAGGGAGGCGCCATTGGACTTGGCGAAAGAGTACAAAAATGAATGGTGTCGCCACCCCATTTGGCGAATAAGAGGTGTCATTAACAGCATAGGCTCAGGCTACATGACAGCCTTTGGGATTCCTTTCTTTGTTGCATGCAAGGCCATTGGAGTTGATGGGTGGAGTCTTACACAAAACATTTATGTGTGCAGAATAGGGCCAGGATAGGTGGTAGCCTATGGGGTTTCATAAGCCCATGCATGTATCACGATTGGACAGTAAGGGAGGCGCCATTGGACTTGGTGAAAGAGTACAAAAATGAATGGTGTCGCCACCCCATTTGGCGAATAAGAGGTGTCATTTGTTACAGCATAGGCTCAGGCTACGTGACAGCCTTTGGGATTCCTTTCTTTGTTGCATGCAAGGCCATTGGAGTTAATGGGTGGAGTCTTACACAAAACATGTATGTGTGCAGAATAGGGCCAGGATAGGTGGCAGCCTATGGGGTTTCATAAGCCCATGCATGTATCACGATTGGACAGTAAGGGAGGCGCCATTGGACTTGGCGAAAGAGTACAAAAATGAATGGTGTCGCCACCCCATTTGGCGAATAAGAGGTGTCATTAACAGCATAGGCTCAGGCTACGTGACAACCTTTGGGATTCCTTTCTTTGTTGCATGCAAGGCCATTGGAGTTGATGGGTGGAGTCTTACACAAAACATGTATGTGTGCAGAATAGGGCCAGGATAGGTGGCAGCCTATGGGGTTTCATTATTGCATGTAATATTATTGGCAGCCTTGGGGGGTTGCATCCCTTACTTAATTGAAATTTTTTGCCTTACGTTGAACATAACATTGATTCACATAATCTGTAAAATCTTCCAACCTTCGAATCAGTCATCAAACCTTCAAACATTCCAGCATTCATACCTTCATACAATCAATAAACCTCAAACATTCCAACCTTCAAACCTTAAAAAAATTCTACGCAATGGCCTCTTCACCATAATTTGTTGTCAAAGCACATTTCAACGGTGAGACATACATTTGTCCCACAGTTGGGTTTTTGTTTAGAAACACCGACAACGTTCGATTTCTCTTAAACGGGAAAGCCAATTTCTCGTACTTCAAGAAAAGATTGGAGGCCAAACTTGAACGAGGCCCGGTATCCCAGATATTTTATCAGAATCCAGTTTTTTTTTGGAAACAACCAAGTAATTTTTTATAAGGTTGAAGTTCAAGATGACGAGGATCTCCAGAACATGATTTCCAGCCATGTCTATTCTAGATACGACTCTATTGAGTTGTACGTTTTGCTTCAAGAGCCTCCGGTGACACAGGAGGTAGAGCCTCCGGTGACACAGGAGGTTGATCCTTTGGAGAATGAACAAGATGAGGTAGATGCAGTTGATGATAAAGAAGAAGATAACGAGTTAGAGTTTGATGAAATGGTGAACAACGATTCTGACGATGATGGCATCCCAAGTATTCCTACTGACAAAATCTACACACCACCTCCGCACATGACAAACTTCAACATGGGAGGAGATGAACCTTCTACTGACTTGTTTTTCCAACCGTATATGCAGTCGGATGAAAATTTAAAAGAGAAGGACAAGTTTCGTAACAGAGAGGAATGCATCAGGGCCATCAAAAAATTTCACATGCTCAACTCGGTTGATTTTAAGGTGGATCGTGTCAACCCGGAAAGGTACAAGATCAAGTGTGTCCACCCTGACTGTATGTTCAAGCTGACCGCATCATACAGATTAAGGGGTGACTGCTGGGTCATAGGTTCCATGACTACCCACACTTGTGTAAGTTCCACTCAATCACAAGACCACCGAAAACTCAACCATGATCTAATCTGTCAAGAAATCCTACCCCTGGTCAGCAACGACCCATCTTTGAAGGTGAAAACAATCATCTCCCACATCACCACGGTTTTTAACTACACTCCGTCTTACCGTAAGGCGTGGTTAGCAAAGACTAAGGCGATTGAAAGGGTGTACGGAAACTGGGAGGAGTCATACCGAGAACTTCCCCGCTACCTAAATGCACTCAAGACATATTCTCCAGGTAGTGTTTATGTTCTGGAAACATTGCCAGCGTACGCCCAAGATGGTAGTCTACTGCATGGCAATGGAATATTCAGTCGCGTGTTTTGGGCATTTCAACCATGCATCACAGGGTTTGCATCATGCAAACCAATTCTACAAATTGACGCGACTTGGTTGTATGGGAAGTACAAAGGCACGCTATTGATGGCAGTTGCACAAGATGGCAACAATAACATTTTCCCCGTTGCGTTTGCCCTTGTCGAGGGGGAGACCGGTGGTGCTTGGAGCTTTTTCCTGAAAAATCTTCGTACACACGTGGCTCCTCAACCAGATCTCTGTTTGATCTCGGACAGACATGCCTCCATTGAAAGTGCCTATAATAATCCAGCAAATGGTTGGCATGACCCTCCTTCTACGCATGTCTATTGCGTCAGGCATATCGTCCAGAATTTCTCGAGGGAGGTCAAGGACAAAACATTGAGGAAAGCGATGATGAATGCGGGATATGCATTGGCACAACCCACATTTAAATATTACCGCAACGAGATCCGTTTGTCTAATCCAGAAGCCGGTACGTGGATCGACAATATACCGGTCGAAAAATGGACTAGGTCATACGACAATGGCCAAAGATGGGGGCATATGACAACAAATCTTATTGAATCAATGAATGGGGTATTCAAGGGCATTCGAAACCTCCCAATCACTGCCTTTGTAAAATCCACGTATTTTAGGATGGCTGCGTTATTTGCCAAAAGAGGTGAAATGTGGTATGCGGTCTTGCAATCAGGACAACTATGGAGTGAAAGCTGTATGAAATACATTAAGGCTGAAAGTGCTAAAGCCAACACTCACATGGTTACACGGTTTGACCGACACAGCCACAACTTCATTGTGAAAGAGACAATCGACCACAATGAAGGCCTGGCAAGACAAGAATACAGGGTCATTTTACCTTCTCAATGGTGCGATTGTGGCAGGTTTCAAGCATTTCGTATGCCTTGCTCTCATGTCATTGCCACTTGTGCTCATACCCATCAAGACGCGCTTCAACTGCTCTCAAACGTTTATAAATCTGAAACGTTGCTCACTGTTTACAACAACAACTTTCCTTTGGTGGCAAAACCAGACTATTGGCCTGAATACAACGGCGATATAGTTTGGCACAATGACCAAATGCGAAGGAACAAGAAGGGTCGTCCCAAAAGCAGGCGCATCACAACAGAAATGGACGATCTTGACAGGTTGGAAAGAAAGTGTGGTTTATGCCGTCAGGTCGGACACAATCGCAAAAACTGTCCGAATCGGGCGTCTGGCTCGACCACATAAATATTGTAATACAATAAATCTTTTCAATATTTGTGTTGTAAACATTAGGGTTTTCCGTTAATAAAACTGTTAACACAATTTAAGAAATTCAATATAGGAAATTACATTAGGGTTTTCGCGTACAACAATGATTAACGATATTCAATCTAGGAAATTACAACTGTTAACACAATTTCATCTGACCCATGCATCATCAGCATTACATCACTGTCTGTTTTGACTTCCTCCAACCACACATTAGGTCTTCCTGTCGCATGCGAGGTTGTTGTTCGTTTTCGCTGGATCCTTCGAATTTTTCCCCCCTCCGCGATGTCTCCATCTAGCCACCGCATCAACTCCCGCTTCAGACGCTCCATGGAGTGAATGTGCCAGAATTTCATTTTCATCGCAGGTTTCGTGGCGGAGAATATAACGTAACCATCTTTGCTAAAAATCATAGGCGACGTCATTACGCAAATAATGGATTACAAAATAAAAATACAGTGCGAGAAAGTGTGAGAAATTTCAAAGAAACGGACGAATTATTTATAAAACATCATTTTGCCCTAGGCGCCAAGTGAGATGGCACCTCCTCTCATTTTTAAGGAGCATGCGCCATCTCACTTGGCTAAAAGCCAAGGGAGGCGCCAAGTGAGATGGCGCCTAGGGCAAAACCCTAGGTGCATGCGTCAATTGAGATGGCTCCTCCTTTGTGAAGCCATCTGAAACATGGTTATTTGCGTAATTTTTTCTGAAACCCGGTTATTTGCGAAATATTTTTTTAATACATGGTTATTAATAAAAAAAATTCCAAGATATAATCCATAAAAGATTATTCAAATAGAAAAATATTCCTCCATATTTTTCGCAGCCTATGAGTCACAAATCCTGAGTTATGGTGCACAGGAAATCAGGAAACAGAAAACATAAACGTATATTGGGCTGAGTTCAGTTCAGGAGGCAGATGTCAAGACATCTGCTTTGACATCAATCCAAAGAGTTTTGCTTCAAATGTTAAGACATTTATCAAAACATTATCAAGTCATTGTTTTACCAAAAGTGCTGGTGTTGTACCCCAAAATTTTCCCTCTCATATTTCTCAAAACATTGCAAGAAAAATCTCCAAGTTGCTCTAGTTTGCTCAAGAGTGGGTCAGACAAATCATCTCCTAAGGCAGTCAACCCCAAATTAGGGTTTTGTGTTGCATCAAGATCCTTGAGTCCAAATTACCTCAAATTCTCCCTAATTTCCTAATATGTTCTCAAGGCCATCTATGTCAAATTTCAAGCCTTGCAGAGGAAGTTTGCTTAGTCAATTGCTCAAAGAGTCCAAAAATCGACTGTGCTAGGGCAAAAGTCAACTGTGACCCAAATACAGTCAAACCTTAAGATTTTTTGTCAACATTATCATTTTGAAGGATATTTCATCATTTTATCAAGGTTTGATCATGTTTCATCAAGGATTGCTCAAAATTCATCAAGACTCAAAAGTTGCTAAATTAGGGTTTTGTAGGAAAAGTCAACTCAACTTTGACCAAGCATAACTTTCTCATACTTTATGAGAAATGACCCATCCAAAGCTCATTTTTAATAGGATGCAATTTTCTATAATCCATCTTCATACCCCAATATCAGAAAATTCACTCACAAGAAGTTATAAATTTGGACATTATAGGTCATTTTTGAAAGTCAACAAAAACACCTTTTTTTTAAAGCTTATAACTTGAGCATGGAATATCAAAATTGGATGACACCAAAAGGGTTGGTTATAGGACATCTAAATCTTTCTAAAAAGTCCAAGAACACTTCGAAAAGTTTAAAATTGAAGAAGTTATGCATTGTTTAAGTTGGGCATTTTTGCAAAATTGCCAAAAGTCAACTATCCCCAAAACTTCAAATTTTGTCAAATGGGCCCATTCATTTCCACTTGATTTGAACTTGCCACATTTAAAACGTGTCCTATCTTCAGCCTTGTGTCCATTTATCAATTTTATTATTTTATTTGATTTTTTATTGAATTATTTCATTTTTAATCAAATTAAATCAAATAAAATCCAAATATTGATTGCTTGATATCTTTTTGGCTATTTTAGGACTTAATCATCATCATGATCAGCATAAAATTTGTATCTCACCATATCATGTTCAAAAAGATGGATTTTTGACAAATTAGGCAAGCTTTCAAAAGTGAATCAAATCAAATCTCATGGCATTGATGTGGAAGGATTCAATACATATTTGTTAACCTAATGCATTTTGTGATCGGTGGAAATAGAACTGACTGTTTTTTAAGCTGGTTCGCGAAATGTAGCGGTAAGCAAGAGTCGCCACCGTCTTTTATGTTCTCCAATATGGAAAGGACAAAAGCACATCAAAATTCCTTATTCGAGATTGTTTCTCGGTTCGGGAGGTAGATTTATAGAAAGGGAAGGTATTAGCACCCTTTCTATCCGTGGTTATCCCCGGGCTCTTAGGTACTTGCTCTTATGTTTTCAAAATTTGTTTGCTTTTCAAGTGTGTGTGGGTTTTGAAAAAGTTCGTTTGAAAACTTCTAGGTAACTCTTGTATCAGTCCTCAAGAGTGTATGAAGTATTGTTTGAAAACTTTTTGAAAGTGTAAGGTGTAAAAAGTATTTTGTTTGTTTTTGAAAAGAGCAAGTACCCATGAGTCATCTACCTACCCTAAGGAATTAAGCTGTGTAAGAGTCCTTTAGATAGTGCTATCCCACCATTGAGAGGTAGGTAGCACCATCGTTGGAGGTGTTCGGGTCAATTCGATTATCGGGACTGTGTGGTCACCGAAGCAATGGTAGGACGTCTTAGAAGTAACCCTAATGTCCTAGATCTTTTTATCCGAGGCAACCATTTCGAGGCAACTGGATCTTTTGGACAGAAGGGCGACCTCTAAGACACCCTATACTTGATGACCACGTTTCGAGGCAACGAGTGAAGCGTACCCTAAGAGTGGCATGTGATTTGTGTGTTGTTTTTCAGTTAATTATCTTTTATTTGTGAGCTACGGATTAATTTTATTTACATACATTCTTTCATGCATTTAACAGTTAGGGGTGCGGAAAGTAAATTGCGGAAAGATAAATTCTACGCTATTACAAGGCGCGGGTCTATACATCACCAAAAATACAAAGACCCGTTTTGGTAAATAAGTACGAGAAATTAAATAAAGCGGTAAACCTAATTACTATTACATTCTTGAAAGCAATTACATAATAATCAAAATAAAGTAAATGCGCGCGAATAAAAAAATTAATCGGGAACGTTCTAAGGGTTTTGACCCTTTTAAGAAAAGAAATTGAATTTTTTGTCTTTTTTGAATTAAATGCAATTAATTAAATAAAGCCTAATTACTAATTAATTAATTTATTAAAAGAAAATATTTTTTTTTTTGTGTTTTTATGTTTTTATGAAATAAAATAAAAGAATTAAAATTCTAAGTTAACCTAATTCTAAATTATTTTAGTTATTTAAAAAAGTTAAAATTGCCTAGTTAAAGCTAATTCAATTATTTAATATTTATTTACAAAAACAAAATAATAATAATAATAATAATGTTAGTTCTTTTTTTTGATTTTTTATGAAAATGTTAATTAAGTTAATAGTTAATTAAAGGGAAAAATAAAATAAGACAAATAAAATATAAAAAAGAAAAATTGCAAACCCAAGGGGGGGGGGGGGGGGGGGGGGGGGGGTTGGGCCAAATAGGAGGTGTGTTGAATTCTGGCCCATTAAGAAGCCACGTTTGACTCTCCTTGATTGTCTAGAGCGCGTTTGACTTGGAACATGGTATTCCTCCCTCTCCTGGCCTTTGGATGACTGTCTGAGGACACATGGCATGTTGGATGTATGAGTCTATGGTGGATTATCTGATGAGACGCTGCACACAAGCATAGGAAGAAAAATAATATGAAATTTGGTGGGGACCTGGGATCGAACCCAGGCCCCAAAGATTGCAAGCCACATCTCCAACCAGTGCATCACTTATGCACGTTTGTTATAATAATAAGAAAATAACATAATATAAAACAAACGCACTATATGCTGAAAAAAGGAAAAAACGCGCGCCCAATTTGAACCTGCCAATCATGTATTGCCACGCATCATCTTCTTCATCTGGCCTGAAACAAAAAGCAATCAAATAGCGGGGGTTTTAAACCCCCACAAAACAAAAGTGCCAAGAATAACGATTAGGCACACAAGCAATATAAAAAGGGCGCGATAGTGTCAATGGTTTCGTCTTGTCCTGACGAATTTATCCATATAGGTCTTGAGGTCTAAGTTTTCCTCACGCGTAAAGCCCTAATTTAACAGCTTTGGAACCCTAATGTTCTTCCATGGCGATTTTCATTTTAAGGCACCATTCTCAAATTAAATCATGTCAAAAGCTTCAGTACAATGTTAGAAAGACAAAGCAATGTTCAAAATATGTTAATGATGCGTGGAATGTGAGTTTCAATTCTAGAAAAAATTTGCAAACCGTGAGTTTATTCTGGGCAGTTTCTTGAGCCTTGGCGCTTAGTTCTGATTGTAACAGGTTCCTGGAAGGGTTGGGAGTGTGTTTGGATCAAAGGAGAGGTTTGAATTATGCTGAAGAATGGTTTTCAGTTTGTGACTTTTCTCTTGAAATTTTGAAATTGGTTATGCTGCCTCTGAGTTTTCTAGGTCGTGAATCAAGTGTGGGAGGCTTGCATATATGTCCTTGAATGAGAATCAATCCAAATCATGAGCCTTAAACCAATGTAATTATGTTTTGGATTTTGCCATAACCTCCATTGAAGAAACTTGCCTTTCTTGTCCAAATTTGAATTTTATGCTTGAAATAGGATGTACACGAAATTGGTATGTGTTTCATGATGCATCAAGGCTATTCAAACTCAAAGATATCCCTTAATTAATTTCTTTGATTTTTATTTGAATTTTAAAGATTTAAAATGAATTAAATCAAATAAAATTAAATAAAAATAGAAAAATTAATCTTTAATCTTGAAATAAATCATGGGACACGTGGGAGGCATGGCTAAGCTGAATCAAGTGGAAAAAGTGGGCCCTTTTTTGTCAAAAATGAAGTTTCAAGGATAGTTGACTTTGGCCATTTCATAAAAATTTCCCAACTTCTCCAATGCATATCTTGCTCAATTTTGATCATATGAACATGTTCTTGGACATTTTGGAAAGGTCTGGAAGTCCTCTAACCAATGCCTTTCGTCCCATGTCATTTTGATTTACCAATCTCAAGTTATGGTCTTTGACTTAAAGTGCGTTTTTGTTGACTTTTGAAAATGACCTATAATGTTGAAAGTGATAACTTTTTGTGAGAGCATTTCTTGGACTTGGAATGTGAATATGAGTTGTAGGAAATGTCCTCCCCTTCAAAATGAGCATTGGATGGGATTTTTCTGATGAACCATGAAAAAGTTATGCCTTGGTCAAGTTACAGTTGACTTTTCAGCTGTCCAAAAATAGAAACTTTTGACACCTTGATGATTTTTGAGCCATTCTTGTGGAATCATGATCAAGACTTGATCAAATGATGATTGTGGCTTCAAAATAAGATGTTGACCAAAAATTTTGACTTTTGACTGCCAAATGACCATTTTGCCCCTACAGTTGATTGTGGGGCAATTAGGGTTTTTGACTGTGCAACTTGACCTTGTGAGCCTTGAAACTTGACATGTAGGTGCTTGACAATGTATATGAGCATATCGGACTTGATTAGGCCCTTGAAAACCTCAACTTCCTTGCAAGAACCAAAACCCTAATTTGACTGGCTTAAAAGGGTGTTTGAGCTGTGCAACCCTTGAGTAGACTTTGAACCATTTGAGGTGATGCTTGCCAAAACTTTGAAGAATATGGGAGGGAAAATTTTGGGGTACAACAGTTGCCCCTGTTCAATCTTCTTAGACCTGAGGATGTAGATTGGCTTGCGTGCCTTTCGTGATCCGAAGGTGGAAGATGATTGAACACTAGAGTGCCCAGAAATTTGCACTCACATAGTAGAGTATCAGCAGTGTGATGTCGGGGAATAGGCTTACAGATGCCATTTGGAGAGATGGTGGATAGGAGGATGGGCTTATAGATGCCATCTGGAAGTGTGACAGAACCTTGTCGAGAATGGGATTATAGATGCCATTTGGAACTGTAATGGGAGGATGGGCTTATAGATGCCATCTAGGTGTCGATCGCGTAAGAGATTCCTTAGCGAGAACTTGCGTACCTGAGAAAGAAAGATAATTACCTGGCCTGTTACAGGGGTTGATCTTCAAACTCTTCATGCAGATATGCCCTGGCTGGATACAGGTGTCGAATCTACAATTGCTTGCTCACAGATGTGCCCTGACTGGATACAGGAATCGAATCTGGAATTAGTCGTCAACAGATATGCCCTGGCCGGATACAGGAATCGAATCTTCAAACTCTTCAGACGTGCCCTGGCTGGATACAGGAATCGAATCTGGGATTAGTCATCGACAGATATGCCCTGGCTGGATACAGGAATCGAATCTTCAAACTCTTCAGACGTGCCCTGGCTGGATACAGGAATCGAATCTGGAAATAGTCGTTAACAGATATGCCCTGGCTGGATACAGGAATCGAATCTTCAAACTCTTCAGACGTGCCCTGGCTGGATACAGGAATCGAATCTAGAAATAGTCGTCAACAGATATGCCCTGGTTGGATACAGGAATCGAATCTTCAAACTCTTCAGACGTGCCCTGGCTGGATACAGGAATTGAATCCGGAATTAGTCGTCAACAGATATGCCCTGGCTGGATACAGGAATCGAATCTTCAAACTCTTCAGACGTGCCCTGGCTGGATACAGGAATCGAATCTGGAAATAGTCGTCATCAGATATGCCCTGGCTAGATACAGGAATCGAATCTTCAAACTCTTTAGACGTGCCCTAGCTGGATACAGGAATCGAATCTGGAAATAGTCGTCAATAGATATGCCCTAGCTGGATGCAGGAGTTGAATCTTCAAACGCTTCAGACGTGCCCTGGCTGGATACATGAATCGAATCTGGAAATAGTCGTCAATAGATATGCCCTGGCTGGATGCAGGAATCGAATCTTCAAACTCTTCAGACGTGCCCTGGCTGGATAAAGGAATCGAATATGGAAATAGTCGTCAACAGATATGCCCTGGCTGGATACAAGAATCGAATCTTCAAACTCTTCAGATGTGCCCTGGCTGGATACTGGAATCGAATCTGGAAATAGTCGTCAATAGATATGCCCTGGATGGATACAGGAATCGAATCTTCAAACTCTTCAGACGTGCCCTGGCTGGATACAGGAATCGAATCTGGAAATAGTCGTCAACAGATATGCCCTGGCTGGATACAGGAATCGAATCTTCATACTCTTCAGACGTGCCCTGGCTGGATACAAGAATCGAATCTGGAAATAGTCATCAATAGATATGCCCTGGCTGGATGCAGGAATCGAATCTTCAAACTCTTCAGACGTGCCCTGGATGGATACAAGAATCAAATCTGGAAATAGTCGTTAACAGATATGCCCTGGCTGGATACAGGAATCGAATCTGGAATTGCGACAGTTGATAGTAATTATCTTTGGATTGATCTTTTCCTGAAAAGGTAAAACATCAGTTGTATGCAATGTCATGATGTATGAAAAGCATGATGTCATGATGTTCTCAGGGAGAATGAGATTGTGTGATATGATGCGTATGCGCATGCAATGTGTATGTAAGCAGGATGTATGAAAATGTGATATGAATGTATTTTCGTCTAGGAAAATAAATCCTTGATGAATGTCGGGAAGTTGAATCCTGGGCTGACGTTGAAGAGTGAAGTTCTTCATTTCTGCTGGGGATGATAGTTGCAAGAATAAACCGATAGGAGAAGATGACTCTGTTGGGGGAATAAACTTGGCGAAGAGATTAGTCTGCGGGGAATACTCTGTGGGAAGAGGTACTTCGCTGAGGTTTGATGATAACTCCGCTGGGGATACCGTTGATATGTTATGTTGGAAGATTTTGATGAACTCCGCTGGGGGATAGGAAGAACTTCGCCGAGGACGATCTTTCCGTAGTTTTTAGCTGAGGATAACCCAGTTATAAGCTCTGGTGGAGAGTAACCTTTGAATAAAGTCCGGGAGACGCGTTCGTGCTCTGCAGGGGATAACTTCCATAATCTACTGGGGATAAGCTTCCTATTGGGGAGATGGTTTAACTCTCCTGGGGAGACTTTTGAGACTGCACTGGGATGTGGCTCCACTAGGGTGTCTTGTATTCCGCCGGGGAACAATCTTAAATCAAGATTGCCGGGGATGCTTGTTAGGAATGTTTGTATACTCCACTGGGGAATTTTGAGATCTTCTGGGGGTACCCAACTTCCTTAAGACTGACTGTAGGCTAACTCTGCTTGGGGAGAGTGTTGCTGACTTGCTGGAGATATTGTGCCTTGTTAGGGCTGATGGGAGACCAACTCTGCTTGAGGAGAGCATTGCTGAACTGGTCTTACTCTGCGTGGAGTGGAGGTAATTTGGTTATGTTCTTAACCCAAACTTACCTTGGTACCTTGGTGGACAGAGCAACTAGATCGTTTAGACAACTCATTATTACTCCTGTTTCTAATGTCACCTGTAATTAGTCCTTTGTTTTGCATGCAATTATTTATGAGTTAGCAATCAGTGTCAAATGCATATATCAAAATTGAACATTGGACGTTCTTTACAAAACAAAACATAAAAAAGGAAAAACAATTGGAAATTGGTCTGAAGAGTGAATTTGTATTGATTTTTGAATTTGCCTGTAAATAGGTGTTTATGTACAAGAGGCTAACGTCCTAGTAAGAGAACACCGTCGAACAACAGAGTTTATACATTTTGTGAAAAGAAAAACAAAACAGCTATGTGAAAAAGTCCCACTGGGTTTCAACTCTGCTATCGCCTTTATGTCTTCAAGCGTCTCATCACTTTGCTGCTTAGTTGATGATGAAGCTGATTGATTGATGCCGTCTGAACCTGATAGTTGATACCGGATTCTGGATGCAAGGTGATCCAATGAGACATGGTATTACGCTTTAATCCCTAACTTTTGCCTGGACCGCCCTTTCGGGGTTTCAGTCCACCGGGATACCCATTTTTGCCCAAGCCGCCTTTTCAGGTTTTCGACTTGCCGGGTGTACAGATTTTTTTTCATTTCATCCCTTATTTTTGCCCGAACCCTTTTGGTTCGCCGGGAAGCCCTTATTTTTGCCTAGGTGTATCAACCTAGCGGGTCTTTTATTCATGCGTAGTATCTTTTTACTATGTCTGCATTGGCGGGGTGAGGAAGGTCGTCACCATCCATGGTGGTAAGAATCATGGCTCCTCCTGAGAAGACATGTTTAACCACAAATGGCCCTTCGTACGTAGGGGTCCATTTGCCCCTGGGATCACTTTGAGGCAGGATGATGCGCTTGATTACCAGGTCTCCGACTTGATACTCTTGTCATCTGAATTTCTTGTTAAATGACTTGATCATCCGTTTTTGGTACGTCTGACCATGACAAATAGCGGTGAGTCTCTTTTCGTCGATTAGGTTCAATTGATCAAGTCGAGTCTGGATCCAGTCATCTTCACTCAGATCTGCATCCTTCATTATCCGGAGAGAGGGTATCTGGACTTCAATAGGCAAGACTGCCTCCATGCCATAGACCAAGGAAAAGGGTGTTGCCCCGGTTGACGTCCTTGTTGAGGTACGGTACCCATGAAGAGCAAATGGTAACATCTCGTGCCAACCTTTGTACATTACTGTCATCTTCTGCACAATCTTTTTGATATTCTTATTAGCTGCTTCTACAGCCCCATTCATCTTCGGTCGATAGGGAGAAGAGTTATGGTGCTGTATCTTGAATTTCTCGCAGAGCTCAGTGATCATCTTGTTATTAAGATTGGTACCATTGTCCGTAATGATCCTTTCAGGTACACCGTATCGACAGATCAGGTTGTGCCGAATGAACCGTGCCACGACGTTCTTAGTTACCGTAGCGTAGGAAGCTGCTTCAACCCACTTTGTAAAGTAATCAATCGCTACCAAGATGAAGCGGTGACCGTTGGATGCCGTAGGTCTGATCTCGCTGATCATATCAATGCCCCACATTGCAAAAGGCCAAGGTGTTGTCAAGATGTTCAGAGGAACTGGAGGAACGTGCACCTTATCAGCATATATCTGGCATTTATGACATGTCCGAGAATGTTGGTAACAGTCAGCTTCCATTGTGGACCAGAAATATCCTGCCCGGAGGATTTTCTTTGCCATGGTATGTCCACTGGAATGCGTTCCGAAGGTACCTTCATGTAGTTCTGCCATGACCTTTTTTGCTTCAGTCTTATCCACACAATGCAGTAGGGTTGAATCATGGTTTCGCTTGTAAAGAATGTTGTAGCTGAGGAAGAACTTTGCAGCAAACCTTCTCAGAAACTTCTTGTCATTAACGGATGCACCTTCGGGGTATTCTTGAACTTCCAAGTACCTCTTCACTTCATGATACCAAGGTTTTTCAGTTACCTCTTCAGCCTCAAGATCACAGTAATGTGCCGGTTCGTCCAGTTTCCATATAATGATCCGGGGAGCCTCGTTGTCCCATTTGACTTTGAACATAGAAGACATCGTAGCCAACGCGTCCGCCAACTGATTCTCTTCTCTTGGGAAGTGTTCAAAAGTTATCTCTTCGAAGTGGGGGATCAATGTAAACACATACTCCTTGTAAGGAATAAGATTTGGGTGTTTCGTATCCCACTCGCCTTTGATCTGATTGATCATGAGAGCGGAATCTCCGAAGACACTCATAAACCTGATCCTTAAGTCAATTGCAGCTTGAAGACTCATGATACATGCCTCATACTCCGCCATGTTGTTGGTGCAGTTGAAACATAGTCGGGCAGTGAGTGGAGTATGAGTGCCTTTGGGGGATATTATCACAGCTCCTATGCCATTACCCAAAGCGTTTGAGGCTCCGACAAAGTGCATAGACCATCGGGATCCTTCCTCAGGTCCTTCATCCGGTCCAGGTACTTCACAATCAGTTACCACCATGATATCCTCGTCTGGAAATTCAAAGTTCATAGATTGGTAGTCATCCACTGCCTGGTGTGCCAAATGGTCTGCCAATACACTTCCCTTGATTGCTTTCTGAGTTGTGTACTGGATGTCGTATTCTGTCAAGATCATCTGCCATCTCGCTATTCTTCCGGACAAGGCAGGCTTTTCGAATATGTACTTGATCGGATCCATTTTTGAAATCAATAGAGTAGTGTGAGTCAACATATACTGTCTCAGCCGGCGAGCAGCCCATACCAAAGCGCAGCAAGTTTTCTCGAGCAGTGAGTATCGGGTCTCACAGTCGGTAAACTTTTTACTAAGGTAATAAATGGCGTGCTCTTTTCGGCTAGACTCGTCATGCTGCCCCAGCACACACCCCATTGAGTTGTCAAGTACTGTCAAGTATAGTATTAGAGGTCTCCCTTCAACCGGTGGCATAAGGATGGGTGGTTCTTGGAGATACTCTTTGATTCTGTCAAAAGCGGCCTGACATTCATCATTCCAACGTACTACTTCATCTTTCTTCAGTAGCTTGAAGATTTGTTCACAGGTAGCAGTTAGATGTGAGATGAATAGGGCAATGTAGTTCAGACGTCCTAGAAAGCCTCTGACTTCTTTTTCTATCTTGGGAGTTGGCATCTCTTGTATGGCTTTCACCTTGGCAGGGTCCACTTGAATACCTTTATCTCTCACGACGAAGCCTAGCAATTTTCTAGATCTCACCCCAAAGGTGCACTTGTTTGGGTTCAACCTCAGCTTGTACAACTTCAGACGGTCAAACAGCTTCTGCAGACGGTCAATGTGTTCCTCCTCAGTTTGGGACCTTGCAATCATATCGTCAACGTACACCTCGATCTCATGATGGATCATGTCATGAAACAAAGCAACCATGGCACGTTGGTAGGTTGCCCCAACATTTTTCAACCCAAAAGGCATGACCTTGTAGCAAAAGGTGCCCCACTGAGTAACAAAAGTGGCCTTCTCCATGTCTTCAGGAGCCATCTTGATCTGATTGTAACCGAAAAAACCATCCATGAAGGAGAACACCTTGTGCTGAGCAGTATTGTCAACCAGAACGTCAATGTGAGGCAGAGGGAAGTCATCCTTAGGGCTCGCCCTGTTCAAATCCCTGTAGTCAACACACATTCTGACCTTACCATCTTTCTTCGACACCGGAACCACGTTGGCAACCCACTGGGGGTAAGAATTCACTGCTAGAAACCCAACATCAAATTGTTTCATAACCTCGGCTTTGATTTTCTCGGACATCTCTGGACGCATACGGCGGACCTTCTGTTTAACCGGAGGGCAGTCTTCCTTGGTAGGCAGGTGATGAACCACAATGTCGGTATCCAACCCAGGCATGTCTTCGTAAGACCAAGCAAAGATTTCCACATAGTCATGCAGCATTTGGATCAACCGTTGTTTCACACTAAGCTCCAGATTGGCACCAATCTTGACTTCCTTTCTGTCTGTCTCAGTACCCAGATTTACCGTTTCCACTGGCTCTTCATGTGGCTGAATGGACCTCTCTTCCTGGAGTAACAGTCTTGCAAGCTCACCAGGCACTTCGCAATCATCTTCACCTTCGTCTTCGGCTAAGTTGATCGGATTTTCGAAGTCATAAATGGCAGTAGCAGAGTCGTTACCAGTGAGATCCAGAGTGGATTGGAACCTGTATAAGTGAGTTAGTGTAAATATAGCTGTTTTGCAATATGTAAAGAAAGAAAGGGAGCACAAGATTTGAAATGTAAAAAACGTCCAATGCTTTTATTCATGATATATGGAAGTGACAAATAACAGGCCCTCACAAATGACGCCACGGTGCCCCGGGTAAAACACCGGGCCATAAAGTTTCAAATTATTGTTTGTTACAAATTCAAAACAAAGAAGTTCATTACTGGGTGACAAAAGTAATAGGTGTAAAGTCTTTTACAGTCCAGTTGCTAGGTCCACCGTTGGTCGTCGGGTAGATCCAGCTGTCAAATTCGGATTCCTCCACTTCGTCCTCAATAGCATTCACTCCCGGGTTAGTGATGAGCACAGGAGGTATTCCAATCCTTTCCTTGCGCACAACCTTCTGAGCTTCTGCAGTGAAACCCAAGCCAAATTTTTCAGTCTTTGGCGTGAAATCAGGAAGTCTGCCCCAGTTTGCGCACTCACCCTTCTCAATTACAGCCCGGGCATCCTTCAAGGAAGCCATCTTCAAAGGAGAGTCTTCTGCAATCACTGTCTCTGCTGCTGCCAATGTCTGAGGCACCTCTTCAAAGTGTTGAAAGGGGGTCTCAATGAACTCCCCATCCATTTCTACGTATCGGAACGAGTTGAGGTGGCTGACCATGTATTCCTCTTCCCCTTGCACTGTTACGATCTTCCCCCTGACCGGGTACTTGAGCTTCTGATGCAACATGGAGGTCACAGCTCCCGCCTTGTGGATCCACGGACGACCCAGCAAACAAGAATAGGATGGACGGATATCCATCACATAGAATTTTGAATCAAATACTTGTGAACCAACCCTGATCGGGATGTCAACCTCACCATGTACCATTCTTTTGGACCCGTCAAAGGCCCGGACAACAATGTTACTTGGTTTGAGCTCTAAACCCTCACAGTCCAGCCTGTCTAGAGCTTTCTTGGGTAGTACGTTTAGTGAAGAACCAATGTCGACCAGCACATGAGCAAGAGTAGTGCCCCTGCATTCAATGGAGACATGCAGGGCATCATTATGGTTCTTCCCCTTGGCCGTCAGATCAGCGTTAGAGAAACCCAGACCATTATCAACAGTTAAGTTGGCCACACAGTCGGTGAATTGATCAGAAGACGTTTCTTGTGGCACGTGGGCCGTCTTCAGGAAAGCAATCAGGGCCTTGGCATGGGCCTCTGAACACAGCAACAGTGATAGCATGGAGATTTTAGAGGGGGTGTGCCCCAGCTGTTCAACGACGTTGAAATCACTCTTCTTGATAATTTTGAGGATCTCTTCCATCTCTTGCTTGGAAGCCTCAACAGTGGTCTTCGGTGCCTCCGTCCGGGAAGGCACATCAGTAGCAATCCCCTATCCCCGAGCGTCAGATGACTCGGCAGCAGGGGTAGAAACTTGATCAGGAGGGGAAACAGGCACACTGGCAGGTGTGATGACAAGAGGCCTCTGAATGGATGGAGGTGCAATGTCTGGCGAGAACAGTCTTCCACTACGAGTGACTTTAGCGGGCCCGGTGATGTTGGTGACACCGGTACTAGTATTGAACTCTTGTTTCACTCCCAGAACATAAACATCTGCCCCATAGTGCCACGGGACAGCCTTGTCAGACTTATAGGGGATGGGCCCCGGAACAGTGATGGTGATGGGTGCAACCTTGTGAACAGGCATAATTTTGATAGGCTTCTTTGAAGGAGCCTTGGAAGGGTTGTTGTAAATGGTGACAATTGAAACTTCTTCAATAGGGGCAGCAGGAACGACAATCTTCTTGAACAAGATCTCTTTACTATCCATCAGGTTTTGGACGCCTGACTTCAGTAAAGGACAACCGGCAGGTGAATTAGCACATAAATGGCAACCTTTACTACATCCCGGAAATAAACCGGCTAGCAACAGGTTCCTCTTGACAGTCAGCAGCGGAGTAGCAACATCATCCACATAAGCTACATACAGATCCTCCTCAACAACATTCACTCCATGCTGGGGCATGGGAGCGGTCACAACATTTGGCCTTTCGGGCGCCTCGAACTGTATTTCCTTAGCATCAATAAGGTCCTAAACCTTATTCCTTAGGGCCCAACAATCGTCAGTAGAATGTCCCGGGCTATCAAAGTGATAAGCACAACGGGCGTTGGGGTTGTACTTCGGAGATGCTGTGTTTACCACCTTCGGAGCTTCCTTGACAGTTACCAGGCTAGTTGACAGCATTTGCGGTAATATCTGAGAGAGAGTCATGATGAGCCGAGTATACTGTCTTTTGGGCCTCTCAACTCTTGGCTGGTTGTATTGCTGAGGAGCAGCAGCAGGCTTAGAAATAACCACCGCGTTGACAGCTTGGCGGCGTTCTGGTTTGTTCTGCCTTCTGGGACCATACACAACACTAGCTTCCTTCTTGAAGGGCTTCTTTTTAGTATTTGAGGAGGCACCCTTCTGTATCTTCCCCGATTTGATACCAGCTTCGATCCTTTCACCAGTCAGGATCAGGTCAGTAAACCCAGCAGAGGAATTACCAATGAGATGGTTGAAGAATGGACCAGATAGGGTCCCCAAGAACATGTCCACTAGTTCACGATCTGTCAACGGTGGCTGCACCCTGCCAGCCAGGTCTCTCCATTTCTGTGCGTACTCCTTAAAACCTTCACCCGTTCCCAGTGACATACCCTGGAGTTGGGTACGCGTGGGAGCGAGGTCGGAATTGTACTGATACTGCTTATAAAAAGCAGTAGCCAAGTCCTCCCAGTTACGAATGTTGGTTCCATCCAGCTGATAGAACCATTCGAGATGAGTCCCTGAAAGACTCTCCTGGAAGAAGTGGATCCATAAGTTCTTGTCTGCAGTGTAAGGCTGGATCTTCCTTACATAAGAGCGGAGGTGCATTTTAGGACAGGAAGCCCAGTCGTACTTCACAAAGGCAGGCGCCTCGAACTTGTGTGGGATCACCACCCCAGAAGATAAACCCAAGTCTCCGAAATCCAACCCAGGCACCCGTTGAATCTCCATAGCATTTAACTTGTCCTCCAACTGTTTGTACCGGTCTTCAGCAGGAGGGTGCTGCTCATCATTGAAATATGTCTCTATGTCAGAGACCACAGGGCTAGGAACCTCTCTCCCTTGGTGACTGCCTTCCCCCACAGATGGAGTAGTCCTCTCAGCTTCATTCTGCAGCGTATTCCCGAGTCTGCGTCCAGTGTTGAACAACACAGTCCTCTTCTTCTTCTTCTTCTTCAGGAGCAAAGCCTTCAGCTCTTGTTGTCCTTGGGCCAAGTTCATGACCATTTCCTGAAACTGGGCGTTCTGGGCCTGGAGGGCCTTGATAGCTTGCTTGGTAGTTGGTTCAGGATTCATGATGACTGAGTGCTGAAATAAACAGCGAAGAAGATTAATCAACCTGTAGAAAAAAGGGTATTTGTTATGTATATGATGCATGATATGCTGTTTATGCAATGCATTCAAGGGTTCGAAAGTTCAAATTCGTTGTAGCCAAAAAAGAACACACTTTTTATTAGGAAATAATTTGTTTAGTACATCAGGGCCTCATGGGCAAAACATTACAAAATAATTAATCCCAAAAGACACTGCGCATCCTCTTTGGAGCAATGTAAGTGTTGAGGGTCTTTTCCTCGTGCAGTAGGCGAGTGAGCTCCAAGACCTTCTTCTCACTGGCATGTAGACTGGCTTCAAGAGAATTCCGTTCTTCCTTAAGTTGGATCTAGCTTTTCTGCATTTCTTCCCAGGATGTAGGCATGTCAGGATGTTGAATGGTGTAGGGCACCACTCCTTCCAAAAATGGCTCTTTGATCACGGGGAGAACATGAGGATATGGCATCACCAGCTTCTGGGAGCGGGCTCGTACCCACTTGAGATAAGGCTCCAGGGGGATGGAGTTCTTGTGCCCCAGTGTCTTGCTATCTACCCTGTTGGGCATCCTCCAAGCTCTGATAAATCTCTGGCGAAGTCCTTGTGCATCGTGGTCGAAGTCAAAAACTATGTCAGGAATCAACATGTCATGAGGGCCATCCCTCCGAGCATATCCAAACTGTCTCAAAGCCATACATGGGTTGTAAGTAATACCTCCTCTGATTCCAAGTAAAGGAACATTAGGATACTCCCCGCAATGATCAATGATAGTGACATTCTCTCTGGACCGAGAACACCAATGTATGTCAGCATGTGTAAGAGTCATCAATCGTTGTGACCATCTCAAACCCCGTTCGTTCTTCAAAACCGATTGTGGAAGGTGCGAAATAAACCACCTTGCCAGGAGAGGGGTGCAGAACATAAGAACACCTCTTTTTCTCATGGTTCGAGTGTAACATGAGTGAAGGATGTCCCCAAGAAACGTAGGTATCGGATTCCTGGACATGAAGATCTTGACAGCATGGATATCTATAAGCTGATCTGGTTTAGGGAACAACACCAATCCATAGACGAGGAGTGCCATAACTTCTTCAAAAGCTTGTAGGTCGAGGGAGTTCCAACATTCTTGGGATTTCTCAAACAGAAACTTGGCCAAGAACCCTTTGATACCACTTCTAACTTCCCAATGTCCCTTAATGTCAGATGGTTGTAGGCATAATGCTTTAGCAACCTCTTCAAGTTTTGGCTCCTTTTCTGTACCGTTGTAGGGTAGTTGACTAAGGATAGGAATCTTCAGAAGCTGAGAAAACTCTTCCAAAGTAGGCACCAACTGATAATCCGAGAAAGTAAAACAGTGGTGCATAGGATCAAAGAATTGGAACAACACTTTCACCATATCCTCTTCAATGTTGGTATTGACCAAGCTGATGAGTCTACTATGCCTTTCACTGAATGAAGAGTTCTCGGGAATCCTGGATGTAAGTTCCTTAAGCTGAGGAGGGACCCTTACAAGGTTGACCTGAATTGTCTTTCTGTGGATATTTTCGATGTCCTACAAATTAAGAACAAAGATGAAGATTCGAACCCCTGAAGTGGTTAGTCAATGCATATGATGTTGTATGATGTTATGATGCTATGATAAGAGCACACCACAAGTATTCACAAAAGCAAACATGGTAAAGCACACAAGTCACACCATAGCCCTTAGAGTTTAGGCCAGCATGAAGTTTGGGGTACTACCCTCTTGAAGTTGGTGGGTTCAAAACCTGTACTATCAAAAGTAACCGGGTTCTAAGGAGCTCAGTATCATTGGGTTATTTTATATGTTCATTGTTTTGATTTAGCCACTGAACTGGCGATCAAAATATTCCAAGAAAACAACCCTCAATGAGTGTAGTATCGAGTATCAACCAACTTCGGACTGCACCAAAGTCAGTTATCTCACTACCCCTAAAGAGGCCAGGATGGTTCAATTAAGGTTCCTAAGGTCAGTTGATGCTTCACGACACCACGCGGCGGCCCCGTACTCTCCTTGACTTGACTCAAGGGTTACCGGTACTCACCAAAGTGCCACATCAACGTAGCAAACTGCTTCAACCGTGTCGGTATACCCCGCACAGTTCCCTCACAGTTTGTTGCTACTTTCTAAGAAGGTATCCCCCAGATCCGGGTTTGGATCTATGAAACTCCCAAAACAGGCCCACAATTTAAAGCAAACAAAACAAGAAATTGAAAACATAAGAGTGGTCTAATCCTAAGGTACACCTCACTTAAAGTGTCCCCAGCAAAGTCGCCAGTTCTGTGATCGATGGAAATAGAACTGACTGTTTTTTAAGCTGGTTCGCGAAATGTCGCGGTAAGCAAGAGTCGCCACCGTCTTTTATGTTCTCCAATATGGAAAGGACAAAAGCACAGCAAAATTCCTTATTCGAGATTGTTTCTCGGTTCGGGAGATAGATTTATAGAAAGGGAAGGTGTTAGCACCCTTTCTATCCGTGGTTATCCACGGGCTCTTAGGTACTTGCTCTTATGTTTTCAAAATTTGTTTGCTTTTCAAGTGTGTGTGGGTTTTGAAAAAGTTCGTTTGAAAACTTCTAGGTAACTCTTGTATCAGTCCTCAAGAGTGTATGAAGTATTGTTTGAAAACTTTTTGAAAGTGTAAGGTGTGAAAAGTATTTTGTTTGTTTTTGAAAAGAGCAAGTACCCATGAGTCATCTACCTACCCTAAGGAATTAAGCTGTGTAAGAGTCCTTTAGATAGTGCTATCCCACTATTGAGAGGTAGGTAGCACCATCGTTGGAGGTGTTCGGGTCAATTCGATTATCGGGACTGTGTGGTCACCGAAGCAATGGTAGGACATCTTAGAAGTAACCCTAATGTCCTAGATCTTTTTATCCGAGGAAACCGTTTCGAGGCAACTGGATCTTTTGAACAGAAGGGCGACCTCTAAGACACCCTATACTTGATGACCACATTTTGAGGCAACGAGTGAAGCGTACCCTAGGAGTGGCATGTGATTTGTGTGTTGTTTTTCAGTTAATTGTCTTTTATTTGTGAGCTACGGATTAATTTTATTTACTTACATTCTTTCATGCATTTAACAGTTAGGGGTGCGGAAAGTAAATTGCGGAAAGATAAATTCTACGCTATTACAAGGCGCGGGTCTATACATCGCCAAAAATACAAAGACCCGTTTTGGTAAATAAGTACGAGAAATTAAATAAAGCGGTAAACCTAATTACTATTACATTCTCGAAAGCAATTACATAATAATCAAAATAAAGTAAATGCACGTGAATAAAAAAATTAATCGGGAACGTTCTAAGGGTTTTGACCCTTTTAAGAAAAGAAATTGAATTTTTTGTCTTTTTTGAATTAAATGCAATTAATTAAATAAAGCCTAATTACTAATTAATTAATTTATTAAAAGAAAAGATTTTTTTTTGTGTTTTTATGTTTTTATGAAATAAAATAAAATAATTAAAATTCTAAGTTAACCTAATTCTAAATTATTTTAGTTATTTAAAAAAGTTAAAATTGCCTAGTTAAAGCTAATTCAATTATTTAATATTTATTTACAAAAATAAAATAATAATAATAATAATGTTAGTTCTTTTTTTTGATTTTTTATGAAAATGTTAATTAAGTTAATAGTTAATAAAAGGGAAAAATAAAATAAGACAAATAAAATATAAACAAGAAAAATTGCAAACCCAAGGGGGGGGGGGGGGGGTTGGGCCAAATAGGAGGTGTGTTGAATTCTGGCCCATTAAGAAGCCACGTTTGACTCTCCTTGATTGTCCAGAGCGCGTTTGACTTGGAACATGGTATTCCTCCCTCTCCTGGCCTTTGGATGACGGTCTGAGGACACATGGCATGTTGGATGTGTGAGTCTATGGTGGATTATCTAATGAGACGCTGCACACAAGCATAGGAAGAAAAATAATATGAAATTTGGTGGGGACCTTGGATCGAACCCAGGCCCCAAAGATTGCAAGCCACATCTCCAACCACTGCATCACTTATGCACGTTTGTTATAATAATAAGAAAATAACATAATATAAAACAAACGCACTATATGCTGAAAAAAGGAAAAAACGTGCGCCCAATTTGAACTTGCCAATCATGTATTGCCATGCATCATCTTCTTCATCTGGCCTGAAACAAAAAGCAATCAAATAGCGGGGGTTTTAAACCCCCACAAAACAAAAGTGCCAAGAATAACGATTAGGCACACAAGCAATATAAAAAGGGCGCGATAGTGTCAATGGTTTCGTCTTGTCCTGACGAATTTATCCATATAGGTCTTGAGGTCTAATTTTTCCTCACGCGTAAAGCCCTAATTTAACAGCTTTGGAACCCTAATGTTCTTCCATGGTGATTTTCATTTTAAGGCACCATTCTCAAATTAAATCATGTCAAAAGCTTCAGTACAATGTTAGAAAGACAAAGCAATGTTCAAAATATGTTAATGATGCGTGGAATGTGAGTTTCAATTCTAGAAAAAATTTGCAAACCATGAGTTTATTCTGGGAAGTTTCTTGAGCCTTGGCGCTTAGTTCTGATTGTAACAGGTTCCTGGAAGGGTTGGGAGTGTGTTTGGATCAAAGGAGAGGTTTGAATTATGCTGAAGAATGGTTTTCAGTTTGTGACTTTTCTCTTGAAATTTTGAAATTGGTTATGCTGCCTCTGAGTTTTCTAGGTCGTGAATCAAGTGTGGGAGGCTTGCATTTATGTCCTTGAATGAGAATCAATCCAAATCATGAGCCTTAAAGCAATGTAATTATGTTTTGGATTTTGCCATAACCTCCATTGAAGAAACTTGCCTTTCTTGTCCAAATTTGAATTTTATGCTTGAAATAGGATGTACACGAAATTGGTATGTGTTTCATGATGCGTCAAGGCTATTCAAACTCAAAGATATCCCTTAATTAATTTCTTTGATTTTTATTTGAATTTTAAAGATTTAAAATGAATTAAATCAAATAAAATTAAATAAAAATAGAAAAATTAATCTTTAATCTTGAAATAAATCATGGGACACGTGGGAGGCATGGCAAAGCTGAATCAAGTGGAAAAAGTGGGCCCTTTTTGTCAAAAATGAATTTTCAAGGATAGTTGACTTTGGCCATTTCACAAAAATTTCCCAACTTCTCCAATGCATATCTTGCTCAATTTTGATCATATGAACATGTTCTTGGACATTTTGGAAAGGTCTGGAAGTCCTATAACCAATGCCTTTGGTCCCATGTCATTTTGATTTACCAATCTCAAGTTATGGTCTTTGACTTAAAGTGCATTTTTGTTGACTTTTGAAAATGACCTATAATGTTGAAATTGATAACTTTTTGTGAGAGCATTTCTTGGACTTGGAATGTGAAGATGAGTTGTAGGAAATGTCCTCCCCTTCAAAATGAGCATTGGATGGGATTTTTCTGATGAACCATGAAAAAGTTATGCCTTGGTCAAGTTACAGTTGACTTTTCAGCTGTCCAAAAATAGAAACTTTTGACACCTTGATGATTTTTGATCCATTCTTGTGGAATCATGATCAAGACTTGATCAAATGATGATTGTGGCTTCAAAATAAAATGTTGACCAAATTTTTTGACTTTTGACTGCCAAATGACCATTTTGCCCCTATAGTTGATTGTGGGGCAATTAGGGTTTTTGACTGTGCAACTTGACCTTGTGAGCCTTGAAACTTGACATGTAGGTGCTTGACAATGTATATGAGCACATGGGACTTGATTAGGCCCTTGAAAACCTCAACTTCCTTGCAAGAACCAAAACCCTAATTTGACTGGCTTAGGAGGGTGTTTGAGCTGTGCAACCCTTGAGTAGACTTTGAACCATTTGAGGTGATGCTTGCCAAAACTTTGAAGAATATGGGAGGGAAAATTTTGGGGTACAACAGTTGCCCCTGTTCAATCTTCTTAGACCTGAGGATGTAGATTGGCTTGTGTGCCTTTCGTGATCCGAAGGTGGAAGATGATTGAACACTAGAGTGCCCAGAAATTTTCACTCACATAGTAGAGTATCAGCAGTGTGATGTCAGGGAATGGGCTTACAGATTCCATTTGGAGAGATGGTGGATAGGAGGATGGGCTTATAGATGCCATCTGGAAGTGTGATAGAACCTTGTCGGGAATGGGCTTATAGATGCCATTTGGAACTGTAACGGGAGGATGGGCTTATAGATGCCATCTAGGTGTCGATCGCGTAAGAGATTCCTTAGCGAGAACTTGCGTACCTGAGAAAGAAAGATAATTACCTGGCCTGTTACATGGGTTGATCTTCAAACTCTTCATGCAGATATTCCCTGGCTGGATACAGGTGTCGAATCTACAATTGGTTGCTCACAGATGTGCCCTGACTGGATACAGGAATCAAATCTGGAATTAGTCGTCAATAGATATGCCCTGGCCGGATACAGGAATCGAATCTTCAAACTCTTCAAACGTGCCCTGGCTGGATACAGGAATCGAATCTGGGATTAGTCTTCGACAGATATGCCCTGGCCGGATACAGGAATCGAATCTTCAAACTCTTCAGACGTGCCCTGGCTGGATACAGGAATCGAATCTGGAAATAGTCGTCAACAGATATGCCCTGGCTGGATACAGGAATCGAATCTTCAAACTCTTCAGATGTGCCCTGGATGGATACAGGAATCGAATCTGGAAATAGTCGTCAACAGATATGCCTTGGCTGGATACAGGAATCGAATCTTCAAACTCTTCAGACGTGCCCTGGCTGGATACAGGAATCGAATCCGGAATTAGTCGTCAACAGATATGCCCTGGCTAGATACAGGAATCGAATCTTCAAACTCTTCAGACGTGCCCTGGCTGGATACAGGAATCGAATCTGGAAATAGTCGTCAACAGATATGCCCTGGCTAGATACAGGAATCGAATCTTCAAACTCTTCAGACATGCCCTGGCTGGATACAGGAATCGAATCCGGAAATAGTCGTCAATAGATATGCCCTGGCTGGATGCAGGAATCGAATCTTCAAACTCTTCAGACGTGCCCTGGCTGGATACAGGAATCAAATCTGGAAATAGTCGTCAATAGATATGCCCTGGCTGGATGCAGGAATCGAATCTTCAAACTCTTCAGACGTGCCCTGGCTGGATACAGGAATCGAATCTGGAAATAGTCGTCAACAGATATGCCCTGGCTGGATACAGGAATCGAATCTTCAAACTCTTCATACGTGCCCTGGCTGGATACTGGAATCAAATCTGGAAATAGTCGTCAATAGATATGCCCTGGATGGATACAGGAATCGAATCTTCAAACTCTTCAGACGTGCCCTGGCTGGATACAGGAATCGAATCTGGAAATAGTCATCAACAGATATGCCCTGGCTAGATACAGGAATCGAATCTTCAAACTCTTCAGACGTGCCCTGGCTGGATACAGGAATCGAATCTGGAAATAGTCGTCAATAGATATGCCCTGGCTGGATGCAGGAATCGAATCTTCAAACTCTTCAGACGTGCCCTGGCTGGATACAGGAATCGAATCTGGAAATAGTCGTCAACAGATATGCCCTGGCTGGATACAGGAATCGAATCTGGAATTACGACAGTTGATAGTAATTATCTTTGGATTGATCTTTTCCTGAAAAGGTAAAACATCAGTTGTATGCAATGTCATGATGTATGAAAAGCATGATGTCATGATGTTCTCAGGGAGAAATGAGATTGTGTGATATGATGCATATGCGCATGCAATGTGTATGTAAGAAGGATGTATGAAAATGTTATATGAATGTATTTTCGTCTAGGAAAATAAATCCTTGACGAATGCCGGGAAGTTGAATCCTGGGCTGACGTTGAAGAGTGAAGTTCTTCATTTCCGCTGGGGATGATGGTTGCAAGAATAAACCGATAGGAGAAGATGACTCCGTTGGGGGAATAAACTTGGCGAAGAGATTACTCTGCGGGGAATACTCTGTGGGAAGAGGTACTTCGCTGAGGTTTGATGATAACTCCGCTGGGGATACCGTTGATATGTTATGTTGGAAGATTTTGATGAACTCCGCTGGGGGATAGGAAGAACTTCGCGAAGGACGATCTTTCCGTAGTTTTTAGCTGAGGATAACCCAGTTATAAGCTCTGGTGGAGAGTAACCTTTGAATAAAGTCCGGGAGACGCGTTCGTGCTCTGCAGGGGATAGCTTCCAGAATCTACTGGGGATAAGCTTCCTATTGGGGAGATGGTTTAAC
This sequence comes from Vicia faba, assembly GCA_948472305.1. Classification (NCBI taxonomy): domain Eukaryota; kingdom Viridiplantae; phylum Streptophyta; class Magnoliopsida; order Fabales; family Fabaceae; genus Vicia; species Vicia faba. The sequence continues at coordinate 1,120,684,470 of OX451741.1, read as the reverse complement.
TCTCCTGGGGAGACTTTTGAGACTGCACTGGGATGTGGCTCCACTAGGGTGTCTTGTATTCCGTCGGGGAACAATCTTAGATCAAGATTGCCGGGGATGCTTGTTAGGAATGTTTGTATACTCCGCTGGGGAATTTTGAGATCTTCTGGGGGTACCCAACTTCCTTAAGACTGACTGTAGGCTAACTCTGCTTGGGGAGAGTGTTGCTGACTTGCTGGAGATATTGTGCCTTGTTAGGGCTGATGGGAGACCAACTCTGCTTGAGGAGAGCATTGCTGAACTGGTCTTACTCTGCGTGGAGTGGAGGTAATTTGGTTATGTTCTTCATCCAAACATACCTTGGTACCTTGGTGGACAGAGCAACTAGATCGTTTAAACAACTCATTATTGCTTCTGTTTCTAATGTCACCTGTAATTAGTCCTTTGTTTTGCATGCAATTATTTATGAGTTAGCAATCAGTGTCAAATGCATATATCAAAATTGAACATTGGACGTTCTTTACAAAACAAAACAGAAAAAAGGAAAAACAATTGGCAATTGGTCTGAAGAGTGAATTTGTATTGATTTTTGAATTTGCCTGTAAATAGGCGTTTATGTACAAGAGGCTGACGTCCTAGTAAGAGAACACCGCCGAACAACAGAGTTTATACATTTATTGAAAAGAAAAACAAAACATCTATGTGAAAAAGTCCCACTGGGTTTCAACTCTGCTATCGCCTTTATGTCTTCAAGCGTCTCATCACTTTGCTGCTTAGTTGATGATGAAGCTGATTGATTGATGCCATCTGAACCTGATAGTTGATACCGGATTCTGGATGCAAGGTGATCCAATGAGACATAGTATTACGCTTTAATCCCTAACTTTTGCCTGGACCGCCCTTTTGGGTTTTCAGTCCACCGGGATACCCATTTTTGCCCAAGCCGCCTTTTCAGGTTTTCGACTTGCCGGGTGTACAGATATTTTTCATTTCATCCCTTATTTTTGCCCGAACCCTTTTGGTTCGCCGGGAAGCCCTTATTTTTGCCTAGGTGTATCAACCTAGCGGGTCTTTTATTCATGCGTAGTATCTTTTTACTATGTCTGCATTGGCGGGGTGAGGAAGGTCGTCACCATCCATGGTGGTTAGAATCATGGCTCCTCCTGAGAAGACATGTTTAACCATAAATGGCCCTTCGTACGTAGGGGTCCATTTTCCCCTGGGATCACTTTGAGGCAGGATGATGCGCTTGATTACCAGGTCTCCGACTTGATACTCTTGTCGTCTGAATTTCTTGTTAAATGCCTTGATCATCCGTTTTTGGTACGTCTGACCATGACAAATAGCGGTGAGTCTCTTTTCGTCGATTAGGTTCAATTGATCAAGTCGAGTCTGGATCTAGTCATCTTCACTCAGATCTGCATCCTTCATTATTCGGAGAGAGGGTATCTGGACTTCAATAGGCAAGACTGCCTCCATGCCATAGACCAAGGAAAAGGGTGTTTCCCCTGTTGACGTCCTTGTTGAGGTACGGTACCCATGAAGAGCAAATGGTAACATCTCGTGCCAACCTTTGTACGTCACTGTCATCTTCTGCACAATCTTTTTGATATTCTTATTAGCTGCTTCTACAGCCCCATTCATCTTCGGTCGATAGGGAGAAGAGTTATGGTGCTGTATCTTGAATTTCTCGCAGAGCTCAGTGATCATCTTGTTATTAAGATTGGTACCATTGTCCGTAATGATCCTTTCAGGTACACCGTATCGACATATCAGGTTGTGCCGAATGAACCGTGCCATGACGTTCTTAGTTACCGTAGCGTAGGAAGCTGCTTCAACCCACTTTGTAAAGTAATCAATCGCTACCAAGATGAAGCGGTGACCGTTGGATGCCGTAGGTCTGATCTCGCTGATCATATGAATGCCCCACATCGCAAAAGGCCAATGTGCTGTCAAGAAGTTCAGAGGAACTGGAGGAACGTGCACCTTATCAGCATATATCTGGCATTTATGACATGTCCGAGAATGTTGGTAACAGTCAGCTTCCATTGTGGACCAGAAATATTCTGCCCGGAGGATTTTCTTTGCCATGGTATGTCCACTGGAATGCGTTCCGAAGGTACCTTCATGTAGTTCTGCCATGATATTTTTTGCTTCAGTCTTATCCATACAACGCAGTAGGGTTAAATCATGGTTTCGCTTGTAAAGAATGTTGTTGCTGAGGAAGAACTTTGCAGCAAACCTTCTCAGGAACTTCTTGTCATTAACGGATGCACCTTCGGGGTATTCTTGAACTTCCAAGTACCTCTTCACTTCATGATACCAAGGTTTTTCAGTTACCTCTTCAGCCTCAAGATCACAGCAATGTGCCAGTTCGTCTAGTTTCCATATAATGATTCGGGGAGCCTCGTTGTCCCATTTGACTTTGAACATAGAAGACATCGTAGCCAACGCGTCCGCCAACTGATTCTCTTCTCTTGGGAAGTGTTCAAAAGTTATCTCTTCGAAGTGGGGGATCAATGTCAACACATACTCCTTGTAAGGAATAAGATTTGGGTGTTTCGTATCCCACTCGCCTTTGATCTGATTGATCACGAGAGCGGAATCTCCGAAGACACTCAGAAACCTGATCCTTAAGTCAATTGCAGCTTGAAGACCCATGATACATGCCTCATACTCCGCCATGTTGTTGGTGCAGTTGAAACATAGTCGGGAAGTGAGTGGAGTATGAGTGCCTTTGGGGGATATTATCACAGCTCCTATGCCATTACCTAAAGCGTTTGAGGCTCCGTCAAAGTGCATAGACCATCGGGATCCTTCCTCAGGTCCTTCATCCGGTCCAGGTACTTCATAATCAGTTACCACCATGATATCCTCGTCTGGAAATTCAAAGTTCATAGATTGGTAGTCGTCCACTGCCTGGTGTGCCAAATGGTCTGCCAATACACTTCCCTTGATTGCTTTCTGAGTTGTGTACTGGATGTCGTATTCTGTCAAGATCATCTGCCATCTCGCTATTCTTCTAGACAAGGCAGGCTTTTCGAATATGTACTTGATCGGATCCATTTTTGAAATCAACAGAGTAGTGTGAGTCAACATATAATGTCTCAGCTGGCGAGTAGCCCATACCAAAGCGCAGCAAGTTTTCTCGAGTAGTGAGTATCAGGTCTCACAGTCGGTAAACTTTTTACTAAGGTAATAAATGGCGTGCTCTTTTCGGCCAGACTCGTCATGCTGCCCCAGCACACACCCCATTGAGTTGTCAAGTACTGTCAAAGTATAGTATTAGAGGTCTCCCTTCAACCGGTGGCATAAGGATGGGTGGTTCTTGGAGATACTCTTTGATTCTGTCGAAAGCGGCCTGACATTCATCGTTCCAACGTACTACTTGATCTTTCTTCAGTAGCTTGAAGATTGGTTCACAGGTAGCAGTTAGATGTGAGATGAATCGGGCAATGTAGTTCAGACGTCCTAGAAAGCCTCTGACTTCTTTTTCTGTCTTGGGAGTTGGCATCTCTTGTATGGCTTTCACCTTGGCATGGTCCACTTGAATACCTTTATCACTCACGAAGAAGCCTAGCAATTTTCTAGATCTCACCCCAAAGGTGCACTTGTTTGGGTTCAACCTCAGCTTGTACAACTTCAGACGGTCAAACAGCTTCTGCAGACGGTCAAGGTGTTCCTCCTCAGTTTGGGACCTTGCAATCATATCGTCAACGTACACCTCGATCTCGTGATGGATCATGTCATGAAACAAAGCAACCATGGCACGTTGGTAGGTTGCCCCAACATTTTTCAACCCAAAAGGCATGACCTTGTAGCAAAAGGTGCCCCACTGAGTAACAAAAGTGGCCTTCTCCATGTCTTCAGGAGCCATCTTGATCTGATTGTAACCTGAAAAACCATCCATGAAGGAGAACACCTTGTGCTGAGCAGTATTGTCAACCAGAACGTCAATGTGAGGCAGAGGGAAGTCATCCTTAGGGCTCGCCCTGTTCAAATCCCTGTAGTCAACACACATTCTGACCTTACCATCTTTCTTCGACACCGGAACCACGTTGGCAACCCACTGGGGGTAAGAAGTCACTGCTAGAAACCCAACATCAAATTGTTTCATAACCTCGGCTTTGATTTTCTCGGACATCTCTGGACGCATACGGCGGACCTTCTGTTTAACCGGAGGGCAACCTTCCTTGGTAGGCAGGTGATGAACCACAATGTCGGTATCCAACCCAGGCATGTCTTCGTAAGACCAAGCAAAGATTTCCACATAGTCATGCAGCATCTGGATCAACCGTTGTTTCACACTAAGCTCCAGATTGGCACCAATCTTGACTTCCTTTTTGTCTGTCTCAGTACTCAGATTTACCGTTTCCACTGGCTCTTCATGTGGCTGAATGGACCTCTCTTCCTGGAGTAACAGTCTTGCAAGCTCACCAGGCACTTCACAATCATCTTCACCTTCGTCTTCGGCTAAGTTGATCGGATTTTCGAAGTCATAACTGGCAGTAGCAGAGTCGTTACCAGTGAGATCCAGAGTGGATTGGAACCTGTATAAGTGAGTGTGTGTAAATATAGCTGTTTTGCAATATGTAAAGAAAGAAAGGGAGCACAAGATTTGAAATGTAAAAAACGTCCAATGCTTTTATTCATGATATATGGAAGTGACAAATAACAGGCCCTCACAAATGACGCCACGGTGCCCCGGGTAAAACACCGGGCCATAAAGTTTCAAATTATTGTTTGTTACAAATTCAAAACAAAGAAGTTCATTACTGGGTGACAAAAGTAATAGGTGTAAAGTCTTTTGCAGTCCAGTTGCTAGGTCCACTGTTGGTCGTCGGGTAGATCCAGCTGTCAAATTCGGATTCCTCCACTTCGTCCTCAATAGCATTCACTCCCGGGTTAGTGATGAGCACAGGAGGTCTTCCAATCCTTGCCTTGCGCACAACCTTCTGAGCTTCTGCAGTGAAACCCAAGCGTCTTTGGCGTGAAATCAGGAAGTCTGCCCCAGTTTGCACACTCACCCTTCTCAATTACAGCCCGGGCATCCTTCAAGGAAGCCATCTTCAAAGGAGAGTCTTCTGCAATCACTGTCTCTGCTGCTGCCAATGTCTGAGGCACCTCTTCAAAGTGTTGAAAGGGGGTCTCAATGAACTCCCCATCCATTTCTACGTATCGGAACGAGTTGAGGTGGCTGACCATGTATTCCTCTTCCCCTTGCACTGTTACGATCTTCCCCCTGACCGGGTACTTGAGCTTCTGATGCAACATGGAGGTCACAGCTCCCGCCTTGTGGATCCACGGACGACCCAGCAAACAAGAATAGGATGGACGGATATCCATCACATAGAATTTTGAATCAAATACTTGTGAACCAACCCTGATCGGGATGTCAACCTCACCATGTACCATTCTTTTGGACCCGTCAAAGGCCCGGACAACAATGTTACTTGGTTTGAGCTCTAAACCCTCACAGTCCAGCCTGTCTAGAGCTTTCTTGGGTAGTACGTTTAGTGAAGAACCAATGTCGACCAGCACATGAGCAAGAGTAGTGCCCCTGCATTCAATAGAGACATGCAGGGCATCATTATGGTTCTTCCCCTTGGCCGTCAGATCAGCGTTAGAGAAACCCAGACCATTATCAACAGTTAAGTTGGCCACACAGTCGGTGAATTGATCAGCAGACGTTTCTTGTGGCACGTGGGCCGTCTTCAGGAAAGCAATCAGGGCCTTGGCATGGGCCTCTGAACACAGCAACAGTGATAGCATGGAGATTTTAGAGGGGGTGTGCCCCAGCTGTTCAACGACGTTGAAATCACTCTTCTTGATAATTTTGAGGATCTCTTCCATCTCTTGCTTGGAAGCCTCAACAGTGGTCTTCGGTGCCTCCGTCCGGGAAGGCACATCAGTAGCAATCCCCTATCCCCGAGCGTCAGATGACTCGGCAGCAGGGGTAGAAACTTGATCAGGAGGGGAAACAGGCACACTGGCAGGTGTGATGACAAGAGGCCTCTGAATGGATGGAGGTGCAATGTCTGGCGAGAACAGTCTTCCACTACGAGTGACTTTAGCGGGCCCGGTGATGTTGGTGACACCGGTACTAGTATTGAACTCTTGTTTCACTCCCAGAACATAAACATCTGCCCCATAGTGCCACGGGACAGCCTTGTCAGACTTATAGGGGATGGGCCCCGGAACAGTGATGGTGATGGGTGCAACCTTGTGAACAGGCATAATTTTGATAGGCTTCTTTGAAGGAGCCTTGGAAGGGTTGTTGTAAATGGTGACAATTGAAACTTCTTCAATAGGGGCAGCAGGAACGACAATCTTCTTGAACAAGATCTCTTTACTATCCATCAGGTTTTGGACGCCTGACTTCAGCAAAGGACAACCGGCAGGTGAATTAGCACATAAATGGCAACCTTTACTACATCCCGGAAATAAACCGGCTAGCAACAGGTTCCTCTTGACAGTCAGCAGCGGAGTAGCAACATCATCCACAGAAGCTACATACAGATCCTCCTCAACAACATTCACTCCATGCTGGGGCATGGGAGCGGTCACAACATTTGGCCTTTCGGGCGCCTCGAACTGTATTTCCTTAGCATCAATAAGGTCCTGAAATAACCACCGCGTTGACAGCTTGGCGGCGTTCTGGTTTGTTCTGCCTTCTGGGACCATACACAACACTAGCTTCCTTCTTGAAGGGCTTCTTTTCAGTATTTGAGGAGGCACCCTTCTGTATCTTCCCCTATTTAATACCAGCTTCGATCCTTTCACCAGTCAGGATCAGGTCAGTAAACCCAGCAGAGGAATTACCAATGAGATGGTTGAAGAATGGACCAGATAGGGTCCCCAAGAACATGTCCACTAGTTCACGATCTGTCAACGGTGGCTGCACCCTGCCAGCCAGGTCTCTCCATTTCTGTGCGTACTCCTTAAAACCTTCACCCGTTCCCAGTGACATACCCTGGAGTTGGGTACGCGTGGGAGTGAGGTCGGAATTGTACTGATACTGCTTATAAAAAGCAGTAGCCAAGTCCTCCCAGTTACGAATGTTGGTTCCATCCAGCTGATAGAACCATTCGAGATGAGTCCCTGAAAGACTCTCCTGGAAGAAGTGGATCCATAAGTTCTTGTCTGCAGTGTAAGGATGGATCTTCCTTACATAAGAGCGGAGGTGCATTTTAGGACAGGAAGCCCCGTCGTACTTCACAAAGGTTGGCGCCTCGAACTTGTGTGGGATCACCACCCCAGAAGATAAACCCAAGTCTCTGAAATCCAACCCAGGCACCCGTTGAATCTCCATAGCATTTAACCTGTCCTCCAACTGTTTGTACCGGTCTTCAGCAGGAGGGTGCTGCTCATCATTGAAATCTGTCTCTGTGTCAGAGACCACAGGGCTAGGAACCTCTCTCCCTTGGTGACTACCTTCCCCCACAGATGGAGTAGTCCTCTCAGCTTCATTCTGCAGCGTATTCCCGAGTCTGCGTCCAGTGTTGAACAACACAATCCTCTTCTTCTTCTTCTTCTTCAGGAGCAAAGCCTTCAGCTCTTGTTGTCCTTGGGCCAAGTTCATGACCATTTCCTGAAACTGGGCGTTCTGGGCCTGAAGGGCCTTGATAGCTTGCTCGGTAGTTGGTTCAGGATTCATGATGACTGAGTGCTGAAATAAACAGCGAAGAAGATTAAGCAACCTGTAGAAAAAAGGGTATCTGTTATGCATATGATGTATGATATGCTGTTTATGCAATGCATTCAAGGGTTCGAAAGTTCAAATTCGTTGTAGCCAAAAAAGAACACACTTTTTATTAGGAAATAATTTGTTTAGTACATCAGGGCCTCATGGGCAAAACATTACAAAATAATTAATCCCAAAAGACACTGCGCATCCTCTTTGGAGCAATGTAAGTGTTGAGGGTCTTTTCCTCGTGCAGTAGGAGGGTGAGCTCCAAGACCTTCTTCTCACTAGCATGTAGACTGGCTTCAAGAGAATTCCGTTCTTCCTTGAGTTGGATTCAGCTTTTCTGCATTTCTTCCCAGGATGTAGGCATGTCAGGATGTTGAATGGTGTAGGGCACCTCTCCTTCCAAAACTGGCTCTTTGATCACGGGGAGAACATGAGGATATGGCATCACCAGCTTCTGGGAGCGAGCTCGTACCCACTTCAGATAAGGCTCCAGGGGGATGGAGTTCTTGTGCCCCAGTGTCTTGCTATCTACCCTGTTGGGCATCCTCCAAGCTCTGATAAATCTCTGGCGAAGTCCTTGTGCATCGTTGTCGAAGTCAAAAACTATGTCAAGAATCAACATGTCATGAGGGCCATCCCTCCGAGCATATCCAAACTGTCTCAAAGCCATACATGGGTTGTAAGTAATACCTCCTCTGATTCCAAGTAAAGGAACATTAGGATACTCCCCACAACGATCAATGATAGTGACATTCTCTCTGGACCGAGAACACCAATGTATGTCAGCATGTGTAAGAGTCATCAATCGTTGTGACCATCTCAAACCCCGTTCGTTCTTCAAAACCGATTGTGGAAGGTGCGAAATAAACCACCTTGCCAGGAGAGGGGTGCAGCACATAAGAACACCTCTTTTTCTCATGGTTCGAGTGTAACATGAGTGAAGGATGTCCCCAAGCAACATAGGTATCGGATTCCTGGACATGAAGATCTTGACAGCATGGATATCTATAAGCTGATCTGGATTAGGGAACAACACCAATCCATAGAAGAGGAGTGCCACAACTTCTTCAAAAGCTTGTAGGTCGAGGGAGTTCCAACATTCTTGGGCTTTCTCAAACAGAAACTTGGCCAAGAACCCTTTGATACCACTTCTAACTTCCCAATGTCCCTTAATGTTAGATGGTTGTAGGCATAATGCTTTAGCAACCTCTTCAAGTTTTGGCTCCTTTTCTGTACCGTTGTAAGGTAGTTGACTAAGGATAGGAATCTTCAGAAGCTGAGAAAACTCTTCCAAAGTAGGCACCAACTGATAATCCGGGAAAGTAAAACAGTGGTGCATAGGGTCAAAGAATTGGAACAACACTTTCACCATATCCTCTTCAATGTTGGTATTGACCAAGCTGATGAGTCTACCATGCCTTTCACTGAATGAAGAGTTCTTGGGAATCCTGGATGTAAGTTCCTTAAGCTGAGGAGGGACCCTTACAAGGTTGACCTGAATTGTCTTTCTGCGGATATTTTCCATGTCCTACAAATTAAGAACAAAGATGAAGATTCGAACCCCTAAAGTGGTTAGTCAATGCATATGATGCTGTATGATGTTATGATGCTATGATAAGAGCACACCACAAGTATTCACAAAAGCAAACATGGTAAAGCACACAAGTCACACCACAGCCCTTAGAGTTTAGGCCAGCATGAAGTTTGGGGTACTACCCTCTTGAAGTTGGTGGGCTCAAAACCTGTCCTATCAAAAGTAACCGGGTTCTAAGGAGCTCAGTATCATTGGGTTATTTTCTATGTTCATTGTTTTGATTTAGCCACTGAACTGGCGATCAAAATATTCCAAGAAAACAACCCTCAATGAGTGTAGTATCGAGTATCAACCAACTTCGGACTGCACCAAAGTCAGTTATCTCACTACCCCTAAAGAGGCCAGGATGGTTCAATTAAGGTTCCTAAGGTCAGTTGATGCTTCACGACACCACGCGGCGGCCCCGTACTCTCCTTGACTTGACTCAAGGGTTACCGGTAATCACCAAAGTGCCACATCAACGTAGCAAACTGCTTCAACCGTGTCGGTATACCCCGCACAGTTCCCTCACAGTTTGTTGCTACTTTCTAAGAAGGTATCCCCCAGATCCGGGTTAGGATCTATGAAACTCCCAAAACAGGCCCACAATCTAAAGCAAACAATACAAGCAATTGAAAACATAAGAGTGGTCTAATCCTAAGGTACACCTCACTTAAAGTGTCCCCAGCAAAGTCGCCAGTTCTGTGATCGGTGGAAATAGAACTGACTGTTTTTTAAGCTGGTTCGCGAAATGTCGCGGTAAGCAAGAGTCACCACCGTCTTTTATGTTCTCCAATATGGAAAGGACAAAAGCACAGCAAAATTCCTTATTTGAGATTGTTTCTCGGTTCGGGAGGTAGATTTATAGAAAGGGAAGGTGTTAGCACCCTTTCTATCCGTGGTTATCCATGGGCTCTTAGGTACTTGCTGTTATGTTTTCAAAATTTGTTTGCTTTTCAAGTGTGTGTGGGTTTTGAAAAAGTTCGTTTGAAAACTTCTAGGTAACTCTTGTATCAGTCCTCAAGAGTGTATGAAGTATTGTTTGAAAACTTTTTGAAAGTGTAAGGTGTGAAAAGTATTTTGTTTGTTTTTGAAAAGAGCAAGTAACCATGAGTCATCTACCTACCCTAAGGAATTAAGCTGTGTAAGAGTCCTTTAGATAGTGCTATCCCACCATTGAGAGGTAGGTAGCACCATCGTTGGAGGTGTTCGGGTCAATTCGATTATCGGGACTGTGTGGTCACCGAAGCAATGGTAGGACGTCTTAGAAGTAACCCTAATGTCCTAGATCTTTTTATTCGAGGCAACCGTTTCGAGGCAACTAGATCTTTTGGACAGAAGGGCGACCTCTAAGACACCCTATACTTGATGACCACGTTTCGAGGCAACGAGTGAAGCGTACCCTAGGAGTGGCATGTGATTTTTGTGTTTTTTTCCAGTTAATTGTCTTTTATTTGTGAGCTACGGATTAATTTTATTTACATACATTCTTTCATGCATTTAACAGTTAGGGGTGCGGAAAGTAAATTGCGGAAAGATAAATTCTACGCTATTACAAGGCGCGGGTCTATACATCGCCAAAAATACAAAGACCCGTTTTGGTAAATAAGTACGAGAAATTAAATAAAGCGATAAACCTAATTACTATTACATTCTAGAAAGCAATTACATAATAATCAAAATAAAGTAAATGCGCGCGAATAAAAAAATTAATCGGGAACGTTCTAAGGGTTTTGACCCTTTTAAGAAAAGAAATTGAATTTTTTGTCTTTTTTGAATTAAACGCAATTAATTAAATAAAGCCTAATTACTAATTAATTAATTTATTAAAAGAAAAGATTTTTTTTTGTGTTTTTATGTTTTTATGAAATAAAATAAAAGAATTAAAATTCTAAGTTAACCTAATTCTAAATTATTTTAGTTATTTAAAAAAGTTAAAATTGCCTAGTTAAAGCTAATTCAATTATTTAATATTTATTTACAAAAATAAAATAATAATAATAATAATAATAATGTTAGTTCTTTTTTTTTGATTTTTTATGAAAATGTTAATTAAGTTAATAGTTAATAAAAGGGAAAAATAAAATAAGACAAATAAAATACAAAAAAGAAAAATTGCAAACCCAAGGGGGGGGGGGGGGGGGGGGGTTGGGCCAAATAGGAGGTGTGATGAATTCTGGCCCATTAAGAAGCCACGTTTGACTCTCCTTGATTGTCCAGAGCGCGTTTGACTTGGAACATGGTATTCCTCCCTCTCCTGGCCTTTGGATGACAGTCTGAGGACACATGGCATGTTGGATGTGTGAGTCTATGGTGGATTATCTTATGAGACGCTGCACACAAGCATAGGAAGAAAAATAATATGAAATTTGGTGGGGACCTTGGATCGAACCCAGGCCCCAAAGATTGCAAGCCACATCTCCAACCACTGCATCACTTATGCACGTTTGTTATAATAATAAGAAAATAACATAATATAAAACAAACGCACTATATGCTGAAAAAAGGAAAAAACGCGCGCCCAATTTGAACCTGCCAATCACGTATTGCCATGCATCATCTTCTTCATCTGGCCTGAAATAAAAAGCAATCAAATAGCGGGGGTTTTAAACCCCCACAAAACAAAAGTGCCAAGAATAACGATTAGGCACACAAGCAATATAAAAAGGGCGCGATAGTGTCAATGGTTTCGTCTTGTCCTGACGAATTTATCCATATAGGTCTTGAGGTCTAAGTTTTCCTCACGCGTAAAGCCCTAATTTAACAGCTTTGGAACCCTAATGTTCTTCCATGGTGATTTTCATTTTAAGGCACCATTCTCAAATTAAATCATGTCAAAAGCTTCAGTACAATGTTAGAAAGACAAAGCAATGTTCAAAATATGTTAATGATGCGTGGAATGTGAGTTTCAATTCTAGAAAAAATTTGCAAACCGTGAGTTTATTCTGGGCAGTTTCTTGAGCCTTGGCGCTTAGTTCTGATTGTAACAGGTTCCTGGAAGGGTTGGGAGTGTGTTTGGATCAAAGGAGAGGTTTGAATTATGCTGAAGAATGGTTTTCAGTTTGTGACTTTTCTCTTGAAATTTTGAAATTGGTTATGCTGCCTCTGAGTTTTCTAGGTCGTGAATCAAGTGTGGGAGGCTTGCATATATGTCCTTGAATGAGAATCAATCCAAATCATGAGCCTTAAACCAATGTAATTATGTTTTGGATTTTGCCATAACCTCCATTGAAGAAACTTGCCTTTCTTGTCCAAATTTGAATTTTATGCTTGAAATAGGATGTACACGAAATTGGTATGTGTTTCATGATGCATCAAGGCTATTCAAACTCAAAGATATCCCTTAATAATTTCTTTGATTTTTATTTGAATTTTAAAGATTTAAAATGAATTAAATCAAATAAAATTAAATAAAAATAGAAAAATTAATCTTTAATCTTGAAATAAATCATGGGACACGTGGGAGGCATGGCAAAGTTGAATCAAGTGGAAAACGTGGGCCCTTTTTGTCAAAAATGAATTTTCAAGGATAGTTGACTTTGGCCATTTCACAAAAATTTCCCAACTCCTCCAATGCATATCATGCTCAATTTTGATCATATGAACATGTTCTTGGACATTTTGGAAAGGTCTGGAAGTCCTCTAACCAATGCCTTTGGTCCCATGTCATTTTGATTTACCAATCTCAAGTTATGGTCTTTGACTTAAAGTGCATTTTTGTTGACTTTTGAAAATGACCTATAATGTTGAAATTGATAACTTTTTGTGAGAGCATTTCTTGGACTTGGAATGTGAAGATGAGTTGTAGGAAATGTACTCCCCTTCAAAATGAGCATTGAATGGTATTTTTCTGAAGAACCATGAAAAAGTTATGCCTTTGTCAAGTTACAGTTGACTTTTCAGCTGTCCAAAAATAGAAACTTTTGACACCTTGATGATTTTTGAGCCATTCTTGTGGAATCATGATCAAGACTTGATCAAATGATGATTGTGGCTTCAAAATAAGATGTTGACCAAATTTTTTGACTTTTGACTGCCAAATGACCATTTTGCCCCTATAGTTGATTGTGGGGCAATTAGGGTTTTTGACTGTGCAACTTGACCTTGTGAGCCTTGAAACTTGACATGTAGGTGCTTGACAATGTATATGAGCACATGGGACTTGATTAGGCCCTTGAAAACCTCAACTTCCTTGCAAGAACCAAAACCCTAATTTGACTGGCTTAGGAGGGTGTTTGAGCTGTGCAACCCTTGAGTAGACTTTGAACCATTTGAGGTGATGCTTGCCAAAACTTTGAAGAATATGGGAGGGCAAATTTTGGGGTACAACACATTCTATCATACATAAGGAAGCTAGAGGGCACGAAAACAAGGGTAGAGGCTGCAAGAACCAACCAAACAAAACTTGAAAAAAGTGGTAAAAAGTGTGAAACCAAAATCATACTTTGAGGCGTTTTCAGAAGCAAAGCTTGACACCAATCAATTGCTGGAGGTTCACTGAGTCATAACTAATACCTAGCAAGCCTCCATACACGCTCAAACACATTGTAAGTGACACACGGTCCCCCTCTGAATTTGATTTCGTATTTCAAAATCCATGCATCATTACAAGAAATCAATGGTATATTTGTAACCACCAGATAATTTCCAAGCTTTCCATATTATTTGATTTCGTTTATCTGCTTTGTGGTGCAAAACGCCATTGCTAGGGTTTTTCCTCTTGGATTAGGGTTTTTCATTACAGGTAAAATTAGCCCCATTAATGGACATGGACGTGACCGGGAGAGGAAGGTGAATGCAACCATGGTCTTGGGAGGAGTTTACATGGCCTGAGGTGAATTTTGGGAACAATCTAGGCATTTAGCTGCAGATTCAAATCCACAGGTAATTTCTTTGCAGGCCTGAGGATAGGGATGACAACATGTCTCCCTCTGATTGGACCTTTCAAATTCCCGCGCACTTTTTTTATTTTCTGGCATATTAGTGCATTATCTCTTATTATTATTATTGCTTAATGTATTAACAACTAAAGCACATTGGGCTAGTGGAAGAAAGCGTTGGAAGTCATGTACAGGACCTGGGTTCGAATCCCAGGTCCCCCATGTTATTTGTTATATTTTTCCTTCAGGTAATCCAGTGCAAATCTAGGCGTGAAGCTCATCATGTGTCCTCAAGTATCTGATGGCCAGATGGCCATAGGCCAAATCTGGTGATCCAGAGATGATGGTCTACCATGGACCAAGTCAAAAGGCGCACATGGAATCCAAAAAGTCCACCAGGCCAACGTGTTAATGGGCCTTGGAATTGCTATTCAGACCTCCAAAAACCATGCCCATATACCTCTATCTCTCTCTATTTTCATTTAGTTTATTTAATTGTTTTGTTATTATTTTTATTATTAACTAACCAATCAAATATTTTTCTTTATAAAATTAAAACCAAAAAATATTTTCTTTATTAAATTAAATTTCAGTATTTTATTTTTTATTAATAAATATTAATTTAATTAATTTAGGCCATTAATTAGGAATAACTTTAATATATTTTTCAACAATTAAAATTAACTTAGACATAATTAGGTTTTTATTAACATTGATCAATTTTATTTTTCTTTCTTTAAATAACACAAAAAAACCAAAAATATTTATTTTATTAATTGGTTTAATTAATTTAATTTAATAATTAATTTAGGATAGTTTATTTCTTAAAATTCAAAAAAAAAAAACAACAAAAATCTTTTCTTTAAATAACAAAGGGTCAAAACCCTAGAACTCACACTCGATTTAATTTTCCACACGCGATCCATTTTATTCAATATTGTATTTGTTCCCGGAATGTAATAGATAATTAGGACTATTTTTATTGCTTTATTTATTTTCCGCATTTAAATTTCAAAGGGTTGCTTTTGGCGATGTAAATACCCGATGCCTTGTAATTTAATTTTCGCAATTTATTTTCCGCAAAATATAACTTTTAGATGTTCGATAATAGGAATGCATGACAAGAATGAATGTTTAACCTAAAATCAACATAGATAACCATTGACATGTACAAAGATAAAATCAACTGAAAACGATACACTCGCACATGCGCACTCTTAGGGTACACCTCACTTGGTTGCCTTCGTACGCGGTCATTAGGTATAGGTCACTTTAGAGGTCGCCCTCTTGTCCAAAGAGCATAGTCGCCTCGAAACGGTTGCCTCGGATATTGTTGCCTCAAAACAAATGATCTAAGACATTAGGGTTACTTCTAAGGCGTCCTAACATTGCTTTTAGTGACCGTAAGTCCCTAATTCGAATTGACCCTTAAACTCCAACGACGGTGCTCCCTACTCATTCATAGTAGGATAGCATTGTCTAAAGGAAATTAGCATAGAACGATTCCTTTTTCGAGTAGGTAGATGGTTCTTAAGTACTTTCTCTTTAAAAAAAAAACAAAAACAACTTTTCACACTTACACTTTTCAAACGAAGTTTCAAAACAAAAACTTTTTCAAACCCACAAGCACAAAGAAAAGCAATTTTGAAAACAATATGAGCAAGTTCCTAAGAGCCCGTGGATAACCACGGATAGAAAGGGTGCTAACACCTTCCCTTTCTATAATCTACCCCCCGAACCCGAGAAATTTCTCGAACAAAGGAATTTTTCTATGCTTTTTTCCTTTCCTTGTTGGATAAAATAAAAGTCGGTGGCGACTCTTGCTTACCGCGACATTTTGCAAAAAAAAACGCAAAACGCAAACCAGCATTCCAAAAAAACAGTCAGTTCTTTCCCACCGTATCACAGAACTGGCGACTCTGCTGGGGACACATCTTATAAGTGAGGTGTACCTTAGGATTAGATCATTGTGTTTTAAATTGTTTGCTTTGTATGCTTTATATTTGTGGGCTTGAATCAGAGTTACTATAGATCCTAACCCGGATCTGGGGATACCCTTTAGGTGAGTAGCAATAAACTGTGAGGGAACTGTACAGTGTAGACCGATATGGTTGAAGCAGTAGCTACGTTGGTGTGGCACTTTAGTTTGTACCGATATCCCTTGTGTTGGAACGAGGAGAATATGGGTCTTCTAAGGGGCCATTAAGCACCAACCGACCTTAGAACCTTTAAATTGACCAACTTGGCCATAGAACAGTAGCAGTATGCTACACTCATTGAGACTAAACTCTCGCGATGATTCCGGCCGCAAGAAAAGGTTGCTAAACTGGAATTATGACCGATCGAGGGTAGTCAGTGATATTGAGATCCTCTAGAACCTGGTTACTATTTTTAGGACAGGTTTGAACCAACTGAACTGAAAGAGGGTAGGACCTAAGCTCCTTGCCAGCCTGAAATCTAAGGGCTCTATGTGTGACTTGTGTGCCTTTACCATGTTTTCTATTTGTGGATACTTGTGATGTGCTTTCTATCATGACATCATAACATCATAACATTGCATGCATCTTGCATTGGACTAACCTATTTCAAAGACAGGAGGGATTCATCTTTGTTCTGTTTTGTAGGTCATGATGCCCATGCGTAGGAACACCATCCGGATCAACTTTGTCCAAGTTCCGACTCAGCTCAAGAAGTTGGTTGCAAAGATGTCAGATACTACCTCCTTTATCAAGAGACATGGTCACCTCTCGGGCTTGGTCACTTCCAAATTGGACGAGCAGATGATGAGTGTCTTGGTCCAATTCTATGATCCACTATACCATTGCTTTACTTTTCAAGACGCCTAGAAGAGTTCTCTGATCTGCTTGGTATCCCTATCCTGGAGCAGACCCCGTTCATAGGTTGGGAGAAGATCCTTAGGCCAGAAGAGATTGCTTCATCCCTTCATATGACAAAGGATGAGGTAATGGCTAATTGGGAAACTCGTAGTGGAGCAAAGGGCTTTCTGACTAAGTTCTTGGTTGGTAAGTGTTGTACCCCAAAATTTGCCCTCCCACATTCTTCAAGAAATTGCCAAGTCAAGCTGCAAAATTCTCCAAAGGGCTGCACAGTGCAAAGGTCTCCTATACAGTCAAAACCAGGGTTTGAGTTCTGATCAAAGAAATGAAGTTTTCAAAGGCCCAATCAAGTCTCATAGGCCTACAAATGTGGTCAAGCATCCTCATATCAAGTTTCAAGGCATTCAGCTCAAAATTGCACAGTCAAAACCCTAATTACACTACAGTCAACTGTAGGGGCAAAATGGTCATTTGGCAGTCAAAAGTTCAAATTTTTGGTCAACATATCATTTTGAAGCCACAAACATCATTTTATCAATGCTTGATCATGATTCTTAAAGCTTGGCTCAAAAATCATCAAGATGCAAAAGTTTCCTTATTTGGACAGCTGAAAAAGTCAACTGAAATTGACCAGGGCATAACTTTCACATGGATTATCATAAAAATTCCATCCAAAGCTCATTTTGAAGATAAAGACATTTCCTACAACTCATCTTCATACTTCAAGTCTAAGAAATGCTCTCACAAAAAGTTATCAATTTCAACATTATAGGTCATTTTCAAAAGTCAACAAAAAGGGACTTTAAGTCAAAGGCCATAAATTGAGATTGGTAAATCAAAATGACATGGGACCAAAGGCATTGGTTAGAGGACTCAAAGACCTTTCCAAAATGTCCAAGAACATGAGAAAAGCTTAAAAATTGAGCAAGTTATGCCTTGTGGAAGTTGGGAAATTGTTGGATATTTTGAAAAGTCAACATTGATTCAAATGACCTAAAATTGCTAATGGGCCCATTTTTCTTCCATGATTCATCATTCTAAGCATGTACACGACCACTTGGCCCAAAGGGAAGTATTTTCTCATTTTTTATTTATTTATTTGAATTATTATTTATATTAATTCATTTAAATCAAATTAAATATAGGAAAAATACTAACCTAAGTTTTCAAATCTTTTTGTACACATTTCAGCCTCAATATTTCGTGCTTATACAATTATGGAAAGATTTGGCTTGATTGGATACTAATTGATACAAAAACATGTGAAAAAGATATGAAAAAGATCTTAAGAAATCAAATATTCAAAACAATGAATTACAAGAGATTTGATTGAATTTTTTGACCTAATGCCTTCACTACATATGCTTGATCATAAACCTAATCACAAAAGACACAAAGCTGCGCAAGAAACACCATTGCAAGTTTGAATTTTTCTCTAAGAAAGTCAATTCTGAAAACCACCTTGGAGGACGATTCAAGCCCTAATTTTCATTCCAATAGCTTCCTTGGAGATCACTGATCACATTCCAATCCAAAACATCAACTCAAACTTCAAGAATTGGTAACGAGAACCTCCCCTGTACAGAGAAAAAGTCACGATCGTATTTTTAATTCTAGGCATTCTCATGGCATTCTAATTATGGATTTATATTCCTTATGATGTTCTGATGCTAACCAACATAATTAATTGCGTTTTTGTGCTATATATTCGATTTCACCATTGTTGATAATTAGGGTTTTCAGAGCTTCAAATTAGGGATTCTTAAAAGAGGAAAAATTGAGATTCCAAACCACCACCATTCAAACCAGAAAGCTTGGACGAAGAAGATGCAACAATCGCGCTGAATTTATGTGCCAAGGAGAGCTAATCGCTATTTTCTTGAAAACGGCCTAAAAGAACATTTATAAAACCGTTGCTTTTGTTTTTGTTTTACAGGGATGGTGAGGAAGATGATGTGTTGTCAACAAGTGATTG
Source organism: Vicia faba (assembly GCA_948472305.1). NCBI lineage: Eukaryota > Viridiplantae > Streptophyta > Magnoliopsida > Fabales > Fabaceae > Vicia > Vicia faba. Next base: position 1,120,665,533 of record OX451741.1, on the reverse strand, counting down.
GCTTGTTCAAAAGTTCGCGCGCGTTTCCAAGCGTTGCTCCACTTTCTATTATATCATTTGTTTGTTGATTATATAACAAATGCGTTGTTTGGTTCAGTTGGCAAGCGAGGAGTGTATTAACGTCCAAGACCTGGGTTCGAGCCCCAGGTCTGTATAATTTCCCATGTTATTTTTCATTAACCATTCCCATGCAGCGCCCAAGGCCAAGACGTATCATGCACGCTCAAAAATCATCGCCCACGCGTCCTGGGAGATCAATCAAAGGGCTCAGATTCAAGGCCTATGGTAGACCCTGGTCAAAGGTGCCACATAGTGGCTGGAAAAGTCAATGGACCTGAAGTTTTTGGGCCAGATTATTCAAAACCATACCTCACAATTGGGGCCTGAACCCCCCCCTGGTTTGCAATTTTCTTTTTTTTATTTTGTTTTCAATTGTTATTTTATTTACTTTATTGTTTTGATTTAACTAATTATTTTTTAACAAAATACAAAAACATCATAAAAAAATCAGAAAAGACAAAAATATAATAAGTATTTTATTTTAATATTTTCTTACAAATAAATGCATGTAAATAAATTTAGTTTAAATTAGGGTTTGCAATATTAATTCTTTTGATAAAAAATCTAAAAAATATATAGAAATAGGTTTAATAAATTTTATTCCTTTTAATTTTTTCTCTTTTACAATAATATTCTTTTATTTATTTTTATAATTAAACTTGTAAATTAATTAGGGTTTCATTTAGGTTAAAAAACTCCAATATTTTTCTTAATAACTTAAAAAATAATTAGAACTAGGTTTAACATTTTATTTTAGTTTTAATTAATTCCTTTTTTCTATTAAATCTTAAAATACATAAAAATACCAAAAACAAGCATTCCTTTAATTTTAATTCCTCATTAATTTTAATTTGTTGCAAAAGGGTCCAACGCCCTCGTTCGTAATTTATTTAATTCGCGCATTTATTCTATTTCGCTTAAATAATTATGTATCTCTCCCAAAGCTTTGTAACATAAACTTTTCGCACTTTTATGCACTTTATTTACTTTCTGTCAAATCGGGTCCTGGATTTTAATTTGGCGATGTGGATCCGCGCCTTTGTAATAGTTTAGGAACTTTACCTTTCTCGCATTTTTTTAACTGTTAATAATGACATGCAAGAATGAATGACTAAAATAAAAACAAGCGTAGAACACCCATGACATGACAAGACAAAAATAAATGAAAACGACACACAAATCACACACCACCCCTAGGGTACGCCTCACTGTTGCCTTGCCTCGAAAGGTGATCGTCGAGTAGAGGATGTCTTAGTAAGTCCTCATGATCCGGGAACCTGGCATGAGGGTAGCTTCTAAGGTGTCTTCCCATTGCTCTGGTGATCACCATGTCCCGAACCTCGAATTGACCCGAACACCTCCAACGGTGGTGCTACCTACCTCTCAATGGTGGGATGGCACTACTTTAAAGGACATTTACACAGACGAATTCCTTAGGGTAGGTAGGTTCTCGTAGATACTTGCTCTAATTTCAAAACAAATCAAAAAATACTTTTCACACCAACACATTTTCAAAAGCTTTCGAAAGCAAATTTTCAAACACTCTTGAGGACTGATACAAGACTCGAACTGAAATTTTCAAAGAAACTTTTTAAAACCCACAGTTGAAAAGCAAACAAACCATTTTTGAAAACACAATGAGCAAGTATCTAAGAGCCCATGGATAACCATGGATAGAAAGGGTGCTAACACCTTCCCTTTCTATAACCTACCTCCCGAACCGAGAGCAATCTCTTTAAGGAATTTTTCTGTGCTTTTGTCCTTTCCATTTGGAGAAAATAAAAGACGGTGGCGACTCTTGCTTCCGCGACATTTCGCGAACCAGCGTTAAACAGTCAGTTCCAGATCCACCGATCACAGAACTGGCGACTCTGCTGGGGAATTAAACTCAGAGTGAGGTGTACCTTAGGGCTAGGTCATAACTATGTTTTCAATTGTTTTCCTTGTGTGCTTTAAATTGTGGGTTGCTTGGGAGTTCTATAGATCCTAACCCGGATCTGGGGGATACCTTCTTAGAAAGTAGCAACAAGGCTGTGAGGGAACTGTGCGGGGTATACCGACATGGTTGAAACAGTCTGCTACGTTGATGTGGCACTTTGGTGTGTACCGGTAACCCTTGAGTTCAGTCAAGGAGAGTACGGGGCCTCCGCGTGGTGTCGTGAAGCATCAACAGACCTTAGGAACCTTAATTGAACTATCTTGGCCTCTTTAGGGTAGTGAGATAACTGACTTTGGTGCAGTCCGAGGTTGGTTGATACTCGATACTACACTCAATTGAGGGTTGCTTTCCTGGAATATTTCGGTCGCCAGTTCAGTGGCTAAATCGAAACGATGAACAATGAAAGCAATCCCGTGATATTGGGAACCTTAGAACCTGGTTACTTTGATTAGGACAGGTTGAACCCACCAACTTCAAGAGGGTACTACCCAGACCCCATGCTGGCCTTAAACCTTAAGGGCTTGTCTTGTGGGCCTTGTGTGCCTTACATGTTTGTCTTTGTAAACATCTGTGGTGTGTTTAATCATAGCATCATGATATCATCCAGCATCATATGCATTGACTAACCATTTCAGGGGTTCGAATTTTCATCTTTGTTCTTGTTTTGTAGGACATGGAAACTGTTCGTAGGAAGACAATTCAAATCAGTCTTGTAAGGATCCCTCCTCAGCTTAAGGAGCTTATATCCAGGATTCCCGAGAACTCTTCATTCAGTGAAAGGCATGGAAGCCTCATCAGCTTGGTCAACACCAACATTGAGGAAGATATGATAAAGGTCTTGTTCCAGTTCTTTGATCCTCTGCATCACTGTTTTACCTTCTTGGACTATCAGTTGGTACCTACATTGGAGGAGTTCTCCCGGCTCCTGAAGATCCCTATCCTTGATCAACTGCCCTTCAACGGTACAGAAAAGGAACCTAAGCTTGAAGAGATTGCTAAAGCCTTGCACCTACAGTCATCTGACCTCAAGGGACATTGGGAAGTTAGAAATGGTATCAAAGGGTTCTTAGCCAGGTTTCTGTTTGAAAAGGCCCTTGAATGTTGGAACTCCCTTGACTTGCAAGCTTTTGAAGAAGTTGTGGCCCTCCTTGTCTATGGTTTGGTGTTGTTCCCTAATCCAGATCAGCTTATTGATATCAATGTTGTTCAGATCTTTATGTCCAGGAATCCCATACCTACGTTGCTGGGGGACATCCTTCACTCATGTTACACTCGAACCATGAGAAAAAGAGGTGTCCTTATGTGTTGCACTCCTCTCCTAGGAAGGTGGTTTATTTCGCACCTTCCACAATCAGTCTTGAAGAATGAGCGGGGTTTGAGATGGTCACAGCGGTTGATGACTCTTACACATGCAGATATACATTGGTGCCCTAGGTCCAGAGAAGATGTCACTATCATTGATCGTTGCGGGGAGTACCCTAATGTTCCTTTACTTGGAATCAGAGGAGGTATTACTTATAGCCCATGCCTGGCCTGGAGACAGTTTGGTTATGCTCGGAGAGATGGTCCTCATGACATGTTAATTCCTGACATAGTTTTTGACTTCGACAACGATACTCAAGGACTTCGTCAGAGATTTATCAGAGCTAGGAGGATGCCCAGTAGGATAGACAGCAAGACACTGGGGCACAGGAATTCCATCCCATTGGAGCCTTATCTCAAGTGGGTACGAGCCCGCTCCCAGAAGTTAGTGATGCCTTATCCCCATATGCTCCCAGTAATCAAAGAACCAGTCCTGGAAGGGGAAGTGTCCTACACTATTCAGCATCCTGATATGCCCACATCCTGGGAAGAGATGCAGAAGAGCTGGATCCAGCTTAAGGAAGAAAGGAATTCTCTTGAGACTAGTCTGCATGCCAGTGAAAAGAAGGTCTTGGAGCTCACCCGCCTGTTGCATGAGGAGAGGAATCTCAACACCTACATAGCCCCGAAGAGGATGCGCAGTGTATTTTGGGATTGATTTGACTTTTGTACTTTTGCCCATGAGGCTTTGATGTATTAAACAATGATTTCCTTAATGATAACGTGTGTTCCATTTTGTCTGCAACAAATTTGAACTTTCGAACCCTTGAATGCATTGCATACGCATTTCATACATCATATGCATAGCAGGTTTTTCCTCTTTTCAGGTTGCTTACGGTTCTTCGCTGTTTATTTCAGCATCATGAATACCGACTCTGCATCGACTGAGACATCAATCAAGGCTCTTCAGGCGCAGAATGCGCAGTTTCAAGAATTAATCAAGGGTCTGGCTAAAGGCCAAGAAGAACTAAAGGCTATGCTCCTGAAGAAGGAGAAGAAGAAGAAGAGAAGAACTGTTCTGTTCAACTCGGGCCGAAGGTTTAACAATACTCTGCAACAGGAAGAGGCTGGTTCTTCTGTTGACAAGAATTCTCCTCAGGCAGAAGCAAGGGTTCCTAGTCCGGTAGTCTCCGACAACGAGACCGATTTTGATGAAGAGCAGTACCCTCCTGCAGACGACAGATATAAGCAATTGGAGGACAGGTTGAAGGCTATGGAGGTTCAAGAGGTACCTGGGCTGGATTTCGGAGATCTGGGTTTGTCAACTGGTGTGATTATCCCTCACAAGTTCAAAGCACCATCCTTCTCTAAGTATGACGGGGCGTCCTGTCCCAAGCTGCATTTAAGGTCCTATGTTCGGAAAATTCAGCCGTACTCTGCGGATAAGAATTTATGGATCCACTTCTTCCAGGAGAGTCTTTTAGGGACTCATCTCGAATGGTTCTATCAGCTGGATGGGACCAAGGTTCGTAACTGGGAGGAGTTGGCTACTGCTTTCTATAAGCAGTATCAATATAATGCCGACCTTGCCCCCACACGTACCCAACTCCAGGGTATGTCGTTAGGTGCAAGCGAAGGTTTTAAGGAGTACGCTCAGAAGTGGAGAGACCTGGCTGGCAGGGTGCAGCCACCGTTGACTGATCGGGAGTTGGTAGACATGTTCTTGGGGACCCTATCTGGGCCGTTTTTCAACCATCTCATTGGGAATTCTTCTGCTGGGTTCACTGATTTGATCTTGACTGGAGAGAGGATTGAAGCTGGGTTAAAATCTAGAAAAATTCCGAAGGGTGCATCATCCAGTTCTGAGAAGAAACCCTTCAAGAAGGAGTCTAGTGCCGTGTATGGTTCCAGGAGATCAGAGAGACATGAGCACCGCCAATTTGTCAGTGCGGTAATTATTGCTAAGCCTGCTGCCGCTCCCCGGCCAAACAATACTCAGAAGGTGGAAAGACCCCGGAGAGAATTCACCCGCTTAAGCATGACTTTGTCGCAGATCCTGCCACAGTTGCTCTCAACCAATTTAGTGACTGTCAGGGAGGCGCCAAAGTTCCCAAACACTGCATCTCCCAAGTACAACCCGAATACTCGTTGTGCCTACCATTCAGATAGCCCGGGGCACTCTACTGATGACTGTTGGGCGTTAAAAAATAAGGTGCAAGACCTTATCGACGCAAAGGAGATACAGTTCGAAGCGCCTGCGAAGCCGAATGTAGTTACTGCCCCTATGCCCCAACATGGGGTAAATGCTGTTGATGAAGACGTTTATGCTGTTTCTGTGGATGATCTAGCCACTCCTCTAAAGATTGTCAAGAAGAACCTACTGCAGGCCGGTTTATTTCCGGGTTGTAGTAAGGGTTGCCTGTTCTGTGCTGTGTCCCCATCTGGTTGTCCCTTGCTTAAGTTAGGCATCCAAAGCTTAATGGATAGCAAGGAGATTCTATTCAAGAAGTCTGCTGTTCGGTTGGTTCCAGTGGAAGAAGTTTCTGTGGTGACTATCTTCAATAATCCAATCCCGGCTCTCCCGAAGAGGCCCGTTCAAATCATGACCGTTGCACCTGTTATTATCACCGTTCCGGGGCCCCTGCCCTATGTATCTGATAAAGCTGTCCCTTGGCACTATGGGGCAGATGTATATGTAAACGAGATTAAACAAGAGCTCAACGCTGGCGCCAGCATTTGTGACATCACTGGCCCAGCCAAAGTTACCCGCAGTGGCAGGCTCTTCTCGCCTGACATTGCACCGCCTGCTGCCCGAAGACCGCTTCTCATAACCCCCTCAAGTGTACCTGTTCCTGCTGCTGATCCAATTGTTTCTCCTGTTGCCGAGTCATCCAATGCTCGGGGCAAAGGAGTTGAAGTTGAGCCGGCCCAAGTGGAGGCACCTGTACCGATAACTGCTGAGGCCTCCCAACAAGAGATGGAGGAGATTCTAAAAATTATAAAGAAGAGAGATTTTAATGTTGTGGAACAGCTGGGGCACACGCCCTCCAAGATTTCCATGCTCTCTTTACTGCTGTGCTCCGAGGCCCATGCTAAGGCCCTAATCTCATTCCTCAAGACGGCCCATGTGCCACATGAAACCTCTGCAGTCCAGTTTACTGATTGCGTAGCAAATCTGACGGCAGACAATGGCTTGGGTTTCTCAGACGCTGACTTGACCGCAAAGGGGAGAGACCATAATGATGCTCTGCATGTCTCTATTGAATGCAGGGGCACTACCTTGGCACATGTGTTGGTGGATACCGGGTCATCTTTGAATGTGCTACCCAAGAAGGCTTTGGACCGTCTAGATTGTGAAGGACTGGAATTAAAACCCAGCAACATCATCGTCAGGGCCTTCGATGGTTCAAAGAGGATGGTTCATGGAGAGGTTGACATTCCGATTCGTGTGGGCTCTCAGGTGTTCGACTCCACTTTTTATGTGATGGATATCCGTCCATCTTACTCTTGCCTATTGGGTCGACCTTGGATACATAAGGCTGGGGCAGTGACCTCTACCTTGCATCAGAAGCTGAAGTACCCCGTCAGAGGGAAGATCGTCACCGTGCAGGGAGAGGAGGAATATATGGTGAGCCACCTGAACTCCTTCAGGTACATTGAGATGGATGGGGAGTTTATTGAAACCCCCTTTCAGCATTTCGAAGAGGTGTTTCCAATTGCAGCAACAGCAACAGAAGAAGGTGTTCCTTTAAAAATGGCTTCCCTAAAGGACGCCCGGGCTGTGGTTCAGAAGGGTGAATGTGCCAACTGGGGCAGGCTCCCAGACTTCACACAGAAGACTGATAAACTTGGGCTGGGTTTCACCACAGAAGGTCAGAAAGCTATGAGGAAAGCAAAGATCGGAAGATCTCCGGTATTTATTAAAAGTTCAGGAGTGAATGCTGTTGGGGAAGACCATGAAGTGGACGAAGCTGAATTCAACAGCTGGATCTATCCGACGACCGAAGGCGGGTTGAACAATTGGATTGCTAAGGACCATACTCCTGTTACCTTTGTGACGCAGTAATAAATTTCTTTGTTTCGTTATTTTTGTAATAAACAATGATAAACTCTATGGCCCGGTGTCTTACCCGAGGCACCGTGGTTCTATTTGTGAGGGCATACAAACTGTCATTTCATATATCATGAATGAAAATCTTGGACGTATTTTTCGCATTACAAATATTGTGTTCCTTTTCTGTCTTTCCTTTCCTTTACATAATTTTCAAAACAGCTGTATTTACACACACTCACTCATACAGGTTCCAATCCACTCTGGATCTCACTGATAACAACTCTGCTACTGCCAATTATGACTTCGAAAATCCGATCAACCTAGCCGAAGACGAAGGTGAAGATGATGGCGAAGTGCCTGGCGAGCTTGCAAGACTGTTGCTTCAGGAAGAGAGGGCAATTCAACCCCATGAAGAACCAGTGGAAACCATAAACTTGGGTACTGAAGCAGACAGGAAAGAGGTAAAGATTGGTGCCAACCTAGAGCTCAGCGTGAAGCAACGGTTAACCAAGATGCTGCATGACTATATGGAGATCTTTGCTTGGTCCTACGAAGACATGCCCGGGTTGGATACTGATATTGTGGTCCATCACTTGTCGACTAAGGAAGACTGCCCTCCAGTTAAGCAAAAGGTCCGTCGGATGCGCCCAGAGATGTCCGAGAAGATTAAGGCCGAGGTTATGAAGCAGTTTGATGCTGGGTTCCTTGAAGTGACTTCTTACCCTCAGTAGATGGCTAATGTGGTGCCGGTACCTAAGAAAGACGGTAAGGTCAGAATGTGTGTCGATTACAGGGATCTGAACAGGGCCAGCCCCAAGGATGACTTCCCCCTACCTCACATTGATGTCCTTGTCGATAATACAGCTCAGCACAAGGTGTTCTCTTTCATGGATGGTTTCTCAGGTTACAATCAGATCAAGATGGCACCTGAAGACATGGAAAAGACTACATTCGTCACTCAGTGGGGCACCTTCTGCTACAAGGTCATGCCATTCGGGTTGAAGAACGCTGGGGCAACCTACCAACGTGCCATGGTTGCTCTATTTCATGACATGATCCATCATGAGATAGAAGTGTATGTGGACGATATGATCGCTAGGTCCCAGACTGAGGAAGAGCATCTAGATCATCTGCAGAAGTTGTTTGACCGGTTGAAACTATACAAGCTGAGATTGAACCCGAACAAGTGCACCTTCGGGGTAAGATCTGGGAAATTACTAGGCTTCGTGGTCAGTGATAAAGGTATTCAAGTGGACCCTGTTAAAGTCAAAGCTATTCAAGAGATGCCAGTTCCCAAGATAGAGAAGGAGGTCAGAGGCTTTTTAGGACGCCTGAATTACATTGCTCGATTCATCTCACATATGACTGCTACTTGTGAGCCAATCTTCAAGCTGCTGAAGAAAGATCAGGTAGTACGTTGGAACGATGAATGTCAGGCTGCTTTCGACAGAATCAAAGAGTATCTCCAAGAACCACCTATCCTTATGCCACCGGCTGAAGGGAGACCTCTGATACTATACCTGACAGTACTCGACAACTCAATGGGGTGTGTGCTGGGGCAGCATGACGAGTCTGGCCGAAAAGAGCATGCCATTTATTACCTTAGCAAAAAGTTTACCGACTGTGAGACCCGATACTCACTGCTTGAGAAAACTTGCTGCGCTTTGGTATGGGCTGCTCGCCGGCTGAGACAGTATATGCTGACTCACACTACCTTGTTGATCTCAAAGATGGATCCTATAAAGTACATATTCGAAAAGCCTGCTCTGTCTGGGAGAATTGCAAGATGGCAAATGATCTTGACGGAATACGACATTCAGTACACAACCCAGAAAGCCATCAAGGGAAGTGTATTGGCAGACCACCTGGCACATCAAGCTGTAGATGACTATCAGTCTATGAACTTCGAGTTTCCGGAAGAAAGCATTATGATAGTAACTGACTGTGAAGTACTGGGACCGGATGAAGGACCTGAACCAGGATCCCGATGGTCTATGCACTTTGATGGAGCCTCCAATGCTTTGGGTAACGGTATCGGCGCCATCATCATATCACCTCAAGGTACTCATACTCCACTCACTGCCCGGCTGTGTTTCAACTGTACCAACAACATGGCGGAGTATGAGGCGTGCATCATGGGTCTTCAAGCTGCGATCGACCTAAGGATCAAATTTCTAAGTGTCTTCGGAGATTCCGCTCTTGTGATCAACCAGATCAAAGGAGAGTGGGATACGAAACATCCAAACCTGATTCCTTACAGAGAATGTGTGTTGACCCTGATTCCCCACTTCACAGAGATAACCTTTGAGCACTGTCCAAGAGAAGAGAATCAGCTAGCGGACGCGTTGGCTACAATGTCTTCAATGTTCAAGGTCAAATGGGATAATGAGGCCCACCGGATCATCATCTGGAAACTAGACGAACCGGCATACTGTTGTGATATCGAAACTGAATTGGTGACTGAGAAGCCTTGGTACCACGAAGTGAAGAGATATCTGGAAGCTCAGGAATACCCTGAAGGTGCCTCTGTCAATGATAAGAAATTCCTGAGGAGGTTCGCAGCCAAGTTCTTCCTTAGCAACGACATCTTGTATAAGCGAAACCATGATTCAACCTTACTGCGTTGTGTGGATAAGACTGAAGCAGAAAGGATCATGGAAGAGCTACATGAAGGGACCTTTGGTACACATTCCAGTGGACATACTATGGCTAAGAAAATCCTACGGGCAGGATACTACTGGTCCACAATGGAAGCTGACTGCTACCAACACTCCAGGACATGCCACAAGTGCCAGATCTATGCAGATAAGGTGCATATTCCTCCGGTTCCCCTGAATGTTCTGACTGCGCCTTGGTCGTTTGCAATGTGGGGTATAGACATGATTGGTGAGATTAAACCTACGACATCTAATGGACATCGCTTCATCCTAGTGGCGATTGATTATTTTACGAAGTGGGTTGAGGCAGCATCCTATGCTACGGTAACCAAGACTGTTGTAGCACGGTTCATTCGTCACAACCTGATCTGTCGGTACGGCGTCCCTGAGCGGATTATTACAGACAACGGTACCAATCTAAACAACAAGATGATCGCTGAGCTCTGCGAACAGTTCAAAATACAGCACCACAATTCTTCTCCTTACAGACCGAAGATGAATGGGGCTGTAGAAGCAGCAAATAAAAACATCAAGAAAATCGTGCAGAAAATGACAGTAACTTATAAAGATTGGCACGATATGTTACCGTTCGCTCTACACGGGTACCGTACCTCAGCTAGGACGTCAACCGGGGCAACTCCTTTCTCTCTGGTTTATGGCATGGAGGCAGTCTTGCCGATCGAAGTGCAAATACCCTCTCTCCGGATAATGAAGGATGCAAATCTGAACGAAGATGATTGGATCCAGACACGACTTGATCAACTCAACCTCATTGATGAAAAGAGACTTGCAGCTATCTGCCATGGTCAGACGTATCAGAAACGAATGATCAGGGCATTTAACAAAAAGGTCAGACCACAGGAATATCAAGTGGGGGATCTGGTAATCAAGAGAATCATCCTTCCTCAGAGTGATCCAAGGGGCAAATGGACCCCTACATACGAAGGGCCATTTGTGGTTAAGCATGTGTTTCTCAGGAGGAGCAATGATATTGACCAACATGGATGGTGACGACCTTCCTCACCCCGCCAATGCAGACATAGTAAAAAGATACTACGCGTGAAAAAAGACCCGCTAGGCTGACACGCCTAGGCAAAAATTAGGGCTTCCCGTCGAACCAAAAGGGTTCGGGCAAAATGAAGGGATGAAATGAAAAAATCTGTACACCCGGCAAGTCGAAAACCTGAAAAGGCGGCTTGGGCAAAAATGGGTATCCCGGTGGACTGAAAACCCGAAAGGGCGGTCCAGGCAAAAATTAGGGATAAAAGCGTAATACTATGTCTCATTGGATCACTTTGCATCCAGAATCCGGTATCTACATCAAGTTCAGACGACATCAATCAGTCAGCTTCACTTTCAACCAAGGTCATCAAGTGATGAGACGCTCGGAGTTATAAAGGCAATAGCAGAGTTGAAACCCAGTGGATCATTCATATTTCACACAGCTGTTTTGTTTTCCTTTGTACAAAATCTGTATAAACTCTTTTGTTCGGCGACGTTCCTCTTACTAGGACGTCAGCCTCTTGTACACAAAACGCCTATTTTCAGGCCATTCAAAATCAATACAAATATATTTTCAGTCAAACGTGACAAGTGTTTTTCTTTTGCTGTTTTGTTTTGCGAAGAACGTCCAAGGTTCAATTTGTGATATATGCATTGACAATAGTTTGCTAACTCATAAATATTTTCATACGAAACAAAGGAATTAATTGCAGGTGACACTAGAAACAGGGGCAATAAAGAGTTGTCTAAGCAATCTAGTTGTTCTATCCTCCAAGGTACCAAGATAGGTTCGGCTAAAGAACATAACCAGATTCCTTAAATCCCCAGAGAGTGGTTCAGCAAAACAGTACATTCTTCTCCAAGCAAAGTTACAATCAAACTTAAAGAAGTTGGGTATCCTCCAGCAGATCTCAACCTCCCCAGCAGCATGCATACATTCTTAACAAGCATCCCCGGCAGTCTTGGTCTAAAGATTGTTCCCCGGCGGCGTATCAACATTCAAAGGGATCATTTCCCCAGCATATCAAAACTCCCCAGAAGAGTCCAATCCAGTGTCCCCAGGAAAGTTGGAATTCATATCCCCAAGCAATAAGCTTATCCCCAGTAGATTCTGGAAGCTTATCCCCGAAAGCACGAACGCGTCGTCCGACTTGATTAAAAGAGTTATTTCCTTAACAGGATATAACTGGGTTATCCTCAGCCAAAAGCCACGGAAAGGTCGTCGTCAACGTAGTTCTTTCCTATCCCCAGCGAAGTCTATTCACACTTCCAACAACAAGACCTCCTCAGCAAGTTACTATCAACATTCAGCAAAGCATCTCTATCCCCACAGAGTATTGCTTCCCAGCATGGTCGTCAGAGTATTTTCTCTCCCCGCAGAATCTTCCATTTGCCAAGTTTATTCCACAACGGAGTCATCTTCTCCTACCGGTATTCTTGCAGTTATCATCCCCAGTGGAAGCAAAATCTATTCTTCAATATCAGCCCAGGATACGACTTCCCGGCACCCGTCAAGGATTCACTTTCCTAGACGAAAACATACATAAAACTTCACATACATCATTACAACATGCATAGACGCATCATATCATACAAGTCTCATTTATGTTGAGAACATCATTGCTTGATCCATATCATGCATTGCATATGACTGACCTTTACCTTTCAGGAAAGATGCAGTTGAAATTCTCAATCATATTTCAAGACCTAGACCGGTTCAGTTAAATCGACCCTAAGATTTTCCTGATGCTTATCCAGTCAAAGGCCTTCTCTGGTTCAGTCAGATCGACCCTAAGATCTCCCTGATGCTCATCCAGTTGAAGATATTTCAAGACCTAGACCGGTTCAGTTAAATCGACCCTAAGATTTTCCTGATGCTTATCCAGTCAAAGGCCTTCTCTGGTTCAGTCAGATCGACCCTAAGATCTCCCTGATGCTTATCCAGTTGAAGATATTTCAAGACCTAGACCGGTTCAGTTAAATCGACCCTAAGATTTTCCTGATGCTTATCCAGTCAAAGGCCTTCTCTGGTTCAGTCAGATCGACCCTAAGATCTCCCTGATGCTTATCCAGTTGAAGATATTTCAAGACCTTGTCCGGTTCAGTTAAATCGACCCTAAGATTTTCCTGATGCTTATCCAGTCAAAGGCTTTCTCTGGTTCAGTCAGATCGACCCTAAGATCTCCCTGATGCTTATCCAGTTGAAGATATTCCAAGACCTTGTCCGGTTCAGTTAAATCGACCCCAAGATTTTCCTGATGCTTATCCAGTCAAAGGCCTTCTTTGGTTCAGTTAGATCGACCCTAAGATCTCCCTGATGCTTATCCAGTTGAAGATATTCCAAGACCTTGTCCGGTTCAGTTAAATCGACCCTAAGATTTTCCTGATGCTTATCCAGTCAAAGGCCTCCTCTGGTTCAGTCAGATCGACCCTAAGATCTCCCTGATTCTTATCCCAGTAGAAGACACCCAAGATTTTCTCAACGAGCGTTGTTGAAGTTAAAATCGCCCAAGGTTCTCTTACCATTCAGGCTAAGGCAGTAACCATCCCTGGTTCATTCATCGCCGTTTGAAGCTCCAGACTCAGCTCCTGTAACCAGTCAGGACATATCTATACCAAGCATCTAAAATCAGCTCCTGCAACGTGTCAGGTACTCATTTTTTCTTTTGAAGGTATGCAGGTCCTCGCCAAGGAATCTCTTACGCAATCAACATCCAGATGGCATCTATAAGCCCATCATCCTATCCAGCAACCTCTAAATGGCATCTATAAGCCCATTCCCACCACACTGCCACTATGTGAGCGCAAATTTCTGGGCACTCTAGTGTCCAATCATCTTCTACCCTCGGATTACGAAAGGCACGTCAGCCAATCTGCATCCTCAGGTCTAAGAAGATTGAACAGGGGCAACTGTTGTACCCCAAAATTTTCCCTCCCACATTCTTCAAGAAATTGCCAAGTCAAGCTGCAAAATTCTCCAAAGGGCTGCACAGTGCAAAGGTCTCATATACAGTCAAAACTAGGGTTTGAGTTCTGATCAAAGAAATGAAGTTTTCAAAGTCCCAATCAAGTCTAATAGGCCTACAAATGTGGTCAAGCATCCTCATATCAAGTTTCAAGGCATTCAGCTCAAAATTGCACAGTCAAAACCCTAATTACACTACAGTCAACTGTAGGGGCAAAATGGTCATTTGGCAGTCAAAAGTTCAAATTTTTGGTCAACATATCATTTTGAAGCCACAAACATCATTTGATCAATGCTTGATCATGATTCTCAAAGCTTGGCTCAAAAATCATCAAGATGCAAAAGTTTCCTTATTTGGACAGCTGAAAAAGTCAACTGAAATTGACCAGGGCATAACTTTCACATGGATTATCAGAAAAATTCCATCCAAAGCTCATTTTGAAGAGAAAGACATTTCCTACAACTCATCTTCATACTTCAAGTCCAAGAAATGCTCTCACAAAAAGTTATCAATTTCAACATTATAGGTCATTTTCAAAAGTCAACAAAAAGGGACTTTAAGTCAAAGGCCATAACTTGAGATTGGTAAATCAAAATGACATGGGACCAAAGGAATTGGTTAGAGGACTCAAAGACCTTTCCAAAATGTCCAAGAACATGAGAAAAGCTTAAAAATTGAGCAAGTTATGCCTTGTGGAAGTTGGGAAATTGTTGGATATTTTGAAAAGTCAACATTGATTCAAATGACCTAAAATTGCTAATGGGCCCATTTTTCTTCCATGATTCATCATTCTAAGCATGTACACGACCACTTGGCCCAAAGGGAAGTATTTTCTCATTTTTTATTTATTTATTTGAATTATTATTTATATTAATTCATTTAAATCAAATTAAATATAGGAAAAATACTAACCTAAGTTTTCAAATCTTTTTGTACACATTTCAGCCTCAATATTTCGTGCTTATACAATTATGGAAAGATTTGGCTTGATTGGATACTAATTGATACAAAAACATGTGAAAAAGATATGAAAAAGATCTTAAGAAATCAAATATTCAAAACAATGAATTACAAGAGATTTGATTGAATTTTTTGACCTAATGCCTTCACTACATATGCTTGATCATAAACCTAATCACAAAAGACACAAAGCTGCGCAAGAAACACCATTGCAAGTTTGAATTTTTCTCTAAGAAAGTCAATTCTGAAAACCACCTTGGAGGACGATTCAAGCCCTAATTTTCATTCCAATAGCTTCCTTGGAGATCGCTGATCACATTCCAATCCAAAACATCAACTCAAACTTCAAGAATTGGTAACGAGAACCTCCCCTGTACAGAGAAAAAGTCACTATCGTATTTTTAATTCTAGGCATTCTCATGGCATTCTAATTATGGATTTATATTCCTTATGATGTTCTGATGCTAACCAACATAATTAATTGCGTTTTTGTGCTATATATTCGATTTCACCATTGTTGATAATTAGGGTTTTCAGAGCTTCAAATTAGGGATTCTTAAAAGAGGAAAAATTGAGATTCCAAACCACCACCATTCAAACCAGAAAGCTTGGACGAAGAAGATGCAACAATCGCGCTGAATTTATGTGCCAAGGAGAGCTAATCGCTATTTTCTTGAAAACGGCCTAAAAGAACATTTATAAAACCGTTGCTTTTGTTTTTGTTTTACAGGGATGGTGAGGAAGATGATGTGTTGTCAACAATTGATTGGCTTGTTCAAAAGTTCGCGCGCGTTTCCAAGCGTTGCTCCACTTTCTATTATATCATTTGTTTGTTGATTATATAACAAATGCGTTGTTTGGTTCAGTTGGCAAGCGAGGAGTGTATTAACGTCCAAGACCTGGGTTCGAGCCCCAGGTCTGTATAATTTCCCATGTTATTTTTCATTAACCATTCCCATGCAGCGCCCAAGGCCAAGACGTATCATGCACGCTCAAAAATCATCGCCCACGCGTCCTGGGAGATCAATCAAAGGGCTCAGATTCAAGGCCTATGGTAGACCCTGGTCAAAGGTGCCACATAGTGGCTGGAAAAGTCAATGGACCTGAAGTTTTTGGGCCAGATTATTCAAAACCATACCTCACAATTGGGGCCTGAACCCCCCTGGTTTGCAATTTTCTTTTTTTTTTATTTTGTTTTCAATTGTTATTTTATTTACTTTATTGTTTTGATTTAACTAATTATTTTTTAACAAAATACAAAAACATCATAAAAAAATCAGAAAAGACAAAAATATAATAAGTATTTTATTTTAATATTTTCTTACAAATAAATGCATGTAAATAAATTTAGTTTAAATTAGGGTTTGCAATATTAATTCTTTTGATAAAAAATCTAAAAAATATATAGAAATAGGTTTAATAAATTTTATTCCTTTTAATTTTTTCTCTTTTACAATAATATTCTTTTATTTATTTTTATAATTAAACTTGTAAATTAATTAGGGTTTCATTTAGGTTAAAAAACTCCAATATTTTTCTTAATAACTTAAAAAATAATTAGAACTAGGTTTAACATTTTATTTTAGTTTTAATTAATTCCTTTTTTCTATTAAATCTTAAAATACATAAAAATACCAAAAACAAGCATTCCTTTAATTTTAATTCCTCATTAATTTTAATTTGTTGCAAAAGGGTCCAACGCCCTCGTTCGTAATTTATTTAATTCGCGCATTTATTCTATTTCGCTTAAATAATTATGTATCTCTCCCAAAGCTTTGTAACATAAACTTTTCGCACTTTTATGCACTTTATTTACTTTCTGTCAAATCGGGTCCTGGATTTTAATTTGGCGATGTGGATCCGCGCCTTTGTAATAGTTTAGGAACTTTACCTTTCTCGCATTTTTTTAACTGTTAATAATGACATGCAAGAATGAATGACTAAAATAAAAACAAGCGTAGAACACCCATGACATGACAAGACAAAAATAAATGAAAACGACACACAAATCACACACCACCCCTAGGGTACGCCTCACTGTTGCCTTGCCTCGAAAGGTGATCGTCGAGTAGAGGATGTCTTAGTAAGTCCTCATGATCCGGGAACCTGGCATGAGGGTAGCTTCTAAGGTGTCTTCCCATTGCTCTGGTGATCACCATGTCCCGAACCTCGAATTGACCCGAACACCTCCAACGGTGGTGCTACCTACCTCTCAATGGTGGGATGGCACTACTTTAAAGGACATTTACACAGACGAATTCCTTAGGGTAGGTAGGTTCTCGTAGATACTTGCTCTAATTTCAAAACAAATCAAAAAATACTTTTCACACCAACACATTTTCAAAAGCTTTCGAAAGCAAATTTTCAAACACTCTTGAGGACTGATACAAGACTCGAACTGAAATTTTCAAAGAAACTTTTTAAAACCCACAGTTGAAAAGCAAACAAACCATTTTTGAAAACACAATGAGCAAGTATCTAAGAGCCCATGGATAACCATGGATAGAAAGGGTGCTAACACCTTCCCTTTCTATAACCTACCTCCCGAACCGAGAGCAATCTCTTTAAGGAATTTTTCTGTGCTTTTGTCCTTTCCATTTGGAGAAAATAAAAGACGGTGGCGACTCTTGCTTCCGCGACATTTCACGAACCAGCGTTAAACAGTCAGTTCCAGATCCACCGATCACAGTAAGGCTAATCACTTTTGGGATAGTCCAGACTTCCAGGAATTCGAAGATATTTTGGCTCTTCTGATATATGGTTTGGTACTGTTTCCTAACTCCGACTTCTTTGTTGATGTGAATGCGGTAAAAATCTTCATCTCTGGTAACCATGTACCCACTCTCTTGGGTGACATTCTTCATCAGCTTTATGCCAGTACTGCTCGGAAGCGGGGAACTTTGATGTGCTGTGCTCCATTGTTGGCAAGGTGGTTTATTTCTCACCTTCCCAAGTCAGTTTTGAAGAATAAAGAAGGCATGGGCTGGGCCTATAGGGTTATATCTCTCTCTCATAACGACATCATCTGGACTATCAAGGGTATGGACGGGGTGGCTATTATTGATCGTTGTGGGGAGTACCCCAATGTTCCACTGATAGGAACCAATGGAGGGATCACTTATAATCCATGCTTGGCCTTACGTCAGTTTGGGCGTGCTAGGAGGGAAGGTCCTCATGAATTGCTAATGCCTAGTATCATCTTTGATTTTCAAGGGGATAGTGACGAGCAACGCTACAGATTCATAAGGGCTTGGGATAGAGTTCACAGATCTGATCCCCACGAGCTGGGCCCAAAGACTTCACTTCTGATGGAGCCATATCTCAGATGGGTTCATATCCGTGCCCAAAAGTTGGGAATTCCGTATGAAGCCGTCTTGCCTATCATTTTTGAAGTTGCTAATGAAGAGGGGGTTCTTCCTACCATCCTCCATCCTTACATGCCCACTGACGTTGGGGCACTGAAGAGGTCCTGGATGAAGCTGAGAGAAGAATGGGATACTTACCGAGAAAAGTATCACAAGCAAGAGCAGAAGATTCAGAAGTTGACTAAGCAGCTGGAGAACGAGCGGATCCTCAATGACTATGTCCGCACCGACAAGAAGCGACCATGGGAGCACTGATTGTCCTTTGATTATTTCCTTTCCAGTTTTTATTTACTTTTCAGTATTTCCTTTCTTGTAACGCCTTAAGGGCATCTGTTGAACAATTTGAATTTCAAGTTTATCTAATAAAAGTGTGTTTCATTTCTTGTTTACGAATTTGAATCTCTCGATGTCTTTGAAATCATATCATACGCATTTCATCCCATGCACTTCATAATAGGTACCCTTACAGGTCTCTTATCTTCTTCGCTGTTTATTTCAGTATCATGTCTTCCGAACCATTAACTGAGCTAGCAATCAAGGCTCTACAGGCTCAAAACTCCCAGTTCCAAGAATTGTTCATGAATCTAGCTAAGGGTCAGCAAGATCTGAAGACCCTTATTCTGAAAGAGAAGAAGAAGAAGAAGAAGAAGGTCCTGTTCAACATGGGTCGCAGATTTGGAAACAATTTGCGAGATGAAGTTGATTTGACCACCTCATCTGGAGGGAAAGATAGCCAGGAAGAAAGGAGGGCTCCTAGCCCAGTGGTTTCAGACAACGAGATGGACTTCGACGAAGACCAATATCCTCCGGCTGAGGATAGATACAAGCAACTGGAAGACCGTTTGAGTGCAATGGAAGTTCAGAAAGTGCCTGGTCTGGACTTTGGTGATCTGGGATTGTCGTCTGGGGTGGTGATTCCCCACAAGTTCAAAGCACCAGCTTTTGCTAAGTACGACAGAGTTTCTTGTCCGAAACTGCACCTCCGGTCGTATGTAAGGAAGATTCATCCGTACACCGCTGATAAGAACCTATGGATCCACTTCTTTCAAGACAGTCTCTCAGGGACTCAGCTTGAATGGTTTTACCAGTTAGAAGGAGCCAGTATCCGCAGTTGGGAAGATTTGGCTGCTGCTTTCTACAGGCAGTACCAATACAATGCCGACCTCGCTCCTACGCGTACCCAACTCCAGGGTATGTCTATGGGAACGGGCGAAGGTTTCAAAGATTATACTCATAAATGGAGGGATCTCGCTGGAAGAGGTCAACCACCCTTGGCTAATATGGAGCTAATTGATATGTTTCTGGGGACCTTGTCTGGTCCGTTTTTCAACCATATGATCGGAAGTTCTTCATCTGGGTTTACAGAGCTAATTATGACCGGTGAAAGGATTGAGGATGGTATTAAGTCTCGTAAAATATAGAAGGGTGCTTCATCAGGCACCGAGAAGAAGCCTTTTAAGAAAGAGTCCAGTGTTGTTTACAGTTCGAAAAGCCAGAATAGACCTGAACACCGCCAAGCTGTTAATGCGGTGGTCATTTCAAGACCTGTTGGTGCTCCTCAGCGCAACAATCAGCAAAGGGCCGAGAGGCCCTGAAGGCAATTCACCCATCTCAACATGACTTTGTCTCAGATTCTGCCGCAGTTATTGAAAACCAATCTAGTAACTCCAAGGGAGGCTCCGCAGAATCCCAACACTGCATCGCCTAAGTACAACCCTAATGTCCGTTGTGCTTTTCACTCAAATAGCCCGGGACATGATACAGATGATTGTTGGGCTTTGAAGAACAAAATACAGGACTTAATTGATGCTAAGGAGGTTGAGTTTGAGGCGCCCGAAAGACCTAATGTTGTGATTGCTCCTATGCCCAAGCATGGAGTGAATGCTGTAGAGCAAGACTCGTTTGTGGTTTCTGTGAAAGATATTGCTACTCCCTTGATGACTGTGAAGAAGAATCTTTTGTCATCCGGTTTATTTACGGGTTGTGACGAAGGTTGCCGTATGTGTTCTTCCCTACCAACTGGTTGCCATCTTTTGAAATCAGGTGTCCAACACCTGATGGATAGTAAAGAAATTCTGTTTGAGAAGACTGTTGTTCCTTTAGTTCATACTGAAGAAGTTGCTATAATCACCATTTTCGACAATTCTTCCAAGGCTTCCTCGAGAAAGCCTGTTAGAATTACATCTGTTCCAAGAATCGCACCATTGATCATCACTGTTCCTGGGCCTATCCCCTATACATCTGATAAAGCTGTCCCTTGGCACTACGGGGCTGATGTTTATTTTCATGGAGTTAAACAAGAGTTGGGTGCTGATACTGACGTTAGCAATATTGTTGGACCTGCTAAAGTCACCCGCAATAGAAGACTTTTCTCCCCTAATATCTCTCCACCAACTGTTCGGAAACCTATTGTTATTACACCTGCCAGTGTACCTGCTGCTATTCCTGTTCAAGTTCCTATTCTTACCCCTGTCGCCGAGTCATCTGACACTCGGGGAAAAGGGCCCACTGATGAGCCTGCCCAGACGGAGGCACCAAAGACGATTACTGTTGAAGCTTCTAGACAAGAGATGGAAGAGATTTTAAAGATCATCAAAAAGAGTGACTACAAAGTAGTCGAGCAGCTGGGGCAAACCCCGTCCAAGATTTCTATGTTATCTCTGTTGCTATGCTCAGAAGCCCATGCCAAGGCTCTGATTGCCTTCCTGAAGACTGCGCACGTACCATAAGAAACATCAGCTGATCAGTTTAAAGATTGCGTGGCTAGTTTGACTGTTGATAATGGGTTGGGTTTCTCTGACACCGACTTGACTGCTAAAGGGAAGAATCACAACGATGCCCTGCATGTCTCCATTGAATGCAGGGGCACTACTCTTGCTCATGTATTGGTGGATATTGGTTCCTCATTGAACGTCTTGCCTAAGAAAGCTCTAGACTGGTTGGACTGTGAAGGGTTGGAGTTGAAACCAAGCAACATTATTGTCAGGGCCTTCGATGGGTCTAAAAGGATGGTGCATGGAGAAGTGGATATTCCGATTAAGGTTGGTTCTCAAGTTTTCACCTCTACATTCTATGTGATGTACATTTGGCCATCTTATTCTTGTTTGATGGGTCATCCATGGATCCACAAAGCTGGGGCAGTAACGTCTACGCTCCACCAGAAGCTGAAGTACCCAGTGAAAGGGAAGATTGTGACAGTACAAGGAGAGGAGGAGTACATGGTGAGCCACCTCAACTCTTTCCGATATGTAGAGATGTATGGGGAGTTCATTGAGACCCCATTTCAGCATTTTGAAGAGGTTCCCCAGACGCTAGCATCAACTGAGACTGTTGTTGAAGATTCTCCTATGAAGATGGATTCCTTTAAGGATGCCCGAGATGTTGTCGAGAAAGGTGGGTGTGCAAATTGGGGACAACTCCCTAATTTTGCACAGAAGACTAACAAGTTTGGTTTGGGTTTCACTGCAGAAGCTCAAAAGGCTGTTCGGAATGCACGGATCGGAAGACCTCCCCTGTTCATCAGCAATTCAGGAGTGAATGCCATTGAAGACGACGTTGAAGAGTCTGAGTTCGACAGTTGGATCTATCCTACTACTGATGGAGGACTAAGCAACTGGACCGCAAAGGACTTCATTCCAATTTCTTTTGTTACCCAGTAATGATACTTTTGTTTTGAATTTGTAATAGACAATGTTTTAGACTTTACGGCCCGGTATCTTACCTGGTGCACCGTGGCCTCATTTATGAGGGCTTTATGTGTTTCATTTACATATATCATTAATAAAAGCATTGGACGTTTCTTGAATTTCAAATTTTGCGCTCCTTGTTTTTCTTTTATTACATATTGCAAAACAACTATTTTACACACACTCACATATACAGGTCTACATCCACTCTGGATCTCACTGGTAACGACTCTGCTACTGCCAGTTATGACTTCGAAAGTCTGATCAACTTAGCCGAAGACGAAGGTGAAGATGATTGCGAAGTGCTGGGTGAACTTGCAAGACTATTACTTCAGGAAGAGAGGGTTGTTCATCCGCACGAAGAGCCGATGGAATCAGTGAATCTGGGTACAGAGATAGACAAGAAAGAGGTTAGGATCAATGCAAATCTGGAGCTTAATGTGAAGCAACGATTGATTCAGATGTTGCGTAACTACGTTGAGATCTTCGCCTGGTCTTATGAAGATATGCCTTGGTTGGATACCGATATTGTGGTTCACCGCCTGCCTACCAAGGAAGACTACCCTCCAGTGAAACAGAAGGTCCGCCGAATGCGCCCAGAGATGTCTGAGAAAATCAAGGCTGAAGTTATGAAACAGTTTGACGCCAGTTTTCTAGCAGTTACTTCTTACCCACAGTGGGTGGCCAACGCGGTTCCTGTACCGAAGAAGGATGGTAAGGTTCGAATGTGTGTTGACTATAGGGATCTGAACAGGGCAAGTCCCAAGGATGATTTTCCTCTACCTTATATCGACGTTCTGGTTGACAACACCGCTCAGCACAAGGTATTCTCCTTTATGGATGGTTTCTCCGGTTATAATCAGATTAAGATGGCTCCCGAAGACATGGAGAAGACAAATTTTGTTACTCAGTGGGGTACCTTTTGCTACAAGGTCATGCCCTTTGGATTGAAGAATGCGGGGGCAACATATTAGCGTGCCATGGTTACTTTGTTTCATGACATGATCCATCACAAGATTGAGGTATACGTCGACGACATGATTGCAAGATCCCAGACGGAGGAAGAACATATTGACCACCTTCATAAGTTGTTTAACAGGTTGAAGTTGTACAAGCTGAGGTTAAACCTGAACAAGTGCACTTTCGGGGTGAGATCTGGTAAGTTGTTGGGTTTCGTTGTAAGCGATAAAGGTATTCAAGTGGATCCGGAAAAGGTGAAGGCCATACAAGAGATGCCATCTCCCCAAACAGAGAAAGAAGTCAGAGGCTTTCTGGTACAACAAAACTACATTGCCTGATTCATCTCACACCTGACCGCTACTTGTGAGCCAATCTTCAAGTTACTGAAGAAAGATCAAGTAGTACATTGGAACGATGAATGCCAAGCCGCTTTCTAAAGGATCAAAGAGTATCTCCAAGAGCCACCTATTCTGATGCCTCCAGTTGAAGGGAGACCTTTGATCTTATACTTGACAGTACTCGACAATTCAATGGGTGTGTGTGTTGGGTCAGCATGACGAGTCTGGACGAAAAGAGCATGCTATTTATTACCTTAGCAAAAAGTTTACCGACTATGAGACCCGATACTCACTGCTCGAGAAAACTTGTTGCACTTTGGCATGGGCTGCTCGCCGGCTGAGACAGTATATGCTGACTCACACTACTCTATTGATATCGAAGATGGATCCAATCAAGTATATCTTCGAAAAGCCTGCTTTGTCCGGAAGAATAGCGAGATGGCAGATGATATTGACTGAGTATGACATCCAATACACGACTCAAAAAGCAATCAAGGGAAGTGTGTTAGCAGACCATTTGGCACATCAGGCAGTGGATGATTACCAGTCTATGAACTTTGAATTCCCGGACGAGAATATCATGTTGGTAACTGATTATGAGACACCTGGATCGGATGAAGGACCTGAGGAAGGATCCCGATGGTCTATGTACTTTGATGGAGCTTCAAACGCTTTGGGTAATGGAATTGGCGCCGTGATCATATCTCCTAAAGGCTCTCATACTCCATTTATCGCCCGACTATGTTTCAACTGCACCAACAATATGGCGGAGTATGAAGCATGCATCATGGGTCTTCGAGCAGCAATTGACCTAAGGATTAAGTTTCTGAGTGTCTTCGGAGATTCCGCTCTCGCGATCAGTCAGATCAAAGGCGAGTGGGATACGAAACACCCAAATCTTATTCCTTACAAGGAGTATGTATTGACGTTGCTTCCATATTTTGAGGAGATAACCTTTGAACACTTCCATAGAGAGGAGAATCAGTTGGCGGACACGCTGGCTACGATGTCTTCTATGTTCAAAGTCAATTGGGACAACGTGGCTCCCCGGATTATCATTGAAACATTGGATGAACCTGCACATTGCTGTGACATTGAGACTGATGAGGTAATAGAAAAGCCCTGGTTTCACGAAGTAAAAAGGTATCTTGAGGCTCAGGAATACCCCGAGGGTGCATCTGTTAATGACAAGAAGTCTCTGAGGAGGTTCGCAGCAAAGTTCTTCATCAGCAATGGCATCCTTTACAAGCGTAACCATGATTCGACCCTACTGCGATGTGTGGATAAGAACGAAGCAGAAAGGATCATGACAGAATTACATGAAGGTACTTTCGGAACTCATTCTAGTGGACACACCATGGCAAAGAAAATCCTTCGGGCAGGATATTATTGGTCCACAATGGAAGCCGACTGTTATCAGCATTCTCGGACATGTCACAAGTGCCAAGTCTATGCTGATAAGGTGCACATACCTCTAGTTCCTCTAAACGTCTTGACGGCACCTTGGCCTTTTGCAATGTGGGGCATTGATATGATCGGCGAGATCAGGCCTACGGCATCCAACAGGCATCATTTCATCTTGGTAACAATCGATTACTTTACAAAGTGGGTTAAAGCAGCTTCCTTTGCTACCGTAACCAAGAACGTCGTGGCACGGTTCATTCTGAACAATCTGATCTATCGATACGGTGTGCCAGAGAGGATCATTACGGACAATGGTACCAATCTTAACAACAAGATGATCATTGAGCTCTGCAAGCAGTTCAAGATACAACATCACAACTCTTCTCCCTACCGCCCGAAGATGAATGGGGCTGTTGAAGCGGCTAATAAGAACATTAAGAAGATTGTGTAGAAGATGACAGTGACATACAAAGACTGGCATGAGATGTTACCATTTGCTCTTCATGGGTACCGTACCTCAGCGCGAACGTCAACAGGGGAAACACCCTATTCCTTTCTATATGGTATGGAGGCTATCTTTCCCATCGAAGTTCAGATACCCTCTCTCTGAATCATGAAGGATACAAGTTTGAGTGAAGATGACTGGATTCAGAGCCGACTTGATCAACTGAACCTAATCGACGAAAATAGACTTACTGCTATTTGTCATGGTCAGACGTATCAAAAACGGATGATCAAGGCATTTAACAAGAAAGTCAGACGACAAGAGTATCAAGTTGGGGATCTGGTGATCAAGCACATTATCTTACCTCAAGGTGATCCCAGGGGCAAGTGGACCCCTACTTACGAAGGGCCATTTATAGTTAAGAACATTTTCTCAGGAGGAGCTATGATTCTAACCACCATGGATGGTGACGACCTTCCTCACCCCGTCAATGCAGACACAGTGAAAAAATACTACGCATAATCAAAGACCCGCTAGGTCGACTAGCCTAGGCAAAAATAAGGGCTTCCCGGTGAGCCAAAATGGTTCGGGCAAAAATAAGGGATGAAAATGAAAAAATCTGTACAACCGGCAAGTCGAAAACCTGAAAAGGCGGCTTGGGAAAAAAGGGTATCCCGGTGGACTGAAAACCCGAAGGGGAGGTCCAGGCAAAAATTAGGGATCAGCGTAACACTATGTCTCATTGGATCATCTCGCATCCAGACTTCGGTATCGACTATCAAGCTCGGACGACGCTAATAAATCTGATCTACCTTCAACCAAGTAGCAAAGTGATGAGATGCTCGATGACATAAAGGCAATAGCAGAGTTGGTGAAGATGTGAAAAACACAAGAAGGGGGGTTGAATTGTAAAACTTTAAATCAAATGCAGACAACACTGTATTTTTATCCTGGTTCGTTTGATCTCAAACTACTCCAGTCCACCCGTCAAGGTGATTTCGCCTCTCTCCAATGAGGTCTTAATCCACTATATTCAACTGAATACAACAACTACTTTAACAACTGTTAAAGCCTTCTTGAGTCTAACCACAGACCGATTTATCTCAAGGAAATTCTCTTACAGATAAATGAACAAAGAGTGTGTTTGATGTTTTCTAACAAAACTATATATCACAACTGTGATAATACACAATATTAAGCTTCGAATGAACTAGACTGCTAATGCTATTGAGTAGGCGTGGTTGAAAGCTTTAGCAAATTGTATGAGTGAGTTCGTTTTCGTAGGCGTGTATGTGTGAAGGTTATTAACCTTTTCTTTTCTCACACAGTCTTGTTTAAATAGCCACGGAAGAGATACGTTGGTTGTCCATAAATCCATTTCAATGCTAATAACGTTCTTTCCTTTTTGAGAAGATCTTTGTCTTGGAATAAAGTCGTTGGTAATAAATCTGTCTTGAATGCTTAGCAACGATTCTGAGTGTTCTGCTAATGATAATAAAAATGTTCTTTGCTTTAGCTTATGCTGATGCTTCTGAGTGCTGATGACTTGGTAAAAATCTTGATCAGAGTCAGAGTATTTTGTGTGCAGATTCTGGTCATCAGGCTTCAGCATATGATTTAGTAACTTCAGCGTGTAGCACATGTTTGATCTTCTGATGCTGACATATCTTCTGATGCTGATGTTGATATTGATCTTCTGATGCTATTTCCATCAGAACTTCTGTAAATACACAACATAATTTTAAGTAGCATATGTGTCTTATATATCAATCTTACAATTTATTTATTCTTGTATTTTGTTATCATCAAAACTCTAATTGAGGGTTGTATAATCAAACTATGTTCTAACAATCTCCTCCTTTTTGATGATGACAAAAACCAGATTTTTTCAATTAAAATTAAAGAATAAAAGGTATCAGAGATAAACAAATAACGAATAAAAGTATCAGAGATTAAAGATAAGGAATAAAAGTTATCAGAGCAACGAAGAGAAAACTCCCACTGAGTTAATTACTTCCCTTTAATTTCCTGAGACCTTAAGCATCAAAACTTTACTGTATTAGAGCAGAGCTTTACTGTATCAGAGTTCATCAGATTCTTCAGAGTTTTGTACCTGTAAGCTTTTCAGAAGAAATACATTCAAATAGATCAGAATGTCAGAATGTTTGAGACTTATGTCTCAATAGTCCGTTATTGAAAAATATCATTCTTTCTCCCCCTTTTTGTCAGTTATCAAAAAGCACAAATAATCAGAGTTAAAAAGCACTTATATTCAAAACAGAAGCAGTGATAACGTTCAGAACATTGTAAAAATATTACAGATAATCATGTGAAAATGAATGAGAAATTTTTTTTAAGGAGGAGGAGGGAGACGTGTGAACAGAGCCTCTAGCATGCCCTTGATCTGATCGTTGGTTTCCTTCTGCTGAGATACCATGATGGCTATTGCATCAATTTTGCTATCCTGTACATCCATTCTTTCCTTCATTAGAAGATCATTTCTCTTCAGATCTTCTAGAGTCTGCCTATCCAGGGAAGCTTGAGAGTCTTCAGAAACAGAATGTTTCTCAGAGCTTTCTGCAACATCTTCTTTCTGACTCAGGTCTTCAACAGGAATCATCTTCTCTTCAGTGTCAGGTTAAACTTTGGAAGCTGGACGCTGTTCTGACCAGGAAGCAATGTCCAGATGGAGAACTTCTTCCTTAAGCACTTTGCTCAGAACCAGACCTTCAATCTCTTTTAGCAAATTGTTGAAGTTCTGCTGACCTTGACCGTAGCTCTGGTCTTGCAACTTAAAGGTTTCAGAGCATACCCATCTTCTGAACCTTGTCCATAGGAGGTCTGATACAGCAGGATCAGCCAGTTCCATACTTGCTTGTTTCAAAGAAGTGATCCACTTCTGTAGTTCTGTTTCAAAGTTCAATATGCTGGAACCAACATCTGGTTGTTTTGGTTTCGGGATAGCAGTTTTGTGGTTGATTGCAACAAGGCATTCAAAGACTGTTAAATCAATGACAGTCTTGCTGTGGTCTTCTGAATTGGCTTTTGGTGAGGGAGTGGGAGAGTCAGGAATTATGATTGGACTTGATGGGGAATTTTGTGGAGTTAATTCTGGTGATGAGAGAAGTTGGGGAATATTTACGAGTGTACCATTGGGCAAAAGAATGGCCAAAGGTTGTGGTTCAGGAGATTCAGAGGGTTGAGCCTCAGAGGTTGGAATCCCAGGTTGTGGTATTTCATGTTGTGGAGAGGGTGGATTAATTTCTGGTTGTGGAGATGGAGGTGTTTCTGGTATTGGAGAAGATGGAATTTCTGTTTGAGGTGAGATAGGGATTTGGATTTCTGGTTGTGATTCTGTGTTTGGATTTGGATTTTCTGTTTCGGGAGCAGAAGTGTGTTGGTCTATATCAGACAAAACTTTTGTAAGTTCTTGTTCTGGTATGGCTTCAGTATTTGGATTTTGTGGTTGGGAGCGAGATCTTCTGAGAGTTAATGACTCAGAAGGGTCAAAGTCAGGTTCAAAATCATCAAAGGTTTGAGGTGTTGGGTTTTCAGATGGAGTTGGAATGGGAATAGATGTTGATACATCAGTTGAATCTAAAACAATTACAGAGGAAGGATTACCTCTTTTCTTAGGAGTCTGCTGAGATGATCCTTCTGTCACAGCTTTCCTCTTCTTTGTCTTCTTCAGAACAACCTCTGGTGCCTTCTGCTGAAGATCTTGAATATTCAGATTTGGTGTTGTACCATTAGCTTTGCAAGCATCCAGATATCTGAGTATGATAACAGGTTTAGAGTCAATTTCTGAGAACAATGGGAAGTCATCCAGAGGGACTCTTCTGCTGGAGATTGCATCAGCAGGAGTGACGCTGGGCTCCTTCTTGATATTCTCTATCAACTTCATTTTCTTCAGATTTTTGGCATTCATCTGCTTGCCAACAGTCGCTTCCAAGGAGCTGATCTCCTGAGCCTCAGTCAGATGATCAATCAGCCTATTCTCTGTCAGAATATCTGATATCAGTCTTCCTAAGGGTATCCAATCCCTTTTTGTTCGCTCCTTTTCTCTTGTTTCTTTGACACTTGTTCTGAGATGGTTGAACAGAAGATGAGCCAGATTTATCTTGACCTTCTGAGAGATGAAATAGATCAGAAACTGCTAATCAATATTAATGTAATCAGGAGAGATGGTAGGCTTCCTGTGGTTGAAACACCCCAAAATGATCTTGGCCCAAATTCTGGGTTTGTCCTTTAAGTCCTTTATCTTGCTGGAGGGAAGCCCCAGAGTAAAGATTTCCCTTGCAATTAGGGCAACATCTGCACACCTTTCTTCCATATCAATGCAACGAACACCACCACCACTGTACCCTATCAAACGTGCTATGAGGTCTTTAGTGATAACAATCTTCTTCCCCATGATGTAAGATGTAACTTGATGAGTTGAAGAAGAAGCGTGAATCCAGAATTCCTTTACCAGAATAGGAAATGTTGGACCCACCAGTCTGTCAAAATACCTTTCCCAGCCTTGAGCTTTAACCTCTTCAGATAAATCAAAACCATTATCTTTGAGACTATTGAAATCCACGATTAGTTCTGACGGAACCTCTAGGTTTTTGATTAGAGTGAGAAGCGTTATGTAGGGCTCTTGATATTGTTCAGATGAAACAGTTTTCTGGGAACCTGAAGAAGGAATGCTGGAAGAAGCCATGTTCACACGAAGGTTTTTGTAAAAAAAAGATTGAAAGGGTTTTGTGAATGCACGTTGAAATCAACAAGTATGAAGAGAGAATGATAATTACGGTAAAAGAGTGTGAGTGGTGCGAAGTGTGTTTAAATAGATTTCAAAAAAAAATTATGAAAACATAAACATAAAGAGAGAAATTAATAATGATTATTAGCATTTAATGATAGCTGATTTTAGGGGATTCAGAAAGATATTTGGAACGGTTACCCATGACATGTGTCTCAATGCATCCAATCAGCGCTTTTGCCTTTTCAGAAACGTGAACGCGTGTTCAGCCTCAGAAAATAGATGATGAATGGATGAAACTTGTTTGATTGAGTGAACAACACATTTCTATCCTTGAAATGAAGCGCTCAAATCTTCATGGATAGATTCTGATACAATGTGCACTTCTAAAGTTCTGAAAGAAGATTGATCAGAAGTTCACAGTAAAATAGACGAAGTTCTGAAGGTTAAGATATGGAATCAAAACAGTTTTATTTTGGGCAGAGCTTCATGATGAGATGTTTCAGAATGAAGTTGAACCTGTCTTCAGAAAGAGGTTTTGTAAAAATATCAGCCCATTGATGGTCTGTGTCAATAAATTTAAAATTTAAAATCCCTTTTTGAATATAGTCCCTAATAAAATGATGTTTTATTTCTATATGCTTAGCCCTAGAATGCAGAATTGGATTTTTACTAAGACAAATAGCAGAAGTATTGTCACAAAGGATAGGAGTGTTACTCTCAAATATCTGGAAGTCCTCAAGTTGACTTTTCATCCAGAGCATTTGCGTGCTGCATCCATCTGCTGCTATGTATTCAGCTTCTGCTATTGATAGAGCAATTGTGGATTGACTTTTGCTGGACCAAGAGATCAGATTTTCTCCCAGAAACTGGCAGCTTCCATAAGTACTTTTATGCTCTACTCTGTCTCCAGCAAATTCAGCATCACAATATCCTACTAAGCTGTAATCACTTGATTTTCTATAAAATAAACACAGATTATTAGTACCTTTCAGATACTTGAAAATTCGCTTAACAACTGTTAAGTGAGATTCTCTAGGATCTGATTGGAATCTAGCACAAATGCAAACGCTGAATAAAATATCAGGCCTTGAAGCCATCAGATATAGAAGAGAACCAATCATACCTCTGTAGACCTTCTGTTCTACCTTTTTACTTACCTCTTCTCTTTCCAGAATGCACGTGGGATGCATTGGAATCTTTGATGGCTTACATTCTGATAGATCAAATTTCTTCAGAAGTTCTCTGACATATTTGCTCTGATGAATGTAAGTTCCTTCTGGGGTCTGATTAATCTGAATTCCCAGAAAGAATTTCAGTTCCCCCATTAGGCTCATCTCAAATTTTGCTTGCATACATTTAGCAAACTTTCTTCCTAGAGAAGGTTTAGTAGATCCAAATATGATGTCATCAATATAAATCTGACATACTAAAATCATTCTTAACTGTCTTACAGAATAAGGTTGTGTCCACTTTCCCTCTGGTGAATTCCTTTTCTAACAAGAAGTTACTTAGTCTTTCATACCAAGCCCTGGGAGCTTGTTTCAGACCATACAATGACTTCTTTAGTTTGAAAACATATTCTGGATTTTTTTAACTTTCAAAACCAGGGGGTTGGTGCACATATACCTCTTCTTATATATAGCCATTTAAGAATGCACTCTTAACATCCATCTGAAACAGAGTGATGCCTTTATTAACAGCAAAAGAGATTAAGAGTCTGATAGATTCTAACCTGGCGACTGGAGAAATGGTTTTTGTATAGTCTATCCCCTCTTGCTGACTATAACCTTGTGCTACCAATCGTGCCTTGTTTCTGATGACTTCACCTTGTTTATTCAGTTTGTTTCTGAATACCCATTTTGTTCCAATGACGTTGAATCCTTTTGGTTTAGGAACTAGATCCCATACGTCATTTCTTGTGAATTGATTTAGCTCCTCTTGCATTGCTAGAATCCAGTCATTATCCAGAAGCACTTCATCAATTGTTTATGGTTCAATTAGAGAAACAAGTCCCATGAGGGATTCTTCAGAGTTTCTGAAGCTAGATCTTGTTCTGATTGGATCTTCCTTTCTTCCTAGGATTGTTTCTTCTGGGTGATTCATGATGCTTCTGGATAGTCTTTTCTGGAGTTGATCAACAGACGGTGCTGGATTGCTTGCAGTGCCTCTTTCTGATGTTGAGGGAGTGTCTCTTTTAAGAGCTTCTGATGACTTGTCTTCAGTACCTGTGAATTCAACTTCCATACCTGCAAGGAATTCATTATGCTTTGACTTTTGAGAGTTAAGCTTATCATCAAAATGTACACTGATTGATTTTTCCACAATCTGTGTTTCTGTATTGTATACTCTGTACCCTCTTGAGCGTTTAGAGTATCCTAACATAATACACTTTTGTGCTTTAGAGTCAAACTTGTTCAAATAATTTTTTTGTATTCAAAATAAAATAAATACATCCAAATGGATGAAAATAGGAAATGTTGGGCTTTCTGTTCTTCCACAATTCATATGGAGTCTTTTCCAGAATAGGTCTTATGGAGATTCTAGTCTGAATGTAATGCGCTGTGTTTATTGCCTCTGCCCAGAAGATCTTAGCAACGTTAGTCTCGTTGATCATGGTTCTGGCCATTTCTTGCAATGTTCTATTCTTTCGTTCTACAACTCCATTTTGCTGGGGAGTTCTAGGACAAGAGAAATCATGCAGAATGCCTTTGTCATTAAAGAATGACTCAAAATCTTTGTTTTCAAATTCTCCACCATGATCACTTCTGACTTTGACGATTCTAAGATCCTTTTCATTCTGAACTTGGTTGCAGAAGGTGACAAACACAGAGTGTGACTCGTCCTTGTGTCTTAAGAACTTTACCCATGTCCATCTGCTATAGTCATCTACGATTACTAACCCATACTTCTTGCCACTGACTGAAGCAGTTTTAACTGGTCCAAATAAGTCAATGTGCAGAAGTTCTAATGGCTTAGAGGTGGAAACAACGTTTTTAGATTTGAAAGCTGGTTTTGAAAACTTGCCTTTCTAACATGCTTCACACAGAGCATATGAATTGAACTTCAGGTTAGGAAGTCCTCTGACCAGATTGAGTTTGTTAATCTGAGATATTCTTCTCATACTAACATGTCCCAATCTTCTGTGCCAGATCCATTGCTCGTTGTTAACAGACAGAAGACACTTTACATTCTGACTCTTCAGTTCAGAAAGTTTTATTTTATAAATGTTGTTTCTCCTCTTTCCATTAAATAGGATAGTCCCATCTTTCTGACTAACAGCTTTGCATGAACTTTGATTAAAGATTATATCATAACTGTTATCACTTAATTGACTTATGGATAACAAATTATGCATTAATCCTTCTACTAATAAAACATTACTTATAGAGGGGAGATTTCCATTACCTACTATTCCAGAGCCAATGATCTTACCCCTCTGATTGCCTCCAAAGCCTACGTGGCCTCCAGGCTTAAGTTCCAGGCTTTGGAACATATTCCTTCTTCCCGTCATGTGTCGTGAGCAGCCAGAGTCCAGGTACCATGACTGGTGTTTTTGCTT
The DNA here is from genome assembly GCA_948472305.1 of Vicia faba. Lineage (NCBI taxonomy): Eukaryota > Viridiplantae > Streptophyta > Magnoliopsida > Fabales > Fabaceae > Vicia > Vicia faba. The sequence continues at coordinate 1,120,632,086 of OX451741.1, read as the reverse complement.
TGCTGCTAAAGATATCTGCAACATGTATTATTTTATCCTTAGGTACCCATATTTTCTTGGGTCCTGATTTGTTAGTTTTACCAAAACTCTGGTTGAATTTTGGTTTGACATAATAATGATTACTTGTGTATTTAATGTCATGTGTGTGCCCATATGTAAAGTGTGAATCAAGTGAAGTGAGTTTTATAACTAAATCCATGGCATTCTTTGGTGTAGGTACCTTACCTTGATATCCTATCCCTTTTCTGCCATTTCTGCTAACTCCATAGATCATTGAAGCCATTTTGCTTCTATCTATGTTTTTAGCTAGAAACTTCTGAAAGCTATGATCATACTCCTTGATGATCTCATCAACACTGCTGGGAGTTTCAGGGATTGTTTCCTTCTGAGAGTTTTGTAATAGATTTTCTAATTTTGAAATTTTATCTTTTAACTCAGAATTCTCCAATTTGAGACTCTCAGTCTTATCAGAGTCAGAAGCAAGATTCCTTTTCAGGTTTCTGAATTTGACTCTGATCTGCTGATATCTTTCCAGAATTTCATTAAGGCTTTCAGCTAGTTCAGCCTTAGTAAAGTTAATAGCAAAGTCAGGGAATACCTCTTCTGTATCTGATTCAGAGTCTGACTCAGAAGCTTCATTGTCTTCTGATATGTTTGCCATGAGAGCTATGTTTGCTCTTTCATCATCTGATTCTGAGTCAGCTTCAGATGTGTCAGAATCATCCCATGTGGCCATGAGACTTTTCTTCTTTTCCTTGCCAAACTTCTTTCTGGGCTTCTCCTTCTAAAGCTTTGGGCAGTCACTTTTGTAGTGCCCTTGTTTGTTACATTCATAGCAGATGATGTCTTTGTTGTTTGGCTTTCTGTTTCCTGAGGAACCTTCAGATCTTCTGTGTCCAGAGGATGATTCAGATTTTCTGTATCTGGAGAAGGATTCATTCTGATTATCTGATATTCTAGGATTCCTGAACTTCCTTTTCCTCTGCTTCCATAGTTGGTTCACCCTTCTGGAGAGGAGAGATAATTCATCTTCTTCTGATGAGGACCCATCAGAGGTTTCTTCCACAGCCTACAAAACTTTGGAGTCAGATTTTCTGTTAGATTTTAAAGCTAATGCCTTACCTTGCTTTTGAGGTTCATCTGCTTCTAGCTCTATCTCATGACTTCTGAGGGAGCTGACAAGTTCTTCCAGAGATATTTTGTTGAGATCCTTGGCTAGCTTAAGTGCTGTGACCATTGGCCTCCACTGTTTTGGAAAGCTTCTGATGATCTTCTTAACATGATCAGCAGTGGAATATCCTTTGTCAAAGACTTTTAGACCAGCAACCAGAATCTGAAATCTTGAAAACATTATTTCTATTGATTCACTTTATTCCATCTTGAATGGCTCATACTTCTGAATGAGTGCAAGGGCTTTGGTTTCTTTGACTTGAATGTTTCCTTCATGCGTCATTCTTAGAGAGTCAAACATATTCTTTGCAGTGTCTCTGTTTGATATCTTTTCATATTCTGAATAAGAGATTGCGTTGAGAAGAATTGTTCTGGCCTTGTGATGATTTCTGAAGTCACGCTTTTGCTGATCAGACATTGCTTTCCTGTCAATCTCCTGACCACTTACATTCACTGGGTGCGTGTATCCATCAGTAACCATGTCCCATAAATCAACATCATGGGCCAGAAAGAAGCTTTCAATTCTGTCTTTCCAGTAATCAAAGTTCTCTCCATCAAAGAATGGAGGTTTTCCGCTGAATCTGTCTCTTTCTTCATTGTTGTCATTGCTGATGTGTTGATTTGTTCCTGCCATTGTGTTTTTCTGACGCTGGATCTTGTACTGACACGGTTAAGTGTTATAAGCTCAGAACCAGGCGCTCTGATGCCAATTGAAGATGTGAAAAACACAAGAAGGGGAGTTGAATTGTAAAACTTTAAATCAAATGCAGAAAACACTGTATTTTTATCCTGGTTCGTTTAATCTCAAACTACTCCAGTCCACCCGTCAAGGTGATTTCTCCTCTCTCCAATGAGGTCTTAATCCACTATATTCAACTGAATACAACAACTACTTTAACAACTGTTAAAGCCTTCTTGAGTCTAACCACAGACCGGTTTATCTCAAGGAAATTCTCTTACAGATAAATGAACAAAGAGTGTGTTTGATGTTTTCTAACAAAACTATATATCACAACTGTGATAATACACAATATTAAGCTTCGAATGAACTAGACTGCTAATGCTATTGAGTAGGCGTGGTTGAAAGCTTTAGCAAATTGTATGAGTGAGTTCATTTTCATAGGCGTGTATGTGTGAAGGTTATTAACCTTTTCTTTTCTCACACAGTCTTGTTTAAATAGCCATGGAAGAGATACGTTGGTTGTCCATAAATCCATTTCAATGCTAATAACGTTCTTTCCTTTTTGAGAAGATCTTTGTCTTGGAATAAAGCCGTTGGTAATAAATCTGTCTTGAATGCTTAGCAACGATTCTGAGTGTTCTGCTAATGATAATCAGAATGTTCTTTGCTTTACCTTATGCTGACGCTTCTGAGTGCTGGTGACTTGGTAAAGATCTTGATCAGAGTCAGAGTATTTTGTGCGCAGATTCTGGTCATTAGGCTTCAACATATGATCTGGTAACTTCAGCATGTAGCACATGTTTGATCTTCTGATGCTGACATATCTTCTGATGCTGATGTTGATATTGATCTTTTGATGCTGATTCCATCAGAACTTCTGTAAATACACAACATAATTTTAAGTAGCATATGTGTCTTATATATCAATCTTACAATTTATTTATTCTTGTATTTTGTTATCATCAGAACTATAATTGAGGGTTGTAGAATCAAACTATGTTCTAACAGTTGGAACCCAGTGGGATTGTTCACATAGCTGTTTTGTTTTTCACAATTTGTGTAAATTCTATCTGCTCGACGGCGTTCTCTTACTAGGACATCAGCCTCTTGTACAAAAACGCCTATTTCCAGGCCAAACTTCAAAATCAATACAATTAATTTTCAAAGAAATTTCAAACTGTTTTTTCTTTATCTGTTTTGATTTGCAAAGAACGTCCAATGTTCATTTTTGATATATGCATTTTACATTAATTGTTGCTCATGAATATTTACATGCGAAACAAAAGACGATTACGGGTAACATCAGAAACAGGGGCAATAAAAATTGTCCAAACTATACAGTTGCTCAGTCCACTAGGTACAAAGGTAGATTTAGCTGAAGAATATGGCTAAGATACCTTCACTCCTCGTAGAGTAAGACAATAATGATAGCTCTCCCCAGCTGAGACTTGCAACTGTGAATGAATCGGTAATATTCTCCCCAAGTAGAGTTTATCTACCATCAGCACTAAAAAGGCTTGATACCCCAGGCAGTCTTAATGTTCCCCAACGGAATATAAGAATGTTCCCCGGCAGGGTACAAGGTATCCCCAATGGAGTTAAAATTTTCCTAGCGCAGTCTGAAAAAGCTTCCCAACTGAGTTGGGAGAATCATCCTCAGTAGACTCTGGAAGTTTATCCCCAGCGGAGTACAAAAATAAATCTCCCCATCCGAGTTCAAAGGATCATTCCCAGCAAAGCTCAAAGGATTATCCCCACAAAAGTCTAACAGGTTATCCCCAGTGAAGTAGCCACTGAGAGATCGTCCCTAGCGGAGTCCTTTCCTTTCATAAACAGGAATTCAATCCCCAATAGGATTCAATATCACCAGCGATGATAATTCATCCTGACGAAATTTATCAGTGGAATCTTCAGCAGAACATCTCTTCCCCACAAAGTAATCTCCTCATCGGTTTATTCCCCCAACGGAGTCATCCTCTCCTGTAGGTTTATTCTCTTCATTCGCCATCCCCAGCGGAAACGAAGAATCCAGCTCTATTCTTCAGCAGCTATCCGGGATTTATTTTCCCCAGCTAGAAACATTACATTTCCATACATCATGATACAGGCATATACGCATCATACCACACAATCTAATTTATTTTGAGAGCATCATTGCTTGATATATATCATGCATTTCATACAGCATGACATTGGATATGACTAACTCTTTACCTTTTCAGGGAAAGACGAATCAATAAACACCATTGACTACTTATATGACCTGGTAGTCCCCTCATAAACTACATCTATTGAGGGCTGTTTCAGCGGATTCCTCAGAAAGATATCACAAGACTTTCGTCTGGTTTAGTTAAATCGATTCTAAGATTTTTCTGATTCTTATCCAGTCAAAGTTAATCCAAGACCTTCTCTGGTTTAGTCAGATCGACGCTAAGATCTCCCTGATTCTTATTCCAGTTGAAGATATTCCAAGACTTTCGTCTTGTTCAGTTAAATCGATTCTAAGATTTTTCTGATTCTTATCCAGTCCAAGTTAATCCAAGACCTTCTCTGGTTCAGTCAGATCGATGCTAAGATCTCCCTGATTCTTATTCCAGTTGAAGATATTCCAAGACTTTCGTCTGGTTCAGTTAAATCAATTCTAAGATTTTTCTGATTCTTATCCAGTCAAAGTTAATCCAAGACCTTCTCTGGTTCAGTCAGATCGACGCTAAGATCTCCCTGATTTTTATTCTAGTTGAAGATATTCCAAGACTTTCTTCTGGTTCAGTTAAATCGATTCTAAGATTTTTCTGATTCTTATCCAGTCAAAGTTAATCCAAGACCTTCCCTAGTTCAGTCAGATCGACGCTAAGATCTCCCTGATTCTTATTCCAGTTGAAGATATTCTAAGACTTTCGTCCGGTTCAGTTAAATCGATTCTAAGATTTTTCTGATTCTTATCCAGTCAAAGTTAATCCAAGACCTTCTCTGGTTCAGTGAGATCGACGCTAAGATCTCCCTGATTCTTATTCCAGTTGAAGATATTCCAAGACTTTCATCTGGTTCAGTTAAATCGATTCTAAGATTTTTCTGATTCTTATCCAGTCAAAGTTAATCCAAGACTTTCGTCCGGTTCAGTTAAATCGATTCTAAGATTTTTATGATTCTTATCCAGTCAAAGTTAATCCAAGACCTTCTCTAGTTCAGTCAGATCAACGCTAAGATCTCCCTGATTCTTATTCCAGTTGAAGTTCAGACCTCCTATCAACAGTCTCCAAATGGCATCTGTAAGCCCATTTTCGACATCACCAGGCTGATACCACTTCATGCCAGTGCAAATTTCTGGGCACTCTAGTCTTCAATCATCTTCCACCTTCGGATCATGAAAGGCACGAAAGCCAAATAACATCCTCAGGTTTAAGAAGATTGAATAGGGGAAGCTGTTGTACCCAAAAATTTTCCCTTTCATATTTCTCAAAACATTGCAGGAAAAATCTCCAAGTTGCTCTAGTTTGCTCAAGAGTGGGTAAGACAAATAATCTCCTAATGCAGTCAACCCCAAATTAGGGTTTTGTGTTGCATCAAGATCCTTGAGTCAAAATGACCTCAAATGCTCCCTAATGTCCTAATATGTTCTCAAGGTCATCCATGTCAAATTTCAAGCCTTTCAGAGGAAGTTTGCCCAGTCAATTGCTCAAAGGGTCCAAAAATCGACTATGCTAGGGCAAAAGTCAACTATGACCCAAATACAGTCAAACCTCAAGATTTTTTGTCAACATTCTCATTTTGAAGTATATTTCATCATTTTATCAAGGGTTTATAATGGTTCATCAAGGATTGCTCAAAATTCATCAAGACTCAAAAGTTGCTAAATTAGGGTTTTGCAGGAAAAGTCAACTCAACTTTCAACAAGCATAACTTTCTCATACTTTATGAGCAATGACCCATCCAAAGCTCATTTTGAATAGGAAGAAATTTACTACAATCCATCTTCATACCCCAAGATCAGAAAATGCACTCACAAGAAGTTATAAATTTGGACATTATAGGTCATTTTTGAAAGTCAACAAAAACACCTTTTTTTCCAAAGCTTATAACTTGAGCATGGAATATCAAAATGAGATGAGACCAAAAGTTTTGGTTAGAGGACATCTCAAGATTTCTACAAAGTCAAAGAACACTTCCAAAAGTTCAAAATTGAAGAAGTTATGGATTGTTGAAGTTGGGCATTTTTACAAAATTGCCAAAAGTCAACTATCCCCAAAACTTAAAATTTTATCAAATGGGCCCATTCTTTTCCACTTGATTTGAACTTGCCACATTTCACACGTGTCCTAGCTTCAGCCTTGTGTCCATTCATCAATTTTATTATTTTATTTAATTTTTTATTGAATTATTTCATTTTTAATCAAATTAAATCAAATAAAATCCAAATATTGATTGCTTGATATCTTTTTGGCTATTTTAGGACTTAATCATCATCATGATCAACATCAAATTCGTATCTCACCATATCATGTACAAAAAGATGGATTTTTGACAAATTAGGCAAGCTTTCAAAAGTGAATCAAATCAAATCTCATGGCATTGATGTGGAAGGATTCAATACATATTTGTTAACCTAATGCATTCTATCATACATAAGGAAGCTATGAAGGGGTGAAAAACACAAGAAGGGGGGGTTGAATTGTAAAACTGAAATCTTAAAGCAATTGACAAGATATTTTTATCCTGGTTCGTTTGATCTCAAACTACTCCAGTCCACCCGTCAAGGTGATTTCGCCTCTCTCCAACGAGGTCTTAATTCACTATATTCAACTGAATATTACAGACTGCTTTAACAACTGCTAAAGCCTTCTTGATTCAAACCACAATCCGGTTTGTCAAGGCAACACTTTCTTACAAAGGTATAAAACAATGTGTGTGAATGTTTTCTACAAAACTTTATCACAACTGTGATGTATACACAAATGAAGCTTAGAATACTAGGTTGCTAAACACTAATGGAGTATCAGAGTTTGTGGTTTAGCAAAACTGGTAGATGAAGATTATTGTTCAGCTTTGTGCGTGTAGAGATTTGGAGAGCATTAGCCATTATAATCTTCGAAGCTTTGTTTATATAGCACTTGAGAAGATGAACGTTGAATGCAATATTCTTGATTCAATGCTAATAACAAGCTTTCCTTTTTGAGCAGATCTTGTCTGGAATGAGGCCGTTGGAATTGATTAGCTTTCAATGCACAGTACCGTTGCTTCTTCAATGCACGTTCTGGCTTGGCTCATTCTGATTCTGCTTCGCTGCTGATGAACTATTTTGTTTCTGTATCAGAGTGTTTACGCGCAGTTCTGTTCATCAAGCTTCAGCATGTACGTGAGTTGATCATCTGATCTTGACATTCTGATTCAGCAACTTCTGATGCTGGTGTATGAAATCAAATTCTGATGCTGAAGAAGTGATCTTGCTTATTTTAATCAGCGTATCTGCAAGTCAAAGCATAGTGATTTTAGGCAGCATATAGTTCAATCATGAAACATATAAATACTATATCTTTTCACTTTGTTATCATCAAAACTCAAATATAGGGTAGTAGATTCAAACATTGTTCTAACAATCTCCCCCTTTTTGATGATGACAAAAACTAGATATTTTAAATGAAAAATAACGTGAAAAGGTATCTGGGAAATGTTTCAGAGTTAAGAAGTAAGGAGAAATAAGAGTTAAGAGATACTCCCCCTGAGTTTGTTACTTCCCTTTGATATACGTGTTCTTCAGGATCAGATCTTTTTCTTTCTTTGAACATCAGATTATAAGAGTCTTTGACTTATCAGAGAGCAGAGCTGCAGAGCTTCAGAGCTTTTCTTGTCAGAGCTTTGCTTTGGATCAGAGTGTTAGGTCGAGTGTTAGGTCGATCAGAACTTTATATTTGATCAGAGCAACATGAGCTTCTACATTTTGGTCAGAGCTTCTAGTCTTCATAGTGTTCAGGAGCTTCCTTGTGCCTGTAGACTTTAAACAAAACAGAAAAAACATTTCAAGTAATAGAGTTAGAATGTTTGAGAATTTCTGTCTAGTTAGCCGTTATTGATTTTAAATATCATTCTTGTTCTCCCCCTTTTTGTCAGCAATCAAAAAGTGTTGGTGATGTGCTAAAACAGTTTAGATCAGAAAAACTAATTATATTAAAATAGTTCAGAATCAGAGCAAAAGAACATTACAAAAACATAGTCAAAACAGTACATCAGAAAATGAAGAAAACATGAAAAAGTTATGCATGAAAAAGATTTAAGGTTGAGGGGGCATGCGTGAGAACAGGCTTTCCAGCATTGCTTGAATCTTTTCAGAAGTTTCATTCTGCTTCTGAACCATGGTGACAACAGTGTCAATTTTGCTGTCCTGTACATCCATTCTTGCCTTCATTTTCTGATCATTGTCGTCCATCCGCTGCTGGAGACGCAAGTCATTCAGCCTTAATTCTTCCAGAGCCTGCCTGTCCAAGGCAGCTTGAGAACTTTCAGAAGGAGGAGGCTTCTCAGAACTTTCAGCGACATCTTCTGCTTGATTTTCTTCCTGAAGGGTCTTGTCTTCTTCTGATGGTTGCACCTGTGCAGCTTGCTGTTTCTCCAACCAAGGTTCACTGTCCAGAGGGAGCACAACTTCTTGAGGCAGCTGACTTTCAACTTCCTTCAGCAGCTTGCTGAAGTTCTGTTGAGCCTGCTCATAGTTGACGTCCTGCAGCTTGAGGGCTTCAGCACGTACCCATAATCTGAACTGTGACCAGAGCTGATCAGAAGCAGCTGGGTCAATTATCTCAGGACAGACTTGCTTCAAAGAAGCAATCCATTGCAGCATACCTGTTTCAAAATTCAAAATACCAGAGCCAACATCTGGTTGCTTTGGTTTGGGAATTGCAATTTTGTGTCTTAAATCAGCAAGACGTTCAAGACTTGTTAAGTCAATGAAAGTTCTGCTGGGGTTTTCAGAGGTTTGCTGAGAGGCTGTTTGTTTTGGAGGAAGAGTATCAGAATCAGAGTCAGATATTTCGATTGGAGTGGTAGGAGTTTTTGGAGGTGTTGATTCTAATGAGGATGGCAACTGGGGCCTGACAATAGTGGTTCCACATGGCAACTGGATTGCCAGCGGTGAAGGTTGAGGTGAGTGAGGGTCAGAATGATGAGGAGAAGGGGTTTCAGAATGGTGAAACTCTGTTTGTGGTGAAGGTGGATTATTTTCTGGTTGAGGAGGTGGAATCTCTGATTGCTCAGGGATCAGAGGTTCTTCTGTGAGTGGTTGTTGTTGTTGTGGTTCTGGTTCTGGTTGTTGTTCTTGTTGTGGTTCAGGTTGTGGTTCTGGTTGTGGAGGAGGAATATTTAGTGGTTCAGAATTTGGTTGAGCAGAAGCATGTTCACGCTCAATATCAGCTAGCACTCTATCAAGTGCTGGTGTTGTTGAAACAGTTGGTTGTTTGGGAATTTTAATTCTGGTTCTTCTGAGTAGTAAGGCCTCAGAAGGGTCTTCTGGTATGGTTTCATCAATGGTAGGGATTGGGATAGATATTCTGTGAGAGGTTTGAGGAGGGGCAGCAGATGTTGGAATAGTAGATGAAATTGAAATAGGGGCAGCAGATGAAATACCTCTTTTCTTTGGAGTCTGCTGAGACGATCCTTCTGCTGGTGCTTTCCTCTTCTTTGTCTTCTTCTGAGTCACTTCAGGTTGGGGTTGACTCAGATCTTTGATCTTCAGCTTTGAACCTGTATCTTCTGCCTTGTACGTATCTGGATACTTGAGAAACATATCAGATTTGGATTCCATTTCAGAAAATATTGGAAAATCACTCAGAGGCACTCTTCTGCTGGAGATATCAGCAGTTGAAGTAGCTCTGGGTTCCTTCTTAATATTTTCTATCAGCTTCATCTTTTTCAGGTTCTTAGCGTTCAGCGGTTTTCCAACAGTTGGTTCAATAGTGCTCAGCACCTGAGCTTCGCTTAGATACTCTATCAGCTTATTCTCTGTCAGAATATCTGATATGAGCCTTCCAAATGGTATCCAGTCCCTTTTGGTCCTTTCTTCTTCTCTTGTTTCTTTGACACTGGTCTTGAGATGGTTGAACAGGAAGTGTGCCAGATTGATCTTCACCCTCTGATCAATAAAGTAGATCAGAAATTGCTGATCCACGTTTATATAATCAGGAGAACTTGTTGGTTTCCTGTGATTGAAGCAGCCCAGAACAATCTTGGCCCATACTCTGCAGTGGTCCTTCAGATCCTTAATTTTGCTGCTGGGCATTCCAAGAGTGAAAATTCTGTTGGCTACCACACCTATATCAGGGCATCTTTCAGCCATGTCCACACAACGGACTCCACCACCACTTTGACCGATTAGCCTAGCAATGAGGTCTTCAGAAATCACTATCTTCTTTCCCATGACAGAAGAGATGACTAGATATTTGGAAACCTTGGCGTGAATCCAAAATTCCTTGACAAGCGCTGGGAATGTTGGTCCAACCAACCTATCGAAATACCTCTCCCACTTTTGAGCCCTAATTTCTTCAGTTAGGTCAAATCCATTATCCTTCAAACTTTCGAAGTCGACGATTAACTCAGAGAGAACTTCAAGATTCTTTACCGGTGTGAGAAGAGTTCTGAGGGGCACCTGATATTGCTCAGAAGTTTCTTTCTTCTGATTCCCTGCAGAAATGCTGGAGGATGCCATTGTTCTCACAAAAAAAAGGCTTTGAGAATGATTTGAGAGAAAAAGGTTTGTAGGAGATAAACTCAGAAATATGCAGAAAATACTTGAATGATTATGAGAAAGCGTAAAGAATAAGAATGAAGGATTAATGTGCTTAAATAGAGTTTTCAAAAATTATTTTGAAAAATTAAACGTTTTTAAGAGAGAGAAAAAAAAATAATGATTGCCATTAACAAGCGTGATTACTTTGCATTAAATGCTTGCTGATTTTGGGGGATTTTGAGAAAGATACTTAAAAACGGTTACCAGACATGTGTCTCAATGCACCCAATCAGCGCTTTGCCTTCTCAGAAGCGTGCACGCGTTCTGCTTCAGAGATTTGCTGATGATTGGATGACACTTGTTTGATGTAGTGATCAGCACGTCTGTCTTTGAGATTAGACTCTCAGATCTTTAGACTTGCATCTGATACAATCTGCATGTTCTATCTTTCTGAAAGGAGATTGATCAGAAGTTCACAGCAAAATAATTACATTCTGAAAGTAAATATATGGAATTAAAACATTTTCACTCTGGGCATACTTTCATGCTGAGATGTTTCAGAATGAAATTAAACCTATCTTTTGAAAGGGGTTTAGTAAAGATATCAGCCCATTGATGGTCTGTATCTATAAATTTTAAGTTTAAAATACCTTTCTGAATATAGTCCCTAATGAAGTGATGTTTTATTTCTATATGCTTAGCTCTAGAATGTAAAATAGGATTCTTACTTAAGCAAATAGCAGAAGTATTATCACAAAGAATAGGAATGTTACTCTCAAAAATCTGGAAGTCTTCAAGCTGACTTTTCATCCAGAGCATTTGTGTGCTACATCCTGCTGCTGCTATGTACTCAGCTTCTGCTGTTGACATAGCAATTGTTGATTGCCTTTTGCTGGACCACGAGATCAGATTTTCTCCCAGAAACTGGCAGCTTCCAGAAGTACTTTTACGTTCCACTCTGTCTCCAGCAAAATCAGCATCACAGTAGCCTACTAGGCTGTAATCACTAGATTTTCTATAAAACAAACCCAGATTAGTAGTACCTTTCAGATACTTGAAAATTCGCTTAACAGCTGTTAAGTGAGATTCTCTAGGATCTGATTGGAATCTAGCACAAATACATACGCTGAATAGGATATCAGGTCTTGAAGCTGTCAGATAAAGGAGAGAACCAATCATACCTCTGTAGACTTTCTGTTCTACACTTTTGCTTACCTCTTCTCTTTCCAGAATGCACGTGGGATGCATTGGAATCTTTGATGGCTTACATTCTGAGAGGTCAAATTTCTTCAGAAGATCTCTGATGTATTTGCTCTGATGAATGTAAGTTCCTTCTGGAGTTTGATTGATCTGAATTCCTAGAAAGAATTTCAGTTCCCCCATGAGGCTCATCTCAAATTCTGCCTGCATACACTTAGCAAATTTTCTTCCAAGAGAAGGATTAGTAGAACCAAAAATAATATCATCAACATAAATTTGACAGACTAAAATGTCACTCTTAACTGTTTTACAGAATAGAGTAGTGTCCACTTTCCCTCTGGTGAATTCATTTTCAAGCAGAAAGTTACTTAGCCTTTCATACCAAGCTCTGGGAGCTTGTTTCAGACCATACAGTGACTTTTTCAGTTTGAAAACATGTTCTGGATGTTTTGTATTTTCAAAACCTGGGGGTTGGTGAACATAAACTTCTTCTTCTATATAACCATTTAAGAATGCACTTTTGACATCCATCTGATACAGAGTGATGCCTCTATTAACAGCAAATGAGATTAAAATTCTGATAGATTCTAACCTGGCGACTGGGGAAAAGGTTTCTGTATAGTCTATCCCCTCTTGCTGACTATAACCTTGTGCAACCAGTCGTGCCTTGTTTCTGATGACTTCACCTTGTTCATTTAACTTGTTTCTGAACACCCATCTTGTTCCAATGACGTTGAATCCTTTTGGTCTGGGAACGAGATCCCATACGTCGTTTCTGGTGAATTGATTCAGCTCTTCTTGCATTGCCAGAATCCAGTCATTATCCAGAAGTGCTTCATCAATAGAAGAAGGTTCAATCAGAGACACAAGTCCCATAAGAGTTTCTTTAGAGTTTCTGAAGCTTGCTCTTGTTCTGATTGGATCTTCCTTTCTTCCTAGGATAGTCTCTTCTGGGTGATCCAAACTGCTTCTGGGTAGTCTCTTCTGAGGTTGATCAGCAGCAGTTGTAGGATTTCTAGCATTGCTTCGTTCAGACGTTGAAGGAATGTCTGTGTTGAGAGCTTCTGATGACTTGTCTTCAGAACCTGCAAATTCAATTTCTATACCTGCAAGATTTTCATTCTGCTTTGACTTTTCAGAGTCAAGCTTGTCATCAAAACGAACACTGATTGATTCTTCCACAATCTGTGTTTCTGTATTGTATACTCTGTACCCTCTTGAGCGTTCAGAGTATCCTAACATAATACACTTTTGTGCCTTAGAATCAAACTTGTTCAAATAATTCTTCGTATTCAATATAAAGCAAGTACATCCAAATGGATGAAAATACGAAATGTTGGGCTTTCTGTTCTTCCACAATTCATATGGAGTCTTTTCCAGAATAGGTCTTATTGAGATTTTATTCTGAATGTAGCACGCTGTGTTTATTGCCTCTGCCCAGAAAGTCTTAGCAACGTTTGTCTCATTGATCATGGTTCTGGCCATTTCTTGCAATGTTCTGTTCTTTCGTTCTACAACTCCATTTTGTTGGGGAGTTCTAGGACAAGAGAAATCATGCAGAATGCCTTTGTCATTAAAGAATGACTCAAAATCTTTATTTTCAAATTCTCCACCATGATCACTTCTGACTTTAACGATTCTAAGATCTTTTTCATTCTGAACTTGGTTACAGAAGGTAACAAACACAGAGTGTGACTCGTCCTTGTGTCTTAAGAACTTTACCCATGTCCATCTGCTATAGTCATCTACGATTACTAACCCATACTTCTTACCACTGACTGAAGCAGTTTTAACTGGTCCAAATAAGTCAATGTGCAGAAGTTCTAATGGCTTAGAGGTAGAAACAACATTTTTGGGTTTAAAAGAAGGTTTTGCAAATTTGCCTTTCTGACATGCTTCACACAGAGCATCTGAATTGAACTTCAAATTAGGAAGTCCTCTGACCAGATTGAGTTTGTTAATCTGAGATATTCTTCTCATGCTAACATGCCCCAATCTTCTGTGCCAGATCCACTGCTCGTTGTTAACAGACAGAAGACATTTTACGTTCTGACTCTTTAGTTCAGAAAGTTTGATTTTGTAAATGTTGTTTTTCCTCTTACCATTAAATAGGATAGTCCCATCTTTCTGACTAACAGCTTTACATGATTTTTGATTAAAGATTATATCATAACCGTTATCACTTAATTGACTTATGGATAACAGATTATGCATCAATCCATCTACTAGCAGAACATTATTAATAGAGGGAAGATTTCCATTACCTACAGTTCCAGAGCCAATAATCTTTCCCCTCTGATTGCCTCCAAAGCCAACGTGGCCTCCAGGCTTAAGTTCCAGGCTTTGGAACATATGCCTTCTTCCCGTCATGTGTCGTGAGCAGCCAGAGTCCAGGTACCATGACTGGTGTTTCTAACTTGCTGCTAAAGATATCTGCAACATGTATTATTTTATCCTTAGGTACCCAGATCTTCTTGGGTCCTGATTTGTTAGTTTTACCAAAACTCTGGTTGAATTTTGGTTTCACAGAGTGCTTACTGCTAGTATATTTGATGTCATGTGTGTGACCATACACAAAGTGTGAATTTAAAGGAGTGTGTTTAATGGTTAAATCCATGACATTCTTCGGTGTAGGAACCTTACCTAGGTATCCTATTCCTTTCCTGCCGTTTCTGCTAACTCCATAGATCATTGAAGCCATTCTGCTTCTATCTATGCTTTTAGCAAGGAACTTCTGGAAACTGTGATCATACTCCTTGATGATCTCATCAGCGTTGCTGGGAGTTTCAGAAATTGGTTCCTTCTGAGAGTTTTGTAAAGAGTTTTCTAATTTTGAAATTTTATCTCTCAGCTCAGAGTTTTCCAATTTGAGACTCTCAGACTTATTAGAGTCAGATTCAAGATTCCTTTTCAGGTCTCTGAATTTAGCTCTAATCTGCTGATAACGTTCCAGAATTTCATTGAGGCTTTCAGCAAGTTCAGCCTTTGTAAAATTAACAGCGAAGTTAGGGAATACCTCTTCTGTGTCTGATTCTGAGTCTGATTCAGAAGCTTCACTGTCATCTGGAATGTTAGCCATGAGCGCTATGTTTGCCCTTTCATCATCTGATTCTGAGTCAGCTTCAGACGAGTCAGAGTCATCCCATGTGGCCATGAGACTTTTCTTCTTCTCTCTTCCAAACTTCTTTTTGGGCTTTTCCCTCTGAAGCTTTGGGCAGTCACTCTTGTAGTGTCCTTGCTCATTGCACTCGTAGCAGATGATGTCTTTTGTATTTGGCTTCTTGCTACCGGAGGAGCCTTCAGATCTTCTGTATCCAGAGGAAGAATCTGTCCTTCTGTATCTGGAAGAAGACTCGTTCTGATCAGATCTTCTGGGATTCCTGAACTTCCTTTGTCTTTGCTTCCACAGTTGATTTACTCTTCTGGAGAGAAGGGAAAGTTCGTCTTCTTCTGATGAGGATCCATCAGATGTTTCTTCAACTGCCTGCAAAACTTTAGACTCAGATTTTCTGTTAGATTTTAAAGCTAAAGGCTTACCTTGCTTCTGAGGCTCGTCAGCTTCTAGCTCTATCTCATGACTTCTGAGGGAGCTTATAAGTTCCTCCAGAGTGATTTTGTTGAGATCTTTCGCTAGCTTCAGAGCAGTAACCATAGGCCTCCACTGCTTGGGTAAACTTCTGATTATCTTCTTGACATAGTCAGCAGTAGAGTATCCTTTGTCCAAAACTTTGAGACCAGCTACCAGAATCTGGAATCTAGAGAACATAGTTTCAATGGATTCAGATTCTTCCATTTTGAACGCCTCATACTTCTGAATGAGCGCCAGAGCTTTTGTTTCTTTGACTTGAACGTTGCCCTCATGCGTCATTCTGAGAGAATCAAAGATGTTCTTAGCTGTGTCTCTGTTGGAGATCTTTTCATACTCAGTATAGGAGATGGCACTGAGGAGGATGGTTCTGGCCTTATGGTGATTCTTGAAGTCACGCTTTTGTTGATCAGTCATTGATTTTCTATCAATCTTCTGACCAGTTGCATTCACAGGGTGCGTGTATCCATCTATCACCATATCCCACAGATCAGCATCATGTGCTAGAAAGAAGCTTTCAATTCTGTCTTTCCAGTAATCAAAGTTTTCTCCATCAAAAACTGGAGGTTTGCCGCTGAATCTGTCTCTGTCCTCATTGTTGTCATTGCTGAAATGAGAGTTGTTTCCTGCCATTGTGTTTTTCTGACGCTGGATCTTGTACTGACACGGTTAAGTGTTTTAGCTCAGAACTAGGCGCTCTGATGCCAATTGAAGGGGTGAAAAACATAAGAAGGGGGGGTTGAATTGTAAAACTGAAATCTTAAAGCAATTGACAAGATATTTTTATCCTGGTTCGTTTGATCTCAAACTACTCCAGTCCACCCGTCAAGGTGATTTCGCCTCTCTCCAACGAGGTCTTAATTCACTATATTCAACTGAATATTACAGACTGCTTTAACAACTGCTAAAGCCTTCTTGATTCAAACCACAATCCGGTTTGTCAAGGCAACACTTTCTTACAAAGGTATAAAACAATGTGTGTGAATGTTTTCTACAAAACTTTATCACAACTGTGATGTATACACAAATGAAGCTTAGAATACTAGGTTGCTAAACACTAATGGAGTATCAGAGTTTGTGGTTTAGCAAAACTGGTAGATGAAGATTATTGTTCAGCTTTGTGCGTGTAGAGATTTAGAGAGCATTAGCCATTATAATCTTCGAAGCTTTGTTTATATAGCACTTGAGAAGATGAACGTTGAATGCAATATTCTTGATTCAATGCTAATAACAAGCTTTCCTTTTTGAGCAGATCTTGTCTGGAATGAGGCCGTTGGAATTGATTAGCTTTCAATGCACAGTACCGTTGCTTCTTCAATGCACGTTCTGGCTTGGCTCATTCTGATTCTGCTTCGCTGCTGATGAACTATTTTGTTTCTGTATCAGAGTGTTTACGCGCAGTTCTGTTCATCAAGCTTCAGCATGTACGTGAGTTGATCATCTGATCTTGATATTCTGATTCAGCAACTTCTGATGCTGGTGTATGAAATCAAATTCTGATGCTGAAGAAGTGATCTTGCTTATTTTAATCAGCGTATCTGCAAGTCAGAGCATAGTGATTTTAGGCAGCATATAGTTCAATCATGAAACATATAAATACTATGTCTTTTCACTTTGTTATCATCAAAACTCAAATATAGGGTAGTAGATTCAAACATTGTTCTAACAAGCTAGAGGGCATGAAAACAAGGGTAGAGGCTGCAAGAACCAACCAAACAAAACTTGAAAAAAGTGGTAAAAAGTGTGAAACCAAAATCATACTTTGAGGCATTTTCAGAAGCAAAGCTTGACACAAATCAATTGCTGGAGGTTCACTGAGTCAGAACCAATCCCTAGAAAGCCTCCATACACGCTCAAACGCATTGTAAGTGTCACACGGTCGCCCTCTGAATTTGATTTCGTATTTCAAAATCCATGCATCATTACAAGAAATCAATGGTATATTTGTAACCACCAGATAATTTCCAAGCTTTCCATATTATTTGATTTCGTTTATCTGCTCTATGGTGCAAAACGCCATTGCTAGGGTTTTTCCTCTTGGATTAGGGTTTTTCATTACAGGTAAAATTAGCCCCATTAATGGCCATGGACGTGACTGGGAGAGGAAGGCGAATGCAACCATGGTCTTGGGAGGAGTTTACATGGCCTGAGGTGAATTTTGGGAACAACCTAGGCATTTAGCTGCGGATTTAAATCCACAGATAATTTATTTGCAGGCCCGAGGACAGGGACGACAACGTGTCTCCCTCTGATTGGACCTTTCAAATTTTCGCGCACTTTTTTTTTTATTTTCTGGCATATTAGCGCATTATCTCTTATTATTATTATTGCTTAATGTATTAACAACTAAAGCACATTGGCCTAGTGGAAGCAAGCATTGGCAGTCATGTACAGGACCTGGGTTCAAATCCCAGGTCCCCCATGTTATTTGTTATATTTTTCCTTCAGGTAATCCAGTGTAAATCTAGGCGTGAAGCTCATCATGTATCCTCAACTATCTGATGGCCAGATGGCCATAGGCCAAATCTGGTGATCCAGAGATGATGGTCTACCATGGACCAAGTTAAAAGGCACACATGGAATCCAAAAAGTCCACCAGGCCAGCGTGTTAATGGGCCTTGGAATTGCTATTCAGACCTCCAAAAACCAGGCCCATATACCTCTATCTCTCTATATTTTCATTTAGTTTATTTAATTGTTTTGTTATTATTTTTATTATTAACTAACCAATCAAATCTTTTTCTTTATAAAATTAAAACCAAAAAATATATTCTTTATCAAATTAAATTTCAGTATTTTATTTTTTATTAACAAATATTAATTTAATTAATTTAGGCCATTAATTAGGAATAACTTTAATATATTTTTCAATAATTAAAATTAACTTAGACATAATTAGGTTTTTATTAACATTGATCAATTTTATTTTTCTTTCTTTAAATAACACAAAAAAACCAAAAATATTTATTTTATTAATTAGTTTAATTAATTTAATTTAATAATCAATTTAGGATAGTTTATTTCTTAAAATTCAAAAAAAAAAAATAACAAAAATCTTTTCTTTAAATAACAAAGGGTCAAAACCCTAGAACTCGCACTCAATTTAATTTTCCGCACGCGATCCATTTTATTCAATATTGTATTTGTTCCCGGAATGTAATAGATAATTAGGACTATTTTTATCGCTTTATTTATTTTCCGCAATTAAATTTCAAAGGGTTGCTTTTGGCGATGTAAATACCTGATGCCTTGTAATTTAATTTCCGCAATTTATTTTCCGAAAATTATAATTGTTAGATGTTCGATAATAGGAATGCATGACAAGAATGAATGTTTAACCTAAAATCAACATAGATAACCATTGACATGTACAAAGATAAAATCAACTGAAAACGACACACTCGCACATGCGCACTCTTAGGGTACACCCCACTTGGTTGCCTTCGTACGCGGTCATTAAGTATAGGTCACTTTAGAGGTCGCCCTATTTTCCAAAGATCATAGTCGCCTCGAAACGGTTGCCTCGGATATTGTTGCCTCAAAACAAATGATCTAAGACATTAGGGTTACTTCTAAGGCGTCCTAACATTGCTTTTAGTGACCGTAAGTCCCTAATTTGAATTGACCCTTAAACTCCAACGACGGTGCTACCTACTCATTCATAGTAGGATAACATTGTCTAAAGGACATTAGCATAGAACTATTCCTTTTTCGAGTAGGTAGATGGTTCTTAAGTACTTTCTCTTTCAAAAAAAACAAAAAAAAACTTTTCACACTTACTCTTTTCAAACGAAGTTTCAAAACAAAAACTTTTTCAAACCCACAAGCACAAATAAAAGAAATTTTAAAAACAATATGAGCAAGTACCTAAGAGCCCGTGGATAACCACGGATAGAAAGGGTGCTAACACCTTCCCTTTCTATAATCTACCCCCCGAACTCGAGAAATATCTCGAACAAAGGAATTTTTCTGTGCTTTTTTCCTTTCCTTGTTGGATAAAATAAAAGTCGGTGGCGACTCTTGCTTACCGCGACATTTTGCGAAAACAAACGCAAAACACAAACCAGCATTCCAAAAAAACAATCAGTTATTTCCCATTGTATCACAACTGGCAATAAACACTTACATGATTAAATGATAATTGTTGATAAATGGTGTGTTGATAACCCGTTGTTGTGAATTGATGATGTTGTAAAGGTGTGAGTATAACATGAAGATATGAAGATGTGTGATGTCTTGCTTATGTGCATATTTACTATGTCTATTCCTTATGTCTTATATAATGATCGTGATTTACTCACCGTTTCTGCTTGAATGTTACCTCCACGTGGTTAACACACATATGATCGAGAATAACTGTAGAGGCATTAAAGTATAGCTTCAGAGTGTGTTATTTGATTTTTTTGAATAAAGGGAGTCTTGCTCTGATATGTAACATCAGGGTTGGGATCGAATGATTGGAACTTATGTTCTTTGTTTTGTTTTAGGATGTTGAGTAGCCCTACATGGTACTCGAGATGTTTTTATTTATAAGTATGAGTTATGAAGCATGACTAAATTTTATGAAGTATTATAATAAAGTGTTTTAAACAATGATTTCCGCTGTAATGATTTGAAGAACTAAATGTTGAATCTATCTTGTTAAATAGTTTGAAAAACCCGTGTTATGGTGCAGGAAGTATTGTTATGATGTTTTATATGAAGATGTGAGACCCTTGTTGGTGATATACTCTAATTTATTTATTAAGATAATTTCAAATATTCTTTGGGGTGTAGGAGGGTGCTACATTAGTGGTATCAGAACAAGTTGGTTCATCCAGCCAAATTATTGAGTCTGTAGTGAGTGGAAGTGGAATATTGTCGAGATAGCTTCTAACCATTGTGACTGTTATTGATGTGAAACATAGAAATGGCTAGAAGGAACAATGTTGCACTTGTTTTTGCTTTGCAGGTTGTTGCTTAAGTTGTGCAACATCAGCCTAATGATGGATCCCGTGTTTTGAAGATGTTCCAGAGGAATCATCCTCCTGTTTTCAAGAGAAGGTTCGATCCTGATAGAGCATAAGTCTGGATCAAAGAGATTGAGAGAATCTTATGAGTGATGTATTGCTTAGAGGCGCAGAAGGTGCAATTTGGTATGCATCAACTGACAGAGGAAACTGATGACTGGTGGGTTGGTACTCATCAGAGGCTGACAACACTAGGTGAAGCGATTTCTTGGGCTGTGTTCAGCATGGAATTTATGAGGAATTATTTTCCTGAGCATGTGCATGAGAAGAAAGAGATTGAGTTTCTGGAGTTGAAACAAGGAAGTTTTACTATGATGGAGTATGCTTCAAAGTTTGTGGAACTAGCAAAGTTTTATCCGCTTTACAGTGAAGCAACAATTGAGTTCTCAAAGTGTATCAAGTTTAAGAATGATTTACATCCGGAGATCAAGCGGGCGATTGGGTATTAGCAGATCCGTGTGTTTTCAGAATTGGTGGACAGCTGCAGAATCTATGAAGAGGACAACAAACTCATTCAGCACACTATAAGAGTTTGAACGAGAAAAGAGGAAGGCAATATCAAGATCGTAAGAAGCCTTATGATGCCCCAGATGATAAAGGGAAACATAAGGCTTATTATGGAAAGAAGACAAGTGGGGGAGGAGCTCCCACTTCTATCAAGTGCTATAGGAATGGTGAACAAGGTCATCGATCCAATGAATGTGAGAATAAGGTACTGAGATGCTACAAGTGTGGTAAGTTCGATCGTTGTGCTCCTGAATACAAGAATGATGGTCCGAATTGTTTCAATTGTGGGGGGTAGGGTCATATTAGTACTCAATGTCAATGAATCCTTATAGAATATCGACTTCAGAGCTGAGCGAGTTGAAGAAACAACTGGAGAATATACTTGAGAGAAGTTCGTTCGACTGAGTGTTTCATCGTGGAGTTCTCTTGTGTTACTAGTTAAGAAGAAAAATGGAAGTATGAGGTTGTGTGTAGATTACAGACAGCTGAATAAAGATACAATTAAGAATAAGTATCCACTACCGATGATCGATGATTTGATGGATCAGTTGGTGGGTGCTTGTGTTTTTAGAAAGATTGACTTAAGGTCAAGTTATCATCAAATCCGAGTTAAACTAGATGATATTTTGAAGATAGATTTCTGAACAAGGTATGGTCATTATGGATACAATGTCATATCATTTGGTGTATCTAATGCGATAGGTGTTTTTATGGAGTATATGAACATAAATTTTCATTCATATTTGGATAAGTGTGTTGTAGTTTTTATTGATGATATTCTGATCTATTCTAAGACGCAAGAAGAGCATGTTGAGCATTTGTAAATGGTGTTGCAAGTGTTAAAGGAAAAGCAGTTGTATGCAAAGTTGTCAAAGTGTGAATTTTGGCTAAAGGAAGTTAGTTTTCTTGGTCATGTGATTTCTAGTGGTGGGATTGATGTGGATCTTTCTAAAGTTGATGATGTATTGCAATGGGAGGCTCTGAAGTCTGCAACCGAGTTTTGAAGTTTTCTTGGTTTGGCAGGTTACTATCGAAGGTTCATTGAAGGATTTTATAAGTTGGCTTTTCCGTTGACTCAATTTACTCGAAAGGGTCAAGCTTATGTGTGGGATACTCCGTGCGAAGAAAGCTTTGTAGAATTAAAGAAGAGGTTGATGACTGCTCCAATATTAATTTTTCCTAATTCGAGTGAGTCTTTTGTGGTATATTACGATGCGTCTAAGATGGGACTTGGTGGTGTGCTAATGTATAATGGGAAAGTTGTTGCTTATGCTTCTAGGCAACTCAGAGTTCATGAAAGGAATTATCCTACACATGACTTAGAGCTAGAAACTATGGTGTCTGTATTGAAAATTTGGAGGCATTGCCTTTTTGGTTCTAAATTCGAAGTGTTCAGTGACAACAAGAGTTTGAAGTACTTGTTTGACCAGAAAGAATTGAATTGAGACAAATAAGGTGGCTTGAATTATTGAAATACTATGACTTTGATTTGAGTTACCATCCTGGTAAGGCGAATGTAGTTGCTGATGAATTGAGTAGGAAGTCGCTGCATATGTTGATGCTTATGGTTCGAGAGTTAGAGATGATCGAACAATTTAGAGATATAAGCTTAGTGTGTGAAGAGAATTCTAAAAGTGTGAAGTTAGGAATGTTGAAACTGACTAGTGGTATAATAGAATAAATCCAAGAAGGTAACAATTCTGATTTGAGGTTAGTTGATCAATTAACTTTGATTAACCAAGGTAAAAGAGATAAGTTTAGAATTGATAAGAATGGTGTAATGAGATTTGGCGATAGAGTGTGTGTTCCCGATATTCCATAGCTTAAGAAGAGTATCCTTGAGGAAGGACATAGAAGTGGGTTGAGTATTCATCCTGGTGCTACGAAGATGTATCAAGATTTGAAGAAGTTATTCTGGTGGCCTGGTATGAAAAAGGAAGTTTCCAAATTTGTTTATGCTTGCTTGACTTGTCAGAAGTCAAAGGTTGAGCATCAGAAGCCAACGGGTCTTATGCAACCGTTAAGTATTCCAGAATGGAAGTGGGACAATGTTTCTATGGATTTTGTGTCGGGTTTGTCGAAGACGACTAAAGGAAATGATTCGATTTGGGTGATTGTGGATAGAATGACTAATTCATCTCATTTCTTACCGATGAAGATCAATCATCCTATGGAGAAGTTAACTGAGATGTATATTGTAAAAATTGTGAAATTGCAAGGAGTACCTTCGAGTATCGTGTCGAATTGAGATTTGAGGTTTACGTCAAAATCTTGGACATGTTTGTAGAATTCCTTTGGTGCTAAGTTGAGCTTGAGTTTCGTATATCATCCTCAGACGGATGGACAGACGGAAAGAACTATTCAGTCTTTAGAAGATTTACTGAGGGCTTGTATGCTAGAATAAGGAGGAGCTTGAGATAGTCATTTTCCATTGATTAATTTACTTATAATAACAGTTTCAATTATAGTATTGGGATGGCACCATATGAAGCATTGTATGGTAGGAGGTGTAGGACTCTATTGTGTTGGTATGAGTCAGGCGAGAGTGTCGTACTCGTACCTGAAGTTGTACAAGAGACAACTGGAAAGATAAATGTGATCCAAGATAAGATGAAAGCTTCTCAAAGTCATCAGAAGAGTTACCATGATAAGAGGAGAAAGGATATTGAGTTCCAAGTAGATGATCATGTGTTCTTGAGAGTTACTCTGGTAACCGGTGTTGGTAGGGCTTTGAAGTCGAGAAAACTTACATCGTGTTTTATTGGTTCGTATTAGATATCAGAGAAGATAGGTGAGATGGCTTATCAGATTACCTTGCCGCCTTCACTTGCAAATATACATGATGTGTTTCATGTCTCTCAGTTGAGAAAGTATATTTCGAATCTCTCACATGTAATTCAAATGGATGATGTACAGGTGAAAGATAACCTGACTGTTGCGACATTACAATTGCAAATAGAAGGTCAGGAAGTGAAGCAATTGCGAGGCAAGGACATTAACTTAGTGAAGGTATTATGGGGCGGACGAGCTGGTGAGAGTTAGACTTGGGAACGCGGGGATCAGATGAGAGAGTCTCATCCGAACTTGTTTCGGCCAAGTAATTTTCGAGGGTAAAATTCTTTTAAGTGGGAGAGAGTTGTAACACCCTGAATTCTAGATTAATTATTATCTAATTAATTTAGCATGATTATATGAGTCCTTGTAAAGTGTTTGATATATTGTTTACTGTGGAAAATGGTAAACAACCGCTGGTCCTCCCAGAGTCCTAAACTGAGGGTAACTTGCAAGATCGACCAGTTGATCTCAAGACACATGCTAAGAGTTTTTACTATCACACCTATTCCATAGAAATATTAGTCAAGGGAGATGGTTTTCTTTTGACTGAGGGAATAGGTGTAATGGTTTTCCACACTATGATTTGATCTATTGACTGGTGACTCGTGATCGATAGAAGATATTCGTACGAAAGTGAGACTTACTAAACTAACTAACTGGTGACTTGTGACCAATAGATAGTGTCGAATAGTTTATGTGAAATAGAAGATAACGTATAGATCTTGCTCGAGAGTAAATAAAAAGCAGATAAAGTACTCAAAAGATATAATTGAAAGTTAAAGGATTTGCATTGAAATAAAATGGTGATTCACGTACATCAAGCACTTTTCGCTCTTGATTTCCTAACGCTCGGAATGACAGAGTTTGACAAGTGATTTAAGAGTACAAGTGAACACCCACAAACTATACTAAATCTTCTTATTTATAGTGTTTACAATGTAACTACCTAGATAAAATCTACGGCTAATATTAACATCTTGAGGTAACTGCTTCACTAGATGTTGCCACTTATTTGGCGCTCAAACACATCATGGATTGCTGGTAACTGCTCATGATTTTGAAGTTCCACCTATTTGGCGCTTAAATACATCGTGGATTGCTGGTAAACGCCCATGATTCCTCTAAACCTCTTGAACGTAAACCGCTTCTGCCTTGCTTCGACACTTTCTTTCTGGAAAAGAATAACCATATTTCCTCTAAGTCCAAGAAACCCTTTTTTGTCGACTAAAACCATTTTCGACCAAATCCTTGTCTTTCACCCTTTGGTCGACTAAACCAATTTTGACCTCTTTACACATGTTCTTTTATTTCTTTCTAGTCGACATTGTTTAGTTTCAGAAGTTTCAGTGTGACTCCTTTTAAGCGTTAACTCTAACTCAATAAAACCATCTTTTCAAACATGGCCCCCGTTTCCCAGAAAACCCTTACTTTGGAGGACGACTCTTAACTTATGAGGATATCTTCATTTACTACACGTACTTGAATACCTTAAGATTTTCCAAGGTAACAAAATGACCCTAGAGATGCCATTTTCAAATTTCGACTAATATGAGATAATGACATCTTTGAAGCGTCGGTTTCACCATTTGACCAAGTCGTTTCCATTTCTCTAAAAGTGAATATTACTATTTTGTCTTTTCCGTGACGTCATGTAATCATGGTAGCGTATCACGCTTTTCAGTTTCGAGACGTGTGACATTAATTTTTGCCATCATTTCACTTTTCGTGGGAAACATGGTCCACTAACTCACGTTGATCTTGCAGCACGCGTCCCACAAACTGACGTGATTTGAACTTGAGAAATCACAAAATATTTTCCCATTATGTCCTCCTTCCTCAGGGTCTATAAATACCCTTATTTCTCATTTTTTCTATTTTTCTTCACTTCTTCAACCCTTGCTTTTAGAGAAAACCCAGAAACTACACACTTCATCATTGTTCTTCATCTTCATCCTCCTTCAAACCTTTTACAATGGCGAATGTTAAAAATAAAACTTCCTCTCCATCAATCGCTCTTCAACTGCGCCTTATTGACAATAAAGCTTATATGCCGGAACCTCCATTTGCTGAGGAGAAAGCCAAAATCTGGCAATCTCAGGTACTTATCCCTTTCTCCAAACCCTATATCACTTAAATATATTGAGAGGAACTTTAGAATCACTCCACCTCCGCGTTGCCCTAAATTTCGTGCTTGGATGACACATTTAGAAACTGCCAAAGGAAACCAATGGAAAAGGATGGGTATTTATACCCTGCTATAACTTTCTCGATGTGGTCAACCTTATTCTAGTGGCATGCTCTTAGCTGCCATACATTTCTGGGAGGGATCGACCAACACCTTTCATACTAAATGTGGTACGATCACTCCTACCCTGTTCGAAGTTGTTGCCATCACAGGGCTAAAACCATCTGGCACAATTTTCAACTATAGAGATGCTGAACCTGTGCCACTAAGGTTCGATGTGGGTGAAGTTGGAAAACCAACATATAATAATTTCATCGACCATCGTGCTCAAACCTCTGGTCCTGTAACTGATGAAGAGCATGTGGCATTTCTAACCTTATGGCTGTCTCGCTTTGTTTTTTGTTCCAAGTCGATGCAGGTGGCCAAAAAATTGTCTTATCTGGCTACCCAATTGCATATGGGTGAGAATGTTACTTTAGGCCAGCTGATTTTGGCCTCTCTTTATAAAGCTTTGACTGATGCTGCTAACCAAATAAAGCGTTTTGACCCTAATAATCCAACGAAAAAGAACGTCTTAGTCCACGGTCCTTTTTGGCTCTTGCAACTATAGTTGAATGCCACCTTCTTTGAGGAGATTAATCCCTTTAGAAAGATAAATATCTTTACGCCCTTCATTTTGGGAACATCAAATTTCCTCCTTTGCCATCCAGCCCTTTGGCCTTGGCCTTTGGCCCACCTATTCCTGATTGGTGGTATCGCTCTATACCGGACATGCAAAATGCCTATAAGAAAAAGGTCGACAGAGTAGTACCGACGAAGTATTACCTACCTAACTATTCAGGGCATCTTCATTATAATCTCCGATATGTTAGAGTACTTTCGACTACACAAATCGGTAACGATTTATGGAAAGCTTACCCCCCCCCCCCCGCTTATTTTAATTTGGTTGCTTATCTGATTGTTTTACACTTGTCTTACATCTATACCAATAGATCAGGTGGGTGTCGTTCCTGTCGGTAAACAAAAACCTTCGACGCATCAGGTTTAAACTTCAACCTTCTGCCAACTATCATTCTTGATTTGGCATATATGGCTTAGCTTGATTTTTGTAGATCATTCTTGGCCACACACCCTCCGACGATGAACCCATTTCTTCTTCACTCAAGAAGGCTTCTTCGGTGGGTGTATTTATATACTTCTTGTTTCTATGTCATTTATTCCCTAAACCTGTATTAATATTTTCCTTGTTTGCCAGAGTAAAAAACGCTCAGCGGATTTGGCTACTCCCTCTGACAAATCCAAAAGGTCCAAGAAGGACAAAGAGAACACTTCTGAGAAGGATAAGGTATATTCTGTCGATTCAAAACTTCCATTATCGACTAACACAATTGCTTCAACTTATATCTTTTTCTAATACTTAGCCATCACCTGATGTTCAACCCTCTCAACACTCCCATAAATCCAAAAGCCATAAGAGGAAAAAATATTCCTCTACTGAAGGAGAGTTGGCGAAAAATAAGAAGAAGACAAAGGTACCTGTATCCCAGGGTGCTGAAGCAAAGGTTGGCTTGAAACTTTTTGATGAAACAGAGGAGCCAACTGATGTCGAAATTCCTCTTGTTACAAGAAGGAGACACAACGTGGTCTTGGTTGAAAATTTTGAAGCCACCTTAGAATTAGGCGCTGACACCATTGTGATTGACACAACCCTGGTTAATCCGACTCGCGCTCCTAGGATTGATGAAGTTCAAAACCCAATAAGAGACACTACTGATGTTTCAGCTAAGGATGAGTCTATCGATCTTAATCTGTCGACACAGGTACTAGCTGGTTGTTTTCAAGTTTCTTTCGTTTTTTTGTTTGTTGAATTTGTTTTGGATAATACCTTTTCTTGATTTCTTTAGGTTAATATCTCCGGTAAACAACAACGTGTACCTGAGTATACCCCTTTGTCAGAAGCTTCTTCTCCTCACCATCATGAGAATCTTGACATTGCTGATGGTGAGTTATTCGACCTGACTATTCTGGCTACTCTTAGTGACTCTGACTCAGTCACTAGTCCTGCCAAACATAAGGGTTATAGTTCGACTAGTTCTGATTCTATCCTTTCAGATTCCCTGTAGGGTTCAGAAGCAAATAAAAATGTCACCACCTCCCGAATTCTGCCCCCTCCCGAAAACACGCAAGGCGCACCTATCGTTTCTTCTAGGAGAGCAAAGGTCGACTCACCCACTAAACTAAAACACATGGGAGTCAATCCTTTTAGTCTAGAAGAAATTGCTAGGTTACATCGCTTTATGAGTTCTCGCACTCTTTCTTCTGACTCCAGCCCACCTCAAGCACATAATGACAAGATGAGTCCTGAAGCAGTTAAAGCAAAAATTCTAATGACAAAAATTCGAACTCATGCTTTGAATCCCGATCTTCCTCATCTGCTCCATTCTGATCCAACTCTTAGCCCAGAACTCTCAGACGCTCTTACTCAAATGAAAGAGCTCAATATGTCTGAATCAGCTAGGTTGATGATAACGACATATGAGAAAATTTTCATTCCTCTATGCAAAAATGTTGAAAGTATTCGTGCAAAAGAGGAAGCGGTTGAGTCGAAGAAAGCCTTCTTGAAAGAGAATTTGGATATGGCGGTGCAAGTTACTAAAGAAATTAATGGTTTGTTGGCAATGATTGAAGAGAAGAAACAGGAACTGGTTCCCAAACGAAATAGAGCTGCTGAAATACGTGACTAAATTACTTCTCTCTACAAGGAATTAGAATTGATTGCCAAGAAAGAGGAAGAGATTAATAATGTGATTAATCAAACCCAAGCAAAAGCTGAGCAAATGGTTTTGGGCACCGTGGATGTAAGTGATGCAATTTCTTTTGTCGAAACATAGCTTGAAACTCTTAAGACTCAGGCATAAGGTTTTGAATATCAGGCCACAAACCTCCAGGGTGAACTGTGGTCATTCCAAGCCAAATTTAAGCATTTTTAATCATTGTACCAACAATATTGTAATTTCTTTATGGCTTTAAGCCAAATTTTTAACGAAACCTTTCTTTGTTTGTTTTATATGTATCTTCCACGTTTTATGCGTGTTTTGAATTTGCTGGTCTCAACAAAATTTTACCAGCTTGTTGGTTCGATGAATACTTATTCCGTCGAGATTTTGATTTCTTGAAGAATGGGCTTATACTTTTTTAAGTACTTTCCATTTACCCTTAAGATCCGTCGATCTGGGTCTAACTCCTCAAGCTCATAGGCATTATTTAAAAAAACTTGTATCACCTTAAAAGGTCCTTCCCAATTTGGGGACCATTTCCCTAAGAGTCTATCACTTTTGTCCATAGGTAATATCACTTTCCATACTAGATCATCGACAGCAAATACTTTATCCTTTACTTTTTTATTATAAGCTCTAGCAACTCTTTCTTTCTGTCTTATTAACAAATCAAGGGCCAACATCCTTTCTTCATTTATGTCGACAAGCTCATCTGTCATCATATTCCAGTAATCCTCAAATGGTATTTCATGCTGTCTTTGGATTCTTATTGATTGAACATGTATCTCCACTGGTAACATTGCATCATGCCCATATGCAAGTCAAAATGGATTAGTTCCTGTTGCTTCCTTAGGGGAAGTTCTACATGCCCATAAGGCTTGATCCAGTGTTTTATGCCAATTCCTTGGCTTCTTTCCTACATGCTTCTTAATTAGGCTAATTATTACTTTATTGGCAGCTTCGACTTAGACATTTGCTTGAGCATAGTAAGGAGTAGAAGTTAACAATTTAATTCCAACTTCTTGCGTAAATTCTTGCATTTTTCGTCCAGTAAACTCTGATCTTTGGTCGGTCTTAATTGTTTATGGAATTCCAAACCGACAGATGATGTGATTTTTTATAAAATCAATAACAACTTCTTGGTCGACATTAGTTAAAGCTACTTCCTCGACCCATTTTTTAAAGTAATCAATACCGACTAAAATATATCTTTGATGTTTTGATGATGCTGGTTTTATTTCTCCAATCACATCTAAAGCCCATCCTTTTAATGGCCAGGGATTTATAACTGCATGTAATTCACTTTCGGGGACATGTTGTATGCCCCCATGCATTTGGCATTCTCGACAACCTTTAGCAAATTCGATGCAATCTTTTAACATTGAAGGCTAATAGACGCTTGAACGCACCAAAATCCATTTCATTTTGTGTCCTACTTGATGTGCATCACATGCTCCACTATGCACACTTGACACTGCCATGTATGCCTCACTTTCTCCAAGGCATTTTAACAAAACTCCTTCAGCAGTTTTCTTAAATAATTTGTTCTCTATAAAAACGTAACCGAGAGCACGATACTTGATCTTACGATCTGTCGACCTCGTGGGGATACGTAGATAGTCAACCAATGTCTTTCTCCAGTCATTCTCTTGTCCATTGTCAATGGTTAAAATTTGAAAAATTTCGGCATCTATAGCCCCTAACTTTACGATCGACAAATCTGAAGGGGATAACAAAGTTTCTCAAACTTTCTCTCTTACTTGGGTAAGTTATTCATTTTGATCTCTCTTGTATCCCGAGGCTTCTTGTGCTAGGTCATTAGCCTTTTCGTTCTCTCTTCGAGGTATGTGTCGAATACTTACTTGCTCAAATTGTTTTAACAATCTGATGGTAATCACAAAATACATGATTAAATTTTCTTTAACACATTTGTACTCCTTTGATACTTGTTTAATCACTAATTCAGAGTCTCCCATAATTTCGACGTTCCTTGCCCCCAAATCTAGCAGTAGTTCAAGTCCTGTTATTAAAGACTCGTATTCTGCTTCATTATTTGTGCACATACCATTGATTTTATACTTGAACTCTGATGGAATTCCATTGGGAGAAATTATAAGTCCTCTTATTCCAACTCCATTCTTATGGCTAGAACCATCAAATTATAATTCCCATGGAACTAAATCTACATAATTTTAAGGTATACCAACCATTGAATGGTCGACCAAAAAATATGCCACTACTTGTCCTTTCATTGCTTTTAAGGGCATGTAAGTCAGAGAATACTATGTTAATGCTAAAGCCCATTTACCAATTCGACTATGTAAAATTGGTTTGGATAACATGTGCTTAATAATATCAAAATGAGAAGATACATACACATCAACAGGCTTTATATATTGCTCTAGTTTAATACAAGAGAAATACAAGCAAAGGAATAGTTTTTCTATATCACTATACCTAGTCTCAGAATTATTTAGCATTTGACTAAGATGATACACAAGTCTCTCCACACCTTTTTCGTCCTGTTGGACTAACATACTACCTATAGTCACATCTGAGGCTGCAATATATAACCTCATAGGCCTATGTCTAACAGGAGATGCCAATATTGGAGGCTTTACTAAGTATTCTTTGATTTTGTCGAAATCCTCTTGATGCTCCTCTTGCCAAACGAAATCTTCATTATTTAGTCGAAGTAGTGGTGAAAATACTTTGGTTTTTCCACTTAAGTCAGATATGAACCTCCTTAGGAAATTTATCTTGCCCAACAAAGACTGAAGTTCCTTTTTGGTCGACGGTGGTTTGATGTCCATGATGGCTTTGGTCTTACTTTGATTTACTTCTATGTCTTTTTAATGCACCACAAAGCCAAGAAAATCATTTTCCTGCACACAATAATCACATTTTAATGGATTCATTTTTAATCCATGTTTTCTCATCCTTTCGAAGGTGTTGCAGATGGGTTGGTTTACTGTTCGACTTTATTACAATATCATCAATGTAAACTTGCATGAAATCTTCAACAAAATCATGGAACATAGAATTTATTACCCTCTGATATGTCGCTCCGGAATTTTTTAAACCGAATGGCATGACAACTCATTCATAGGTTCCCAGTGCCCCAGGGCAGCGAAACACCGTCTTCGAAACATCTTCGTCTGCAATAAAAATTTGGTTATAACCAAAATAACCATCAAGCATACTTAGATATTCAAAACCAGCAGCCGAGTCGACCAACATTTCCGCCACATGCATAACATACTCATCTTTTGGGGTGGCAACATTTAAATCTCTAAAATCTATGCATACCCTTAATTTTCCATTTTTCTTAATTACTGGCACTATGTTTGCCAACCAGTCAACATACCTTGCAGTTCTTATGAATCTACTTTTGAGGAGTCTTTCTACCTCCTCTTTGATTTTTGACATTATGGCTGGAGCGAAATGTTTGGGAGTCTGCTTTACTGGTTTCTTTCCAGCTTTTATTGGCAATTTTAGTTCTACCAAGTCACTGCTTAAACCTGGCATTTCATTATAGTCCTAAGCAAAACAATCTTTAAATTCTTTTAATAAATATATTACCTCAGATTTCAACTTTGGGTCGATGTTGGCGCTGATATGAGTTGTTCTTTTATCCCCCTTTTCGCCAATATCTATTTCTTCTAAAGGGTCTTGTTGCTGCATCTTTTCTGGTGCCATTGGATCCTTTTCAAAGCCTAAGGGTTCTTCGTCATAAATGTAGTCCAGATGCTGCTTATCGACGTTTTCTTCGAGCGTCTCTATTATATCTGGTGGCTTTGTCTCAATAGCCAAAGTAACTCCTTCATCTAGAACTTGTGTTTTATTGGCTTCGACATCCATATTTTCTTCAGCTTCCAGTGCCGGGTTTATTTTACTTTCATAAATATATGCCAAAATCCTATTTAGAGCATCTAGCTCAGACATCATCACTGATGTCTCCCCAGCCTGTCAGCTGGTTGGTACAATATAGATCCTCAAGAGGTTCCACATCCCATATAAAACCATGGGTTTCATGTAACTTCAATGAAACAAATTCTTCATCAAGGTTGGCATATACATCTTTAGCAGGTTGACATGGGGAAATATTAGCTAATTTCCTGTCGAACTTCTTCTTTTCGAGATTGTTCATGTCTGCTATAAAATACCCTTGATCAGCTTCAATATTCTCGACTATGCCATCTTCCCTCCAGATCACCAAACGCTGGTGCATAGAGGATGACGCAACCCCTACTCCGTGTAGCTATTCTCTCTCTACTAAGAGGTTGTAACTTGGCTTACCTTGAATCACCATGAAAATAGTCGGTCTCACACCCATGGTGTTTCTAGTTCTTCCTTCGTAGTCTGATAAGACCACGTTATGAGATCTAACCCCGGTGTCATATTTATGGATTTTCTGCAATAAGTGATGTGGCATAATGTTCACCGTAGCACCACACTCTACTAACACCTTATTGATAGCCACCCCTTCGACCTTAGCCCTTATTGAAAGAGCCTTCAAATGGCTCCTCATGGCTATATATGGTCTTTCAAAGAAAGCATCTTGGTTCTCAATGGAACCATTGTTAATGACAAAGTAACACACTGGCTTGTGTAAAGCCATCTCCTCAGCATCTATGTCTACTGAATCTTTCACTTCAGTCAATAAATCATATTCTGCTGGCAGAATTAATACTACATCGACAAAGATATTCAAACTCTCTTCAGAGTCGGAATCAAAATCGTTAGTGGATTCTTCAGAACATTTGGCAGCTGATCGATTCACAAATTCTTTGATCCGTTCTTTCATAGAGGAGTTGACTTTCACCTTGTACTGCCTCTGTTTTCCACCTTTGTTTGCAGCAATCTGGCCAGCAACTGCTTGCCTCTCAGCCTACTTTCGACGCTGGAAGCGTCTCCATTAGGTTCGAGTCATGGGATTCTTCCCCATGTAGTTTTCAGAAATGTGGTTTTCTTCTCTGAATTGAACTCATACCGGTAGTCAATAGCCGACTTCCCTTTGTTTGGTGCTGTGATACGGTGGGAGAACCGACTATGGTTTTGCGTTTGTTTTCGCAAATGTTTCGGTTGAGCAAGAGTCGCCACCGACTTTTTATTTTATCCTAAGGAAAGGTTTAAAAAGCACAGCAAAAACCTTTGAGATTTTTCTTGGGTTCGGGGAGTAGATTATAGAAAGGGAAGGTATTAGCACCCTTTCTATCCATGGTTATCCATGGGCTCTTAGATACTTGCTTAGATCAACTTGCCTTGGTTTTCAATTGTTTGATATGGTGCTTTGTGTGTGGCTTTGAAAAGGTTTTGAAAAAAGATGCCTTGTCTAGGCTACCCTTGTAACAATTCTTTACTCGAATGTTTTACAAAAGGTGTTTGTCTTTTTGAAAAGATGTTTCAAGGTTTTTTTTGAAAGTTTTTTTTGAAAGTGTTTGTGAAGTGTGGTTTGAAAATAGGCAAGTGTTTTCTTTTGCAAATTGACAAGTACTTAAGAGCTATCTACCCTAAAGTTCTCAAAGATTTATGCTATGTTTTAACCCTTTTGACAATTTTGTTCCACCATTGCATTTGGTGGACAATCTTGTATTAGGAGGTAAAAGGGACGGGCGCGGGTCATCGTTTAGACCATAATTGCAATAGTGCTAAGTATCTTTGGGCAAATTTCTCTTTGAAAGGGACTTGATCATTTTAGGCAACTTTTCGAAAGCGTCATCGAGGGACTATGATCATTTGATTGTTTGTTTTTGCCCAAAGGAACCTAACATGCAATATGGCCCATTTATTTGAAGGCATCAAGTGGAATACCCTAGGGGTGCAAGTGTGGTATGTGTTTTTAATTTTCATGCTTTGATTATCTTGAAGTTAGGTCAAACTATTTTATTTTTTACTTGCATACAAACCCTAGTTCTAGCATGGTATATTTAGAGAGCGTTAAAGTGCGAAAAGTAAAATTCCTACACTATTACAACACAATATGGGAAGGGGGGGTACAAATGTTCAAATGGGGGGGATATTTAGACAAGAAATTTAAACCTAGCTATTACATCAATTTTGGAATATTTACAAAATAATTAATTGCACAAATTAAATGGACAATAAAATAAAGATGCAAAATGCAAAAAGGGTTTTCATATGTATGAAAAAAGGATATTTTTTTATGTCCAATAAACAAAAATGAATAAAATAAAAAGTAACATTTTTTGGAATTTTGTGTTTTAAAGGGTAAAACCCTAATTTCATTAAATAAGTATATTAACTATTTAATATGTATAATATTTAATAATTATATACAAAAAATAAAATAAAATTGAGTATATTTATAAAAAGTATTTTTTGAAGTCAAATATTAATAAAAGAAAAATATGTATGTATTTTGGTATTTTTGCCCTAAGTATACTAATATATATAAATATCTTTATTATTTACTAAATAAATATTATATATACAAAAATAAGAATATTTAATGTTTATAAAAAAGTATTTTTGATGCAAAATATTTTCAAAAAAGAAAATGAAATAAAAAATCAGGAATAAACTATATTTGCATTGTTTTCTAGTTTTTTCTAAATAATAGTATATATATATATATATATATATATATATATATATATATATATATATATATATATATATATATATATATATATATATATATATATATATATATATATATATATATATATATATATATATATATATATATATATATATATATATATATATATATATATATATATATATATATATATATATATTTATGTACAAATGTCCATATAAACAAATAAATACCTAAAAAATATAAAAATGGTGTAAAAAATACTTTTCATGTTTTTAATATTATTAGCAAAAATAAATAAGTCAAAATGAAAAAATAAAAGTCAAAAAATCATGAAAATAAACATAATGGGCTCAGGGGGTATGAAAATGAAAATAGGGTGTGAAAAGAAAAGACAAAGCAGGCCCAGCCCATGTGGCTTCTTCTTCAACCTTCAGACAAAAAGATATTCAAAAAACGCGCGCCTGAGCATCCATTCAAACACTTGGATTCTTTGATCTTTTGCACAAACTTCCAACATAAGAAATGTTAAGCATTGAATCACGATTCTAAATATATAAAGAACTCATCCTAACTCTCAGAAATGAGAGAGAATTTTGACATTTCCAAATCCTGACCTAACTTTTCTTCCATATTCAAACCTTAAATTCTCACAGCTCAAGCAAAATATATGAAAAGTAAAAGCATGTACAGATTCAGGAGCATGAGTAGAACACTTCTTATTCATAAATCTAGAGATAATGATGCCTACACTAAGAGTTAGAAGTTCAAAAAGATACCTGTTCAGTTGAAGTTCTATCTGGCAATGGGGGAGCTTTCAGGGCAAGATGATGATCTGTATAGCTTTCCTGAAGTGTGGTGATGTTATTCCAATGCTTACTTTGCTTTGAAACACCTTGAATCGAGCTATGGACCTTCAACTGCAAAACAAGAAAGTGAAAATGGTGGAACTGGTTAGAGGAGTTACAGGTCGTGTTTTGTGCTTTGGTTAGCTTCAAGTGATGCTAGGGAATGTGTTTGATGAGCTTTGGGCAAGAAATCATGAAAGGAATGAGAGATGGGATTCAATCTGCAGACCCTGCCCTGTTTTTGCAGTTTGAGAGTGATTCTGGGAATGGGAGTGTTTGGGACCTTGCTTGCTCGTGTTCTAGCTTGGGTTTGATGATTAGAAGGTGTATAGAATATTTGCTTAGGGGTTCTAATGCTGAGATGAAAGTTATCTTGTGTTATGCTAAGTTTCTTAACTCTTAAGCAAACAAAGGCCACTTGAGTTTCTAGGCAGGTAGCGGCCCCCTAAACATGCTGCTAACCTTGTCTTGATCAGTGTGTTTTTCTCATAATCTTGTGCCAAAGTGATTTGATCTGTACTTGTGGATTTGCAACTTTGACATAAAGCTTGCTTTTGCAAAAATGGCTATTTCACTTTTTCCATTTATGGCCTAATCCAACATGTAATGCTTAAACTCAAGAAACAAGGCCTTAGCACAATGAACATGAATTAAATTATTGAGTGTTGGATGGTGTAAGGGCCTGTAATCAAGTGGCATGCTGGTTTGAGAAATTTGCACAAGTTATGAACATGTACATGGCCATGAATCAAAGTGACTTTTTGCCATATTGCAAAATTCGATTCTCTCAAGTTATGAGGTTGTTTGATGAGTTCTTGGATATTTTGGAAAGCTTGGAATGTGTACTACAATCCATCTTTGAAATGCAAATTGAAATTCCAAGTGGAAGTGTATGGAAAATGGTCTTGAAGTTAGGTAGAAAACCTTGCCAAAATAGGTCAAATTTTCACTAAGTTAAGAATGGTTTAGTACCCTTATTCCAAAAATTGTAACTTGAGATACAAGCCTCTTTTGGGAAAACTTTGTGAATCAAAGTTGTAGATTATGCAACAAGCTACAACTTTCATGTTTTGACTTTTTCTTGAATCCAAATGAATCTTGGTGAGAAGGTGGGGCAAAGTTGGGAAAAAATTAGGGTTTTTCATAACTTAGAAAAATTCTAAGTTATGAAAAATTCTCATTTCAAACCCTAATTTGCAATTTTTGATTTCTTGATGAACAAGTTTCATGATTTGGCATGTTTTGATGAAAAATGAATCTTGACTCTTGATTTTGACCAAAAAAGTCAAAGTTTGACTTTTCAGTATACAGTCAAAATTGATCAATTGATTGGGAAATTCAACTGTCAATTTTGTGCATTTGGGATCTTTTGAACTTGTTGAGCATGTCAAGATAATTCCATGGGGTCCTTGAATCCATATGTGAGCTTGGTTTGCCATTGGCTAGGTCAAACAGTCAAAAATTGCCTTTGTGCAGTCAAAACCCTAAAAATGACCATTTTGCCCTTTTGGTGATCTGATCAAATTTCATGTGGGATTGTGATCCAAACTTGATCAAATGGTCCATGTGAGTTCATGATGTTGATGTGGGTCAATTTTTATGAGATTTGACTGTCAATTGGTCACAGTTGACTTTTTCCCCAATACAGCTGATTTCTAGGTCAACTGTCCAATTAACTGGGCAAAACTTGGAATCAAGACTTGAAACTTGATGTGGATGAACTTGGGAGTCCAATATGAATCATGAAAGTCATCTTAGGCATTTTAGGTCAAAACATCTTTGTGCAGACACAAACCCTAATTTGGGTCAACAGTGCAAGGAGAAGTCTTGAGCAGATGAAACCCTAATTGGATCTTGATCTCCAAGGGCTTTGTGATGAGAAATCAATGAAAAGTGGGAGGGAAAATTTTGGGGTACAACAGGTGCCCCATCAATTGGTGCGCTGTTTCTCCCTTGGGGTTTAATCTAGGTACTGCTATGAGCTTTTGCTGAGGGAATTTAACTCCTAGGTTTAGCATTAGAGTTTCCCATAGCTCTCCTTGGGTCCCTTAGTGTAGGGAACCTTTGATTGTATGGATTGCCTCTGCTCTTTTCTAACTGTAGCTTCTGGAAATTTTCAGCAGCTATTTTGTCAGTCAAAGTGCTACATGTAGGACACAAGCAAGCTTGTGAACCTTTATTCTTACAGCGGTAAAGGAAGTCTAGCAAGTCTTCCTTAGGCCTTGGGTACACATCTGCTAGACCGACATCAGGACTTTCTCCAGTGCCCTCTTCGACCATATTATCATCATGGAATTCAGTAATATCTACCATGTTGATGTCAATTGGGTCGAGAAACAAAGCTTCCTCTTGCCTAAGAGGATCAATATCAATCTTCATCTTTCTTGCAGCAAATTTCAGCCTACCCTCTTGTAGCGACTTTTGAACGAGATCCATGAAAAGGTAACATTGAGAGGTTGTGTGACCAAAATAATTATGAAATTTACAAAAACCTTTTTTCTGTCGTTGTTCTAATGGTGGTAATTTAGCACCCGGGAGTACTAAAATTTGACCATCTTTAACCAGTAAGTCAAAAATTTCTTCACACTTAGTGACATCATACATATAAGTTTTTGCTGTAAATTTTGGATTATTTTGGACCGTATTCTTTCCTTTAGCAGGAAATAATGATTTACACTCATAGGATGGCCCTGGCTTTATTTCAGCCAAGTCGACCTCTACCTCTGTTGGTGAGGTATAGTCGGCCTCACAAATGGGATCTGTGTCATCATAATCAATGAAGGCTACTTTTTCTTTTCTAGTCGCGGACGCTCTAGATGTCGAACTCTATCAGCTAACTATGACATGCTTTTCACGAAGGTTGGATCTATTTTCTTCCTAATGGAATAATCTAAACCTCCAGTAGCCATTTGAACAAGCTCATGTTCTGGAACCTGAGTAAAGAATCTTGCTTTTAATGAACTAAATATGTTTAGATAATCATCAATGGATTCAGCAAACCTTCTTTTAATGTTTGATAATTCTACCAAACTAATTTTCAAATGACCCTCATAAAACTGCTCATGGAAAAGTTTCTCCAACTCCGTCCATGAGTCAATCGAATTCGGGGGTAAAGTGGTAAACCACGTGAAAGCTGCCCTAGTAAGGGAAGAAGGAAAGTGCTTTACCCTTAAGTTTTCATTATTCGACATATCCCCAGATTTAGTTAAATATATAGAAATATGTTCCACTGTCGACTCTCTAGATTCTCCCCCAAATTTCATATACTTAGGGATTTTCCATCCTCTAGAGTTTTCAGTCTGTAAAATATATTCAGACAAAGGGAAGGAATATGTTGGCCTCTGAAGTGAGCTATTCATACCATTTCTAGCCATAATTCTTTCGACAATGGTGGTTAAATAATTTTCTACGGCTAAATCCTCTTGTCGAATTTGATCAATAATTTGATCAGCCTCTTGATGTCGATGTACTAATACCCTAGGTGGATCGATAATGAAATTCCTTGGAGGAACTAGCATTTTCCACTGATGGACCGTTTCGTCGTGTATTTCCCCCATGTTTATTTGACTAGGGGCATCTAGTCGAACAGGTGGTGCCTGTCGAGTAGGCGCTGGAGGAGCACCTAAAAAATTACACAAACGTGTTAATTGGGCAATTACCTATCTATTTGTTTCAGCGGACTGCCTATTAGTCTCAGCCGACTCTTGTACTATAGGATTAAATACATTACGCATCTGGTTAGTTAACATATTAACTAACTCGTGGTTGCTATCATCCATTTGTTGCCTTAATACTGCTACTGAAGTATTAGTAAGAGGAGGTACCATAGGTTGAGAAGGCGCTACCCTATTTTGGTTGCCTCTATTATTTCCTCCTGGCACAGATCCTTGTAAAGGAGAGTTCAAATTTTGAACATTATCGGACACCACTGCTGTATTTGACGTTGACTGGTATCCTGGCATCATGGAATACGACATTCCATAAGCCGGATCTACATTACCAAAACGAGGCACATTAGGTATGGTATTCGTAGTCATTACTGGTCTTGGGCTTCCCGGTGGAGCCTGAGACATTTGTACGGAAACTGCAGCAGTTGACCCTACTGGAGGAAAATGTGCTACTTGAGAAACTACTGGATCGGTAGTGATTAAAGTTTGTGACAATATTTCGTCTTCGTTTGGATTATCAGGAATTGTCATTCTTGATATCTGCTTCCTGGATAATGGTTCATTATACTCTTTGGTTAACTTCCCATTTCTAAGTTGCATCCACTTATAAATACTTAAGACAAATTCTTAGCCATAGGTCCCACCGGGTATGCCAATTTGTTTACTGTGGAAAATGGTAAACAACCGTTGGTCCTCCCAGAGTCCTAAACTGAGGGTAACTTGCGAGATCGACCAGTTGATCTCAAGACACGTGCTAAGAGTTTTTACTATCACACCTATTCCGTCAAAATATTAGTCAAGGGAGATGGTTTTCTTTTGACTGGGGGAACATGTGTAATGGTTTTCCACATTATGTTTTGATCGACTGATTGGTGACTGGTGACTGACAGAAGATATTTATACGAAAGCGAGACTTACTAAACTAACTGACTGGTGACTCGTGACCAATATATAGTGTCAAATAGTTTATGTGAAATAGAAGATAACATATAGATCTCGCTCGATAGTAAATAGAAATCATATAAAGTACTCAAAAGATATAATTGAAAGATAAATGATTTGCATTGAAATAAAATGGTGATTCACGTACATCAAACACTCTGTACTCTTGATTTCCTAACGCTCGGAATGATAGAGTTTGACAAGTGATTTGAGAGTACAAGTGAACATCCACAAACTATACTAAATCTGCTTATTTATAGTGTTTACAATGTAACTACCTAGATAAAATCTACGGCTAATACTAACATCTTGAGGTAACTGTTCACTAGATGTTGCCACCTATTTGGTGCTCAAACACATCGTGGATTGCTGGTAACTGCTCATGATTTTGAAGTTCCACCTATTTGGTGCTTAAATACATTGTGGATTGCTGGTAACCTCCCATGATTCCTATAAACCTCTTGAACGTAAACCGCTTCTGCCTTGCTTCGACACTTTCTTTCTGGAAAAGAATAACCATATTTCCTCTAAGTCCAAGAAACCTTTTTTTGTCGACTAAAACCATTTTCGACCAAATCCTTGTCTTTCACCCTTTGGTCGACTAAACCAATTTTGACCTCTTTACACATGTTCTTTTATTTCTTTCTAGTCGACATAGTTTAGTTTCGGAAGTTTCAGTGTGACTCCTTTTAAGCGTTAACTCTAACTCAATAAAACCATCTTTTCAAACACTGGCTCCCGTTTCCCAGAAAACCCTTACTTTGGAGGATGACTCTTAGCTTATGAGGATATCTTCATTTACTACACGTACTTGAATACCTTAAGATTTACCAAGGTAACATATTGTTGTACCCCAAAATTTTCCCTCCCATATTTCTCAAAAAAAACATTACAAGAAAGATCTCAAAGTTGCTCAAGGTTGCTCAAGGATTGGCCAGACAAGCTATCTCCTAAGGCAGTCTACTCAAATTAGGGTTTCATGTTTCATCAAAATCCTTGATTCCAAATGACCTCAAGTTCTCAACAATGTCCTAATATGTTCTCAAGATCATCCATGTCAAATTTCAAGTATTGCAGAGGAAGTTTGCTCAATCAATTGCTCAAAGGTCCAAAAATCGACTATGCTAGGGCAAAAGTCAACTGTGACCTACATACAGTCAAAATTCAAGATTTTTTGTCAAAATTCTCATTTTTAAGTGTATTTCATCATTTTATCAAGGGTTGA
Source organism: Vicia faba (assembly GCA_948472305.1). NCBI lineage: Eukaryota > Viridiplantae > Streptophyta > Magnoliopsida > Fabales > Fabaceae > Vicia > Vicia faba. The sequence continues at coordinate 1,120,590,174 of OX451741.1, read as the reverse complement.
TCATGATTCATCAAGGATTGCTCAAAATTCATCAAGATTCAAAAGTTGCTAAATTAGGGTTTTGTAGGAAAAGTCAACCCAACTTTGACCAAGCATAACTTTCTCATAATTTATTATAAATGACCCATACAAATCTCATTTTGAAGATAATGAAATTCCATACAATTCATCTTCATACCCCAAGGTCAAAATATGCACTCACAAGAAGTTATGAATTTGGACATTATAGGTCATTTTTGAAAGTCAACAAAAATACCTTTTTTGTAAAAGCTTATAACTTGAGCATGGAATATTAAAATGAGATGAGACCAAAAGGGTTTATTATATTACATCTCAATACTTCTAAAAAGTCCAAGAACACCTCCAAAAGTTCAAAATTGAAGAAGTTATGCATTGTTGAAGTTGGACTTTTTTGCAAAATTGCCAAAAGTCAACTATCCCTAAAACTTCAAATTTTGCCAAATGGGCCCATTCTTTTTCACTTGTTTTGATTTTCTATTATTTCCCACGTGCTCTATCTTTGGCCATGTGTCCATATCACATTTTTATTATTTAATTTGATTTTTATTTGAATTAATTCATTTTAAATCAAATAAAATCACATAAAATCTAAGGCATTGATAAAAAATGATTTTATGGTTGTTTTAGGCTCCAAATACAGCTGACATTGCAATCAAATTCGTATCAAGGGAATTATGCACAAGAAGATATGATTTGGATCAAAATTGGAAGGTTTTAATGGAAGAATCAAATAAAATTTAAGAGCATTGATAGAGCAAGATTTGGACAGTAAAAGCTAACCTAATGTATTGCATATTACATAAGCAAGCTAAAGGCACGAGAATCAGGGTTGGAGATCACTGGTGGAGGAAGAACCAACTTTGCAAAAAACACAAAAAAGTGTGACTTTGAAATCAAGGTTAGAGACATTTTCAAGACTTGAGACGTATCCCAATCGCTTCCTGGCAAGTCTCACAAGCTAACCCAGTCCAAGCCAGGCGTTTCCAGACCTCCTAGTGCACTGTAAGTCCTTCGTAACATAGATATGTTCTTGATTTCGATTCGCATTATTCTGGCATCCATTGAGTAAAATAATTGCATATTTGTGATCACAATAACATTTGCAAGCTTTTGATATTAACGAATTTCAGTTATCTAATATGTAACAAGAACCACCATTATTAGGGTTTTGCTTCTGGTTTTAAGGATTTTCGTTTCAGGGAAAATTGGCCCTAATGATGGGCATGATTGCAATCAGGAGGAGATCACGAGTTCAACCATGCTCGTAGAATGTATTTTCATGGCCTATGCAAGATTTTGGAACGGACCAGGCTTGTAGTGACGGACCTCTGTCTGTTGGTATAAGTCTTTTCATTTTTGGCCACGGTTGGGAGGTCAGGGAAAATACGTGGCATCCATCCATTGGGTTATTCAAATAGCGCGCGTTTTTATTTTTTTCTGGCCATTAACTTTGTTTTATTATATTATCTTTTATTCATATTATACTAACAATTAAAACAGCATGGCGTAGTGGTAAGCTTGGCGTTGGATATCCCATCAGGACCTGGGTTCGAATCCCAGGTCCCCCCTTTCTCAATATTATTTGTTTTCAGGTATTCCAGGGCACATGCCATTCTGCAATCCACCATACTCCCTCGCTATCCAAGCGCCAGATGGCCAAAGGGCCAGATCTGGTGGTCAGTGTTGGAGGTCCACCAAAAACCAGGTCAACGCGTATGCAGCAAATTAAGAAAGTCAAACGGGCCAGCTTAATGGGCCAAATCCCTTGCTATCTACACCTCCAAATTCCAGGTCCAATTCCTTCTTTCTCTTGCATTTTCTTTTTATTAATTTAATTACTTTTTTTTATTTAATTAATTTCTAACCAATAACAATTTTTTCTTTTTATTAAAAAATCATAAAAATATCATTTTGTCCAATTAAAATTAAGAACTTTATTTTTCTTTAATAAATTTTAATTAATTAGTTACGTTTTTAATTTTAGGAAACTTTAATTTATTTTGTAAATAAATAAGATTAATTAGACTTAATTAGGTTTTAACTACTAATTTAATTATTTTATTTTCTTTCTTAAATTAACAAAAACTCCAAAAACATGCCATTTATTATTTTTCATTAATTAATTTATTTTATAATTAATTTAGTGTTTAATTTAGGATTTAATGTCTTTTCTTAAATAAAAACAACAAAAAAAGCATTTTCTTTTAAAAATGGTCAAAACCCTAATTTTGCATCCGATTTAATTTCGCGTCGCGATTTACTTTTCTTTATCCATATTGATGTATTTGTTTCTGATATGTAATAGATAATTAGGAAATTTTATTTATTTACCGCTTTATTTTATTTTATTTTCAAAGGGTTGCTTTTGGCGATGTAAATACCCGACGCCTTGTAATTTAATTTCTGCACTTTAAATTCTGCTAATTATAACTGCTAGATGTTTGATAATAGGGTTTGCATGATAAGAATGAATGCTTAATCTAAAATCAAATTAGATCACCCTTAACATATGCAAAGATGAAAATAACTGAAAACGACACACTCGCACATGCGCACTCCTAGGGTACACCCCGCTTGGTTGCCTTCGTATACGGTTATTGAGTATAGGTCGTTTTAGAGGTCGTCCTCTTGTCTAAAAGAACATAGTCGCCTCGAAATGGTTTCCTCGAATATTGTTGCCTCAAACAAATGATCTAAGACTTTAGGGTTACCACTAAGACGTCCTAACATTGCTTTAGTGACTGTATGTCCCTAATTCGAATTCACCCTCAAACTCCAACGACGATGCTGCCTACTCATTAATAGTGGGATAGCATTGTCTAAAGGAGATTATCATAGAACGATTCCTTTTTCGAGTACGTAGATTAGCTCTTAGATACTTGCTCATTCAAAAACCAAACTTTTTTTCACTTACACTCCTTTTCAAAAAAAGTTTTCAAAAACACTTCATTACACTCTTGAGGACAGAAGCAAGAGTTAAATCAAAGTTAAAACAAAAACTTTTTCAAACCCACAAGCACAAAGAAAACAATTTTGAAAACAATTGAGCAAGTACCTAAGAGCCCGTAGATAACTACGGATAGAAAGGGTGCTAACACCTTCCCTTTCTATAATCTACCCCCCGAACCCGAGAAATATCTCGAAAAAGGAATTTTTCTGTGCTTTTTTCCTTTCCTTGTTGGATAAAATAAAAGTCGGTGGCGACTCTTGCTTACCGCGATATTTTGCGAGAACAAACGCAAAACGCAAACCAGCATTCCAAAAACAAAACAGTCAGTTCTTCCCACCGTATCACACATATATATGATGTTTTGATGCTTTGTGTAAGTCCTTGTGATGATTTATGATGTGTAATTGTGATGCATTTGTGATGCAATAGTGATGACTTGATGGGTGTGATGTTTATAATGATGACTTGTGTGGTATTTGATGGGATAAAGGTGAACGATGGGATAATAAGAGGTTTTTAGGATTTAAATGAATATTTGAGAATTATTTAGATTTAATAGTAATTATTTAGAATTATTTTGATTTAAATAATGGAATAATAGTGGTGTAGATAAAATAAGGGCAAGATGATCATTAGTGAAGGATAAGTGAGGACATGATGGAAAGTTAATTATTAGGGGTCTAAGAGGGCAAGTTTGGTATAAGGATAAGGTTTGGTATTTAATACGACCATTCTGTGCGATCGTGGAATTAGAATAGACGTTGTGGAGAAAAGAAGTCTAGGGCACAAGAGGCAAAAAGAGCATAGGGATTCTGGTAGAGCATGAAGAGGAATTGATATATAGCAATAACCTTAAGATAAGGGGACTTTTATCATTGTAATTATATTTTATTTAAGGTTTAGATGATGGTAGATTGCTTTAGGTTTTTGTAGATGAGGATTTGGTGTTGTTTGATGAGGAGTTGATGAATTGGTGATGAATAATGACTTATAATTGATGTATAATGAGTATAGAATTATAGGATGTTGATAGATGATGTTTTAGGACCTGTGTGATACGGTGGCAGAACCGACTGTTTGACGCTGGTTTGCGTTTTGCGTTTTTTGTTTGCAAAATGTCGCGGTAAGCAAGAGTCGTTATCGACTTTTATTTCATCCAATCGGAAAGGAAAAAAGTACAGAAAAAATCCTTTTTCGAGATATTCTGAGTACGGGGGGTAGATTATAGAAAGGTAAGGTGTTAGCACCCTTTCTATCCATGGTTTTCCATGGGCTCTTAGGTACTTGCTCATATTTTTAAAATTGCTTGTGTGTGTGCTTTGTTTTGAAAATGTTTTACTTCGTGATAACCCTTGTATTAGTCCTCAAAGGTGTGACGAAGTTGTTTTGAAAATTGTTTTGAAATGTGTAAGTGTGAAAAGTTTTGATTTGAGAAAGTACCTACTAGCATCTACCTACTCGAAAAAAGATCGCTTTTATTCTTGTATCCTTTAGACAGCGCTATCCCACTATTGAGAAATAGGTAGCACCGTCGTTGGAGTTGTAAGGGTCAATTCGAAAGGGACGTACGATCACTAAAGCAATGTTAGGATACCTTAGTAGTAACCCTAGGGTCTTAAGATCATATTCGAGGCAACATTTTCGAGGCAACATTTTCGAGGCAACATTCATACGGGACATTTGATCTTTTAGACAGGAGGGCAACCACTAAGACACCCTATACTTAATGATCGTTTACCGAAGGCAACCGAAGTGAGAGTATTACCTAAGAGTGATATGTGCGAGTGATTGGTTTCAATTATTTATCTTTGCACATTAGGGTTTTCTAACCATATTAATTTGTCATGCCTTCTTGTCATACAATCCTATTAGCATACATCTAGACAGTTAAATATTTGCGGGAATTAAAAATGCGAGAAAGTAAATCTACGCTATTACAAGGCTTCGGGAGGGGATTAATTACATAGCCAAAAACCCAGGGAAAAAAGCGATAAGTAAAAGTCCTAAATTAAACTATTACAAACCATGAATAGTTACAAAAATATTGTCAAAAATAATAAACGCGCGGTGAATTAAACACGAAGCGACTAGGGTTTTGACCCTTGACCAAACCTATTGACGATTGATTACAAAAAAAGTGTTTTTGTCATGTTTTAGGAAAATAATGAAATAGTTAAATTAAAGGAAAATCCTAATTCTAATTAATTTTAAATTAAGAAAAAATAAATTAATTCAATCTAAAAACCTATTTTTGTGTTTTTATTTATTTGAAAAAAAAAGAAAATAAAATTAGAAGTTAACCTAATTTTATAATTTAATTTTAATTGTGAAAATAAATTAAAGTTTCCCTAGGTTAAACTAAATTAAATTATATTTGATAATAGTAAAAAAAACTAATTCTAATTTTTTTGTGAATTATTGATTTTATGAAAAAAAAATAGATTAATTTGTGAATTAAGAAAAATAGAGGAAATATTAAAAGAATTAAATAAAAGAAATAAGAAAAGAAAGATGGGCCTGTGCTAGAAATTATGGGGGTATATTGCTGAAATTCTGAGCCCAAATGGTCCAGGCCCGTTTGACTTTGCTGAATCTGATGCACATGTTGACTTAGGGTGCATGATGGACCTACAATGGAAAGGCGCTAGATCCTGGCTAGCTGATGGATCTGATGATTGGATCTTGATGTCTCATGATGGACTTCAGAGGGCGTGACACACTGGAACCTATAGAGAATATCATAAAAATGTAAAAGTAACACGCCAGGGGTCGAACCTAGAACGTGTACCTTATAGATACTCCCTCTTGTCAACTACGCTGGAACGTTAGTCATAATATTAATGAAATAAATAAAATAAAAGGAACACAAGGTGCTAGTGCTGATTCCAAATGACATGCGTGCGCTGTGGGGCCCTGGGGGCTTGAGAGGACCAATCAGATTTGGAGAGAGGAAGAGTTCATTTGATCCCAGCCAATGAGGTCATGACAAGCAGCCACGCGTACTTTGACTGCCTCCTGCAAAAATCAAACCACTAACCCTGGTGTCTCCGGTCACTTCTCCGGTGACACCCCAAGACCGATTCTGCAAAAAACGCGTGATCAAAGCATAAAAAAGACCCTACCCCCCTTAAAATTTCCCCAGGAATCCAATGGTGATATCCATTCATCCTAAAAGTGCTTGTATCATAAAATCCGAAGCTTGCTTCTTCCTAAGCGCTAGTAAGGGTGTCTTGCGATTATGGGCTTATTCCTCACATGAGATACGTCAAAAAATTTATGAATAATTCCAATAGTATGAATATGCAAGCACAATATATTTATATTAAGGATGGAACAAGTTTTAGAAATCAAAAAGTTACCAATATGGAAGGCTTGGGTTGACACGATTTAGTAGGCTTTGGCCTTTGTAATTGGTCTGGTTCCACTCCTAGATATCTCAGAATGATGATGGAGTGATTGGAATCAAGGGAAAGGGGCTGGCTTGAGCGTTTGAAGATTACACCACTTCTTCGAATTTTGAGAAACTTCTCCCTTGAGGCAGGCTGCGTATCCTCTCCCTTTTAGGGTTGGAATGACTTGCTTAAATAGTGAATCAACATTAGGTTAACATATATGGACTAAATCAAATAATTTGAATAAGTTTCAAAATAAATCCAATATTTCCTATTTTGGATATTCTCTTCCTTACACGATTTCTCTTGGTTATTTCCAACATGTATGGATTGTGGTTCAATGCAAAATCAAATCAAAACAAATCTTTGCTATTTTATGTTATTTATTTGATTTAATTTGACTTTTAAATGATAAAAATCAAAATAAATTAAATAAACAAAGCTAATAACACGTGGAAGGATGTTTGGGTCGTGGATCATGTTGGAAGTATAATGCAAGCTTAAAAAGTTAGGCCCATTTGGCAAAAAATGCACTTTTGGGCATAATTGACTTTTGGCAATTTTCCAAAAATAGTCAACTTTGACAATTCATAACTCTTCCAATTTTGACCCTAGAGAGATGTTCTTGGACTTTTTAGAAAGCTTAGGATGTCCTCTAAGCAAAACTTTTTGTCTCATATCAATTGAATCTTCCATGTTCATGTATGAAGCTTTGACCCAAAAGGTGTTTTTGTTGACTTTCCAAAATGACCTATAATGTCAAAATTCATATCTCTTTGTGAGTGCATATTTTGAACTTTTGAGATGAAGATGAATTGTATGGAATTTCATCCTATTCAAAATGAGCTTTGGATGAGTCATTTCTGATAAAGTATGAGAAAGTTATGCTTGGTCAAAGTTGAGTTGACTTTTCCTACAAAACCCTAATTTGGCAACTTTTGGGTTTTGATGAATTATGAGCAATCCTTGAGGAATCATGATCAAAACTTGATCAAATGATGAATAATACTTCAAAATGAGGATGTTGACCAAAAATATTGAAGTTTGACTGTATGTGGGCCACAATTGACTTTTGACCTTGCATAGTCGATTTTCAGGCCTTTGAGCAATTGAATGAGCAAACTTCTTCTGCAAGGCTTGAAACTCGACATGGAGGATCTTGAGAACATATTAGGACAATGGTGAGAATTTGAGTCCTTTGTGGTTCACACATCTTGATGAAAATAGAAACCCTAATTTGAGGTACATTGCCTTAGGAGAGAGTTTGTCTGGTCAACTCTTGAATTTCCTTGAGCAATTTGGGGACCTCACTTGACATTTGTTGATAAATATGGGAGGGCAAACTTTGGGGTGCAACAACCTGTGATATGGTGAAATCACAGAATTTGGGACTGGTTTTATCCAGGAAATCACAACAGGAAAACTATATTCGTGCAGCGTCGCCAGGCGACCTAAGTAGTGTCGTCAGGCGAAGACATGTCGCCAGGCGAAATAGGTAGTGACGAAGGGCGGAGAAGAGTGACGCTTCTGGAGTGCATCTCTCCATGCATCGCAAGGCGATGGTGGTGGCGAAGGGAGCGTTGCTATGCAATGGTGTCCATTTTTGATTGGATGTACTGGATTTTCTTAAAAGAGTCACAACTTGAGTTTTATAACTCGGAATGAGGTGTCGTTTGAAGCGTTGGATAGATAACGTGATGAACTTTATTTTTTTGGAGTAAAATGAAGAATAATAAGTATATTACCAATACCTAATCTAGAATGAAGTTAGGTTACCTATGTTTTATTACGAAGATGCTTGTTTATTAAGATTATTAGAAGATGAATAAAGGATAATTAGGAGACATTATGATGATACCTTATATAATATAATGACATGAAGATATATTGTATGATATGATGATGTTTGTATATTATGATGACATGATGTGATATTATGATGATGTTTTATTATGATGATGATTACACGATGTTATGATGATATGATGTTTTATTAAGATGATTATATGCTGATATGATGTTATGATTATGATATGATAATGTAATCATGAATTATGATGCATGTTGACTAGATGTGGTCATGTTTGTCATGTTATTATGATGATGATATGGTGATGTAATCATGAATGATGATGTGTGGCATATATTAGGACTTCGGTCCAGTTAAGACGATAGGATGATTGTCCAGTGAAGGAAACAATTCCATAGTATGATTGGGTTCAATAGTGAAGTACTCTAGTTCCAAGAGGGAATCAATACTATGGTGGGGATATTTGGATATAACGATGACTGAGTCATCAGTGAAGTTTTGGTAGCACATGCACGAGTCTATGATGATGCATTAAATTTTATGTGACATTGCATAATGATGTGATTAAATGATAATTGTTGATAAACGGTATGTTGATAACCCGTTGTTGTGAATTGATGATGTTGTGAAGGTGTGAGTATAACATGAAGATATGGAGATGTGTGATTCATTGCTTATGTGCATATTTACTATGTCTATTCCTTATGTCTTATATAATGATTTTGATTTACTCACCCTTTCTGCTTGAATGTTGCCTCCACGTGGGTAACACACACGTGATCGAGAATAGCCGTAGAAGAATTATAGGATAGCTTCAGACTGTGTTATTTGCTTTTGTTGAACAAAGGGAGTCTTGCTCTTATATGTAACAACGGAGTTGTGATCGAATGATTTAAACTTATGTTCTTTGTTTTGTTTTAGGATGTTGAGTCACCCTACATGGTACTCGAGATGTTTTTATTTATAAGTATGAGTTATGGAGCATTAGTAAATTTTATGAAGTATTATACTGAAGTATTTTGAACTATGGTTTCTGCTGTAATGGTTTGAAGAACTAAATGTTGAATTTATCTTGTTAAATAGTTTGAAAAACCCATCTTACGAAGAAGGATGTATTGTTATGATGTTTTATATGAAGATGTGACACCCTTGTTGGTGATATACTCTGATTTATTTATTAAGATAATTACGAATATTCCTTGGGGTGTAGAAGGGTGTTACAAACACAAGATCACTGCTTCTATCATCCAATTCTTGCAACTTCCTTAAAAATATTTCAAACACTTTAAGGTTCCTTGAAAAGATTTCAAACACTCCAAGGGATTTTTCACATGGACGATTCCTTCTCACACGATCTTGCACGAAAACCACCAATTCAACAAATGATTTTGGAGGACAAACCTGATAGTTTTTCCCTGATGAAGACCCCTACAAATCTCAACCAAAAGCAATTGGAAATCCATAATTCTTCGTCTAGATGGCACCCCGACAGACTATTATCACAATGTAATGCTGGTGTGTATGCATAGATTGAAAGGTTGAAGAAGAAGAGGAAATATAGGCTAATTTTATGGTATCATCAAGTTGGAATGATGCATGAATGATATATTTATAGTTGGAAACATTTAGGGCAAAAACGAAAAATTCATAATAAAAGAAATTGAAAATTTGACCAAAACAGACTTTATGTGTCTACCTCAAATTCATATGTGTCGAAACATATGTTATAAAAAGAATGCATGTGTCGACCTGAAGAACTCTATGTGTCGACCTGAACAAGTCAGAAGCAACAAGCTTTAAAACGTGAGTAAATTTGTCAACCTGAAATATGGATGTGTCGACACATAAAATAAGAATTTCTGCAATTTCAGAAATCTTTCAGTATGTGTAGACCCAAAGCTTGTATATGACGAACTGTCACTTACAGAAGCTTACAAGCTTAAAAATTGAGTTACATGTGTCAATCTGAAAATCGAATGTGTCGACACATGCAATGCAAAAACATACATATACTATTTTTCAATGTGTTGGGTCAATTTCAAAGTACTTTTTAATGATTATAATTAAAAGGAGTGCCACGCGACATAAGGATACCGTCTACCATACTAAAATTCTAGATTTTCGAGTATTGACATCATGCAAAACATCTAATACTGAAGTTGAACTCACATTGATAATTACCCTTTTGCCCTTATATCTATATTGAACACAAGACATAGAATGTGTCACCCTTGTATAGTTCAATATTTTATTCCTTGATCATAGAGTATACTTGATAACGATAAATAAGTTCAATATCTCATATCGACTTATTTGAGCACGACCATGCATTTTACAATCATACTCTATCAAGAGGCCCACTGATATTACTTCTGTATATGTATGAGGGACAAATCCCATCTAGGTCACTCATGTCCCTCATCATGATTTGTAAAGTACACATCAACCATCTTTATGGTAATCCTATTACGGTAACGTTTGATTGGAAATAAAGTACTCAACTCCACATCTAGGGTCCATAGTGGTTTCAGGTTGAAGGGTGGTGCGATACGGTGGGAGAATTGACTTGAGAGTTTTGCGTTTGATCGCAAATTTTGCGGTTAGCAAGAGTCTTCTTTTATCCAAAAGGAAAGGTGAAAAATCATAGGAAAGACCTTTGAGATTATTTCTTGAGTTCGGGGGGGGGGGGGGGGGGGGGGGTAGATTATGAAAAGGGAAGGTATTAGCACCCTTTTCATCCATGGTTTTCCATGGGCTCTTAGTTACTTGCTAGATCACTTGCTTTTGTTTGAAATTGTGTTTTGTGTGTTTAGAAATTATTTTGTAAAGAGGCCATTGTTTTAGGACAACTTTGTAATGATTCTCGTTCGTAATAATATATAAAAGTGTTTGATCTTTTTGAAAATGTTTTCAAGTTTGTAAGAGGTTTGAAAATGTAGGTGTTTGTTTTTGAAAATAGCAAGGATGTTTGTTTTGAAATTGAGAAAGTAATTAGGAGCATTCTACCTACTCAAAAGTCTTTCTTGTTCTTTTTTCTTTTCCTTTGACATTGTTATCTTACCATTGATTTGGTAAGTAACTCTATATTTGGATATAAACGGGACGGGCGTGGGTCATCGTACAACCATGATTAGAAATGTTGCAAGGTATCTTAGCATTCTTTTTTAGGGACTAAGATCATTTTGGAAGGCAACTTTTGATAGCGTCATCGAGGGACTATGATCTTGTATTTTGTTTGTTTTTTCTAAGATACCTCACATGCGTAATATGGTCATTTTTGTAAGGCAACCAAGTGGATTTACCCTAGGGGTGCTTATGCACAAGTGCGTTTATTTCATGCTTTGTTTTTGTCTTGACTATGGGTTGTCTATTTGTTGTTTTTATCTTTATCATACACACCCTAATTATTAACAATACATGAAAGCAATAAAAATGCGGAAAAGTAAAGTCCTACATTATTACAATCATTAGGGGGATGGGTGTACAAATTTACAAATGGGGATTGCTAATTAAATCCCAAGTTACTATTACAACCACATTAAATGGATAAGAATGTACAAGAAATGTAAAATGGACTTGTTTCATTTAAGAGAAGAAATAAGTTTGGTTTAAGAAATATTTTGATCTTTTTATGTTAAAGAAATAAAATATGATATGTGAATATGAAATATTTTTGGTGTTTTTTTTATTAATGGAAATAAAAGTGATGGCAAAAAATAGTAAGGAGAAAGAAGACAGAATCAGCGCAAATGCTGAAATAAAAGAGGTCAGAAGTTTTGGCCCTGGCGTGCTGTAAAAACAGAAATCATATTAGCAGAAATAGGTAAAGTCAGAAGTTCTGGGTCCGCTGGGAACAAAGAAGATTTCAGAAGTTCTGATGTCTACTGGAAAAACTTCGTCTCCCTCTCCATGCTAGTCAGAGCATCTGCAACTTGGTCATTTCTCAACAAAACAGAAGATGCGCATATAGCAGTTATGGAAAGTTTCGTAATGTTTCAGAAACAAGAGATATCAGAACTATAAATCAGAAGAAAGCATGAATTTGCTGACCCTAATTCTGAGTCCTAATTTCCTCAAGAAGTTCTGAACTTAAATTCTCTCTACTTAGGCAGGCAAATATATGAAACCTTAGAATATGCACAACATCAGAATCAGGATGTCTACATTATATTTTGAACATGCAAGTCTAACAATGCCTAAGTAATATGACAAGAGTCAGCAGAAGCTTACCTTGCAGTTGGAAAATAATCTGTGACTTGGAGTCTGGTTCTGACCACTTGTGATGTTCTGAACAACTTCCTCACGTGTTCAGCAGGCTGGAAACTTTCAACTTGGGATGTGAATGATTAGAAATTTCTGGAACAACCAAGGGGTAAAGTTCTGACTTCTTTGAGGTGGATATTGATGGAGAGTGTGTTACAGTTTGACTACAGAAGTTAGGATGGCTTTTGAATGTACATCAGAAACTGTATGGGTGGTTTTGGTCAAGAAACACTTGAGGAAAAATGGAGTTTGAATGCAAGAATCAAAAGCTAACCGGTTTTTGTATTTTGTGTTTGCAGTTTTTTGAACTCTTGGAATTTTAGCAGGGGTTCAAGGCCTTTCTTTCTCAAAATTTCGACCCTTTTACAGTTACCAATAAAGTCTAATTTATAGGCAAAGGTTTAGTAGTTTGGAGAGGTCAAGTGGCACCAACATCATATGCTAGGCGCTGACTTGTTCTTGAAGTCAGTTCAAATAGGTATGGTGGTTAGCAGTTTGATAGCGCCTAAGTTGGGCTTGTAAGTAGGAATTAAGGAAAAGCAAAAGCAACATACGGGCCCAGCACACTTTTGTACAAAAGTTTTCTTTTCCAAGATAGTAATGGTACACGTGGGGGAAATTCTTTGGATAAAGACTCAAAAGTGGTTGTGAGCATTAAATGATGATGAGATTTATCAAACCAGAAATCCTGCAATGTGAGATTCTACATTATTGCCTAATTCTGGACCAGAAATTCAGCTTCAGCGTAACTTAGAATAGACATCCAACTTCTGATCTTTGAAGCTCTTTGCTCCAACATGTTCAGAAGGAGCTCTCAGACTTTCCAGGAAGCTTGCACCATGCTTCGTAAACCTTCTTTGAATTAACCTTACAAATTCTGACTGAATTTTTGTGAAAACTGGCCCAGAAGTTGTAACCAAACTCTGTCTTAGAATTGTCCATAATTTGCTGAGTGCCCCAGTTTCAAGGACATGTCTTTGAGGAGTTATAACTTGAAATCCCAACATTTCTAGGTGATGTTCTGTTCTACAATGTTTTAGATCTTGTGGGAGTCTATAACTCTTGTGTTAGAAGTTCTTCCAAAATCAGCTTGCATCATGATGATAATCTGATCAGAAGTTCTGAGCTTATCATATTTCTTAAACACTTAGAAAAATTCTAAGTATTTAGAAATTTGACTTTTCCAAAGTAATTTTGACTTTTGAATATCTTGATGAAACAAATCTCACATTCCAACATGTCTTGATGAAATATGATTCTTGAGACTTGACTTTGATCCAAAAGTCAAGGTTTGACTTTTTAGTGTGCAAATGACCATTTTTCCTTTGTGAATGACTTTCTTGAAAAATTTGTAATTCGAGGCTTGGAATTGGATGGAAGAAAACCTGAGGGTCCAGGGTGATCCTTTGAGAAATGAGAGGGAAAATTTTAGGGTACAACAGCTGCCCCTGTTCAAACTTCTTGAACCTGAAGAGTTAGATTGGCGGATCCGCCATTCGTGACTTGAAGGTGAAAGATGATTGAACACTAAAGTGCCCAGAAATTTGCACTCGAAGATGGATGGTGAATGGGCTTATAGATGCCATTTAGAGGAATGTTGGTAAACGCTGGAAGAAGTATCAGCACAAACCTCTTGTTGATTTATACTAAAACTTTATGTTTTACCTGTGAGAAAAAGAGTTATTAAAATGCAGATGCCTTCATGATGTTCACCATATATGGTATTATGTTAAATGCATATGGTATGTACATGCTATGATGTATGAATATGAGATGTATGTTTTTGTCCGGGAAAATAAATCCATGACTACTGCTGAGGAAATTCTGGGAGGTTGAATCCCTGATTGCCGTTGGAGATGAAGAATATGCATATCTTCAAATTTTGTTGAAAAGATGCTTTCGCTGGGGAATATCGCTCGAATGTCAGCTATTATATGGTCGAATCCAGGCTTCACAGTTGCTGAGGATGAAGTAGTCGACTGCTATCTGGTCAGATCTAGGCTTCACGAGAACTAACTGGAGGAAGAGACGAATTAACTATTATCTGGTCGGATTCTAGGCTTTGTAAAAAATTTCTTGAAATTGAATAGTCATCTGGTCGGATCCAGGCTTCACCATAATTTTCTGGGGATACAGAATTTAACTGTTATCTGGTCGGATCCAGGCTCCACAGTAAACTTGAAGTGATAACTACTATCTGGTCGGGTCCAGGTTTCATGGTTTTTGGAAAGTTGTACTATTATCTTGTCGGGTCCAGGCTTCGTAGTGTCTCTCTGGGGATCATATTTAATTTTTATCTGGTCGGGCTCCAGGTTTCACAATAAACTGTTTGAAAAGCTGTTATCTGGTCGGGTCCAGGCTTTACAGATTTCTGAGGTTGATGAGGTCAATTGCTATCTGGTCGGGTCCAGGTTTCACAATAGACTATTTGGGGATATAGTTGTTATCTAGTCGGTTTCCAGGTTTCACAACGAATATCTAAGGGTGATTTCTATCTGGTCGGATCCAGGCTTCACAACAACTTGCTTGAAAGGATGGAATTGAAAACTGATATCTGGTCGGGTCCAAGTTTCTCAGCAATTTGTTGGGGATACGAAGGAAAACTCTACTGGGGAAAAGAAGTTAAACCTGGGTCGGGTTGAGTCTGGGTTCTTCTATATCTTCAAGGAGTTAGACTACTATCTGGTCGGTTCCAGGTTTCATAGCATCTTGAAATTGAGATTAACTGTTATCTGGTTGGGTCCAGGTTTCAGATACTCAAACTGTCATCTGGTCGGGTCCAGGTTTCAGTGATGGAAGAAGTCAAACTATTATCTGGTCGGGTCCAGGCTTTAGTAATAACTTGAAAATTATACTAGTATCTGGTCGGATCCAGGCTTCATAGTATCTCTTTTTTTGGAGATATTAAAGGCTTTGCTGACGACTTTACTGGGGATCAGGGGTTGTGGCTCTATGATTTGCAATAATTCAAAAGAAAATTCAAACTGGAGAGTGTAGACTCAGTCGGGTAGGACAGACTCAGCTTGGGGAGGATATACTCAACTGAGGATAATAGAGTCCGTTTGAGGGATAATAACCTTGGCTGGGGAAGATATACTCAGCTGGGAAAATACACTCAGCTAGGGAAGATAGGCTCACCTGGGAAATTCGTGGTGTCTTGATTGTTGTATGTTGAGGAAATTTGAACTCGGCTGGGGAAATAACCCTATTGGGGAAATAAACCTTGTTGAGGAGGTGACTTCCCTTTAGGAAGAGACCCACTAGGCTTCAACTTGTAAAAATTGACTTAGCTGGAGAGAGAGCTGCCAAGAGATTGAGACTCTGGTCCGGGATTATCCTATGCAAAAAGACTTTGTGAGAAACTCCGTTGGGGAAAGGTTTATCGTAGCCGTCCTTGTGGGGATAATGATAATGATAATTCTGTGGGGATATTTCATATACATTAAAGAGATGATTGCTGCTGCTTAGCAGGACACATGTGCCAAATAGTTTTAATTATGTTCATATGCATATGTTCATTCAATTTTAGTCATTGGACAAATTTGCATTCAAAACAAAGACATAAATTTTGTACTTCAAAGTGTATTTGTATTGACATTTTACCCATGAATAGGCGTTTTTGTATAGAGAGACAGAGATCCTAGTAAGATAAAATCATCGAAAGGAAAACAAAATTGAGAATGAAAACAAATAGCCATGTGAAATGATCTCATTGCCTTCCAACTCTACTATTGCCCCAATGTCTTCGAACGTCCCTTTCCATTAATAGAAGTTGATTGGATTGATCTTGGACCGTTTGAACTTGGACCTTGATGATAAAATTGACTGTATTGATTCCACGGGACATATTCATACACTTTTAATCCTTAATTTTTGCCTGGACCGCTCTTTCGGGTTTTCAGCCCACCAAGATACCCTTTTTTACCCAAGTCGCCCTTTCGGGTTTTCAACTTGCCGGGTGTACAATCCTTTGCATATATCCCTAGTTTTTTCCCAAACCTTTTGGTTTTCTGGGATACCCTTATTTTTCCTAGGTGTGTCAACCTAGCGGATCTCTTATGCGTAGTATTTTTTAACTATGTCCGCGTTTATAGGATGTGGGAAATCTTCACCATCCATGGTAGTCAGCATCATGGCACCACCAGAGAAAACTCTCTTGATAACAAATGGCCCTTCATAGGTGGGAGTCCATTTTCCTCTGGGGTCACCTTCTGGTAAAATGATGCGTTTTATCACCAAGTTGCCAACTTGATATACTCGAAGCTTGACCTTTTTGTTGAAAGCCTTGATCATCCATTTTTGGTACGTCTGACCATGGCAAATAGTAGCTAATCATTTTTCATCGATCAAGTTCAGCTGATCCAATCTCGTTTGAATCCACTCGTCTTCGCCTAATCTTGCCTCATTCATAATCCTCAGCGAGGGAATCTGAATTTCCACTGGAAGAACAACTTCTATTCCATAGACTAAGGAAAAGGGAGTTTCCCCAGTTGATGTTCTAGTTGAAGTGCGGTATCCATGTAGAGAAAACAACAATATCTCATGCCAATCCTTATAGGTTACTACCATTTTCTACATAATTTTCTTGATATTTTTGTTAGCCGCTTCGACTGCGCCATTCATTTTCAGTTTATACGGAGGAGAATTATGATGGTTGATCTTAAACTAAGTGCAAAGCTCAGTGATCATAGCATTGTTGAGGTTAGTCCCATTATCGGTGATAATCCTTTCAGGGATACCATAACGGCAGATGATATTGTGTCTGATGAATCTAGCTACCACATTCTTGGTTACTGAGGCAAACGAGGCGGCTTCGACCCATTTGGTAAAATAGTCGATAGCAACAAGAATGAAGTGATGTCCGTTAGAAGTTGTGGGCTTGATCTCTCCAATCATGTCAATGCCGCACATTGCAAATGGCAATGGATAGGTCATGACATTTAGAGGGATAGGAGGCACATGGACCTTGTCAGCGTAGATTTGGCATTTGTGACAAGTCCTTGAATGTTGATGGCAATCGGTCTCCATCGTTGACCAATAGTAACTGGCTCTTAAGATTTTCTTAGCCATCGTATATCCACTTGAGTGAGTACCAAAGAGACCATCGTGCATGTCTTCCATAATTTCCCCTGCCTCCTTCTTGTCCATACATCGGAGTAGAGTTGAATCACGGTTGCGCTTGTACAATATCCCATTACTTAGGAAGAATTTGCTGCAAATAATCACAATAACTTTCTGTCATTGATAGATGCCCCCTCTGGATATTCTTGTGCTTCAAGGTATCTCATCACCTCATGGTACCATGGCTTTTCCGCATTGGTGTTAAGCTCATAGCAATGTGCAGGTTCATCGAATCTTTCAATTATTATCATAGGGGCTTCGTTGTCCCATCTGACCTTGAACATTGAAGACATGGTTGCCAAAGCGTCAACTGTTGTACCCCAATTTTTTCCCCTAAGATTCTTTCATCATACCATGTTGTTTCAATCACAACAAGATCACATTAAGGCTTTTGGTTTTTCTCCCTATCTTTAGCTTTGCTCTTTTGAGGAATTACCAAGAACCTTGACTTGTTTTCTTTTGTGATCATGGATATTTTGTTTTGATTTTCTAATTAATTAATAAAATACAATATTGGTTTGTCTTACTTGTTAATAATGTAGGTAAAGGCAATGAGGTTTAGCAAGTTGCTCCATGGGTTCGTGAGTTTATTTCCATGCCCTAGTCAATAGCTTGAGAAATTCAAACTTCACTATTGGAGTGATTTTGGAAGAAATGGCATGGCAAGGCTTATTTTGGTTCATTATATTTCAAAGTTATCAAAATTGATTCAAAAATACAAGGGGTTTAGGGAAGAAGTTGTCATGATTGGACAAGGTCTTGTTCCTATTGGTCACAAGAGCATATTTTTCTCAAATTTCAAGATATGGAAGTGGTTTTGGTGACTATGAATCGTCATCATCATCCTTAACAACCTCTATTCATAAAGTAAGAATATTGGCACAAAAAGTTTGTTCAAACTTGGAAAATTTCCTCAAAGCATTCTCTTGATCTAGAGGCTAGGGTTTTGAACTTCAAAGGAGAATATCTTGCTCATATTTTGGTATTTTTGAGTGACTCCAAAAACATCCTTCTCTTCAAAGAGTTACCAACAAATCACTTCAAAATTTCCAAGGAGTTTTCATGTGGAAGGACTTGGTGAAGAAGAAAGATTACAAGTCACTCAGATGAATCCCCAATTTTCCATATGTGACTTCAAATGGTCATAACTTAGTCAATTTTTATCACCTTGAGCCCATTCTATTTTCATGATGACCTGAAGGATGTGTACTTCACGCCTTCTTTTATGTGCAAAGTAAGAAAAAGAATGGAAGTTGCCTTAAGAATACAAAAGATTATAGGCCATTTCATGATTTTTGGCCAACTTCAACAAGTCATAACTTGCTTAATTTTTGGATATTTTGAGTGGTTCAAATTGCAAAATGTCATTCAAGATATCTACTCCATTGCATATTTTTTGATCAAGAGCAAATTCTAAGTGGAAGGCCATGTTTGGATACAAGAGATTATAGGTCATTTTTAAAGAAGAATTTGAAATATTTCTAAGCATGGAAAGTCAACTCTTTTTCTTCAACTTTGACTCCATGTAGCTTTCAGCTCAAGCATCTATTTGATTCCATTCTTTTTTCATTGCAAAGTTTGTAACCTCATCTTTCCAAAGCATCAAGAATTATGCCCTAAGACCCCTTGAGGTGGAAATGCCATGGATTTGAATTGGGTAGTTTGAAACTGAATTTTTCACAAAGTCAGGATTTTGAAATCTTTGTTTCGGCTTCTAATCATAAGATTTTCACGCGTTTTTGGTTTTAATCATGTTTAGCAACTTACCAGAAGTGATTAGCATCATAAAATGCACGATTTGGCTGAGTTTTGATCATGTTTGAGTCACACTTTATTCATGATGCAGACCCACACAAATTCCCTCCAAAACGCATCATTTGCTATTCCTTTTGATCCCATTTGCTTCCATATAAATAGAGGGTCATTCCCCATTCAATTTCCCAAGCTTAGATAGCCAGAATCACCCTGCCAAACATGCTTCACAACCCAAAATTCAGCAACTTCGAAATCTATTCTCAAGCCTTTTTCAATCCATTTCTTCCATCAATTCACCTTCCTTGATCTTTCCTAAAGCTAACCATATAATTACATTCAAGAATCGTGCCCTATACTGCTCCATAGAAGTCCAGTTTCAGAGCTCTGCAACTCAACTTCAATAGGTAGATTCCTTCATCAATTCTTCAAAACTCTGATATCATTGTGTTGCTCTCATTGTCTTGGTTCTAGTTGCAACACTTACATTTCACTGGGAGCACGTTTTGACCATGACTTTTCAAATCCCTTTTCAAAACTTTCTTTCCAAATTGCTTGAGCTACAATTTATATAAATTTGGTGCGAGGGTGTGGTTGTTTTCATCTTAAAGAGACGAAGCGATTGGCATAGGTCTGAGCTTCTGATTTTACAGTTTTAGAGACCTGCAAATCATGTTGGCTGGAGTTTGAAGATGACCTACGTGTCATCTTCCAACCAATGATGGCGTGCCATTTGTGTTTTTCAACAATCTGATTTATTATTGATTCTGTACATTATTCACAAATGACCATGATATGTACAGTGCGCCAGATCCCTTGGATTTGATTACTAATGTGTTTTGACTCTCATCCAATGGTCCACATATTTTCCTTCTATTTTCTTTTTTCTAATTTTTATATTTTAATTGTTTTAAATTTCAAAAAATCATAGAAAATTCATTTTTAGTCCAAAAAATCTGAATAAATAATGAAAAATATTTTTGATTATTCTCTTTCTGATTTTTATTTTTTCACAATTTAATTTTGTGTTTTGGTATTATTTATAAATTTTACATTTATTTGATTTGTTTAAAATTTTTAAAAATACTTTTATACATTTTTATATTATGAAAAAATTATGGAATGATCCAATGATATTGTGACAAATATTGGTGACCTTATTTTATTTTTGTTTCTGACTTTACTATTTTTTACTATTTTTGTTTATTTTACACATTTATTTTAATCTTTAAAAATATTTTCTGACTTTTAAAAATTACCAAAATTTTTATAAAAATATTTGGACCCATTTCTGATTTTTCTATGGCCTTATTTTTAATTTCTTGATTAATTTGAACATAATTGATATTTTCCTCATCATTTTCCATTTTTTAAAAACATTTTTAAACCTTTTAATATATATATATTAAATATATTATTATTTTGTGATTATTTTCTGGCTGTCTTGGGTTGATTTTTTTTTTTTGATTATGAATTTTATTAATATCATTGGATCCATGGTATTGAGTTTAACTCCACAAAAATGGATGAATGATTTTAATAATAGTTTGATTAAATTTTTAATTCAAAAGTGGTTTATTCATCTTTTGCCCTAATCCTCTTCATCTCATCCCCTTCTCATTGCACTAAATGTTGTTGGAGCATGATCTCTATATCATGTCTCAAAACAAATGGTGCATAGATTGTTATTGACCGGCCTCAAAATAGGTGCGACTTCTATATAAGTCCACTTACAATTGCTTAACATAGCGCTAAATTTTGTCCCGATTCAAATAAATGATCATTCGTGGCCCAAACTTATGATTGCAAGCCCCAGTATGTTAATTTGATCTCTTTAATCCAATAACTTTGAGATTCATTGTGTGGAGGCTTTGGTTCTACAAATCCTCTAATGGATCTACAACACCTTTGGTCAACGCGGATCACTTAAACATTATTGATCATTAAATGGTACTTATGAGAACTCCAAATGGATGATATACTTGACAAAAAGCAAATGCAACTTGTTGTGTGGAGGCTTTGGTTCTACCAATCCTCTAATGAGTTCCAAATGCAAGTTTCAAGATGGTCATCCAACTAACCACTAATTATTAACTTGTTTATCTTATGCTTTTATTCTTTTATGATTTATGTATTATTTATTTTTTTTAGCATTTTCATTTCATGCCATTTTCATCTTTGCTCATTTGAGCATTTATTTTCTTGTCATTTTTACTTTTCTCACTTGAGCTTTTTATTTTCTTTTCTTAAGATACTTAATAATCAACATAAACCCTAAAACACTCTTAATGGTACTTGGACTATTTGGTTACTATCCTTGGCATTATGGAGCATGGGACTTTTTCTTGGACTTAGGATTAGAAACCTTGGCCTATCTTGGAGACCTTGTGATCCTATCTGATTATTTTGTCTGGAGCTCTTGAGGTTTACCTCAAGACATTTGGCTGCTTGTTTGTTTTTGTGTGCAGGTTTTTGTGATTACATCCTTTGTTTGTAATCTGGCATTCACCTGTATACAACCGTTACTCTACCCAATTTTTGTGAAGACTTAATACATTTGAAGAGGTCTAGTATCTTTGCTTGCTTGGTTTCAATCCAAATAATGGGAATTGTATCTTGGCTCATAATGTCAAAATTTGGCTTCTTGTTGGTTAGATGGTTCTTATCCTTAGCTTTTACCTTATGCTTTAGGATAGTCTCTTCTTCTCCTCCCATCTTCTTTAATTTCAAAAATCTTCTCCCCCCCTTTTTTAAAACTCTTCTTGTTTTGAACATGAAACACTTTCATAATAAACTTGGACTTAGGTCCATGCATTTTCAAAACATTTTCATAAATAAATTCCAATCAATTTAATAATACCTTGACATTTTTTTAAGAAGACTAAAAGCCAATCAGTCTCATTTCAAACCATTTTTCCACTTTGACTTTAATTTTAAAACTTTTCTCAAACGATTAGACTCTTGTCAATCCTTGTAGTGATGCAAACAACTATACTTCTACAATATGTAGTGGAGAGAGATACTTTCCACTTGGGTGTTGAGTGAGGCATTGTTGATTTTAAAATCCAAGCCATTATCCTCCACTTTGAGATGATGCAAATTATCCTTTCTCATGATTGTGGGTAGTAAGTATGTTTTCCACACAGACAATGAGGATGATGTTTTATCTCATAAAAATAACCAACACACTTGTGTTTCAAATTTTTAAAAGAGGAACTACGTGTATCCTGATCCCCTATTGCACGAAAGGTGGTACGTAGGCACTAAAGGTTCGTAACCGCGGCGGGTGCAAAAATCATAAAAAATATATTTCTCTTCTCACCTCCACCATCCATCTTATATACAACACATTTTTATATATTTCCAAAATATACAGATTTTTCAAAGAGGTTCCTGCGGAGTACCGTAGATGTTTAAGGTGTTAATACCTTCCCTTTGCATAACCAACCCCCTTACCTTGAATCTTTCCCCATCTTTTTGGGTTATTCGCTCTTTTACCATTCCTTTGGAAACAATAAAGCGCGGTGGCGATTTTTATTTTAATTTGTATAAAGTCTAGTCAATCCAATGGCTTAGTCTTGAACATTTCTACCGCTACAGAAAAATGGCGACTTCACTGGGGACAGATTGACCTCTTGCTGGTCCATCCCTAAGTGGGTTGAGCCTATCTTTGTTTATATCTATGTATGTGCTATTGTTGTTTATGTGTTATCTTTTGTATATATGTTTGTTTGGATTTTATTGGTTTTCAGGGTGCTTGGTGATTACTCATAAGTCCTATACCCGGACTTGGGCAAACTTTAAGATAGGATGGGCGGTATAGTCATGTTAACTTTGAGGGAGTAATCCCAAAAAAGGAGGCATGAGATCCCCCACTCAATGGAGGCCCCTTTGAATGTAGTGTTGTTTACCGAGTAATCGGGAAGACGTATTGCTTTCGACCTGGGAGTCTACTGAAACTGAGGACCATAGAATACCAAACCCATCTTGGCCTTTTAGGTGTAGTGCGGAAGCTATGACGGAGTAATCCGGAAATATTTGTCACGCGATATTATGCTCGGACGAGTCTTTCTTGAGAATATTACTAATTACTGAGTTAATTGGGAAGTTGGTAATATCCGAAGGAAGGATGTAGACTCTGGGAACCTCTAGAACCTTGTTCGGCAGGTGATAACTTTTTTGACCAACAACTTATGGGTAGTACCTTCGACCTCATGCTCGTGACGTTGAACCTATGAACCCTATATGTGTGATCTTGTTTGTGATTGTTGCATCATGCATCCATGCACTCATAAGCATCTTTTGAAGAAAACAATATTTCAAGGGATTTAAAGGTTGCTATTTGTGAATATCTCAGGTACTTTTAACCATGGATTCTGGAAAGAGAAAGACCAGGAAATATAGTTTCAAGGATCCCAAGATAGATGAGCTGATCAGTCTAATTCCAAAGATCGAGTGTTCTGCAGACTTTCAGAAGAAGTATGGATCCATTATTCCTCTCATAAAGCTGAAGATGAAGGAGGATATTCTCTTAACCTTGGTCCAGTTTTATGATCCAATGTATCACTGCTTTAATTTTCCCTATTATCAGTTGATGCCTACACTGGAGGAGTATTCTTAACTATTGGATTTACCCGTTACCAATCGTGTTCCTTTTACTGGTTTGGAGGGTGAGCCAAAACCACATGAGATAGCTGCTTTGATTCATCTGGGGAAGTCTGAGGTGGACGCCCATATGACTACCAAAGGAGGGATTAGAGGATTACCAGCTCAGTTCTTATTGGAGAAATCTCGTTACTTTGCCAGGATGAAGAGTACGGTTGCTTTAGAAGCCATCTTTGCTTTACTTTCTTATGGATTATTATTTTTTCCTAATGTGGACAAGTTTGTCGACATTGATGCTATCATGATTTTCATGATTGGAAACCTGGTTCCTACACTGTTGGGTGATGCATATTACTTTGTTCATCTTCAGAGTTCCTATCATGAGGGAATGATCATCTGTTGCACGCCTATGTTGTACCGGTGGTTCATTTCTCATATGCCTCAGTCTGATGCTTTTTGGGATGTCAAGATAGAACCCCGTTGGGCTCCTAAGATCATGGCACTTACTCACTCAGATATTGATTGGTATCATCGAGCTTATCAGGATATAGAGATTATTGACAGTTGTGGTAGTTTCCTCAATGTACCTCTTCTTGGTACAAAGGGAGGAATTAACTATAACCCTGTTCTTGCACGGTGACAGCTTGGTTATCCGATGAGGGATAAACCGAAAAATATTCATTTGAGTAGTTTCTTTCTGAAGGAAGGAGAAGACCACAGGGAAGCTAGGGAGCAGATTGCGAAGGGCTGGTGTCACATTCATAAGAAGAGTAGGAAGGATTTGGGACCTTGGGGTGTTGTTTCTTTGGAGCCATATCTTCAGTGGGTCCGATCGAGAGCCATTCAGTTGAAGATGTCGTATACTCGGGAGACACCCATGCCTAACCTATTTGTGAAAACCACTCCTCCCTTATTAGACGATCTAGAAGAGTTGCAGCTTGCTTTGGTTTAGATGCAACAGGAAAGGGATGCTTGGAAGAACAAGTTCCAGACTTTAGAGAGTTCCTACAGAGCAGATCTGAAGGAGAAAGATGATTTGATTGAGATCCTCGAGAGTCGAGCGGTGGAGTCTATGGAGAGGCAAGGGGATTTATTTTTCCCTAAGCCTCAAACAGGTGTTGATTACTCATTTCCTGATCTAGATGATTGGAAGGAGGTTGCCATTAGACATGTGGAAGAAAACCAGAGGTTGAGGGCTCAGATTTCCAGGCTCACAGGGAAGCTCCAGCGTACAGATTGATCTCCATCAGTTATTTTTCTCAGGATTTTTAGATTGTATTTCATCTTGTACTTGGGATCATTGAAACTTGTAATCCATTTTAAAGTTATTATAATAAAAAATTTCAGTATTTCAAAGGCTTTATTACTTTGATGTCTGCAATATGTCCATAAATCTTAAATCCCTTGAAATATTAAATAATGAAATAATAATCATATGCATTGCATATCATGCATCATATTGCACATATTTCTTGCATTTATGATGCATATCCAGGTGCCTTACCCAGCTTCTTTACTCTGTTCTGCAAGCTGACTCATGACTACAACACTCGGGATAACTTCAAAAAGAAGATGGACAACTTGGAACAGGAGAATCGCGAGTTACGCGAAGAAGTTTATGCTTTGAAGGCTGGCTTGGCCAACTTGACTACTCTGATGGAAGCTCTGGTGGTTGCTCAGAATCAGCCAGCGAGTGTTCAACCTCAACCAACAAGGGCAAGTGCTGAAGTTCCTACTGTTCCTGTATCCGCCACTCCGACTGTTGTTCAAAACCGTATGCCTCAGGGTTATTCGTGGGGAATGCTAGAGAATTTTGCACCTGAAAGTTTCAATCCGGGTCCTCAAGATGCTCCAGTGGTTCAAACTATTATTACTCCAACACCTCTTATGGTGCATACTGTTCCTGCTGCACCTCCTTCGGTGAATTTGGTTCCGTTTGTTAATGAAGATGTGTGTCGTCCTTTCCCTTCGCTGAGTGAAGACTTGGGTCTTTATGACAGAATGGATGATTTTCGAGAGAAGTTTGATAGAATGAAAAGAGAGATGAAGGCTCTTAGGGGAAAAGAGCTATTTGGGCAGAATGTAAATGAGCTGTGTTTAGTCCCGAATGTAAATGTTCCTGCTAAGTTCAAGGTCCCGGAGTTTGAGAAGTACAAGGGCAACACTTTCCCTCGTGCTCACATGGTGATGTACGTGAGGAGAATGTCTACCCACACCGATGATCAGTGTCTGCTGATTCACTTTTTCCAGGATAGTCTGACCGGCATAGCATTGAAATGGTACATGAGTTTAGAATGCGCCAACATCCATACTTTTAATGATTTGGGAGAAGCATTCATTAACCAATACAAGTACAATGTGGACATGGCACCCGACCGTGACCAGCTTATGGCCATGGTTCAGAAAGACAGAGAATCGTTTAAAGAGTATGCACAGAGATGGCTGCACAAGTGATCCCTCCCATGGAGGAGAAGGAAATGACTAAAATTTTTCTGAAGACGCTGGGAGCTTTCTACTACGAAATAATGGTAGCAAGTGCCCCAAGTGATTTTACGGAGATGGTAGGGATGGGTGTCCGCCTAAAAGACGCAGTAAGAGAAGGACGTTTGACGAAAGGTTAAGGATCCAGAGGTATGAAAAATCCAGCTTATGGGTTTACAAAGAAGAAAGAGGGGATGCAAATGCTGTCATACAGGAGAGGAGAGTGAACACTCTTAGAAGGAATTATCAGCATCACCAACAAGTTGCCTCAGTTATTCCTATTATGAATGTCGCTCCAACTACTGTTGCTTATCAAAGACAATCCCAGCAAAGGAACCAAGGGAATAATTAGAGAAAGGAGAACTATGACCCTATTCCCATGAGCTATGCATAAATACTACCATCATTGATTCTGAATAATTTGGTCCAGACACGACCACCTCCCGCTGTACCATCACTATTGCCTTGGTATTACAAAGTAGACCAGACGTGTGCCTTTCATCATGGAGCACCAGGGCATAGTGTTGAAAATTGTTATCCTTTGAGGAATGAAGTACAAAGGTTGGTGAAGTCTGGAATTTTATCTTTCAAAGACATGGGACCTAATGTGAAAGACAATCCTCTACCCAAGCACGGGGGAGTGAATGCTGTAAATATGGTGGCCTGTTGTCCAGGCGACTTCTGGATTTTTGACATTAATCTGGTTAGAGGAGATTTGGTGAAAATGCATGCATACCTCTGCGAATTCAGCTATTATACGCATGACCATGCCGATTGTGCTGTTTGCAGTACAAACATACAGGGTTGCGAGAAGATAAAGGCTGATTTACAAGAGATGATGGATGAGGGTTTAATCCATATAATCAGGCCTAGGGAAGAATATGAAGAGGAGGTGAATATGGTTTCTGGATGTCCTAGTGAATTCATAATTTTTTATGTGGAGTATTTGAATGAGGATCTCTTGCAGTTGCACGCTACCTTCTACCGTACTGCTGGTCAGGTGGAACACCAATATGGGTCTTGCATAGTTTGCTGTCGAGACCCCCGAGGATGTTCTATTGTGAGGGAGGGTGTTCAATTGCTGTTAGACAATGGAACTATCAAGATCACAGGTCAGAGAGATGATTATCATGAGATTGATATGGTTGAATTTTGTTTGATGGAAGAAGAGTCATAGGAAGAGTACGCCTCCGCTGATGAGTATTTCTCTTCAGACAAAGATTTGTTTGCCGAAAATGACCTTTTGATGGATGATTGTATTGAGGAAGGGGTAAATGTCATTGTACCTTGTTTTGATGCACCCACTCATCTTGAGGTGGAGTACCGTAGCAAACCAGTTGTTACCCCATTGGTAATTAGTCTGCCAAGTCCTGTTCCCTATAAATCAGATAAGGTTGTGCCTTACAAATACAACATTACAAAATTAGAAGATTGGGTGGAATTTCCCATCCAGCCAATACCAGATGTTGGAAATATAGCTGATAATAACAGGGTGACCCGTAGTGGTTGTGTGTTTGTGCCGGTTTTACGAAGGGATGTTGTTGTTGGAAAGAGAATTGTTGAGAACTATGAGCCTAAGAAGGCTTTAGGAGAGACTAATGGAGCCACATTTGAGAAAGAAGTGGATGATATCTTGAAGACAATTAAGATGGGCGATTACAGAATTGTAGATCAGCTACTGCAGACTCCTTCAAAGATATCTATCCTAGCTTTATTAATGAATTCCTCCACTCATAGAGAATCACTGATGAGAGTACTAGACCAAGCTTTTATGGAGAGTGACATGCTGTTAGATCAATTCAGCAGCGTAATTGGAAACATTACGCCATGTAACAACTTGAGTTTCTGCGATGATGAGTTACCAGATGAAGGGAGGAATCACAACCTGACCCTCCATATATCTGTGAACTACAAGAATGACTTGCTGTCCAATGTGATAATTGATAACGGATCCACGCTGAATGTTATACCGAGGAGTACTCTCATGAAGTTAAAGTATCATGGAACACCTATACGCCCGAGTGGCATCATTGTGAAGGCTTTTGATGGGTCGAGGAAATCTGTCATCGGTGAAGTGGACTTGCCCATCCATATAGGACCACATTTGTTCTTGATAACCTTCCAGGTCATGAACATTATTCCCGCATATAGTTGTTTGCTAGGAAGGCCATGGATACACGAAGCAGGGGCTGTCACTTCAACTCTGCATCAGAAGCTAAAATTTGTGCGTGAGGGGAAGGTAGTGATCATAAATGGGGAGCAAGCGTTGTTGATATCCCATCTATCCTCTTTCAGTAATGTAGAAGAGGATGAGGCTGCTGTTGGAACCCAGTTCCAAGCCCTATCCATTGACAACATAAGTAGGAATGAGAATTCGGTGGTTTCCCTGAAGGACGCGCAGCAGGTTGTGCGCAATGGTCATAATGCAGTTTGGGGACGACTTGTGGACCCACCCGTGAACAAAAACAGAGCTGGTTTGGGTTTCTCTTCGAGGAATGGCAAAGGAGAAAATTTGAAGTCAAATTCTATTGTGAAGAGTTATCATGATGTTTTCCGCATCGGAGGCTACCTCCATCCAATTGGTTATGGAATTAATGTTGTTGAAGAGGTTGAAGTAGAGAAGGAAGTACCGAATTATGTGACGCATGGAGTCTGAGTTCAGAACTGGGTTACCATTGATGTCCCTTCTTGCATACATGTTTCAAAGTAATTTGTTTTGTTAATCTCTTTCTTTCTTTTGAAAAGCTTTCACTCTACCCAAGGTGGAAGTATTAATGTTGTAGGGCTTATCTGTTTGCTATAACTTTTAAGGTCATTAATAAAAGTTGTATTTGCTTCCAAAATTATGTATTTTATTTTCTGCTTTTTTTTCTTGGGAAATGGTAATAAAAAAATAAGAATAAAAAACCCTTTCAACTGAAATTTAATCTGCATGATCACTTGTTATATGTGTCAGTTTCTAAAAACAATCATAAATCATATGTGCAGATTAATTTAAAAACCCGTTGAATACAATGACCCTGCACCCTCTCCCAACTTTGGTTGTCCTATGTTTAGGGCTGAAGAAGAAGATTATGATGGGATCCCGGAAGAGGTCTCACGGTTGCTTAAGCACGAGGAAAATACCATTCAGTCATATAAGGAGCCTTTGGAAGTGATTAATTTGGGTTCAGAAGAAGATCCGAAGAGAGTCAAGATTGGAGCATCATTGCATCCTGATGTAAAGAGCGGGTTGATTGAGCTGTTGAGAGAGTATATGGATATTTTTGCTTGGTCTTATCAAGATATGCCTGGTCTAGATACAAACATTGTCAAGCATCATTTATCGTTGAAGCCAGAGTGTCCGCCAGTTAAACAAAAGTTGAGAAGAACTCACCCAGATATGGCAGTAAAGATCAAAGAGGAGGTCCTAAAGAAGATTAATGCTTGTTTTCTTGTGACGTCAGTGTATCCTTAATGGATTTCCTATATTGTGCCAGTACCCAAAAAATACGGAAAAGTCTGCATGTGCGTAGATTACAGAGATCTAAATAAAGCTAGTCCAAAAGATGATTTTTCATTGCCTCACGTCGACATGTTAGTGGATAGCACAACAAAATTCAAAGTATTCTCATTCATGGACGGATTTTCCGAGTATAATCAAATAAGAATGGCTCTAGAGGACATGGAAAAAACAACATTTATCACACCCTGGGGAACATTCTGTTACAAAGTGATGCCCTTTGGGTTGAAGAACGCTGGTGCAACGTACCATAGGGCTATGAAAAACCTATTCCATGATCTAATGAACAAAGAAATCAAAGTATATGTTGATGATATGATTGCCAAATCCCAAACTGAAGAAGGGCATATAGAAGATTTGTTGAAGTTGTTTCAGCGTTTGAGGAAGTATCGTCTCCGCTTGAATCCAAATAAATGCACCTTCAGAGTTAGATCGGGGAAATTGTTGGGTTTTATTGTTATCCAAAAAGGAATTGAAGTTGACCCTGATAAAGTCAAAGCAATTCAAGAAATCCCAACACCATGAACTGAAAAGCAAGTCAGAGGTTTCCTCGGGCGTTTGCATTATATTTCCAGATTTATTTCCCACATGACTGCAACATGTGAACCAATCTTTAAGTTGTTAAAGAAATATTAGGGTTATGTGTGGATGGATGACTGCCAAAGGGCATTTGAGAGTATTAAATAATATCTGCTTGAACCTCCTATCTTGCTCCATCCCATAGAAGGAAGACCGTTGATTATGTATCTAACAGTGTTAGATAAATCCATGGGTTGTATTCTGGGACAACAGGATGAAACAGGAAAGAAAGAATTCGCCATTTATTATCTCAGCAAAAAGTTCACTGATTGTGAGTTGCGGTATTCCACGCTAGAAAAGACATGTTGTGCTTTAGCATGGGCGGAAAAGCGTTTACGGTAGTATATGTTGAATCATACCACCTGGTTGATCTCCAAAATGGATCCAATCAAGTATATTTTTGAAAATCCTGCTCTTACTGGGAGAATTGCCCACTGGCAGATGTTGTTATCTGAATATGATATCGATTATCGAACTCAAAAGGCTATTAAAAGTAATGTGTTGGCAGATTACCTTGCTCACCAGCCGGTGGAAGATCATCAGTCTGCAGAATATGAATTCCCCGATGAGGATGTGATGTTCTTGAAAGTGAAAGATTGTGATGAACCATTGCCTGAGGAGGGCCCTGACCCTGAATCTCGTTGGAGTATGATATTTGATGGAGTTGTGAATGCTTATGGTAAGGGAATTGGTTCTGTGATTGTCACTCCTCATGGATCACATATTATTTTTACTGCAACGTAAATGTTTGATTGCACTAATAATATGGAAGAATATGAGGCTTGCATCATGGGTCTTGAGGAAGCTATTGATCTCAGAATCAAGATTCTGGATGTGTATAGTGATTCAGCTTTGGTAATAAATCAGATTAAAGGAGAATGGGATACTCGTTACCCTGGCTTGATCCCTTACAAAGATTATGCTATAAGATTATTACCTTTCTTCAATAAAGTTGAGTTCCATCACATTCCTAGAGATGAAAATCAGATGGCGGATGCTCTGGTAACCCTGGCTTCCATGTACCAAGTGAATAATTGGAATGATCTACCCCGAATTACAGTTCAACGACTGGATATGCCCGCTCATGTGTTTATGAAAGAGGAGGTAGCAGATGAAAAACCTTGGTATTATGATATCAAGCATTTTCTTCAGACTCAGAAATACCCGATTGGTGCATCGAGGAAAGATAGAAAGACACTGAGAAGATTGGCAGGAAGT
Organism: Vicia faba; assembly: GCA_948472305.1. Classification (NCBI taxonomy): domain Eukaryota; kingdom Viridiplantae; phylum Streptophyta; class Magnoliopsida; order Fabales; family Fabaceae; genus Vicia; species Vicia faba. The sequence goes on along the minus strand of OX451741.1, from coordinate 1,120,558,480 downwards.
TTCTTCCTCAGTGAAAATGTGTTATATAAGAGAAATTATGACATGGTCCTGCTCAGATGCGTGGATAGACATGAAGCGGACATGTTGATGCATGAGATTCATGAAGGTTCATTTGGCACTCATGCTAATGGACATTCGATGGTTAGAAAGATGCTAAGGGCATGTTATTATTGGTTGACAATGGAGTCTGACTATTACAAATTTGCAAAGAAGTGCCATAAATGCCAGATTTATGCAGATAAGGTCCATGTGCCTCCGACACGTCTCAATGTGATTTCCTCCCCATGGCCTTTCTCTATGTGGGGGTATTAACATGATCAGAATGATAGAACCCAAAGCTTCGAATGGACACCGTTTCATCTTGGTAGAAATTGACTACTTTACCAAATGGGTAGAGGCGGCTTCATATGCCAATGTTACCAAACAGGTGGTTGTGCGTTTCATCAAAAATCATCTTATATGCCGGTATGGTGTGCCGAGCAGAATCATCACTGACAATGGCTCGAATTTGAACAACAAGATGATGACTGAAATGTGTGAAGAATTCAAGATTGTCCATCACAATTCATCTCCATACATGTCAAATATGAATGGGGCTGTTGAAGCTGCTAATAAGAATATCAAGAGAATTATCCAGAAAATGGTTGTCACTTATAAGGATTGGCATGAAATGCTCCCTTTTGCTCTGCATGGATACCGAACATCTGTTCTCACTTCAACAGGAGCAACCCCATTCTCCCTAGTGTATGGAATCGAAGCTGTACTCCCCATCGAGGTAGAGATTCCCTTGTTGCGTGTGATAATGGAAGCCAAGTTAAGAGAGGTTGAATGGGTCCAGAACAGGTTTGATCAATTGAATTTGATTGAAGAGAAGAGGATGACAGCTTTATGTCATGGGCAGTTATATCAGAAAAGAATGAAGAAATCATTTGATAAAAAGGTCAAACCTCGTGAATTCAGAGAAGGCGACCTCGTGCTCAGGAAGATCATGTCTTTCAACACGGATTCTAGGGGCAAGTGGACTCCCAACTTTGAAGGCTTGTATGTTGTCAAGAAAGCCTTCTCTGGTGGTGCATTAATTCTTGAAACTATGGATGGCGAGGAGTTCCCACGTCCCATGAATGCTGATGCAGTCAAGAAATACTTTGCCTAAAGAAATAAAAGAACAGCTCGCTAAGTTGAAAACCCGAAAGGGCGACTTAGGCAAAAAGGAGCGTCTCGGTAGGCTGAAAACCCGAAAGGGCGGTCTAGGCAAAAATTAGAGACATAAACAGAATAAATTTCCCGCTAAGTTGAAAACCCGCAAGGGAAGCTTAGGCAAAAGTTAGGAATTTTCTTAGCAAGTAACTACGTCAGACAAGACTTGATCATTGAAGCAACAATCTTCTCGGATCCTCACCATACTTCAACAAAAGCTGCTACTCAGGATTTCAAAAGTTGTTAGGGAGGATAGTGGTCATTGTATCTCAATGTATCTTTTCCATTATGAATTACCATTTCCCGAACTTTGTAATCATCCATGGAGTCTCGCCATTCGCAGACTACCATTCTATTAATGAAATTCGAGCTTTACCCAATTCTTTGTGTTCTTATTTTATTAATCTTGCAAAGACTCCATTTATTACTGATAATAACTTTTAAAGCAAAAAGATTAAAAAGCAAAATTGACTTTTAAAAAAAAAGAGATCTTTACAATTCAATTTACTTTGGGAGTTGTGATGAAACAATAACAACAAAAATGGTGATCCCAAGAATGAACAAACTCCGGTTATTTTAAGAAGATTTACTTCCTTCATGAATGTTTTCTCATGTCATTTTGCTGGTATGTGCGCAATCTTTGTGTGTTTCTCAAATAAGTTAAAGACGATACTAGTGGGTGCAAGGTACAGTATTGGGTTTGTGATCCTATTATCCCCAGTCAGGTCTTGGTTCACTTTTAATTTTGGATTTGCATGGTCAGAAACATCCGTCCTAGATTCCCCAGTGAAGTCTTCCCTCATATGATGAAAGGTTTTATTCCCTTGAAGTGCTGAGATGTCTCTTTTTTTTGGCAGTATTGGCATTATTGTTGGTATTTATTTCCCAAGTAACTAGACCAGGGCAATATCTCTTCTGAGAAGTGTTGAAATGATTATCAACCTTTGGGATTTCACCCACCAAGTGTTGGGTGTAATTTAAAATCCCCATGGGTTTAACCTCTTTCTATATTGTTGACTTCTTGATTCCCAGTGAGGCTATACCAGGGCATCTTTTGTTGGATTAAGTTTTCATGATGTAAAGTTTCAATCCGTAAGTTTTTCTCCTGGGAGGAAGGCTTGAATTCCCCGTTGAGGTTTGGTTGTTTCGGCGCCAGTCAGCTCAATTTGAGGCTGGTCTTGCAATCTCCAGTAGGCATTTTGCTTTTAGAAAATTGTTTCTCCAATGAAGCCAGAAGAAGGATGTTCTATCCCGGTATCTGTTTGATCTAGCTACCTCTGGATTATGTTTCTCCTCAGTGAAGTTAAGGCAGGCAATAGGTTTGGTTTCCGCAGTTGGTTTTACCTTTCTTAGAATGATATTTCTGGTTAAAGTTTAGCCCAATGTTGTTAATACCTGAGGCAGTTTTCTTTGTTTGTACTGATTATGTATCCTTTTACCAGCATGTGCACAATAGCACTCATACATTCATACATACATCATGCATGGCTAAAAATCATTGTTCATTGACATTGTGTCCTGACTTTCCTGCAGCGCTCTTTGTTTAGTTGAATTTGGTTTTCCTTCTTGAGTTTATTTCTCAAAGGGTGTATCTTCGTTGGCTATTTTGCTCCAGTTTATTTCTGATTTGGATTTGTATTTGCATGACAATATTATTTACTTTGGATTTCCGAAAGCTTTGAGTTTTGGTTTGTGCATTTATTTTGCATGGGAAGACTTTATCTCCTCAGCAGGAATATTGCGGCATTTCCCTAGGAAGTCATATTTCTATCTCTAGAAAGTCGTTTCTTTTTACAATTCCCCGTGACAATGAGTAACAAGTTTCGTTATTTGAGACAACTTATGTTTGGTCTTTTCCAGGCAGATTTCCTTGGTTAAAGAAGGAGTCGAGACCCGTTCTAGGTAAAATACCAGAATTTTGGGGTGATTTGATATATTTTCTATTTCTACCTTCAGTGAATGTTGGTAGGACATTGGCAGTGAACGTCGGTGTTTATCATCTTTTTGCTATCTTCAGTGAACGTTGATAGTTCATCGTCAGTGAACGGCGATAATATGATATGTTTTTCTCTTTCTACCTTTAGTGAACATTGGTAGTACATTGGCAGTGAACGTTAGTGTTTATTATCTTTTAGCTATCTTCAGTGAACGTTGATAGTTCATCTTCAGTGAACGGCGGTGATATGATATATTTTTCTCTCTCTACCTTCAATGAACATTGGTAGTAAATCGGTAGTGAACATCAGTGTTTATTATCTTTTTGCTATCTTCAGTGAACGTTGATAGTTCATCGTCAGTGAACGGCGGTGATATGATATATTTTTCTCTTTCTACCTTCAGTGAATGTTGGTAGTACATTGGCAGTGAACGTCGGTGTTTATTATCTTTTTGCTATCTTCAGTGAACGTTGATAGTTCATCGTCAATGAACGGCGGTGATATGATATATTTTTATCTTTCTACCTTCAGTGAATGTTGGTAGTACATCGGAAGTGAACGTCGGTGTTTATTATCTTTTTGCTATCTTCAGTGAAAGTTGGTAGTTCATCGTCAGTGAACGACAATGATATGATTTATTTTTCTCTTTCTACCTTCAGCGAACATTGGTAGTACATCGGCAGTGAACGTTGGTGTTTATTATCTTTTTGCTATCTTCAGTGAATGTTGGTAGTTCATCATCAGTGAACGGTGATGATATGATATATTTTCTCTTTCTACCTTCAGTGAACGTTGGTAGGACATCAGCAGTGAACGTCAATGCTTGTTATCTTCCTCTCTGATTCTGTTCATGTGGTTCACCAGTGATTTATTTCCCTGGTGGGGTTGCCCCTTTATTTCTTCATTTTATTGCATCCCCAATGTTACTTTGCGTCTCTTTGGTATTGTTCATATGCATAAGCATTTACATGGCATCTTAGGGCCAAAAATAGGGTTTGTTTTTATATTTAAGTATCTTCGATCACGTCGACACGAAGATTTGTAACCTTCGTATCTCCGGATAGAAGAAACTTAAATAAGGGCAACTGTTGTACCCCAATTTTTGCCCCTAAGATTCCTTCATCATACCATATTGTTTCAATCACAACAAGATCACATTAAGGCTTTTGGTTTTTCTCCCTATCTTTAGCTTTGCTCTTTTGAGGAATTACCAAGCACCTTGACTTGTTTTCTTTTGTGATCATGGATATCTTGTTTTGATTTTCTCTCTAATTAATAAAATACAATATTGGTTTGTCATACTTGTTAATAATGTAGGTAAAGGCAATGAGGTTTAGCAATTTGCTGCATGGGTTCATGAGTTTATTCCATGCCCTAGTCAATAGTTGAGAAATTCAAACTTCACTATTGGAGTGATTTTGGAAGAAATGGAATGACAAGGCTTATTTTGGTTCAACATATTTCAAAATTATGAAAATTGATTCAAAAACACAAGGGGTTGAGGGAAGAAGTTGTCATGATTGGACAAGGTCTTGTTCCTATTGGTCACAAGAGCATATTTTTCTCAAATTTCAAGATATGGAAGTGGTTTTGGTGACTATGAGTCCTCATCATAATCCTCAACAAACTCTATTCACAAAGGAAGAATATTGGCACAAAAAGTTTGTTTAAACTTGGAAAATTTCCTCAAAGCATTCTCTTGATCTAGAGGCTAGGGTTTTGAACTTCAAAGGAGCATATCTTGCTCATCTTTTGGTATTTTTGAGTGATTCCAAAAACATGCTTCTCTTCAAAGATTTACCAACAAATAACTTCAAAAGTTCCAAGGAGTTTTCATATGGAAGGAACTTGGTGAAGAAGAAAGATTACAAGTCACTTAGATGAATCCCCGATTTTCCATATGTGACTTCAAATGGTCATAACTTGGTCAATTATTATCACCTTGAGACCATTCTTTTTTCATGATGACCTTAAGGATGTGTACTTCATGCCTTCTTTTATGTGCAAAGTAAGAAAATGGATGGAAGTTTCCTTAAGAATACAAAAGAATATAGGCCATTTCATGATTTTTGGCCAACTTAAACAAGTCATAACTTGCTCAATTTTTGGATATTTTGAGTGGTTCAAATTGCAAAATGTCATTCAAGATATCTACTTCATTCCATATTTTTTGGTCAAGAGCAAATTCTAAGTGGAAGGCCATGTTTTGATACAAGAGATTATAGGTCATTTTTAAAGAAGAATTTGAAATATTTCTAAGTATGGAAAGTCAACTCTTTTTCTTCAACTTTGACTCCATGTAGCTTTCAGCTAAAGCATCCATTTTATTCCATTCTTTTTTCATTGCAAAGTTTGTAACCTCATCTTTCCAAAGCATCAAGAATTATGCCCTAAGACCCCTTGAGGTGGAAATGCCATGGATTTGAATTGGGTAGTTTGAAACTGAATTTTTCACAAAGTCAGGATTTTGAAATCTTTGTTTTGGCTTCTAATCACAAGATTTCCATGCATTTTTGGTTTTAATCATGTTTAGCGACTTTCCAGAAGTGATTAGCATCATGAAACGCATGATTTGGCTAAGTTTTGATCAAGTTTGAGTCACGCTTTCTTCATGATGTAGACCCACACAAATTCCCTCCAAAACGCATCATTTGCTATTCCTTTTGATCCCATTTTCTTCCCTATAAATAGAGGGTCATTCCCCATTCAATTTCCCAAGCTTAGATAGCCAGAATCACGCTGCCAAACTTGCTTCACAACCCAGAATTCAACAACTTCAAAATCTATTCTCAAGCCTTTTTCAATCCATTTTTTCCCTCAATTCACCTTCCTTGGTCTTCACTGAAGCTAACCATATAATTACATTCAAGAATCGTGCCCTATACTGCTCCATAAAAGTCCAGTTTCAGAGCTCTGCAACTCAACTTCAATAGGTAGATTCCTTTATCAATTCTTCAAAACTTTGATATCATTGTGTTGCTCTCATTGCCCTGGTTCTAGTTACAACACTTACATTTCACTAGGATCACGTTTTGACCATGAATTTTCAAATCCCTTTTCAAAACTTTCTTTCCAAATTGCTTGAGCTATAGTTTATATAAATTTGGCGCGAGGGTGTGGTTGTTTTCGTCTTGAAGAGACGAAGCAATTGGCATAGGTCTGAGCTTCTGATTTTACGGTTTGAGAGACTTGCAAATCACGTTGGCTGGAGGTTGAAGATGACCTACGTGTCATCTTCCAACCAATGATAGCGTGCCATTTGTGTTTTTCAAAAATTTGATTTATTATTGATTTTGTACATTATTCACTAATGCCCATGATATACACAGCGTGCCAGATCCCTTGGATTTGATTACTAACACGTTTTGACTCTCATCCAATGGTCCACATATTTTACTTCTATTTTCTTTTTTCTAATTTTAATATTTTAATTGTTTTAAATTTCAAAAAATCATAGAAAATTCATTTTTAGTCCAAAAAATCTGAAAAAATTATGAAAAATATTTTTGATTATTCTCTTTCTGATTTTTATTTTTTCACAATTTAATTTTGTGTTTTGGTATTTTCTATAAATTTTACATTTATTTGATTTGTTTAAAATGTTTAAAATGTTTAAAAATACTTTTATACATTTTTAAATTCTAAAAAAATTATGGAATGATCTAATGATATTGTGACAAATATTGGTGACCTTATTTTATTTTTGTTTCGGAATTTACTATTTTTTACTATTTTTGTTTATTTTAGACATTTATTTTAATCTTTAAAAATAGTTTCTAACTTTTAAAAATTACCAAAATTTTTATAAAAATATTTGGACCCATTTCTGATTTTTCCATGGCCTTATTTTTCATTTCTTGATTAATTTGAACATAATTGATATTTTCCTCATCATTTTCCATTTTTTTAAAACATTTTTAAACCTTTTAATTGTATATATTAAATATATTTTTATTTTGTGATTATTTTCTGGCAGTCTTGGGTTGATATTTTTTTTTGATCATGACTTTATTATTATCATTGGATCCATGGTGTTGAGTTTAACTCCACAAAAATGGATGAATGATTTTAATAATAGTTTGATTAAATTTTTAATTCAAAAGTGGTTTATTCATCTTTTGCCCTAATCCTCTTCATCTCATCCCCTTCTCATTGCACTAAATGTTGTTAGAGCATGATCTCTATATCATGTCTCAAAACAAATGGTGCATAGATTGCTATTGACCGGCCTCAAAATAGGTGCGACTTCTATATAAGTCCACTTACGATTGCTTAACATAGCGCTAAATTTTGTCCCGATTCAAATAAATGATCATTCATGGCCCAAACTTATGATTGCAAGCCCGAGTATGTTAATTTGATCTCTTTGATCCAATAACTTTGAGATTCATTGTGTGGAGGCTTTGGTTCTACCAATCCTCTAATGGATCTACAACACCTTTGGTCAACGCGGATCACTTAAACATCATTGATCATTAAATGGTACTTATGAGAACTCCAAATGGATGATATACTTGACAAAAAGAAAATGCAACTTGTTGTGTGGAGGCTTTGGTTCTACCAATTCTCTAATGAGTTCCAAATGCAAGTTTCAAGATGGTCAGCCAACTAACCACTAATTATTGACTTGTTTATCTTATGCTTTTATTCTTTTATGCTTTATGTACTGTTTATTTTTTTTAGCATTTTCATTTCATGCGATTTTCATCTTTGCTCATTTGAGCATTTATTTTCTTGTCATTTTTACTTTGCTCACTTGAGCTTTTTCTTTTCTTTTCTTAAGATACTTAATAATCAACATAAACCCTAAAAAACTTTTAATGGTACTTGGACTATTTGGTTACTATCCTTGGCATTATGGAGCATAGGACTTTTTCTTGGACTTAGGATTAGAAACCTTGGCCTATATTGGAGACCTTGTGATCCTATCTGATTATTTTATCTGGAGCTCTTGAGGTTTACCTCAAGACATTGGCTGCTTGTTTGTTTTTGTGTGCAGGTTTTTGTGATTACATCATTTGTTTGTAATCTGGAATTCAGCCGTATACAACCGTTACTCTGCCCAATTTTTGTGAAGACTTAATACATTTGAATAGGTCTAGTATCTTTGCTTGCTTGGTTTCAATCCAAATAATGGGAATTCTATCTTGGCTCATAATTTCAAAATTTGGCTTCTTGTTGGTTAGATGGTTCTTATCCTTAGCTTTTACCTTATGCTTTAGGATAGTCTCTTCTTCTCCTCCCATCTTCTTTAATTTCAAAAATCTTCTCCCCCCTTTTTGAAAACTATTCTTGTTTTGAACTTGAAACACTTTCATAATAAACTTGGAATTAGGTCCATGCATTTTCAAAACATTTTCATAAATAAATTCCAATCAATTTAATAATACCTTGACATTTTTTTTAAGAAGACTAAAAGCCAATCAATCTCATTTCAAACCATTTTTGCCACTTTGGCTTTTATTTTAAACCTTTTTCAAAAGATTAGACTCTTGCCAATCCTTGTAGTGATGCAAACAACTATACTTCTACAATATGTAGTGGAGAGAGATGCTTTCCACTTGGGTGTTGAGTGAGGCATTGTTGATTTTAAAATCCAAACCATTATCCTCCACTTTGAGATGATGAAAATTCCCCTTTCTCATGATTGTGGGTAGTAAGTATGTTTTCCACACGGACAATGACGATGATGTTTTATCTCATAAAAATAACCAACACACTTGTGTTTCAAATTTTTAAAAGAGGAACTATGTGTACCCTAATCCCCTATTGCACGAAAGGTGGTACGTAGGCACTAAAGGTTCGCAACCGCAGCGGGTGCAAAAATCATAAAAAATATATTTCTCTTCTCACCTCCACCATCCATCTTATATACAACATATTTTTATATATAGCCAAAATATACAGATTTTTCAAAGAGGTTCCTGCGGAGTACCGTAGACGTTTAGGGTGTTAATACCTTCCCTTTGCATAACCAACCCCCTTACCTTGAATCTTTCCCCCTCTTTTTGGGTTATTCGCTATTTTACCATTCCTTTGGAAACAATAAAGCGCGGTGGTGATTTTTATTTTGATTTGTATAAAGTCTAGTCAACCCAATGGCTTAGTCTTGAACATTTCTACCGCTACAGAAAAATGGCGACTTCACTGGGGACAGATTGACCTCTTGCTGGTTCATCCCTAAGTGGGTTGAGCCTATCTTTGTTTATATTTGTGTATGTGTTATTGTTGTTTATGTGTTATCTTTTGTATATATGTTTGTTTGGATTTTCTTGGTTTTCAGGGTGCTTGGTGATTACTCATAAGTCTTATACCCAGACTTGGGCAAACTTTAAGATAGGACAGGCAGTATAGTCATGTTAACTTTAAGGGAGTAATCCCAAAAAAGGAGGCATGAGATCCCCCACTCAGTGGAGGACCCTTTGACTATAGCATCGTTTACCGAGTAATCGGGAAGACGTACTGCTTTCGACCTGGGAGTGTGATCGGTGGAAATGAGAACTGGTTGTTTCTTAATGCTGGTTCGCGTTTGCGTTTAGCAAAATGTCGCGGTATTATCCCGTATTATCCCAACCTATGAGGTGCTTGGAATGACAAGTCTTCTTCTAGTAGGTAAGCGACAAGATGACGGGACATAGTCGTACGCTTTGATCCCTAACTTTTACCTGAACCGCCCTTTCGGGTTTTCAGTCCATCGGGATACCCTTTTTTGCCCAAGCCGCCTTTTCAGGTTTTCGACTTGCCGGGTGTACAGATTTTTTTCATTTTTTATCCCTTATTTTTGCCCGAACCCTTTTGGTTTGCCGGGAAGCCCTTATTTTTGCCTAGGCAAGTCAACCTAGCGGGTCTTTGATTATGCGTAGTACTTTTTTGACTATGTCCATGCTCTCAGGATGCAGGGAGGTGTCATTGTCGGTAGTATTGTGTTGCCATACCACCAGAATATGTTTGATCATGCAAGATTCGTGGCTGGAATTCATGTCCAATCCCCCAAGTGATTTAGGTGGAGATTTGCCCCTGGCTATTTGGCATCTTGAGAGATTCCTTGAATCTTGACTTGACTGCCCCAGATGATGGAAAATGATCATGTCTACCCCTTGGTTGGAAGTGTTTTTTCCACTTGAGGTGATCCTTTTTATTGAAAAGGTTTTTGTTCACTAGATATTCATCGTGCGAACTTCTCTGTTGTTTGAACAAATAGTCATATGCAAACAATGTTATTTTAAGAATGCAAAGCTTGTGTCTGTCTTGAAGTTTTTTGAAAATGCCGTTTCCAGTAAAACAGGCAATTTTTTTGTAAAATGTGATGTCAACTCAGGATTTTACAGCGAGCCCTACAAGAGTCAGGATACCTTTTGTAACAGTATGCTTTCGAACTAACCCATGCTTCAGCTAGGACTTTTTAAGGGTTATAACATGGCCTGGTTCACGGTTTAAGAAACAAAGGATAAAGGCTCAAATTTTATTTGTACCCACCCGTTCTTCGTGATGTTCTTCGATCCTAAACTGAGCTAATCGTGCATTAGATCTTGTTTGAGTCTTTGCTCTGATATTTCGGTGATGGTTCGGATACTGATAGTTTATTTTGAACAGGCAGTCATTTTGTCGAGAGTTTGCAGGGCCTCTTTCTGATTTTATTATCCATGTTGTGATCGGTGGAAATAGAACTAACTGTTTTTAGCTGGTTTCGCGAAATGTCGCGGTAAGCAAGAGTCGCCACCGTCTTTTATGTTCTCCAACATGGAAAGGACAAAAGCACAGCAAAATTCCTTATTCGAGATGTTTCTCGGTTCGGGAGGTAGATTTATAGAAAGAGAAGGTATTAACACCCTTTCTATCCATGGCTATCCACGGGCTCTTAGGTACTTGCTCTTATGTTTTCAAAAGATTTGTTTGCTTTTCAAGTGTGTGTGGGTTTTGAAAAAAGTTCATTTGAAAAACTTCTAAGTAACTCTTGTATCAGTCCTCAAGAGTGTATGAAGTGTTTTGTTTGAAAACTTTTTGAAAGTGTGGGGTGCGAAAAGTATTTTTGTTTGTTTTGAAAAGAGAAAGTACTTAAGAGAAATCTACCTACTCTAAGGAATTAGGTTGTGTAAGAGTCCTTTAGATAGTGCTATCCCACCATTGAGAGGTAGGTAGCACCATCGTTGGAGGTATTCGGGTCAATTCGATGATTAGGGACAGCGTGGTCACCAAAGCAATGGTAGGACACCTTAGAAGTAACCCTAGTGTCCTAGATCCTTTTATCCGAGGCAACCGTTTCGAGGCAACTAGATCTTAGACAGGAGGGCGACCTCTAAGACACCCTATACTTGATGACCACGTTCGAGACAACCAGTGAGGCGTACCCTAGGAGTGGCATGTGCTTTGTGTGTTGTTTTTCAGTTAATGTTTGTCTTGTACATGTTATTTGTGAGCTACGGATTGATTTTATTTACCATACATTCTTGCAGGCATTTTTTAACAGTTAGGAGTGCAGAAAGTAAATTGCGGAAAGATAAATCTAACTATTACAAGGCGCGGGTCTATACATCGCCAAAAAACAAAAACCCGTTTTTGAAAAGTAAAATGCAGAAAATTAAAGAAAGTAATAAAATCCTAATTACTATTACATCCTCTGTACAGATACATAAATATAATCAGAATAAATAAATACGCGCGAAAGAATTAAATCGGGAACGTCCTAAGGGTTTTGACCCTTTTTAGAATTAAATTGAATTTTGTCCTTTTTTGTCATTAATGAAATTAAAACTAATAACTAATTAATTAATTCCATTAAAAGGAAAATCTTTTTGTGTTTTTTATGTTTTTAATAAAATAAAAAAAAGAAATTAAAAGTTGAAAGTTCTAATTCTAAATTAATTTTACTTATTAAAAAAAATGTTGAAATTGTTCTAATTACACAACTAATTAATTAATATTAAAATTTATTTACAAAATAAGTTAATAAATAATAAAATGTTTTTTTTTTGTTTTATTGAATTTTATGGGAAAAAATTAGTTTGTTAGGTTAATTAACAATAATGATAATAATTAAAAAAAGAAAATAAAAAGAAAATGAAAATAGAAAAAAAAAAAGAAATAGAAACCAATGGGGGTGTTGATGGCCCAATGGAGGTTTGAAGCCTGGAAATTGCTGGCCCATTAACCAGCCTTGTTGACTTTTGGAGATTTCCTGGAGCACGTTGACTGGAGAATATAGTGTTCATCACTTTTTGGCCCTCGGATTGATGATCATGGCCACTTGGCATGTGGAACGCTGAAGGTTCATGGTGAAACGCACTGGGCATCCTGCACACAAACACATAAGAAAAAATGATATGGAATTTTGGGGGACCTGGGAAGAACTTACAGCGCGGTATGATGGATCTTAGGACGTGGCAAGGGTTGCTTTAGTTTCAGGGGATGGCAAAGAAGAGAGTCACGTTCTCCTTTTGGCCTGAAAATGCTTGCAATACTCCTTTTGATCTCACACTTTTTTTGACACTTTTTGTATTTTGCTCTGGCCGTTTGTGTAATTTCAGGTTGTGAGTGAGGCTTGTCACACTTGCATATGTATGTATGAATGAGAATCATTCACATTATGAGTCAATGATCCCTTGCAATTAAGTTTTTGGATTCTTCATAACCACCATTAAAGATCATTCCAAGTTTGTTCAAATTTTGAATTTTTATGCATAAAATGGCCCTAGCACGAAATTGGTAGGTTGTTCATGACACATAAAAGTCATTCAAATCAAAAGATGTTATTTAATTAATTTTTTTGATTTTATTTGAATTTTATGGATTTAAAATGAATTAAATCAAATAAAATTAAATAAAAATAGAAAAATTAATGTTTAATCTTGAAATTGATCATGGGACACGTGGGTGGCATGACAAGGCTGAATCAAGTCGAAAAAAGTGGGCCCTTTTGTCAAAAATTGAAGTTTCAAGGATAGTTGACTTTTGCCATTTCACAAAAATTTCCCAACTTCTCCAATGCATATCTTGCTCAATTTTAATCATATGAACATGTTCTTGGACATTTTGGAAAGGTCTTGAAGTCCTCTAACCAATGCCTTTGGTACCATGTCATTTTGATTTACCAATCTCAAGTTATGGTCTTTGACTTAAAATGCCTTTTTGTTGACTTTTGAAAATGACCTATAATGTTGAAATTGGTAACTTTTTGTGAGAGCATTTCTTGGACTTGGAATGTGAAGATGAGTTGTAGGAAATGTCATCCCCTTAAAAATGAGCATTGGGTGGGATTTTTCTGATGAACCATGAAAAAGTTATGCCTTGGTCAGTTATAGTTGACTTTTCAATTGTCCAAAAATGGAAACTTTTGCATCTCGATGATTTTTGAGCCATTCTTGTAGAATCATGATCAAGACTTGATCAAATGATGATTGTGGCTTAAAAATAAGATATTGACCAAAAATTTTGACTTTTGACTGCCAAATGACCATTTTACCCCTAGAGTTGATTGTGGAGCAACTAGGGTTTTTGATTGTGCAACTTGACCCTGTGAGCCTTGAAACTTGGCATGTAGATGCTTGACAATGTATATAGGCATATGTGACTTGATTGAGCCCTTTAAAACTTCAAATTCACTGAAGGAATCAAAACCCTAATTGGACTGGCTTAGGAGGGTGTTTGAACTGTGCAACCCTTGAGTAGACTTGAGCAAATTGAGATGATGCTTGTCAAGACTTTGAAGAATATGGGAGGGCAAATTTCGGGGTACAACAGTTGCCCCTGTTCAATCTTCTTAGACCTTAGGATGTAGATTGGCTTGTGTGCCTTTCGTGATCCGAGGGTGGAAGATGATTGAACACTAGAGTGCCCAGAAATTTGCACTCACATAGTAGAGTATCAGCAGTGTGATGTCGAGAATGGGCTTACAGATGCCATTTGGAAAGATGGTGGATAGGGGTATGGGCTTATAGATTCCATCTGGAGCTATGACAGAGCCTTGTCGGGAATGGGCTTATAGATGCCATTTGGAGACTGTTGGTATGTGGATGGGCTTATAGATGCCATCTGGAGGTGGTTTGTTGAACTGTAATTTTTGTAAGTTGAAAGAGGGAACCTGTGTAGGGTTGACTGATGATGAGCTCGTGTAAAACTGCGTCTTTGAAGGAAGGAAACCTGTGTACGGTTTACTGATAATGAGTCCGTATAAGACTGCATCTGAAATGTAGAAGGAACCTGTGTAGGGTTACTTTGATGACGAGTTCGTGTAAAACCGCATCTAGAGCTAAGAAGGAAACCTGTGTAGGGTTTACTGATAATGAGTCCGTATAAGACTGCATCTGAATTGGAGAAGGAACCTGTGTAGGGTTACTTTGATGACGAGTCCGTGTAAAACTATATCTTGGAAAGAAGGACACCTGTGTAGGGTTGACTGATGATGAGCTTGTGTAAAACTGCATCTTTGAAAAAAGGAAACCTGTGTAAGGTTTATGATGACGAGTCCGTGTAAAACTGCATCTTTGAAGGAAGGAAACCTGTGTAGGGTTTACTGATAATGAGTCCGTATAAGACTGCATCTGAAAGAAGTAAAACCTGGGTAGGGTTTCTGATGACGAGTCCGTGTAAAACTGCATCTTTGGGAAGAGAGAACCTGTGTAGGGTTTCTTCGGGATAAGTTCGTGTAAAACTTCTGGAGGAACCGGGGTAAGGTTACTTCGGGATAAGTCTGTGTGATACTTCTGGAGGAACCGGGGTAAGGTTACTGCAGGATAAGTTCGTGTAAAACTTCTAGATGAACCGGGGTAAGGTCATCTTGAGATAAGTCCGTGTAAGACTTCTGGAGGAACCGGGGTAAGGTTACTGTAGGATAAGTTCGTGTAAAACTTCTTGATGAACCGGGGTAAGGTCATATTGAGATAAGTCAGTGTAAGACTTCTTCTGAAAGAAAAGGAACTGACGTAGGGTTACTTTGATGATAAGTCCATGTAAGACTTCGTCTGAAAATTGAGAAGGAACTGGTGTAGGGTTTTCTGATGATGAGTTTGTGTAAAACTACATCCGAGGTTGAGAAGGAACCGGTGTAGGGTTGCCTGTTGATGAGCCCGTGTAAGACTTCTTCTGAAAGAAAAGGAACCGGTGTAGGGTTTCCTGAGGATGATCAAGTAGATAATTGTCCTGTTTGGTTTCGGATATTAACCCACGATTAGTCGTCCATAGAATTTTCCTGGCTTGTTACCGGTGTTGATCTGGAACTGTAGAGGTAGATGGTAATCATCTTTTGATTGACTTTTTTCTGAAAAGGTAAAGTATTAGTCGTATGCAATGTCATGATGCATGAACTGCATGATTTTAAGATGTTCTCAAAAATAAATGACATTTGTGTTGTATGATACATATGCATGCTATAATGTATGAAGATGTGATGTTTATGAATGTATTCTCGTCTAGGAAAATAAATCCTTGAAGGATGCCGGGAAGTTGAATCCTGGGCTGATGTTGAAGAGTAGAGTTCTTCGTTTCCACTGGGGATGATGATTGCAAGAACAAACCGGTAGGAGAAGATGACTCCGTTGGGGAATAATCCTGGTGAAGATATTACTCTGAGGGGAATCTACTCTGTGGGAAGAGATACTTCGCTGAGGATTTGATGATAACTCCGCTGGGGATACCGTTGATGTGTTATGTTGGGGAACTTTGATGAACTCCACCGGGGGTAGGAAGAACTTCGCCGAGGACGATCTTTCCGTGGTAATTAGCTAAGGATAACCCAGTTATAAGCTCTGGTGGGGAATAACCTTTGAATAAAGCCGGGGAGATGCGTTCGTATTCTGCAGGGATAAGCTTCCAGAATCTACTGGGGAGGATAATCAACTCTCCTGGGGAGACTTTGGACTGCACTGGGAAGTGGCTCCACTGGATGTCTGTATTCCGCCGGGGAACAATCTCATATTAAGACTGCCGGGGATACTTGCTTAGGAACATCTGCATACTCCGCTGGGGAATATTGAGATTTTCTGGGGATACCCAACTTTATTAAGGCTGACAGTAGACTAACTCTGCTTGGGGAGAGCGTTGTTGACTTGCTGGAGATACTGTATCTTGTCAGGGCTGACGGGAGACCAACTCTGCTCGGGGGAGAGCGTTGTTGACTTGCTGGAGATACTGTATCTTGTCAGGGCTGACGGGAGACCAACTCTGCTCGGGGGAGAGTATTGCTGAATCTTATCTTATTATGCGGGGAGTGAAGGTATCTTGGTCACGTTCTTCAGCTGAACCTACCTTAGTACCTTGGTTGACAGAGCAACTAGATCGCTTGGACAACTCATTATTGCCCCTGTTTCTGATGTGGGAGAAGAAGATACCTTTTGGAGGTGCTTGATAACTGCCAATTGACAAATCTTCTTCTGGTAGGCAAGTGACGAGATGATGGGACGTAGCCGTATGCTTTTGATCCCTAACTTTTTCCTGGACCGCCCTTTCGGGTTTTCAGTCCACCGGGATACCCATTTTTGCCCAAGCCGCCTTTTCAGGTTTTCGACTTGCCGGGTGTACATATTTTTTTCATTTCATCCCTTATTTTTGCCCGAACCCTTTTGGTTCGCCGGGAAGCCCTTATTTTTGCCTAGGTGTGTCAACCTAGCGGGTTTTTGATTATGCTCAGTATTTTTTCGACTATGTCCGTGCTCTCAGGATGGAGGGAGTTGTCACTGTCAGTAGTGTAGTGTTACCATGCCACCAGAAGATCTTCGTTTGATCGTCCAATGCCCCAAGTGATCCAGATGGAGATTTGCCCCAAGCTGGTTGGCCTTTTGAGAGATTCTTCGGATCTTGACCTAACTGCCCCAGATGATGGATAATGATCGTGTCTGCCCCCTTGGTTGGAAGTGCTTTTCCATTTGAGGTGACCTTTTGTTGAGAAGGCTTTTGTTCACTAGATGCTCGTCGTGCAAAGTTCTCTGCTGTTCAAACAAATAATCATCTGCAAACAATGTTATTTTGAAAATGCAAAGCTTATGTATTTTTTGAAAATGCATTTTTTTCATAAAAACAAGTGAAATTTTTTTTTTGAACCGTGATGTCAACTCGTTATTTTACCGCAAGCCTTAAGGAGTCAAGATACCTTTGGTAACAGTATGCTTTCGAACTAAACCCATGCTTCAACTAAGACTTTTTAAGGGTTGTAGCGTGGCCTGGTTCACGGTTTAAGAAACAAAGGATAAAGGCTCAAATTTTATTTGTACCCACCCGTTCTTTGTGATGTTCTTCAAACCTAAACTCAGCTGATCGTGCGTTAGACCTTGTTTGAGTCTTTGTCCTGATATTCCAATGATGGTTCGGATATTGACAATTTATTTGGAATAGGCAGTCATTCCTTTTTTGGTTGAGGGTTTGTAGGACCTCTTTCTTTTTTGATTTTGTTATCCCCTTTTTTTTGCCTGAACTGTTTCTTTCATGATCACAGTCAGCGGGATGCCCCAGTTTTGTAAGTCTCCTTCATAGGTTTTGACTTAATGGGCTTTTATTTTTGGGAGATAATGACTGCCTGTCTTTATGATTATTCGGAGCCATCACTGTCTTTTGTTTTGTAAGGATTTCCTTGGTGCCATTTGTTGTGCACTTGGATCAACTGAGAGAACTACCCTGCCCCAGGTTATGATTAAGGGTTTTAATTTTCGAAAAGAAAAACTCCTACTTCTTTGGCTTAGAGGGGTTGACGAGGGATTATCTTCCTTATAACTCCAGTGATTAGGAATTGAAACAATGCCTATACCTCATCAGCGGGGTTTGTTCAAAAGCATACTGTAGATTATGGTATCGTTTTCGTCATCCTCCCTCAAGAGGCCTAGAATTATTAACCGAGCGTTGATCATCACACAAAAATATGAAAGCAATTTTCAATATAGTGAATACGAAATAATTACTTCAAAACAGACATGTGTAATGCATTAATGAAATAACAACGTTTGATATTAATAAAATGTTTAAACAATCAAAGAAAAATACAACTTGAACATTCGAATGAACAAAAGTTTCTTAGTTTGAACTAGTCATCTCAGATGGAAGATTCTCAGCAGAAGATGTTCATTTTACCACCCGGCATGAACTCTAGCACCCTTCCGTCGATCAAGTCTTGAATCTTGTTCCTCAGGCTCCAACAGTCGTCAGTGTCATGTCCAGGGCTGTCAGAATGGTAGGCACACCTTTCATCAGGATTGTATTTTAGGGAGGTTATGTTGAGAGTCTTAGGAGGATCCTTTAAAGCAATCAGCTTGACCTTCAACAAGCGTCTCAGTATCAGTGATGATGGTATACCAGTCTCCGAGAAATATCTTCCAGACGTATTTCGCTTATGCCGATTATCCTGTTGACGCTAGTGAGGTTGATGTTGGGCTTGTGACCCTGAAGCAAACTGAGGAGCTTTTCCCCGGTCTTCTTGCCCCACGGGTGGTTGAATGATGGCTTTCTCTTCAACCTTAGATGTTTGCCCCAGTTGGTTATCCCGAAGCAGTTGGTTGACGAGAACCCTGAGCTCTCCTTGTTTTTGAGATAAGTCTTGGACAAGAGCCATTTGCCCCAGCATCTGGGTTCTCATTGTATCCACCTCAGCTTGTAGACGTTTCAGCCGTTCGTCCCTATCGTCTTCAGGACTGTTCCTGACCAAAGTCCCTATGAGGAGTGTTCTCAGCTCTTCCTGCCCCTTGGATAGGTTTAGGAGGATTGCCTTGAACTGAGTCTCTTGAGCATAAAGATCCTGATTGTCTTGTTGGGAAGCCATTGCTGAAATAAACAGCGAAGAAGGTAAGTGACCTGTAACAAGGGTACCTGTAATACAATGATATGTATGATATGCATGCAATGTTTTCAAGGATCTCGCGGGATAAACAAGAAAGATTGTTAGAACTTGAATTTTGTAGCTTGATTGAAGGAACTTCATTTTGTTGAGAGTCCTTCTTCAAGAGTCAAGGCTCACCATATCGAGTGGATCATAGCCCCTGACTCAGGTCATTAACCTTGGCTAGAGGAAAATAAATCCCCTTTTCCCCTTGCTAGACATTTGATTCATCATGACCTGCATCACAAACCCTTGAGATCCTTGAAATGGATTAGTCCTTATGTAGGATGTATGCAATGGTATGATGTTATGCTATGCATGGAGTGATGTAAGTAGGCCCTGTAATGAGTCCCCATTAAGGACTGTAAACAAAACCTGCAAGGAACTCGTGTTGTTAGATAACAAGCATGCAAGTAGTCAAGTTTGAAAGCACACAAGTCACACAAGACATCCCTTAGAGTTCAGGCCAGCATGAAGTTTGGGTACTACCCTCTTGAAGTTGGTAGGCTCAAAAACCTGTCCTATCAAAAGTAACCGGGTTCTAAGGAGCTCAATATCATAGGGTTGTTTTCTGTGTTCATTGTCTTGATTTAGCCACTGAACTGGCGATCAAAATATTCCAAGAAAGCAACCCTCAATGAGTGTAGTATCGAGTATCTACCAACTTCGGACTGCACCAAAGTCGGTCATCTCACTACCCCTAAAGAGGCCAGGATGGTCAAGTAAGGTTCCTAAGGTCAGTTGATGCTTCACGACACCACGCGGCGGCCCCGTACTCTCCTTGACTTGACTCAAGGGTTACCGGTACTCACCAAAGTGCCACATCAACGTAGCAAACTGTTTCAACCGTGTCGGTATACCCCGCACAGTTTCCTCACAGTTTGTTGCTACTTTCTAAAAGGTATCCCCCAGATCCGGGTTAGGATCTATGAAACTCCAAGGCAAACCCACAATTTTAGAGCAATCAAAGCAAGCAATTGAAAACATGATGATAAACTATTCCTAAGGTACACCCCACTTATTACAGTCCCCAACAGAGTCGCCAGTTCTGTGATCGGTGGAAATAGAACTGATTGTTTTTAGCTGGTTTCGCGAAATGTCGCGGTAAGCAAGAGTCTCCACCGTCTTTTATGTTCTCCAACATGGAAAGGACAAAAGCACAGCAAAATTCCTTATTCGAGATGTTTCTCGGTTCGGGAGGTAGATTTATAGAAAGGGAAGGTATTAGCACCCTTTCTATCTGTGGTTATCCACGGGCTCTTAGGTACTTGCTCTTATGTTTTCAAAAGATTTGTTTGCTTTTCTAGTGTGTGTGGGTTTTGAAAAAAGTTCGTTTGAAAAACTTCTAAGTAACTCTTGTATCAGTCCTCAAGAGTGTATGAAGTGTTTTGTTTGATAACTTTTTGAAAGTGTGGGGTGCGAAAAGTATTTTTGTTTGTTTTGAAAAGAGCAAGTACTTAAGAGAAATCTACCTACTCTAAGGAATTAGGCTGTGTAAGAGTCCTTTAGATAGTGCTATCCCACCATTGAGAGGTAGGTAGCACCATCGTTGGAGGTATTCGGGTCAATTTGATGATTAGGGACAGTGTGGTCACCAAAGCAATGGTAGGACACCTTAGAAGTAACCCTAATGTCCTAGATCCTTTTATCCGAGGAAACCGTTTCGAGGCAACTGGATCTTAGACAGGAGGGCGACCTCTAAGACACCCTATACTTGATGACCACGTTCGAGGCAACCAGTGAGGCGTACCCTAGGAGTGGCATGTGCTTTGTGTGTTGTTTTTCAGTTAATGTTTGTCTTGTACATGTTATTTGTGAGCTACGGATTGATTTTATTTACCATACATTCTTGCAGGCATTTTTTAACAGTTAGGAGTGCGGAAAGTAAATTGCGGAAAGATAAATCTAACTATTACAAGGCGCGGGTCTATACATCGCCAAAAAACAAAAACCCGTTTTTGAAAAGTAAAATGCAGAAAATTAAAGAAAGCAATAAAATCCTAATTACTATTACATCCTCTGTACAGATACATAAACATAATCAGAATAAATAAATACGCGCGAAAGAATTAAATCGGGAACGTCCTAAGGGTTTTGACCCTTTTTAGAATTAAATTGAATTTTGTCCTTTTTGTCATTAATGAAATTAAAACTAATAACTAATTAATTAATTCAATTAAAAGGAAAATCTTTTTGTGTTTTTTATGTTTTTAATAAAATAAAAAAAAGAAATTAAAAGTTGAAAGTTCTAATTCTAAATTAATTTTACTTATTAAAAAAAATGTTGAAATTGTTCTAATTACACAACAAATTAATTAATATTAAAATTTATTTACAAAATAAGTTAATAAATAATAAAATGTTTTTTTTTTTGGTTTTATTGAATTTTATGGGAAAAAATTAGTTTGTTAGGTTAATTAACAATAATGATAATAATTAAAAAAGAAAATAAAAAGAAAAGGAAAATAGAAAAAAAAAGAAAGAAATAGAAACCAATGGGGGTGTTGATGGCCCAATGGAGGTGTGAAGCATGGAAATTGCTGGCCCATTAACCAGCCTTGTTGACTTTTGGAGATTGCCTGGAGCACGTTGACTGGAGAATATAGTGTTCATCACTTTTTGGCCCTCAGATTGATGATCATGGCCACTTGGCATGTGGAATGCTAAAGGTTCATGGTGAAACGCACTGGGCATCCTGCACACAAACACATAAGAAAAAATGATATGGAATTTTGGGGGACCTGGGAAGAACTTACAGCGTGGTATGATGGATCTTAGGACGTGGCAAGGGTTGCTTTAGCTTCAGGGGATGGCAAAGAAGAGAGTCACGTTCTCCTTTTGGCCTGAAAATGCTTGCAATAATCCTTTTGATCTCACACTTTTTTGAAACTTTTTGGATTTTGCTCTGGCCATTTGTGTAATGTTCAGGTTGTGAATGAGGCTTGTCACACTTGCATATGTATGTATGAATGAGAATCAGTCACATTATGAGCCAATGATCCCTTGCAATTAAGTTTTTGGATTCTTCATAACCACCATTAAAGATCCTTCCAAGTTTGTTCAAATTTTGAATTTTTATGCATAAAATGGCCCTAGCACGAAATTGATAGGTTGTTCATGACACATAAAAGTCATTCAAATAAAAAGATGTTATTTAATTAATTTTTTTGATTTTATTTGAATTTTATGGATTTAAAATGAATTAAATCAAATAAAATTAAATAAAAATAGAAAAATTAATGTTTAATCTTGAAATTGATCATGGGACACGTGGGTGGCATTAAAAGGCTGAATCAAGTGGAAAAAAGTGGGCCCTTTTGTCAAAAATTGAAGTTTCAAGGATAGTTGACTTTTGCCATTTCACAAAAATTTCCCAACTTCTCCAATGCATATCTTGCTCAATTTTAATCATATGAACATGTTCTTGGACATTTTGGAAAGGTCTTGAAATCCTCTAACCAATGCCTTTGGTCCCATGTCATTTTGGTTTACCAATCTCAAGTTATGGTCTTTGACTTAAAATGTCTTTTTGTTGACTTTTGAAAATGACCTATAATGTTGAAATTGGTAACTTTTTGTGAGAGCATTTCTTGGACTTGGAATGTGAAGATGAGTTATAGGAAATGTCATCCCCTTAAAAATGAGCATTGGGTGGGATTTTTCTGATGAACCATGAAAAAGTTATGCCTTGGTCAAGTTACAGTTGACTTTTCAGTTGTCCAAAAATGGAAATTTTTGCATCTTGATGATTTTTGAGCCATTCTTGTAGAATCATGATCAAGACTTGATCAAATGATGATTGTGGCTTCAAAATAATATGTTGACCAAAAATTTTGACTTTTGACTGCCAAATGACCATTTTACCCCTAGAGTTGATTGTGAAGCAACTAGGGTTTTTGACTGTGCAACTTGACCCTGTGAGCCTTGAAACTTGGCATGTAGATGCTTGACAATGTATATAGGCATATGTGACTTGATTGAGCCCTTGAAAACTTCAAATTCACTGAAGGAATCAAAACCCTAATTGGACTGGCTTAGGAGGGTGTTTGAACTGTGCAACCCTTGAGTAGACTTGAGCAAATTGAGATGATGCTTGTCAAAACTTTGAAGAATATGGGAGGGCAAATTTTGGGGTACAACACATGTCTTTTTTCCTGAACTGTTTCTTTTGTGATTACAGTCAGCGGGATGCCCCAGTTTTGTAAGTCTCCTTCATAGGTTTTGGCTTATTGGGCTTTCATTTTGAGAGATAATGACTGCCTGTCTTGACGATTATAGGGAACCATCACTATCTTTTGTTTCGGAAGGACTTCTTCGATGC
The DNA here is from genome assembly GCA_948472305.1 of Vicia faba. Classification (NCBI taxonomy): domain Eukaryota; kingdom Viridiplantae; phylum Streptophyta; class Magnoliopsida; order Fabales; family Fabaceae; genus Vicia; species Vicia faba. The sequence goes on along the minus strand of OX451741.1, from coordinate 1,120,535,232 downwards.
CATTCATTGTGCACCTGGATCAGCCGAGAAAACTACCCTGCCCCAGGTTATAATTAGGGGTTTTAATTTTTGCGTGAAAAGAAAAACTCCAACTTCTTTGGCTCAAAGGGGTTGACTAGGGATTATCTTCCTTATAACTCCACTGTTTAGGATTTGAAACAATTCCTGTACATCGTTAGCGGGGTCTATTCAAAAGCATACTGTAAAGATCGTGGTATCGTTTTCGTCATCCTCCCTCAAAAGGCTTAGAATTTTTTAATCGAGAGGTGAACATCATAAAAAATGAAAGCAATTTGAATATAGTGAATACGAATGGATTGATTCAAAACAGACATATGCAATGCATTGATAAAGTAATAAAGTTTGACATGAATAAATGTTCGAACAATCAGAAGAAAATTACAAATTGAAAATTCTAATGAACAAAAGTCTTCTCGTCTCAGTACTTGTCACTTCAAATGGTGAACCTTAGAGGGATGGTAGAAGAACTCAGCCTGACCATCTTGGGTGAATTCCAATGCTCCTTCATCAATCAGGTCTTGAATTTTATTGCTCAACGCCCAACAGATGTTAGTATCATGCCCTGGGCTGTTGGAGTGACATGCACACCTCGCATCAGGATTATACTTTGGGTTGGGATTCTTAGGAGGGTCCCCTAACGTCACCAGATTCAATCTCAACAAGTGTTGTAAAGCTTGAGACAACGACATGTTGAGCTTGGTAAATTGCCTCATGGGCATGTTTGGCTTACTCTGATCAACCCGTTGTTCTTTGCGAGGTCGTTGTTGGACCCGTGAGGTAGTAGCAACTTGGAGAGGTCTATTCTTCATCAAACCAAACCTTTGACTTCTCAGAAGTTGATTAATGACTTGGTCCCCGGCCTTGACTATTTGCTTCATTAATGTTGTATCTGTCTTAATGAAGTTGGGTGATCATGGTTCTCAACTCTTCTTGTTCCCGAGCTAAGCCTTGGATAAGGGCCATCTGCCCTAGCATCTGGGTTCTCATTGCATCTACCTCATCTTGAAGATGTTTCAGCCGTTCGTCCTTATTGTCTTCAGGACTTTTCTTGACCAAATTCCCCATGAGGAGTGTTCTCAACTCTTCCTGCCCCTTGGATAGGTTTAGGAAGATTTCCCTGAACTGAGTCTCTTGAGTATGAAGATCCTGGTTGTCTTGTTGGAGAGCCATTGCTGAAATAAACAGCGAGAACATGAGAGACCTGTAAAGGGTGACCTGTTATGCAATGATATGTATGTATGCAATATTTTCAAGGATCTCGCGGGGTAAACAAGAAACTGTTAGAATCTGAATCTGGTAGCTTGATTGAAGGAACTTCATGTTGCTGAGAGTCCTTCTTCAAGACTCAAGCTCACCATATCAAGTGGGTCATAGCCCCTTACTCAAGTTATCTTGTTTTGATCTCCAAACAACCTTGGCTAGAGGAAAATAAATCCCCTTTGCCCCTTGCTAGACATTTGGTTCATCATGAACTGCATCACAAACCTTTGAGATCCTTGAAATGGTTAAGGAAATGTTAAGGTATGATGTTATGATGCGTATGATATGCGTTTAAGCAAAAGTGTGAGGTGTTGTAAGTAAGCCCTGCAATAAATCCGAATTGTTGGATAAGGACTATAAACAAAACCTGCAAGGAACTCATGTTGTCAGATAACAAGAATGTGCAAGTAGTTCAAGTTTGAAGGCACACAAGTCACACAAATAGCCTTAAGTTTAGGCTGACATGGAGTTTAGGCATTACCCTCTTTCAGTTCAGTTGGTTAAGACCTGTCCTAAAAAATAGTAATCGGGTTCTAGAGGATCTCAATATCACTGACTACCCTCAATCAGTCATAATTCTAGTTTAGCAACCTTTTCTTGCGGCCGAAATCATCGCGAGAGTTTAGTCTCAATGAGTGTAGCATACTGCTACTGTTCTATGGCCGAGTTGGTCAATTTAAGTTTCTAAGGTCAGTTGGTGCTTAATGACTTCTCAGAAGACCCATATTCTCCTCGTTCCAACACAAGGGATATCGGTACAGACCAAGGTGTCACACCAACGTAGCTACTGCTTCATCCGTGTCGGTCTACGCCGGACAGATCCCTCACAGTTTTTTGCTACTTACCTAAAAAAGGGTACCCCCAGATTTGGGTTAGGATCTATAGAACTCCGATACAAGCCCACAAATTAAAAGCATACAAAGCATACAATTGAAAACACAAGTGATCTAATCCTAAGGTACACCTCACTTATAAAAGTCCCCAGCAGAGTCGACAGTTCTGTGATCGGTGGAAATGAGAACTGACTGTTTCTTAATGCTGGTTCGCGTTTGCGTTTAGAAAAATGTCGCGATAAGCAAGAGTCGCCACCGTCTTTTATTTTCTCCAACAAGGAAACGACAAAAGCACAACAAAATTCCTTTTCGAGATGCTTCTCGGGTTCGGGAGGTAGATTATAGAAAGGGAAGGTGTTAGCACCCTTTCTATCCGTGGTTATCCACGGGCTCTTAGGTACTTGCTCACTGTGTTTTCAAAAAGTTTTGCTTTTCTTATGTTTGTGGGTTTGAAAAAAAGTTTGTTTGAAAACTTCGATTTAACTCTTGTATCTGTCCTCAAGAGTGTATGAAGTGTTTGTTTGAAAACTTTTGTTTGAGAAAAAAGTGTAAGTGCGAAAAGTTGTTTTGTTTTGAAAGAGCAAGTACCTGAGAACCTCTACCTACTCAAAAGAAATTAAGCTGTGTAAATGTCCTTTAGACAGTACTATCTCACTATTTAGAAGTAGGTAGCACCGTCGTTGGAGTTTTCGGGTCAATTCGATTATAGGGACATGTGGTCACTAAAGCAATGGTAGGACGCCTTAGCGGTAACCCTAATGTCTTAGATCATTTTTTATCCGCAACCGTTTCGAGGCAACTTTGATCTTTAGACAGGAGGGCGACCTCTAAAACACCCTATACTCAATGACCACGTTGAGGCAACCAAGTGAGGCCTACCCTAAGAGTGGCATGTGCGAGTGTGTCAGGTTTCAGTTATGTTATTTTTGTACATGTTATGGTGAGCTACGATTGATTTTAATTTAAGAGAGATCTTGACATGCATAGCCTAGTTAGCATACATCTAGCAGTTAATAGTTGCGGAAAATAAAGCTAAGCTATTACAAGGCGTCAGGTATTTACATCGCCAAAAACAAACCCTTGGAAAAGTAAATATCGGGAAATAAATGAAAGCGATAAAAAGTCCTAAGTTAAAGCTATTACATCCTTGGAGCAGATACAATATTGGAAATATGGACCGCGTGCGAGAAAATTAAATCGGCGAATTTTTAGGGTTTTGACCCTTTTTTATTAAAGAAAGGATTTTTGTTTATTTTTGAATTAAATGGAATTAAATTAAATGAACAATTAAATTAAATTAAATTAAATAATGAAAATATTTTTGGATTTTTGAGTTTTTAAAGAAATAAAATAAATTGAATTAATGCTATAAAAACCTAATATTCTAAATTGATTTTAAATATTGCAAAAAATATTAAAAGTTAAATCTAATTAAAGCTAAATTGATTAAATTAATTTATTTACAAAAATAAAAGTGATGAAGTTAATTTTAATAAATAAAATATTTTTTGTGTTTTTGATTTTATTAAGAAAAAAAGTTAATTGGTTACTGATTAATAAAAAGACTAACGATTAATTAATTAAAGGAAAATAATAAAAATAGAGAGAGTTTAGAAGTATACAGGCCTGATTGGAGGGGTGAAACAGCTGTTGGCGTCATGTGTAAACTGTTTTATTTTGGCCATTTGTGTTTTGGCTTTTGGCCATTTGTGTTCTGGCCTCAACGTTCCTTAACCTTCTCAGGATGTCTGCCTCGCCATGTATTGGTGTCATGTGTAAGCTATTCTGTTTTGGCCATTTGTGTTTTGGCTTTTGGCCATTTGTGTTTTGCCCTCAACGTTCCTTAATGAACCTGCATAGGATCCTGTCTAAATCTGCAGTGTTGAATCTCATGAACACATTAAATAAATTACTATATATCATAAAATACAAATAAAGTCAATATATGAAGAAATTTAATGTTTAGGCCAATATGACATGTATGAATGATTATACCCTTTTGATCATGGAGATCAAATCAACCTTACTCTTACTGAAAAAGTAGTGACATGAATGCTTTTATGCCCTTTTGATCATGTAGATCAAGCCAGTCTTACCCTTACTGGAGAAGTAGTGAGATGTTGGTTTATAATCGGGATGGCTTGTTTGAGATGTTGGTTTGTAACCGGGATGGCTTGTTTATAGTGAGAGAGGGATTTGTAATAAGGATTTCAAGGTTTTAGGGTTCTTGAAAGAATTTGATATTCTGACAGCGTTGTGGTAAGGTTTTTTTTTCTCTCCTCTGTTTGTGTGAAAAGAATGTGATTATATAATGGAAATTAGAGTAAAGAAAATGGGCTTTGAATGTGCAATTGGGCCTCTAATGTTCACTTGAGTTTGTCACTTTCCAGGCTAAATCGCAGGGACTTAAGTGCAATTTTTTGAAGTTGAAATGTGAAAACAAAATGTATCCAACATCGAGAACTAACTCCTGTCCGAAAATCGCCTCAATCGGATAAACGGTGAATTAGTTATGAATTTTTGAAGTTTCAGCTCAGACAAACTTATTTTGGGCTCCAGTGTCGACTCTGACACGTTCTTCAATAAAAAACTGGTATTGATCGGAGCATAATCCAGTCTGGACTTTTGAAGCAAAGTTGTAGATCTATGAGTCAGTGACCTTGTGTAAAAATATGAGCCCAATCCGATAAAAATTGACCGAGTTATGAATTTTTGAAGTTTCGGCCCAGATGAAATAATATTCAACAATCAGGATTTTCGGCATGTCACGCACTCTGAGCAAAAATGAAGGCCTTTTGAATACCGTTTGAACTTAATACCTTCTGTGAAAATGTAGCCAACTCAATTTTTGAAACTTTGGCGCCGGAACCAGCTCGATAAGATGAAAATCGATCAAGTTATGATTTTCTGAACATGACGCAAATAAACTTTTGTCACAAATTTTCTGTACGAAAATACTTGATAAATCCACATTTTTGAAGACCTTTTGGTCGAAATTGGCTTTCAGCCGTGAGAGATGAAAACATAGATGATGTCAAGACGGAATTTTGGCCACCGGAACGGGTTCAAAACGAGCCACGATCTTCAAGTTATGAATTCTTTTAGCGCGTAAAAACTGCACTTTCAGCACACTTTTTCACCATATTTCTTCGAGAAAACTCACACATTCGCATACCTTCTTTAAATAATTGACTCTTGAGCCGAACCTGAATTTGAGAATACGTTATCAGAGATATCTTGGCGAAAGAACACCTGAATATGACGCGCCGGGTTGGACTTGTGAATTTTTCTTGAAATGTTTTGAGAAATATGGGAGGGCAAATTTTGGGGTACAACAGTTTCCCCTGTTCAATTTTCTTAAACCTGAGGATATAGATTGGCTTTCGAGCCTTTCGTGATCCGAAGGTGGAATATAATTGAACACTGAAGTGCCCAGAAATTTGCACTCGCATGGTGTAGTATCAGCATTGTGATGTCGGGAATGGGCTTACAGATGCCATTTGGAGATTGTTGGTAGGAGGATGGGCTTATAGATGCCATCTGGAGGTTGTTTGTTGAATTGAAATTTTGTAAGTTGAAAGAAGGAACCTGTGTAGGGTTGACTGATGATGAGTCCGTGTAAAACTGCATCTTGGAAGGAAGGAACCTGTGTAGGGTTTCCTGATGATGAGCCTGTGTGAAACTGCATCTTGGAAGGAAAGAACCTGTGTAGGGTTGCCTCAGGATGAGTCTAAGTAAAACTGTATCTGAACCGGGAAGAAACCTAGGTAAGGTTTCTTTGCAAGGAGTTTGGGTAAAAACTACGTCGGGAAATTGTAAGGAGGAACCTGGGTAAGGTTACTTTGTGATAAGTCCGTGTAAAACTTCTGGAGGAACCTGGGTAAGGTGATAAGTCCGTGTAAAACTTCTGGAGGAACCTGAGTAAGGTTACTTTGTGATAAGTTCGTGTGAAACTTCTGGAGGAACCTGGGTAAGGTGATAAGTCCGTGTAAAACTTCTGGAGGAACCTGAGTAAGGTGATAAGTCCGTGTAAAACTTCTGGACGAACCTGAGTAAGGTTACTTTGTGATAAGTCCGTGTAAAACTTCTGGAGGAACCTGGGTAAGGTTACTTTGGGATGAGTTCGTGTAAAACTTCATCTGAAAAAGAAGGAACCGGTGTAGGGTTGCCTGATGATGAGTCCGCGTAAACTTCATCTTGGAAGGAAGGGACCTGTGTAGGGTTGCCTGATGATGAGTCTGTGTAAAACTTCATCTGAAATTGAGAAGGAACCGGTGTAGGGTTGCTTTATGATGGTCAAGTAGATAATTGTCCTGTCTGGTTTCAGGTATTAACCTACAATCGGTCGTCCAAAGATATTTTTCCTGGCTTGCTACAGGTATTAAACTGGGACTTGAAAAGGTTGGTCAAGGAGATATCTGTCCTGGCTGGTTTTCAGGTATTGATCTCTGACCTGAGAAAGAAAGTCTTCCTGGCTTGTTACAGGTATTGATCTTCAATCTCTTCATGTAGATAATTTCCTGGCTGGTTTCAGGTATTAACCTACAATCAGTCGTCTACAGAATTTTCCTGGCTTGTTACAGGTATTAAACTGGGACTTGAAAAGGTTGGTCAAGGAGATATTTGTCCTGGCTGGTTTCAGGTATTGATCTCTGACCTAAGAAAGAAAGTCTTCCTGGCTTGTTACAGGTGTTCATCTTCAATTTCTTCCTGTAGATAATTTTCCTGGCTTGTTACAGGTATTAACCTACAATCAGTCGTCCACAGAATTTTCCTGGCTTGTTACATGTATTAAACTGGGACTTGAAAGGGTCGATGGTAGCCATCTTTTGATTGACCTTTTTCTGAAAAAGGTAAAACGTTAGTTGTATGCAATGCATGATATGCATTAGGCAGTGATGTTCTCAAAATAAATGAGATTTGTGTTGTATGATGCGTATGCATGTCATGATGTATGGAAATGTGATGTTTCTAGCTGGGAAAATAAATCCCGGAGCTGCTGGAGAGTAGAGTTGAGTTCTTCGTTTCCGCTGGGGATGATGAACAAAGATGATTGTGAGAATAAACCTGCATGAGAAAAGAACTCCGTTGGGGAATAAACTGGTGAAGATATTACTCTGCGGGGAATTACTCTGTGGGGAATTACTCTGCTGAGGATTTTAATGATAACTTCGCTGGGGGATTCCGTTGATAAGCTCTGTTGGGGGATTTGATGATGAACTCCGTGGGGATAGAAAGAACTTCGCTAGGGGATGATCTTTCAGTTGCAATCTGCTGAGGATAACCCGGTTAGACCCTTGTGGGGATAACCTTCTGAATATGGCTGGGGAGATACATTTGTACTCTGCAGGGGACAAGCTTCCAGAATCTACTGGGGAAGATGATTCAACTCTGGCGGGGAAGCCTTTTTTAGACTGCGCTGGGAAATGGCTCCACTGGGGGTATCTTGTATTCCGCCGGGGAACATTCTTATACTCTGACGAGGAATATTAAGACTTCCGGGGACACTCTCTATGCTTGCTGGGGAATACCTTTATACTCCGTTGGGGAATATTAAGACCTTTTGGGAATACTGAGCCTTTTCGGGACTGACGGTGGACTAACTCTGCTTGGGGGAGAGTATTGCTGAATCCTTCGTAGTTGCAAGTTTCAGTGGGGAGAGCTACCATTACTGTCTTACTCTGCGGGGATTGAAGGTATCTTAGCCATATTCTTTAGCCGAATCTACCTTGGTACCTGGTGGACAGAGCATTTGCACAGTTCAGACAATTCTCATTGCCCCTGTTTCTGTGGGAGAAGGTGCCTGCGGAGGTCTTGTGGATCGAGTATTATCCCAACCTATGAGGTGCTTGGAATGATAAGTCTTCTTCTAGTAGGTAAGCGACAAGATGACGGGACATAGTCGTACGCTTTGATCCCTAACTTTTACCTGAACCGCCCTTTCGGGTTTTCAGTCCGTCGAGATACCCTTTTTTGCCCAAGCCGCCTTTTCAGGTTTTCGACTTGCCGGGTGTACAGATTTTTTTCATTTTTTATCCCTTATTTTTTCCCGAACCCTTTTGGTTTGCCGGGAAGCCCTTATTTTTGCCTAGGCCAGTCAACCTAGTGGGTCTTTGATTATGCGTAGTACTTTTTTGACTATGTCCATGCTCTCAGGATGCAGGGAGGTGTCACTGTCGGTAGTATTGTGTTGCCATACCACCAGAAGATGTTTGATCATGCAAGATTCGTGGCTGGAATTCATGTCCAATCCCCCAAGTGACTCAGGCGGAGATTTGCCCCTGGCTATTTGGCATCTTGAGAGATTCCTTGAATCTTGACTTGACTGCCCCAGATGATGGAAAATGATCATGTCTACCCCTTGGTTGGAAGTGTTTTTTCCACTTGAGGTGATCCTTTTTATTGAAAAGGTTTTTGTTCACTAGATATTCGTCGTGCGAACTTCTCTGCTGTTTGAACAAATAGTCATATGCAAACAATGTTATTTTAAGAATGCAAAGCTTATGTCTGTCTTGAAGTTTTTTGAAAATGCAGTTTCCAGTAAAATAGGCAATTTTTTTGTAAAATGTGATGTCAACTCAGGATTTTACAGCGAGCCCTACAAGAGTCAGGATACCTTTTGTAACAGTATGCTTTCGAACTAACCCATGCTTCAGCTAGGACTTTTTAAGGGTTATAACGTGGCCTGGTTCACGATTTAAGAAACAAAGGATAAAGGCTCAAATTTTATTTGTACCCACCCGTTCTTCGTGATGTTCTTCGATCATAAACTCAGCTAATCGTGCATTAGATCTTGTTTGAGTCTTTGCTCTTATATTTCGGTGATGGTTTGGATACTGATAGTTTATTTTGAACAGGCAGTCATTTTGTCGAGAGTTTGCAGGGCCTCTTTCTGATTTTATTATCCATGTCTTTTTGCCTGAACTGTTTCTTTTGTGATTACAGTCAGCGGGATGCCCTAGTTTTGTAAGTCTCCTTCATAGGTTTTGGCTTATTGGGCTTTCATTTTGAGAGATAATGACTGCCTGTCTTGACGATTATAGGGAACCATCACTGTCTTTTGTTTCGGAAGGACTTCTTTGATGCCATTCATTGTGCACCTGGATCAGCCGAGAAAACTACCCTGCCCCAGGTTATAATTAGGGGTTTTAATTTTTGCGTGAAAAGAAAAACTCCAACTTCTTTGGCTCAAAGGGGTTGACTAGGGATTATCTTCCTTATAACTCCACTGTTTAGGATTTAAAACAATTCATGTACATCGTCAGCGGGGTCTATTCAAAAGCATACTGTAAAGATCGTGGTATCGTTTTCGTCATCCTCCCTCAAAAGGCTTAGAATTTTTTAATCGAGAGGTGAACATCATAAAAAATGAAAGCAATTTGAATATAGTGAATACGAATGGATTGATTCAAAACAGACATATGCAGTGCATTGATAAAGTAATAAAGTTTGACATGAATAAATGTTCGAACAATCAGAAGAAAATTACAAATTGAAAATTCTAATGAATAAAAGTCTTCTCGTCTCAGTACTTGTCACTTCAAATGGTGAACCTTGGAGGGATGGTAGAAGAACTCAGCCTGACCATCTTGGGTGAATTCCAATGCTCCTTCATCAATCAGGTCTTGAATTTTGTTGCTCAACGCCCAACAGATGTTAGTATCATGCCCCGGGCTGTTGGAGTGACATGCACACCTCGCATCAGGATTATACTTTGGGTTGGGATTCTTAGGAGGGTCCCCTAATGTCACCAGATTCAATCTCAACAGGTGTTGTAAAGCTTGAGACAGCGGCATGTTGAGCTTGGTAAATTGCCTCCTGGGCATGTTTGGTTTACTCTGATCAACCCGTTGTTCTTGGCGAGGTCGTTGTTGGACCCATGAGGTGGTAGCAACTTGGAGAGGTCTATTCTTCATCAAACCAAACCTTTGACTTCTCAGAAGTTGATTAATGACTTTGTCCCCGGCCTTGACTATTTGCTTCATACTGTTGTATCTGTCTTAATGAAGCTGGTTGATCATGGTTCTCAACTCTTCTTGTTCCCGAGCTAAGCCTTGGATAAGGGTCATCTGCCCCAGCATCTGGGTTCTCATTGCATCTACCTCATCTTGCAGATGTTTCATCCGTTCGTCCTTATTGTCTTCAGGACTTTTCTTGACCAAATTCCCCATGAGGAGTGTTCTCAACTCTTCCTGCCCCTTGGATAGGTTTAGGAAGATTTCCCTGAACCGAGTCTCTTGAGTATGAAGATCCTGGTTGTCTTGTTGGAGAGCCATTGCTGAAATAAACAGCGAGAACATGAGAGACCTGTAAAGGGTGGCCTGTTATGCAATGATATGTATGTATGCAATGTTTTCAAGGATCTCGCGGGGTAAACAAGAAACTTTTAGAATCTGAATCTGGTAGCTTGATTGAAGGAACTTCATGTTGCTGAGAGTCCTTCTTCAAGAGTTAAGCTCACCATATGTAGTGGGTCATAGCCCCTTACTCAAGTTATCATGTTTTGATCTCCAAACAACCTTGGCTAGATGAAAATAAATCCCCTTTGCCCCTTTCTAGACATTTGGTTCATCATGACCTGCATCACAAACCTTTGAGATCCTTGAAATGGTTAAGGAAATGTTAAGGTATGATGTTATGATGCGTATGATATGCGTTTAAGCAAAAGTGTGAGGTGTTGTAAGTAAGCCCTGCAATAAATCCAAATTGTTGGATAAGGACTATAAACAAAACCTGCAAGGAACTCATGTTGTCAGATAACAAGAATGTGCAAGTAGTTCAAGTTTGAAGGCACACAAGTCATACAAATAGCCTTAAGTTTAGGCTGACATGGAGTTTAGGCATTACCCTCTTTCAGTTCAGTTGGTTAAGACCTGTCCTAAAAAATAGTAACCAGGTTCTAGAGGATCTCAATATCACTGACTACCCTCAATCGATCATAATTCTAGTTTAGCAACCTTTTCTTGCGGCCGGAATCATCGCGAGAGTTTAGTCTCAATGAGTGTAGCATACTGCTACTGTTCTATGGACGAGTTGGTCAATTTAAGTTTCTAAGGTCAGTTGGTGCTTAATGACTTCTCAGAAGACCCATATTCTCCTCGTTCCAACCCAAGGGATATCGGTACAGACCAAGGTGTCACACCAATGTAGCTACTGCTTCATCCGTGTCGGTCTACGCCGGACAGATCCCTCACAGTTTATTGCTACTTACCTAAAAAAGGGTACCCCTAGATCCGGGTTAGGATCTATAGAACTCCGATAGAAGCCCACAAATTAAAAGCATACAAAGCATACAATTGAATACACAAGTGATCTAATCCTAAGGTACACCTCACTTATAAAAGTCCCCAGCAGAGTCGACAGTTCTGTGATCGGTGGAAATGAGAACTGATTGTTTCTTAATGCTGGTTCGCGTTTGCGTTTAGAAAAATGTCGCGATAAGCAAGAGTCGCCACCGTATTTTATTTTCTCCAACAAGGAAAGGACAAAAGCACAGCAAAATTCCTTTTCGAGATGTTTCTCGGGTTCGGGAGGTAGATTATAGAAAGGGAAGGTGTTAGCACCCTTTCTATCTGTGGTTATCCACGGGCTCTTAGGTACTTGCTCACTGTGTTTTCAAAAAGTTTTGCTTTTCTTGTGTTTGTGGGTTTGAAAAAAAGTTTGTTTGAAAACTTCGATTTAACTCTTGTATTGTCCTCAAGAGTGTATGAAATGTTTGTTTGAAAACTTTTGTTTGAGAAAAAAGTGTAAGTGCGAAAATTTGTTTTGTTTTGAAAGAGCAAGTATCTGAGAACCTCTACCTACTCAAAAGAAATTAAGCTATGTAAATGTCCTTTAGACAGTACTATCCCACTATTGAGAAGTAGGTAGCACCGTCGTTGGAGTTTTCGGGTCAATTCGATTATAGGGACATATGGTCACTAAAGCAATGGTAGGACGCCTTAGCGGTAACCCTAATGTCTTAGATCATTTTTTATCCGCAACCGTTTCGAGGCAACTTTGATCTTTAGACAGGAGGGCGACCTCTAAAACACCCTATACTCAATGACCACGTCGAGGCAACCAAGTGAGGCGTACCCTAAGAGTGGCATGTGCGAGTGTGTCAGGTTTCAGTTATGTTATTTTTGTACATGTTATGGTGAGCTACGATTGATTTTAATTTAAGAGAGATCTTGACATGCATAGCCTAGTTAGCATACATCTAGCAGTTAATAGTTGCGAAAAATAAAGCTAAGCTATTACAAGGCGTCGGGTATTTACATCGCCAAAAACAAACCCTTGGAAAAGTAAATTGCGGGAAATAAATGAAAGCGATAAAAAGTCCTAAGTTAAAGCTATTACATCCTCGGAGCAGATACAATATTGGAAATATGGATCGCGTGCCAGAAAATTAAATCGGCGAATTTTTAGGGTTTTGACCCTTTTTTATTAAAGAAAGGATTTTTGTTTATTTTTGAATTAAATGGAATTAAATTAAATGAACAATTAAATTAAATTAAATTAAATAATGAAAATATTTTTGGATTTTTGAGTTTTTAAAGAAATAAAATAAATTGAATTAATGCTATAAAAACCTAATATTCTAAATTTATTTTAAATATTGCAAAAAATATTAAAAATTAAATCTAATTAAAGCTAAATTGATTAAATTAATTTATTTACAAAAATAAAAGTGATGAAGTTAATTTTAATAAATAAAATATTTTTTGTCTTTTTGATTTTATTAAGAAAAAATGTTAATTGGTTAGTGATTAATAAAAAGACTAACGGTTAATTAATAAAAGGAAAATAATAAAAATAGAGAGAGAGTTTAGAAGTATACAGGCCTGATTGGAGGGGTGAAACAGCTGTTGGCGTCATGTGTAAACTGTTTCATTTTGGCCATTTGTGTTTTGGCTTTTGGCCATTTGTGTTCTGACCTCAACGTTCCTTAACCTTCTCAGGATGTCTGTCTCGCCATGTATTGGTGTCATGTGTAAGCTGTTCTGTTTTGGCCATTTGTGTTTTGGCCTCAACGTTCCTTAATGAACCTGCATGGGGTCCTGTCTAAATATGCAGTGTTGAATCTCATGAACACATTAAATAAATTACTATATATCATAAAATACAAATAAAGCCAATATATGAAGAAATTTAATGTTTAGGCCAATATGGCATGTATGAATGATTATACCCTTTTGATCATTGAGATCAAATCAACCTCACTCTTAATGGAAAAGTAGTGACATGAATGCTTTTATGCCCTTTTGATCATGGAGATCAAGCCAGCCTTACCCTTACTGGAGAAGTAGTGAGATGTTGGTTTGTAACCGGGATGACTTGTTTGAGATGTTGGTTTGTAACCGAGATGGCTTGTTTATAGTGAGAGAGAGATTTGTAATAAGGATTTCAAGGTTTTAGGGTTCTTGAAAGAATTTGATATTCTGACAGCGTTGTGGTAAGGTTTTTTTTTCCTCTCCTCTGTTTGTGTGAAAAGAATGTGATTATATAATGGAAATTAGAGTAAAGAAAATGGGCTTTGAATGTGCAATTGGGCCTCCAATGTTCACTTGAGTTCGTCACTTTCCAGGCTAAATCGCAGGGACTTAAGTGCAATTTTTGAAGTTCAAATGTGAAAATAAAATGTAGCCAACATCGAGAAATAACTCCTGTCCGAAAATCGCCTCAATCGGATAAACGGTGAATTAGTTATGAATTTTTGAAGTTTCAGCTCAGACAAACTTATTTTGGGCTCCAGTGTCGACTCTGACACGTTCTTCAATAAAAAACTGGTATTGATCGGAGCATAATCCAGTCTCGACTTTTGAATAAAAGTTGTAGATCTATGAGTCAGTGACCTTGTGTAAAAATATGAGCCCAATCCGATAAAAATTGACCGAGTTATAAATTTTCGAAGTTTCGGCCCAGATGAAATAATATTCAGCATTCAGGATTTTCGGCATGTCACGCACTCTGAGCAAAAAAAGAAGGCCTTTTGAATACCGTTTGAACTCAATACCTTCTGTGAAATTGTAGCCAACTCGATTTTTGAAATTTTGGCGCCGGAACCAGCTCGATAAGATGAAAATCGACCAAGTTATGATTTTCTGAACATGACGCAAATAAACTTCTGTCACAAATTTTCTGTACGAAAATACTTGATAAATCCACATTTTTGAAGACCTTCTGATCGAAATTGGCTTCCAGCCGACAGAGATGAAAACATGGATGACGTCAAGATGGAATTTTAGCCACCGGAACGGGTTCAAAACGAGTCACGATCTTCAAGTTATGAATTTTTTTAGCGCGTAAAAACTGCACTTTCAGCACACTTTTTCACCATATTTCTTCGAGAAAACTCACACATTCGCACACCTTCTTTAAATAATTGACTCTTGAGCCGAACCTGAATTTGAGAATACGTTATCAGAGATATCTTGGCGAAAGAACACCTGAATATGACGCGCCGGGTTGGACTTGTGAATTTTTCTTGAAATGTTTTGAGAAATATGGGAGGGCAAATTTTGGGGTACAACAGGGAGCCTGCTGAAACTGAGGACCGTAGAATACCAAACCCATCTTGGCCTTTTAGGTGTAGTGCAGAATCTATGACGGAGTAATCCGGAAATAGTTGTCATGCGATACTACGCTCGGACGAGTCTTTCTTGAGAATATTACTAATTACTGAGTTAATTGGGAAGTTGGCAATATCCGAAGGAAGGATGTAGACTCTGGGAACCTCTAGAACCTTGTTCGGCAGGTGATAACTTTTTTGACCAACACCTTATGGGTAGTACCTTCGACCTCATGCTCGTGACGTTGAACCTATGAACCCTATATGTGTGATCTTGTTTGTGATTGTTGCATCATGCATCCATGCACTCATAAGCATCTTTTGAAGAAAACAATATTTCAAGGGATTTAAAGGTTGCTATTTGTGAATATCTCAGGTACTTTTAACCATGGATTCTGGAAAGAGAAAGACCGGGAAATATAGTTTCAAGGATCCCAAGATAGATGAGCTGATTAGTCTAATTCCAAAGATCGAGTGTTCTGCAGACTTTCGGAAGAAGTATGGATCCATTAGTCCTCTCATGAAGCTGAAGATGAAGGAGGGTATTCTCTTAACCTTGGTCCAATTTTATGATCCGATGTATCTGTCATACCCCAATTTTTGACCTAAGATCCCATTTTTATTTTTTTCATTTTTACACAAGAGTCAAGGTCACTAAATACAGTCGGTTTTAACCTCTCACTTTTGAGCATTGATTATGTAGAAATTGTCAAGTGTTTTGAACATTCTTAGCCTATGTATCACTAACTTCTAATCAAGCACGAAATATGTGTTTTTGTTTCTTTGATTTCATGTGTTGACAGGTCTCCTTCGAATGCAACTTGGGCATGTCCTTCATTTTGAACTTAAAGCCTCCTTCGAATGCAACTTTAGGCCTACTTCGATTTGGACAAGTTTGCTCCCTGCAAGCCTACTTCGATTTGGACAAGTGCTGCCTGCAAGCCTACTTCGATTTGGACAAGTGCTGCCTGCAAGCCTACTTCGATTTGGACAAGTGCTGCCTGCAAGCCTACTTCGATTTGGACAAGTGTTGCCTGCAAGCCTACCTCGATTTGGACAAGTGCTGCCTGCATGCTTGCTTCGGTTGGACAAGTTTCGATGGGACAAAGTAATCATATCTATGCATCCTTCGAATCCACTTGCACCAAGGGCCTCTTGCATACTTTGCTTCATACAAGTTTCGTTTGAGCCAAGAGGTATATTCATACAAGATTTGACTAAGTTCTTGCTTCCCTTGAAAGCGCCCTTCAATTCAGAAGCCAGGAACTTCCCTCATGCTGAAAAGACACAAGGCAATGACTCCCTTTATGTTTGTTTGGATCCACATGCTTCGATTGAGAAATATGCTTCCTTCGAGCATGAGCTTTCGATTGGGCAATATGCTTCCTTCGACTTGAGCTTTTGATTTGACAGTATGTTTCCTTCGATACAAGTTTTGACTGGGCATTAGCTTGTTTCGACCACAAGCTTCGACTGAGGGAAAGGCTTCCTTCGAACAAGTGTGTTTCGATCTCATTCTTGCATTCGACTCAAGACCAAATCTCATTTTCAATGCTGAGCTATTTCCAAATCTTTACATAATCAGAGGCTTACACAAGTTTGTGATACATTTTCCTAAGGGTTCGAAGGTTTATTCATTGGATAATAGCCAAATACAACAACCTGCTATGCTGCTCCCATGCCTGCTGTAAGATGCCAAAACAAAACAGAAAAAACTGCAAAAAGCTGCATCATATCAGTCTGAACCAATCCAAAATCCTGCTATGCATAACCAGACCTGACGCCTGTAACTTGTATAAAAATGGAAAAAACACAAAAGCAACATAAGAAAGGATCAAAACAGCATTCCAACATTGTTCAAATTATTTTGTTTTCCCTCCAAAAGCTTCAGCAACTTTGCCTATAAATAAGAGGCTCTAACACATGTTTAAAGGAGGATCTTTGGACCAGTGGAACGAATCACCCAAAGTTTCTCAAACACAACAAATCTCTCAAGTCCCTTCAACACTTGTGAGAACAAACACAGAATTCACCTCTTTCGATTCTGAAGAACACCCCACAAATTGAAGTTTGTTCAAACTCAAAGACAACCTTCTGTGACAACTTTTCGAACCAAAAGCAAACCCCCTGTGACTACTCTTTGAATTCCAGAAACGTCCAGGTAGCAGTTCAGGTTCGAATCCCACACCCATTCAACGCCTCCATCAAGGTAAGTCACTCTTACCCTTGAACTTTTCATTTCATGACATAACATGTAAATAATACTTTTGTTCGTTTCAAGCATGTATATACCATTGTTCCTTTCGTTTCCACCCTGTTAACATGTTTTTAAAAGTTAACCCTTTCGTTTTGCTTTCTGTTTACCTGAACTAGCTTTAATTATTAAACTGTTTGAAAGATAAATACTAGCATGGCCTCAGGCCATGTTGTCATTTAATGCTTGAAATGAAAGAAACAGGAAATAGGAAATAGGAAACGAAGCTTCTGGCTTCTACCCCCTTTCTCCAGGTCAAACGAAAGAGACAACCAGGAGGAAAACCATGTTGACTTCTAGGCCCAAACAAAGAGTATGCCTTCACTGACTTCCAGGCTCAGTCGAAAGGCATTCCCTCACTGCTTTCAACCTCCAGTCAAAGAAGGCAACAAGGCAGAATCAAAAGGCTTCGCCATACACTGACTTCCAGGCCCCAGTCGAAGGATACAACTTGCTGCTGCCTTTGCCCAATCGAAAGACGTGACTTTGCTGTTGCCAACCCCAATTGAAGGAGGCCAACAGAATGCAAATCAAATGTTGTTTCCCCCAATCGAAAGACACTCATTTTTCTTACTTTCATCTTATTTTTTCCTTCATATTTTTTTATGCTTTTTGATATGGTTGTAATAGCGTAGGATTTTATATTTCTGCATTTTATTTACTTTGTACAAATGCTAGTAATTAGGCGTGTATGGCAAGATAAAATCAACAAGTAAACAAACCAATCAAAAATCCAAAAACACTCTTTAATCACTACTTGAAGTTATTTTAAAACCCGCAAAACACTCAACCAATCAAAACTCCCCCAAAGGGCATGTTATCCCCGTTCTACCGCGATACTGGCCGTGCCTATTGCTAGAACGCGTGCGTTAACGTCGCCCACTAAAAAACACAAACAGACCAACCATTTTCTAGGAGGAACTGCGTTATTCTGATTCCTTCATTGGATACGTAGGCAAAGGGTCGCGAAACCCTCACGAACGCAATAATCAAAAATCATTCATTTCCCTTTAGCAAACATAGTTGTAGATAAACACACCCTTTAAGACAAACAAACAAAATGGATCCCGTTGAGTACAACGGATGTGAGGGGTGCTAATACCTTCCCCTTGCATAACCGACTCCCTTACCCTTTCTCTTGGTCGCAAGACCATCTTATCCATTCCCTTGTGGTTTTATCGATATTTCCCCTTCCTTCGGGATAAATAAAGTTCGGTGGCGACTCTTGATTATTTGTGAGTCAAGTTAATCAATAGCTTGATCTCTGATTTTCACCGCTACAGAATTGGCGACTCTGTTGGGGACCTTTTAGCGAGTCTCTCCTAGTTTTGTTTATTTGTCTTTTTAGGTATTTATTTATTTGCTTTATCTTGCTTTACTTTTTTATGTTTTTTATTTATTCTTTTGTATATATTGCATATATTGTTGCTACTCACATATTCTGGATACATTGTGTTTGGGTTTGGTGGTTACTTTTGATAAGTCCTCTACCCGGACTTGGGTTACACATAGGATTAGGACGGGCGGTATAGTCATGTTAACTTTGAGGGAGTAATCCCGAAGAAGGAGGCATGAGAATCCCCCACTCAGTATAAGTCCCTTTGACTGTATTATTTGTTTACCGAGTAATCGGGAAGACGTTATTGCTTTCAACCTGGGAGCCAGAGAAGCTGAGAACCATAGAACCCTTAAACCATCTTGGCCTCTTAGGTGTAGTGCGGAGATTATAACGGAGTAATCCAGAAGTAGTTGTCACGCGATGCTGCACTCAGACGAGTTTCTCTTGAGAATATTACTAATTATCGAGTAATCGAGACGTTGGTAATATCCGAAGGAGAAATGTAGTCTCTGATAACTTTTAGAACCTTGTTCTACATGTGTGATTAACCCGTTAGTACATACCTTGGGGTTGGTCTTTACCTTTGACTCCATGCTCGTGATGTTGAACCTTTTGACTTTGTTTGTGACCTTGCTTGTGGTTGTTGCGTAGCCATGCCTTCATGCATCCATGAAACTCTTTTTCACTTGATTTTCAAGAAATTTGGAAGTCTTTCTTTGTAAACATCACAAGTTTCATCAAGCTCAATGGATCTTGGGTGTTGATGGGGTGAAAACCCTAATCCACCAAAATGGATGATTGATCTTGATGATAACTTGATCCACGCTTTGATCCAATTTAAAATTCACCTTCTATCTTCATACTTTGATTTTTACAACTTAATATCTCAATATCTTGAAAATCAAATAAAAACTCTCTTTTGCATATCATACATCATTCTACATTTTTTTGTTTCTCTTTCAAAGGTCTTCTTCCAAGTCTTATTTTTCCTTTGGTCTAACCAATACGACACTCACGCTAAGAGAACAATGGAGAATATCAAGCAAGAGATTTCTAAACTCCGCAGAGAGATGACTAATTTGAAAACTAGTATGGAGCACTTAACTGGCTTGGTTGAAATTCTGGTTGCCTCCCGAGTCAATCCTTCTAGGAGGGAGGAAGCGATGATAAAAGTCTTCACTGAAGTTGGTCAGAAGTGGTATCTTGTCATTCAAGAGCGCTAGTTTTGAAGTCCAAATCAAGCATGTGCCAAAGAATAAACACGATTGATGGTCACTTTGAGTTTTGAAGGATGTTTTTGGTGATTCAAGTCCAGATGGAAAGCCTTCCTAGATTATTAACTTATTCATTCTTTTTGTAATTTTTCTTGTTTATCAAAACATTGTTTGCATGTAAGAACTTGTTTGCATCTGAATGATTATCTTAATACAATGAGTATATTTGTCTTGAAGAAATTCATTTGTTTCACTCATATTTGTTTTCAAATTTTAAATTTCTTTTTGCATTATGATACCAACTTGTTGCCCATTCTCTTTCCTAGGCAGAGATTGGAGGGAGGATGATGATCTAAAAAACACAAAATCTCTGGTCGTATGCTTTTTGAATAAAATCTTGCTGACGATGTACAGGAATTGTTTCAAATCCCTAAACACCGGAGATATAAGGAGGATAATCCCTTTATAACCCCTTTTGAGCCTTTGAAGTAGAAGTTTCTTTTCTATACGAAAAAACCCTCAAATTTTAACCTGGGGCAGAGTAGTTTTCAGTTAATCTGATTGAGTGTTCAAAATTCATAAGGAAGATATTTCTGAAGTTAAACTGTGAGGGCTATCCTTCATGTATAATGAAGCCAGAAGATGTGGAACCACAATGTTAACCCTCATTCATCAAGAAACGAGGCAGTCACAATCCTCTCAACAAATAAATACAAGCTAATGTCACATGTTTTGTTCAATAAAAAAAAAGCCTGCTAAGTCGAAAACTTGAAAACGTGCGGCTTAGGCAAAAATTAAGGCATCTCGTTGGACTATCAATTCAAAAGAATTAGTTCAGGCAAAAGTTAGGGAAAATAAAATTGCAAGGAAAGGACTACAAAGAAAAGTCCTCAACAAAGAACAAATTGGTGACTACAAACACGAAGAGGTAAGGGTGGTTGCTACTCTGAAAGCCTCGTCGTCTCCTTAACCGTCACAAAATCCTTTTGAGAGATGAACACTCATGTTGAATTAACTGAACATAGGGTTGGAGAACAGCACGAAGAATGGGTGGGCACCTAAAAATTTTGAGCCTTAAAAATCTTTTTTCTAAAAAAACCATGAACCAGGCCACTTTACAACCTTCAAAAGTCCTAATTGAAGCAAGGTTATTTTAGAAAGCATACTTCAATGAGATAGTGTTCCTGACTCCCATGAATGTTCTAAATAGTTATGTTGGTATCATATGTTTTTCCTATACAAAAATAAATGGTGCTCTAACTCGCAAAATTTGTGCGATATCTTTTCAAAATCTTCAAGACTTACATAACTGTTGCATTAGAATTTTCATTCTCATAATAAACTTTTTCTAACTGCAAAACTTTTTTTTGATATCAAGGAAGCTCACATATAAGCACCAGTGATGAGTTTATTCTTTTAAGGCCTGAAACTATGTTGAGTAATTGGCGAATCATTTCAAGAAAAAATCATATCCAGGGGCATGTCACCTGAAGACCTTAAGCATGGACATGTTGCTTCTCCCAGTTAATGCTTTCCCAACTTGTTTACTCTTTTGGGGAAAAATTTGAAGACTTTGTTGTGCCAACTACAGTCAATCTGGGGCAATCACGTCGAGATTTGATGAATCTCTCTAAGAGTTTGAAGACACCAGAGCATGGTGAATTCCAGGTCTTTTGTAAAATCCTCTTGAGACGATTTCTCCTCATCAACCATATAGCTTGGGGCATTTTAAGTGAAGTTATTCACAAGAATTGTCGTGCATCATGCAGCTTATCAGAAGTAAACTTGGGGCATCCAAAATGAGTCCCAGGGGCAATCCAGATTTGTCAAGATATGTGATATGTTTTGCACACATTATCAGAGGGTGGTGTTCCCAGTATCTCCAGCCAAGCAAGAATTTTTTCCAGCTGAAACATTGTTTGTGTTATTATCCTTTCAATGGATTGTTTGCGATAGAAGATTGGACTTTGGGTTTTCTACCTAAAAATATCTTTCCCTCCATAGATATTTAAGCCTTGTAAAAGGACTTTGCTCCAATGATGGCTTTTGTTTTTATCTCCAGTAATGTTACCATCTTGTTGAGATTAGCTGAGTGTCGGGTTGTGCTGTGATGTCTTATCATCTTCTGTCTATCTCCTCTATTTGTTTTGTCAGCATATACATGACATTCACCTATTCATTCACACTTGCATCATGCACGCACATTTGTATTTGTTGATGTCATTGAGTTCGTATACCTTGGTTATGTCTATTAAAATAGTGTATTTGCTCTTTCCAAATAGAGTGTCAACTTAAGCAGAAAGTGCGCCTCCTTTCTAATTCCCCACTGAGTTAACTCTCGTGGAAGAATCTTGCTTTAGCTTTCCTTTTCCATCTCTGGATAGGATAAATCCCCATTTGAGTTGTTTCCTCATTGGGTGGAGTCTTGTTTGACTGTTTTCTCTCCAGTTTATTCCTGGATTGAGCTTTGTCTCTTGTGAATGATACCCTGTGGATCTCTCTAGGCTGTGAAACCTAGATGGAGAGTGAATTTATTTTTCAATTCAAGTACTTGGTCTTCTCAGGAAGAATTTATTCATGTTTTCCCATTGAAGATGAACTTTATTCCCTAGTAGTGTTATCATAACCTTCTTCTGGAATATCGACGTGACAACAAGCGACTGACTCCTTATTTGAGCAGTTTGATTATTTCTGAATTTCTTTATGTTATGACAAGCGGAGGTCTCTTCATGAGCAGTTTTTCCATCCCCGATGAAATTATTGATTCTCACCTCCAGCAATATCTTCACGATATTTTATGGGTATCTTTGAAAAACAGCAAGCGGCGGTCTCTTCATGAGCAACTTGTATGTTATTAATATCTTTGAAAAACAGCAAGCGGTGGTCTCTTCATGAGCAACTTGTATGTTATTAACACCTTTGAGAAAACAGCAAGCGGCGGTCTCTTCATGAGCAACTTGTGTGTTATTGATACTTTTGAAAAACATCAAGCGGCGGTCTCTTCATGAGCAACTTGTATGTTATTAACACCTTTGAGAAAATAGCAAGCAGCGGTCTCTTCATGAGCAACTTGTGTGTTATTGATACTTTTGAAAAACATTAAGCGGCGGTCTCTTCATGAGAAACTTGTATGTTATTGTTCTCTTGAAAAACAACAAGCGGCGGTCTCTTCATGAGCAACTTGTATGTTATTGTCATCTTTGAAAATAGCAAGCGGCGGTCTCTTCATGAGCAACTTGTATGTTATTTTTCTCTTGAAAAACAACAAGCGGCGGTCTCTTCATGAGCAACTTGTGTGTTATTGATACTTTTGAAAAAAAACAGCAAGTGGCGGTCTCTTCATGAGCAACTTGTATGTTATTGTTCTCTTGAAAAACAGCAAGCGACGGTATCTTCATGAACAACTTGTGTGTTATTGAAACCTTTGAAAAAACAACAAGCGGCGGTCTCTTCATGAGCAACTTGTGTGTTATTGTTCTCTTGAAAAACAACAAGCGGAGGTCTCTTCATGAGCAACTTGTATGTTATTGACACCTCCGAAAGATAGCAAGTGGCGGCCTCTTTATTTGAGCAGCTTGTGTATCCCCAACAATAATGTTTACTCAGCAAACGACACCTCTTTGGAAGAGTTCCATGGGGAAGCTTGTATTTTATCCTTGTGAAGCAATATCTCAGTTAAAGAAGAAATGTGTTACCGTTCTTGGTATAATTTAGAAGTCAGAGATGTTTATTTGCCAGTCTCAGTGCTGATGTCAATCATTTCCCTTCTCCAGTCTCAGTGATGATGTCAATCATTTTCCTTCTCCAGTCTCAATACTGATGTAAATCATTCTTTTCCAGTCTCAGTACTGATGTCAATCATTTCCTTTTCCAGTCACAGTACTGATGCCAATCATTTTCCAGTCTCAGTACTGATGTAAATCATTCTTTTCCAGTCTCAGTACTGATGTCAATCATTTTCTTTTCTAGTCTCCATACTGATGTAAATCATTTCTTTTCCAGTCTCCGTACTGATGTAAATCATTTCTTTTCCAGTCTCAACACTGATGTAAATCATGCATTTCTTCCCTCAAAGTTATTCTCTAATAGGAGTCTCTCATTTGGAGTCTATGACTTTGTTTCCCCAGTGGAGTTATAATCTCTTCCCCTATGGGATTACTGTATAATGTACTTGGTTTCTCCAGTAGTAGTTTATCTCATGCGGCATCATTCCTCATTAAAATTCAAAATCTTACATTAATACCATATCATAAACATAATTGCGGTATCTTAAGGCCAAAAATTTTGTATTCTATATTTAAGTCCCTTCAATCTTGTCGAAATGAAGATCCCAATCTTCATATCTCCAGATAGAAGAAACTTAAATAGGGGCAGCTGTCATACCCCAATTTTTGACCTAAGATCCCATTTTTATTTTTTGCATTTTACACAAGAGTCAAGGTCACTAAATACAGTCGGTTTTAACCTCTCACCTTTGAGCATTGATTATGCAGAAATTGTCAAGTGTTTTGAACATTCTTATCCTATGTATCACTAACTTCTAATCAAGCACAAAATGTGTGTTTTTGTTTCTTTGATTTCATGTGTTGACAGGTCTCCATTGAATGCAACTTGGGCATATCCTTCATTTTGAACTTAAAGCCTCCTTCGAACGCAAGTTTAGGCCTACTTCGATTTGGACAAGTGCTACCTGCAAGCCTACTTCGATTTGGACAAGTTTGCTGCCTGCAAGCCTACTTCGATTTGGACAAGTGCTGCCTGCAAGCCTACTTCGATTTGGACAAGTGCTGCCTGCAAGCCTACTTCAATTTGGAAAAGTTTGCTGCCTGCAAGCCTACTTTGATTTGGACAAGTGCTGCCTGCAAGCCTACTTCGATTTGGACAAGTGCTGCCTGCATGCTTGCTTCGCTTGGACAAGTTTCAATGGAACAAAGTAATCATCTCTATGCATCCTTCGAATCCACTTGCACCAAGGGCCTCTTGCATACTTTGCTTCATACAAGTTTCGTTTGAGCCAAGAGGTATATTCATACAAGATTTGACTAAGTTCTTGCTTCCCTTGAAAGTGCCCTTCAATTCAGAAGCCAGGAACTTCCCTCATGCTGAAAAGACACAAGGCAATGACTCCCTTTATGTTTGTTTCGATCCACATGCTTCGATTGGGAAATATGCTTCCTTCGAGCATGAGCTTTCGATTGGGCAATGTGCTTCCTTCGACTTGAGCTTTCGATTTTACAGTATGTTTCCTTCGATACAAGCTTTGACTGGGCATTAGCCTGTTTCGACCACAAGCTTCGACTGATGGAAAGGCTTCCTTCGAACAAGTGTGTTTCGATCTCATTCTTGCATTCGACTCAAGACCAAATCTCATTTTCAATGCTGAGCTGTTTCCAAATCTTTACATAATCAGAGGCTTACACAAGTTTGTGATACATTTTCCTAAGGGTTCTAAGGTTTATTCATTGGATAATAGCCAAATACAACAACCTGCTATGCTGCTCCCATGCCTTCTATAAGATGCCAAAACAAAACAGAAAAAATAGAAAAAAGCTGCATCATATCAGTCCGAACCATTCCAAAAACCTGCTACGCAGAACCAGACCTGACGCCTGTAACTTGTATAAAAATGGAAAAAACACAAGCAACATAAGAAAGGATCAAAACAACATTCCAACATTGTTCAAATTATTTTGTTTTCCCTCCAAAAGCTTCAGCAACTTTGCCTATAAATAAGAGGCTCCAACACATGTTTAAAGGAGGATCTTTGGACCAGTGGAACGAATCACCCAAAGTTTCTCAAACATAACAAATCTCTCAAGTCCCTTCAAAACTTGTGAGAACAAAACCAAAATTCACCTCTTTAGATTCTGAAGAACACCCCACACATAGAAGTTTGTTCAAACTCAAAGACAACCTTCTGTGACAACTTTTCGAACCAAAAGCAAAGCCCCTGTGACTACTCTTTGAATTCCAGAAACGTCCAGGTAGCAGTTCAGGTTCGAATCCCACACCCATTCAACGCCTCCATCAAGGTAAGTCACTCTTACCCTTGAACTTTTCATTTCATGACATAACATGTAAATAATATTTTTGTTCGTTTCGAGCATGTATATACCATTGTTCCTTTCGTTTCCACCCTGTTAACATGTTTTTAAAATTTAACCCTTTCGTTTTGCTTTCTGTTTATCTGAACTAGCTTTAATTATTAAATTGTTTGAAAGATAAATACTAGCATGGCCTCATGCCATGTTGTCATTTAATGCTTGAAATGAAAGAAACAGGAAACAAGAAATAGGAAACGAAGCTTCTGGCTTCTACCCCCCTTTCTCCAAGTCAAACGAAAGAGACAACCAGGAGGAAAACCATGTTGACTTCTAGGCCCAAACAAAGAGTATGCCTTCACTGACTTCCAGGCTCAATCGAAAGGCATTCCCTCACTGCTTTCAACCTCCAGTCGAAGAAGGCAACAAGGCAGAATCAAAAGCCTTCGCCATACACTGACTTCCAGGCCCCAGTCGAAGGATACAACTTGCTGCTACCTTTTCCCAATCGAAAGACGTGACTTTGTTGCTGCCAACCCCAATCGAAGGAGGCCAACATAATGCAAATCGAAGGCTGCTTCCCCCCAATCGAAAGACACTCATTTTTCTTACTTTCATCTTATTTTTTCCTTCATATTTTTTTATGCTTTTTGATATGGTTGTAATAGCGTAGGATTTTATCTTTCTGCATTTTATTTACTTTGTACAAATGCTAGTAATTAGGCGTGTATGGCAAGATAAAATCAACAAGTAAACAAACCAATCAAAAATCCAAAAACACTCTTTAATCACTACTTGAAGTTATTTTAAAACCCGCAAAACACTCAACCAATCAAAACTCCCCCAAAGGGCATGTTATCCCCGTTCTACCGCGATACTGGCCGTGCCTATTGCTAGAACGCATGCGTTAACGTCGCCCACTAAAAAACACAAACAAACCAACCATTTTCTAGGAGGATCTACATTGTTCTGATTCCTTCATTGGATACGTAGGCAAAGGGTCGCGAAACCCTCACGAACTCAATAATCAAAAATCATTCATTTCCCTTTAGCAAGCATAGTTATAGATAAACACACCCTTTAAGACAAACAAACAAAATGGATCCCGTTGAGTACAACGGATGTGAGGGGTGCTAATACCTTCCCCTTGCATAACCGACTCCCTTACCCTTTCTCTTGGTCGCAAGACCATCTTATCCATTCCCTTGTGGTTTTATCGATATTTCCCCTTCCTTCGGGATAAATAAAGTTCGGTGGTGACTCTTGCTTATTTGTGAGTCAAGTTAATCAATATCTTGATCTCCGATTTTCACCGCTACAATATCACTGCTTTACTTTTCCCTATTATCAGTTGATGCCTACACTGGAGGAGTATTCTTATCTATTAGATTTACCCGTTACCAATCGTGTTCCTTTTACTGGTTTGGAGGCTGAGCCAAAACCACATGAGATAGGTGCTTTGATTCATCTGGGGAAGTCTGAGTGGAAGCCCATATGGCTACCAAAGGAGGGATTAGAGGATTACCAGCTCCATTCTTATTGGAGAAATCTTGTTTCTTTGCCAGGATGAAGAGTACGGTTGCTTTTGAAGCCATCTTTGCTTTACTTTCTTATGGATTATTCTTATTTCCTAATGTGGACAAGTTTGTCGACATTAATGCTATCATGATTTTCATGATTGGAAACCCGGTTCCTACACTGTTAGGTGATGCATATTACTTTGTTCATCTTCAGAGTTCCTATCATGAGGGAATGATCATTTGTTGCACGCCTATGTTGTACCGGTGGTTCATTTCTCATATGCCTCAGTCTGATGCTTTTTGGGATGTCAAGATGGAACCCCGTTGGGCTCCTAAGATCATGGCGCTTACTCACTCGGATATTGATTGGTATCATCGAGCTTATCAGGATATAGAGATTATTGACAGTTGTGGTAGTTTCCCCAATGTAGCTCTTCTTGGTACAAAGGAAGGAATTAACTATAACCCTGTTCTTGCACGACGATAGCTTGGTTATCTGATGAGGGATAAACCGAACAATATTCATTTGAATAGTTTCTTTCTGAAGGAAGGAGAAGACCATAGGGAAGCTAGGGAGCAGATTGCAAAGGCCTGGTGTCACATTCATAAGAAGAGTAGGAAGGATTTGGGACCTAGGGGTGTTGTTTCTTTGGAGCCATATCTTCAATGGGTCCGATCGAGAGCCATTCAGTTGAAGATTCCGTATACTCGGGAGACACCCATGCCTGACCTATTTGTGAAAAGCACTCCTCCCTAATTAGACGATCTAGAAGAGTTGCAGCTTGCTTTGGTTTGGATGCAACAGGAAAGGGATGCTTGGAAGAACAAGTTCCAGACTTTAGAGAGTTCCTACAGAGCAGACCTGAAGGAGAAAGATGATTTGATTGAGATCCTCGAGAGTCAAGCGGTGGAGTCTATGGAGAGACATGGGGATTTATTTTGCCCTAAGCCTCAAATAGGTGCTGATTACTCATTTCCTGATCCAGATGATTGGAAGGAGGTTTCCATTAGACATGTGGAAGAAAACCAGAGGTTGAGGGCTCAGATTTCCAGGCTCACAGGGAAGCGCCAGCGTACAGATTGATCTCCATCGGTTATTTTTCTCAGGATTTTTAGATTGTATTTTCATCTTGTACTTGGGATGATTGAAACTTGTAATCCATTTTGAAGTTATTATAATAAAAAATTTCAGTATTTCAAAGGCTTTATTACTTTGATGTCTGCAATATGTCCATAAATCTTAAATCCCTTGAAATATTAAATAATGAAATAATAATCATATGCATTGCATATCATGCATCATATTGCACATATTTCTTGCATTTATTATGCATATCCAGGTGCCTTACCCAGCTTCTTTACTCCGTTCAGCAAGCTGACTCATCACTACAACACTCGAGCTAACTTCAAAAAGAAGATGGACAACTTGGAACAGGAGAATCGCGAGTTACGCGAAGAAGTTTCTACTTTGAAGGCTGGCTTAGCCAACCTGACTACTCTGATGGAAGCTCTGGTGGTTGCTCAGAATCAGCCACCGAGTGTTCAACCTCAACCAACAAGGGCAAGTGCTGAAGTTCCTACTATTCCTGTATCCATCACTCCGACTGTTGTTCAAAACCGTATGCCTCAGGGTTATCCGTGGGGAATGCCAGAGAATTTTGCACCTGAAAATTTCAATCCCGGTCCTCAAGATGCTCCAGTGGTTCAAACTGTTGTTACTCCAGCACCTCCTGTGGTGCATATTGTTCCTGCTGCACCTCCTTCGGTGAATTTGGTTCCGTTTGTTAATGAAGATGTGTTTCTTCTTTTCCCTCCGCTGAGTGAAGAATTGGGTCTTTATGATAGAATGGATGATTTTCGAGAGCAGTTTGATAGAATGCAAAGAGAGATGAAGGCTCTTAGGGGAAAAGAGCTATTTGGGCAGAATGTGAATGAGTTGTGTTTGGTCCCGAATGTCAAAGTGTCTGCTAAGTTCAAGGTTCCGGAGTTTGAGAAGTACAAGGGCAACACTTGCCCTCGTGCTCACTTGGTGATGCATGTGAGGAGAATGTCTACCCACACCGATGATCGGTGTCTGCCGATTCACTTTTTCCATGATAGTCTGACCGGCGCAGCATTGAAATGGTACACAAGTTTAGACAGTGCCAACATCCATACTTTTAATGATTTGGGAGAAGCATTCATTAAATAATACAAGTACAATATGGACATGGCACCGACCGTGACCAGCTTAGGGCCATGGTTCAGAAAGACAGAGAATCGTTTAAAAAGTATGCACAGAGATGGCGCGAAGTGGCTGCACAAGTGATCCCTCCCATGGAGGAGAAGGAAATTACTAAATTTTTTCTGAAGACGCTGGGAGCTTTCTACTATGAAATAATGGTAGCAAGTTCCCCAAGTGATTTTATAGAGATGGTAGGGATGGGTGTCCGCCTAGAAGAGGCAGTAAGAGAAGGTCGTTTGACGAAGGGTGAAGGATCCGGAGGTATAAAAAAGCCAGCTTATGGTTTTACAAAGAAGAAAGAGGGGGATGCAAATGTTTTCATACAAGAGAGGAGAGTGAACGCTCCTAGAAGGAATTATCAGCATCACCAGCAAGTTGCCTCAGTTACTCCTGTTATGAATGTCGCTCCGACTACCGTTGCTTATCAAAGACAGTCTCAATAGGGGAACCAAGGGAATAATCAGAGAAAGGAGAACTATGACCCTATTCCCATGAGCTATGCAGAACTACTACCAGCATTGATTCAGAAGAAGTTGGTCCAGACACGACCACCTCCTGCCGTACCATCACCATTGCCTTGGTATTACAAAGCAGACCAGACGTGTGCCTTTCATCAGGGAGCACCAGGGCATAGTGTTGAAAATTGTTATCCTTTGAGGAATGAAGTACAAAGGTTGTTGAAGTCTGGAATTCTATCTTTCAAAGACATGGGACCTAATGTGAAAGACAATCCTCTACCCAAGCACGGGGGGGTGAATGATGTAAATATGGTGGCCTGTTGTCCAGGCGACTTCCGGATTTTTGACATTAATCTGGTTAGAAGAGATTTGGTGAAAATGCACGCAGACCTCTGCAAATTCAGCTATTATACGCATGACCACGTCGATTATGCTGTTTGCAGTACAGACATACAGGGTTGCGAGAAGATAAAGGCTGATTTACAGGAGATGATGTATGAGGGTTTAATCCATATAATCAGGCCTAGGGCAGAATATGAAGAGGAAGTGAATATGGTTTATGGATGTCCTAGTGAATTCATAATTTTTGATGTGGAGTATTTGAATGAGGATCTCGTGCAGTTTCACGCTACCTTCTTTCGTACTGCTGGTCAGGTGGAACACCAATATGGGTCTTGCATAGTTTGTTGTCGAGACCCCCGAGGATGTTCTATTGTGAGGGAGGGTGTTCAATTGCTGTTAGACAATGGAACTATCAAGATCACAGATTAGAGAGATGATTATCATGAGATTGATATGGTTGAAGTTTGTTTGATGGAAGAAGAGTCAGAGGAAGAGTACGCCTCCGCGGATGAGTATTTCTCTTCAGACGAAGATTTATTTGCCGGAAATGACCTTTTGATGGATGATTGTATTGAGGAAGGGGTAAATGTCATTGTACCTTGTTTTGATGCACCCGCTCATCTTGAGGTGGAGTACCATAGCAAACCAACTGTTACCCCATTGGTAATTAGTCTGCCAGGTCCTGTTCCCTATAAATTAGATAAGGGCGTGCCTTACAAATACAACACTACAATATTAGAAGATGGGGTGGAATTTCCCATCCAGCCAATACCAGATGTTGGAAATATAGATGATAATAACAGGGTGACCCGTAGTGGTCGTGTGTTTGTGCCGGTTGTACAAAGGGATGTTGTTGTTGGAAAGAGAATTGCTGAGAACGATGAGCCTAAGAAGGTTGTAGGAGAGACTAGCAGAGCCACATTAGAGAAAGAATTGGATGATATCTTGAAGATAATTAAGATGAGCGATTACAGAATTGTAGATCAGCTACTGCAGACTCCTTCAAAGATATCTATCCTAGCTTTATTAATGAATTCCTCCGCTCATAGAGAATCACTTATGAGAGTAATAGACCAAGCTTTTATGGAGAGTGACGTGCCGTTAGATCAATTCAGCAGTGTAATTGGAAACATTACGTCATGTAACAACTTGAGTTTCTGCGATGATGAGTTACCAGATGAAGGGAGGAATCACAACCTGACCCTCCACATATCTATGAACTGCAAGAATGACTCGCTGTCCAATGTGCTAATTGATAACGGATCCGCGTTGAATGTTATACCGAGGAGTACTCTCATGAAGTTAAAGTATCATAGAACACCTATGCGCCCGAGTGGCATCATTGTGAAGGCTTTTGATGGGTCGAGGAAATCTGTCATCAGTGAAGAGGACTTGCCCATCCATATAGGACCACATTTGTTCTTGATAACCTTCCAGGTCATGAACATTATTCCCGCATATAGTTGTTTGCTAGGACGGCCATGGATACATGAAGCAGGGGCTGTCACTTCAACTCTGCATCAGAAGCTAAAATTTGTGCGTGAGGGGAAGGTAGTGATCATAAATTGGGAGCAAGCGTTGTTAATATACAACACATTTTTATATATAGCCAAAATATACAGATTTTTCAAAGAGGTTCATGCGGAGTACCGTAGATGTTTAGGGTGCTAATACCTTCCCTTTGCATAACCAACCCCCTTACCTTGAATCTTTCCCCCTCTTTTTGGGTTATTCGCTCTTTTCCCATTTTTTTGGAAACAATAAAGCGCCATGGCGATTTTTATTTTGATTTGTATAAAGTCTAGTCAATCCAATGGCTTGGTCTTAAACATTTCTACCGCTACATCAGCCAACTGGTTTTCTTCCCTAGGGAAGTGCTCAAAAGTGATCTCTTCGAAGTGAGAAATTAGGAACAACACAAGTTCCTTTTAAGGGATGAGATTAGGGTGTTTAGTGTCCCAATCTCCGTTTACTTGGCTTATCACTAGGGTGGAATCTCCGAACACATCCAAATGCTTGATCCTTAAGTCAATAGCAGCTTTTAGACCTAAGATGCATGCTTCATACTCGACCATATTTTTGTGCAATCGAAACATAGTCTGGCAGTGAAAGGAGTGTGGCAACCTTCAGGAGAGATAATCACAACACCAATTCTATTACCTAAGGCGTTAGAAGCCCCATCGAATACCATAGACCACCGGGATCCTGGTTCAGGTCCGTCATTCGGTTCGGATTTCACGTAGTCGGTTACCAGGGTGATGTTCTCGTCAGGGAAGTCGAAGTTGATTGACTGATAATCATATATGGCTTGATGAGCCAAATGATCTGCTAGTACACTTCCTTTGATGGCTTTTTGAGTCGTGTATTGAATGTCGTACTCAGTCAAGATCATTTTCCATCTGGCTATCCGTCCAGAAAGAGCAGGTTTCTCGAAGATGTACTTGATCGGGTCCATCTTAGAAATCAACAAAGTGGTGTGCGTCAACATATACTGTCTTAGCCGGTGAGAAGCCCATGCCAGAGCGCAACAAGTTTTCTCGAGCAGTGAATATCTAGTTTCACAGTCGGTAAACTTTTTTCTCAGGTAATAAATAGCATGCTCTTTTTGGCCAGACTCGTCATGTCTGCCCAAAACACACCCCATAGAATTCTCTAGTATTGTCAAGTACATGATCAAGGGTCTTCCTTCGACTGGAGGCATGAGAATAGGAGGTTCTTGTAGGTATTCTTTGATTTTGTCGAAGGCGATCCGGCACTCATCGTTCCATCTGACTACCTGATCTTTCTTCAAGAGTTTGAAGAGTGGCTCACAAGTAGCAGTCAAGTGAGATATGAAACGGGTAATGTAATTGAGACGACCCAAGAATCCTCTAACTTCTTTTTTAGAATGAGGGACTGGCATTTCTTGGATGGCCTTTACCTTGGCAGGATCAACTTTAATGCCTTTATTGCTGACGACAAAACCCAGAAGCTTTCCAGATCATACTCCAAACGTGCACTTGTTAGGGTTTAACCTCAGCTTGTACTTCTTCAGCCTTTCGAATAATTTGTGCAGATGATCGAGATGTTCTTCTTCGGTTTGTGATCTGGAAATCATATCATCTACATGTACCTCTATCTCATGATGAATCATGTCATGAAATAAAGCTACCATAGCCCTTTGATATGTTGCCCCTGCATTCTTTAATCCGAACGACATGACCTTGTAGCAGAAAGTGCCCTATTGCGTAAAGAAAGTAGTCTTTTCCATATCTTTGGGAGCCATCCTTATTTGATTATAGCCTGAGAAGCCATCCATGAATGAGAAGACTTTATGCTGAGCAGTATTATCAACTAAAACGTCAATGTGTGGTAGAGGGAAGTCATCCTTGAGGCTTGCCCTATTCAGATCCCTATAGTCTACCCACATGTGAACTTTCCCGTCTTTATTTGGCACTGGCACGACATTGGCAACCCATTGAGGATAAGATGTCACATCTAGGAACCCCACATCAAATTGTTTCATCACCTCGGCTTTGATCTTTTCAGACATATCAGGCCTCATGCGATGAACCTTTTGTTTAACAGGAGGGCATTCTTCTCTTGTCGGCAGATGATGAACTATGATGTCGGTATCCAACCCAGGCATATCTTCAAAAGACCAAGAAAATACTTCCACGTAATCATGCAACATCTGAACCAACCTTCTCTTGACGCTGCTTTCCAGGTTAGCGCCAATCTTGATTTCCTTCTTATCTGCCTCAGTACCCAGGTTGATAACTTCAACTGACTCCTCGTGTGGTTGAATAGATTTCTCCTCTTGTAATAAAAGTCTGGCTAGTTCTCTTGGTATGCCACAATCTTTCTCGCCTTCATCTTCGGCTTGGTTGATAGGACATTCAAAGTCATAGTCGGTAATAGTAGAGTCATTGGCAATAGGATCTAGAGTGGATGTGGACCTGTAAGAGTGTGTGTGTGTGTGTGTGCATGTAAGATACATGGCTATTTTTTTTTTGAAAAATGTATTTGAAAGAAAGGAAAGATAATGAACACAAATATTTGAATGCAAAAGAGTCCAATGTACTGATTGATCATATGATTAGATGAACATAAATAAAACCCTTGACAAATGGACCAAAATGCCTCGGGCCAGGCACATGGCTTAAAAGTCATTGTTTGAATATTACAGAAACACGTTCTTGAATTGGAAGAAAAGCATAAACAAGTAGATTACTCAATGAAGGAGACTGATACAAAGTCCTCTGTATGCCAATTCTTCAGATCCGTAGTAGTTGGATACACCCATTCTTCAAATGCAACTTCTTCTTCAGAGTCACCCATGGCATTGACTTCATGTCTTATAATGCGGAGAGGTGGCTTTCCAGCACGAGCACGCCTCACTTCCTTTCGATCTTTGACGGTGAATCCCAAACCAAACTTTTCCGCTTTAAATGGGATATCGAGGAGTTTTCCCCAAGTATCATAGTTTCCTTCTATAATTTTCGCACGGGTATCCTTGACTAAAACCATCTTTGGCGTGGCCTTAACAGCTTTAGACTCATCAGAAGAAAATTTAGTAGCAGCAATCATTGGTGGTACAACCTCAAAGGATTGACATGGGGTTTCAACGAATTCTCCGTCCATCTCTACGTACTTGAAAGAATTAAGGTGGCTGACCATAAACTCTTCTTCTCCACATATGGTGACTATTCTACCCTTGACTGGATATTTGAGTTTCTGGTGGAGGGTTGAGGTTACTGCCCTAGCTTTATGGATCCACGAGCATCCTAATAGATAAGAATAGGAAGGACGAATATCCATAATATAGAAAGTGGAGTTGAAGATTTGGGAACCCACTTTGATTGGAAGATCTACCTCCGCATGAACAGTCCTCTTTGATCCGTCAAACGCCCTTACGATGATATCACTTGGCTTTAAGATTAAATCTTCACAGTCAAGACGGTCCAATGCCCCCTTGGGTAATAGATTCACAAAAGAACCAGTGTCGACTATCACATGTGCTAAGGTATTCCCTTTGCACTCAATAGAAACATGTAAAGCTTTGTTGTGATTCTTCCTGAGAGGTGTTAAGTCAGCATCTGAAAATCCTAAGCCATTGTCAGCTGTCAGGCTAGCCACGCAACTCTCAAATTGATCTGTTGTTGTCTCATGGGGGACATGGGCTTTTTTCATGAACTTGATTAATGTCCGAGCATGGGCATCGGAGCAAAGCATCAATGACAACATTGAAATCTTAGAGGGGGTTTGCCCCAATTGTTCTACAATTTTGAAGTTACTTCTCTTGATGATCTTCAAAATTTCGTCCATTTCACGGGAGGAGGGTTCTTCATCAGCTACATCTTTGGAAGGTACCTCAATCACAACAGGCTCAACAATCTTCTCTTTTCCTCTTGTATCGGTACCTGGCTTGGCAACAGTAATGCAGATGGGCGTTTTTGTAACTACTGGAGGTGAGATATTGGGTGAGAATATTCTCCCAATTCTAGTTACTTTGTTTGAGCCATCTATGTTACCAACATTGTCATCTTTTTCTTCTTTGATCCAACCATCTTGTTTAATCCCATGATAGAATACTTCATCACGGTAATTCCATGGTATCGCTTTATTTGAAGAGTAGGGAATGGTAATGATTAAGGGAGCAACAGTGGGTTCATTTGAAATCCTAATAGGGCCTTTGGAGGTGATCCTAATAGGTTTGTTTGAGATGGTAATAATGGAGAGGTCTTCACATTTGTTAATCAAACTTTTGGCAAGTGGAATCTTTTTAAACAAAAATTTGTGGCTATCCATTAGGCATTGTATGCCTTTCTTCATCCTTTCACAACCATTGTGTTGTCTCGTACAGCACACACAGTCTTTTTCACAGCCATGGAAAATCCCAGCTTTCAACAGATTGTTCTTGATTATATTCAGCAGAGTAGTCAGTTCTTCAACAAAGGCAATAAAAATGATCCTCGACAGCATTAACACTTTTGTCATGCTTCGACATTGGAGAGGTAATTACATTTGGCATTGGAGGAGGATCAAATTCAATAGATTTGTTGTCAATTAAATCCTGGATTTTTTTTCAAGGCCCAACATTGGTCAGTCTCGTGCCCAGGTTGTTTGAATGGTAAGCACACTTTGCGTTTGGATTATATTTTGGTGACGAGGTGTCAGGGTTGGCGGGAGGATCGCGCAATGTCACTAAATTAGCCTTGAGAAAATGTTGGAGGGCTTGAGATAGTGGCATGCCTAACCTTGTAAACTTTCTTCTTGGAGTTTCAAAATGTTGATGATTCGCAGATGGTCTTGGAGTAGGAGTTGGATTGGAGATTCGGACATCATTGATAGACGGACGATCATTCTTATTGATATGGGCCCTTGCCCCATACACAACATTAACTTCTTTCTTCGCAGCAAAAGGTTTTTTGATAGGATTGGGAGTGGAGGTAGATGCCACAAAGATCTTCCCACTTTTGATGCCACTCTTAACTCTTTCACCGGTTAGGATTAATTCGGTGAAACTAGAAGAAGAGCAACCTACCAACAGATTAAAGAAAGGACCTGATAAGGTTCCCATGAACATGTCGATGTGTTCCCTATCACTAAAGGGAGGTTGGACCCTACTAGCAAGGTCTCTCCACTTTTGCGCATATTCCTTAAATCCTTCATTCTTTCCCATGGTCATATCTTGCAATTGAACCCTCGTTGGTGCCAAGTTGGCGTTGTATTGATATTGATGATAGAAGGCAGTAGCTAGATCCTCCCAAGTATTGATACGAGAACCATCTAACTGATAAAACTATTCAAGTTGTGTTCCAACCAGACTCTCTTGAAAAAAATGAACCCATAGTTTTTTATCGGCAATGTGCGTTACATCTTGCATACATAAGACTTCAAATGGAGTTTTGGACAAGAAACCCCATCGTACTTGGCAAAGATTGGTACTTTGAACTTGTGGGGGATGACTACCCCAGAGATTAAGCCCAAATCGTTAAAATCTAAACCGGGGACGGTTTGGATTTCAATAGCTTTCAACCTGTCTTCTAACTGCTTGTATTTGATATCAGCGGGTGTGTGATACAGTGAGAGAACTGACTTGGAGTTTTGCGTTTGTGTTTGCAAATGTTGCGATTTAGCAAGAGTCGCCACCGACTTTTCTTTTATCTAAAAGGAAAGGTGAAAAAGCACAAGAAAAACCTTTAGAGATGTTTTCTTGAGTTCGGGGGGTAGATTATGAAAAGGGAAGGTATTAGCACCC
Organism: Vicia faba; assembly: GCA_948472305.1. Lineage (NCBI taxonomy): Eukaryota > Viridiplantae > Streptophyta > Magnoliopsida > Fabales > Fabaceae > Vicia > Vicia faba. The sequence goes on along the minus strand of OX451741.1, from coordinate 1,120,497,930 downwards.
TTTTCATCCATGGTTTTCCATGGGATCTTAGATACTTGCTAGATCACTTGCTTTTGTTTGAATGTGCTGGTGGTGTGGTTTTTGAAAGTATTTTGAAAAGGCGCCATCTGTTAGGAAAACTTTCGTAAGAATCTATACAAAAGTGTTGAGCTTTTGAAAATATTTCACGTTTAGAAAGTGTTTTGAAAGTGTTTTGAAAGTGTATGTGATTGTTTTTGAAAGTAGCAAGGATGTTTGTTTTGAAATTGAGCAAGCAACTAGGAGAAATCTACCTACTCAAAAGGTCATAGGTGTTCTTTTTCCTCCTCCTTTAAACATTGCTATCTTACCATTTTTTTTGTAAGAAGCCCCATCGTTGGATGTGAAGGGACGGGCATGGGTCATCGTATAACCATGATAGCAATGTTGTGAGATGATTTTGCATTTTTCTCTAGGGACTAAGATCATTTTGAAAGGCAACTTTGATATCATCATCGAGGGACTATGATCTTGTATTTTTGTTTATGCTAAGATATCCCACATGCATAACATGATCATTTTTGTAAGGCAACAAGTGGAATCACCCTAGGGGTGCTAGTGTGAAAGTGTATTTGATTGCATGCATAATTTTGTCTTGAATTAGGGTTTTCTAACATTGGTTTTAGTCTTGCCATACACACCCTAATTACTAATAATATATGAAAGCAATAAAAGTGCATAAATGTAAAGTCCTACGCTATTACAATATTTAGAGATGGGGGGTACATATTTATGAATGGGGGTTGCAAGTAAAAATAAGTCATAAGTTAATATTACAACCATATTGAAATGTACAATATAAGAAAGAAAAAAAGACTTGTTTAGAAAATGGTTTTTTTTGTCTTAATGAAAAAAAAAAGAAATTAATTAATTAATAAAAGAAAATATTTTTATGTCTTTTTATGTTAATAAAAAAATAGTTAATATTAAAAATGATGAAAAAGAAAATAAATGAAAGATAGAAACAGTGTTGCTGCAAGCAAAACAACAAGGATCAGAAGTTCTGAAGCCAGGCGCGTGATGACTCAGAAAGGAACGTCAGTGGAATCAGAAGTTTTGGATTGGTAAACTCTGAGGTCCTGCAAGACACGTTAGAGGGAAAACACAGAAGTTCTGGGTGGTATTCAGACAGTGGGCCATAAGTCAGAAGTTCTGTATTACACTAAAACAGTGAGTAAACGTCAGCAGTTCAATGCGTTATCAGCATGTAAAAATTAGAAACTCTGAGTGTTTGAAAACAGCGAGTGGAAATATTAGAAGTTCAATGTATTTGACATGTAAGGAGAACTCATAAGTGCTGTGTTGTGTTAGAACAGTGAGTGAATTATTAGAAGCTCTGAATTGTGTTGAGCCAGTGAGTGAACATTAGAAGTTCAGTGCGTTATCAGCATGTAAGAATCAGAAGTTCAGTGTGTGTTAACAGTGAGAAAAAATCATAGAAGTCTTGTGTGTTAAAACAGTGAAGAGAATTCAGAAGTTTTGTGTGCTTAAGTGAATAATCAACAGTTCAACATGTTATCAACATATGAAAATCAGAAGTTCTAAGTGTTAAAACAATGAGTGAACATCAGAAGTTCAATGTGCATTAATAGTAAGGAGAACTCATAAGTTCTGTGTTGTGCTGAAGCTGTGAGTAAACCTCAGAAGTTCTATGCCATATTTCAACTCTTAATCAGCACATCAGCAATTTATTTAGTTCTTAATAAAAATCAAATCAGAAGGATAATAACACAACAATTTATAGAAGTTCTAATCCTGAATCTGAGTTTAGCCCTAATCAAGAAACTATGATCCATAATTTTTCTACTTATGCAATGATATGGAAAACATTAATACTATGATATTTACATGTTAATGATGTTCAGAATGAAAAACAAGCAAAGTTAGAAAGACTTACCTTGAACCTGGAGTGTGCTTGGAGCTTTGAGTTGCTGCCTTTGGATGTTCTGGAATCAGCAAGAGTAACGGAAGAGAAAATGCCAAGTTCTTTGATTCAAAGGGAAGAATAAAGGTTTGGTTTTCTGTTTGGGAAATCTGGATTTTTATGAAGGGTTTCACAGGTTTCTTTTTCTCTTTTGATAGTTCTCTCTTTCCAAAAGCCATCCCCTTGAACATGTGATGGAGCAAAGTATTTATAGGTGAATTTGTTGTGATTTTGGGGGGAAAGACAAATGGGATTTTAAATCAATTTGGCATCCTGCTCCCTTTCTTTTTCATCACTGTTTTCGTATGCTAGTTTGGTGCAATTATGGGATGCAGGCGTAGGTCGAACTAGTTGTTGATTAGCAGATTTTAACCATGCTTAAGCTGAAGTTGTCAGTAGGATTTAAGGAAAAGAAAAAAAAAGCATGGGCCTAGTATAAGAGTTTGCTATCCCAATACAGTAGAGGTACACGTGGTGGAAATTCTTTGGATAAAGACTCAAAAGTGGCTGTGAGCATTAAATGAGCATTAAATGATTATGAGACTTATCACAACCAGAAATCCTGCAACGTGAGATTCTACACCCTGGCTTAGTTATGGATCAGAAGTTCAGCTTCAGCGTAACATCTAACCTTTGATCTCTGTATCTTCTGGCTCCAGCATGTTCTGAAGGAACTTTCAGACTTTTCAGCACGCTTCTTAACCTTCTTTGAAATACCCTGGAAAACTCTGGCTGAAGCTTTTGTGAAAACTTGCCCAGAAGTTCTGACCAAACTCTGCCTTGAGAGTGTCCAGAATTTGCTGAGTGTTATGGTGATAATCTGGTCAGAAGTTCTGAGTTTTGTCATGCTTCTTAAACACTTAGAAAAATTTCTAAGTATTTAGAATTTGACTTTTCCAAAGTAAAATTTGACTTTTGAAATTCTTAATGAAACAAACTTCATATTCCAACACGTCTTGATGAAATATGATTTTGATCCAAAAGTCAAAGTTAGACTTCTCAGTATGCAAATGACCATTTTGCCCTTATGAATGACTTGCTTGGAAAAATTGATAATTCAAGGCTAGGATTTGGATGGAAGCAAACCTGAGGGTCCAGGGTGATCCCTTATGAAATGAGAGGGAAAATTTTGGGGTACAACATGGTGGATACTGTTTGTTGAAATAATCATCATCAGATTCTTGATCATTGGCATACTCAGCCTGTGTACTCTTGACCTCGCCAACCTGGTTCTCGTCCTCTTCAGATGAGTCTCCTCCTGCTGGGATTTAAGGGATTGTCTCCTTGAACCTTCTACCCATGTTGAGTAGAGCTTTCTTCTTCGGCTTCATCTTAACGGTAAACAAAGCCATCATATCTTGCTGCCCCTTGGCTAGGGCGAGTAGAGCTTCCTGAAATTGAGAATTCTGGGCTTGGAAATCCTTCACAGTTTTCTCTGGATCCATCTTGCTGAAATGAACAGCAGAAAGATAAGGAAACATGTTATGCAAAAACCTGTCATGTTATGATGCATGGAATATGTACATGCAAATGATTTCCAAGATTAATGAAATTTAAATTTGTATAGACAAAAGAAAGAACAAACATTAACTTTCATTAGTCAAAACAAGAAAGATTACATCATGACTCTTGGATTTACAAAGTAGCTTGCTAAGATAAAAATACTGAACGCATCCTCTTCGGCGCGAGATAAGCATTCAGACTTTGCTCTTCTTGTAGCTACTTTGTAAGCTCTAAGACCATCTTTTCACTAGCATAGAACTGAGCCTCGAAAGTATCTCGTTCTTCCTTCAGCTAGATCTAACCTGTTATACGGTGGGAGAACTGACTAGGGTTTTGCGTTTGTTTTCGCAAATGTTTCGGTTGAGCAAGAGTCGCCACTGACTTTTTATTTTATCCTAAGGAAAGGTTTAAAAAGCACAGCAAAAACCTTTGAGATTTTTCTTGGGTTCGGGGAGTAGATTATAGAAGGGGAAGGTATTAGCACCCCTTCTATCCATGGTTATCCATGGGCTCTTAGGTACTTGCTTAGATCAACTTGCCTTGGTTTTCAATTGTTTGAGATGGTGCTTTGTGTGTGGCTTTGAAAAGGTTTTGAAAAAGATGCCTTGCATAGGCTACCCTTGTAACAATTCTTTACTCGAATGTTTTACAAAAGGTGTTTGTCTTTTTGAAAAGATGTTTCAAGGGTTTGAAAAGTTGATTTTGAAAGTGTTTGTGAAGTGGTTTTTTGAAATAAGGCAAGTGTTTTCTTGGAAAGTTGACAAGTACTTAAGAGTTCATCTACCCTAAAGTTTTCTCAAAGATTTTTGCTTATGTTTTAAACCTTTTGACAATTTTGTTCCACCATTGCATTTGGTGGACAATCTTGTTTTAGGAGATGAAAGGGACGGGCGCGGGTCATCGTTTAGACCATAATTGCAATAGTGTTAAATGTCTTTGGGCAATTTTTTCTTTAAAAGGGACTTGATCATTTATTTAGGCAACATTTTGAGGGACTATGATCATTTGGATTGTTTGTTTTACCCAAAGAAGTTCAACATGCAATATGGCCCATTTTTGAAAGGCAACAAAGTGGAATACCCTAGAGGGTGCAAGTGTGAGATGTGTTATTTATTTTCATGCTCATTTATCTTGTATTAGGTTCAACTATTTTTTTTTTGTCGTTTTTCGCATACAAACCCTAATTCTAACATGGCATAATTAGAGAGCGTATAAAGTGCGAGATTTAAATTCCTACGTTATTACAACATAATAATATGGGGAGGGGGGTACAATGTTTCAAATGGGGATTATTTAGACAAGAATTTAAATCTAAGCTATTACATCATTTTCTATGAATATTTACAAGATAAATAAATTGCATAATCAAATGGAAATTAAATAAATATGCAAAATGCAAAAAGAGAATTTTTTATATGTATGAAAAGTATTGTTTATGTAAAATAAAAGAAAAATAAAAAGGTATTATTTTTGGAGTATTTTCATATTTAGGGTAAAAAACCCTAATTTTAATCAAAATGAATATTAATTAATTAATTCATATAATATTTGTTATTTACATACAAAAATAAAATAAAATATGGTATATTTATAAAAAAGGGCATTTTTAGTATTAAATATTAAAAATAAAATATGTACATTTTTTGGTATTTTTACTCTAAATGTATTAATATATATATATATATATATATATATATATATATATATATATATATATATATATATATATATATATATATATATATATATATATATATATATATATATATATATATATATATATATATATATATATATATATATATATATATATATATATATATATATATATATATATATATATATATATATATATTTGTATTATTTTAAATATGTACTATATATAAATAATAATAATAGTTAATTTTTTTAGAAAATAGTATTTTTTTATATAAAATATTCTCAGAGGGTAATACAAAATAAAAATAAAAATAGAAGTGTTTTTACATATTTTTCTATTTATCCTAAATAATAGTATATATAATATTTATGTAAAAACAAAAGAAAATCAAATAAAAATCAAATAAAAATCAAAAAATGATGAGAAAAATATTTTCAAAATTTTAATATGCTGAAAAAAAATAATTGAGTCAAATAAAAAAAGAAAAAGGTCAAAAAACATGAAAAATGAAGCAAATGGGCTTAGGGGGTGTAAAACCAAAAAGGTGGTGCAAATAAGAAAATATTCCAGGCCCAGCCCAGAATCAGTCATCTTCAACCTCTGAACAACATCACCCACGCGTTTTCTATCTCTTGATTCCTGGACTTTCAAGCAAAACTCATAACATGAAAAGTGTAGAGCATCAAGAGACGATTCCAACCATGTAAAGAACTTGACCTAACTCTCTAAGATGAGGGAGAATTTCTTCTCCCCCAATTTCTGACCTAACTTTTATGCCATGTTCAGACTCAAAATTCTTGCAGCACACGTAACATAAATGAAATCTAACTATATGGTCATGTTCAGGGCTATGATTGTGACATATTTTCTTCACAAACCTAAAGCTAACAATGCCTAATAAGAGAGATAGAACTTCATGAAGATACCTGTTCAGTTGGAATCGTGCTTTGCAATGGAGGATGTTTCAGAGTAAAATGATGATTTGTATAGCTTCCTTGAAGTGTAAGGATGCTATTCCAAGTTCTACTTTGCCTTGAAACTCCCTGAATCGTGCTAGTGAACTTCAACTGCAAAACAGAAAAACAAAAATGGTGAAGTGGCTTGGAGGTGTTACAGATCAGGTTTCAGGTCATGGTTAGCTTGCATAGATGCTAGGGGATGTGTATGAATTGGTTTTGGCAAGAGAGCTTGAGGGAAATGGAAGTTGGCACTCAAACTGCAGAGGCAACTCTGTTTTTGCAGTTTGAGGATGATTCTGAGATGGAGGGTGTTTGAGAGGTGCAAGGGTCGTGTATTAGCTTGGTTGTGATGTGCTGAGTATGTTTGATAAGTTTTTTCTTCTGTTCTAATGCTGAGAGGGAAGTTGTTGTGAGTTATGGAACTTTTCTTCACACTTAAGCAACAAAATGCAACTTGTCTTCCTAGGTCAGTAGAGGACCCCCTAATGTGCTGCATAATCCCTCCTTGATCAGTGTGTTATGCCCATAATCTTGTGCCAATCAGATTTGCAATGTACTTGTTGGATTCTCAATTGGACATAAAGTGATCTTTTGCAAAAATGGAAAGAATGCTTTATCTAGTTTGGGATTAATCTTGCATACAATGTTCAAACTCATAGAACAACATCTTAACACAATGAATATGCATTAAATTATTGAGTGCAACTTGGTTTAAGGACCTGTAATCTAACCTAAAGCATGCTGAGTTCAAATTGCAAGGTTATGAACATGTAACTTGGTCATGAACAAAGTGAGTTTTTGCCAACTTATGAAATTCGAATCTCTCAAGTTATGAGGTTGTTTGATGAGTTCTTGGACATTTTGGAAAGCTCGGAATGTGTACTACAATCCATCTTTGAAATGTAAATTGAAATTCCAAGTGGAAGTGTATGGAAAATGGCCTTGAAGTGGGGTAGAAAACCTTGTCAAAATAGGTTAAAATTTCACTAAGTTAAGAATGGTTTAGTGCCCTTATTCAAAAATTTGTAACTTGAGATACAAGCTTCAAATGAGAAAATTTTGTGAATCAAAGTTATAGATTATGCAACAAGCTACAACTTTCATGTTTTGACTTTTGTTTGAATCCAAATGGATCTTGGTGAAAAAGTAGGGAAAAGTTGGGAAAAATTAGGGTTTTTCATAACTTAGAAAAATTCTAAGTTATGAAAAATTCAAATTTCTAACCCTAATTTGCATTTTGTGATTTCTTAGTGAACAAGTTTCATGATTTGGCATGTTTTGATGAAAAATGAATCTTGACTCTTGATTTTGACCAAAAAGTCAAAGTTTGACTTTTCAGTATACAGTTAAAATTGATCAATTGACTGGGAAATTCAACTGTCAATCTTGTGTACTTGGGATCTTTTGAGTTTGTTGAGCATGTCAAGATAAATCCATGGGGTCTTTGAGTCCATATGTGAGCTTGGTTTGCCATTGGCCAGGTCAAACAGTCAAAAATTGCCTTTGTACAGTCAAAACCCTAAAAATGACCATTTTGCCCTTTTGGTGATCTGATCAATTTTCTTGTGGAATTGTGATCCAAACTTGATCAAATGGTTCATGTGAGTTCAATATGTTGATGTGGATCAATTTTCATGAGGTTTGACTGTCAATTGGCCACAGTTGACTTTTTCCCCAATACAGTGGATTTCTAGGTCAACTGTCCAATTGACTGGGCAAAACTTGGAATCAGGACTTGAAACTTGATATGGGTAAACTTGGGAGTCCAATATGAAGCATGAAAGTCATCCTAGGCATTTTGGGTCAAAACATCTTTGTGCAAACACAAACCCTAATTTGAGTTAACAGTGCAAGGAGAGGTCTTGAGCAGATGAAACCCTAACTGGATCTTGAGCTTTAAAGGCTTTGTGGTGAGAAATTAATGAGAAATGGGAGGGCAAATTTTGGGGTACAACAATTGCCCCTGTTCAATCTTCTTGAATCCGAAGAGTTAGATGGGCAAGCTTGCCTTTCGTGACTCGAGGGTAAAAGGAGATTGGACACTAGAGTGCCCGGAAATTTGCACTCGTCGAAGCAATGGATGCGGGAATGGGCTTAGAGATGCCATTTGGAGATGGGCTTAATGATGCCATCTGGGAGAGTGACAGAAATCTTGTCGGGGATGGGCTTAGAGATGCCATCTGGAAGGGAATATCAGGAAGGTATTCAGGCTTGGGACCATCTCTGAACTGGGGGGTCTGAATAAGCAAAAGATTGACATCCGTTGTTGGGAGGAGTCTGTAAACTGTTTTCAGTGGTTTGGAGAAGAAACTGAACAAGCGATAGGTTAACATCCGTTACTTGGAGAACCCGTAAACCGTCTTCAGAAGTCTTGAAGTTGAATAAGCAATAGAGCAGCATCCGTTGTTGGGAAGCGTCCGTAAACTGTTTTCAGAAGTTGCATCTGAACAAGTCGATAGATTAACGTCCGTTGTTGGGAAGAATCCATAAACTGTTTTCAGAAGTCTTGCAGAAGAATCTGAACAAGTGACAGGTTAACATCCGTTTACTTGGAGAACCCGTGAACTGTTTTCAGGAATCTTGAAGTTGAATAAGCAATGGAGCAGCATCCGTTGTTGGGAAGCGTCCGTAAACTGTTTTCAGAAGTTGCATCTGAACAAGTCGATAGATTAACGTCCGTTGTTGGGAAGAATCCATAAACTGTTTTCAGAAGTCTTGAAGAAGAATCTGAACAAGTGATAGGTTAACATCCGTTTACTTGGAGAACCCGTGAACTGTTTTCAGAAATCTTGAAGTTGAATGATTTTAGTCTGTCGACTGATCTTTCCTGAAAAGGTAAAGAGTTAGTTGTATGCAATGTTATGATGCATGACGCGATATACGTGACATCAATGTTTATGACATGAATGTGATGAATGCGCATGTAAGCTGACGAGCTATCCTGCTGAGGATAAATGAATCTGAGGTGGCCGAAGATAAAAACATCTTGATTGCTGCTGAGGAAAAATAAATCCTTGGTTGCTACTGGAGAAGAGAACTCCTGATGACCTCTACTGGGGAGTATCAATCCTAATAGATTCATGCTGGGGCGGTAAGACTGAGAATCTTCAACTTGGTGGGAAGTAACCCTGGCGACTTCACTGGGGAACTTAAGATTTGCCTTCTCAAAACTCTGTGGGGAGAAGGTTCAATGGTCTGGCTCCGCTGGGGATTGATAATTTGAAGTTTTAGCTTGACTGGGGACACCGAAACTTAAACTCTGAGGGGAATTGAATTCCGGAGGGTTCTCTGGCTGGGGATTTGCAAAGACAAGTTACTGCTGGGGAATTTTGATGAACTCCGCTGGGGATGGGAAGAATTCTGGCGGATGCGATATTCTGTGGTTGTTAGCTGAGGATAACCCAGTTATAAGCCTCTGTGAGGAATAACTTTGAATAAAACTCGGGGGAGACGTTCGTGCTTTGCGGGGAATACTTCCGGAACCTTACTGGGGATAAGCTTCGAGAATCTGCTGGAGATAATCCTCAAGGTTCACTAGGGATGTGGATTCCAAATTTCTTGAGGGATTTCCTTTGAAAGGGTGTCAAGATATCCGTTTGTACCTTCATCCTATCAGTAATCTTTTTTCTTAGGTTCATTTAGGAAATGATTATGTTTAAAATGCATATGCCTATTTAACAAAACATTGGACGTTTCTCAAAATAAAACAAATAGTGCAAAAGAAAAAGAAAAAGGGAAATGACACAAATTTTGGGAAAAGTATTTGTATTGATTTTCTTTGAGTATATTTGTACAAAGGAGACAATCATCCTAGTAAGAGGATTTTGTCATAAATATTGAAAGATTTTATACAAAATAAAGGGTGGCTATGTGAAATAATTCCATGGGATTCCGTTCCACTATAGCTTTCACAACTCTGAATATCTGTCCATTCAATGCTTCGTTTGACGATGACTTGATTGATCAGAAGTCTGGAACTGGTTGATGAAGAGATTGTCTTTGAAGTGATCTGACGAGACATAGTCATACGCTTTAATTCCCTAACTTTTGCCTGAATCGCCCTTTCGGGTTTTCGATCCACCGGGAAATCCCTTTTTGCCCAAGCCGCCCTTTCGGGTTTTCGACTTGCCGGGTGTACATATTTTTTCGTTTTTTATCCCTAATTTTTGCCTGAACCGCCCTTTCGGGTTTTCGGTTCACCGGGATGCCCATTTTTGCCCAAGCCGCCCTTTCGGGTTTTCGACTTGTCGGGTTATTTTATGCGTAGTATCTTTTGACTATGTCTGCGTTCGTAGGGTGCGGCAAATCGTCTCCGTCCATGGTGGTCAGAATCATTGCACCACCAGAAAATATGCTCTTGATCACAAATGGTCCTTCATATGTAGGAGTCCATTTGCCCCCGGGATCACTTTGCGGCAAGATAATCCGCTTGATTACGAGATCTCCGACTTGATACACCTGACGTCTGACTTTCTTATTGAAGGCCTTGATCATCCGCTTTTGATACGTCTGACCATGGCATATAGCAGCAAGTCGCTTTTCATCGATCAGATTGAGTTGATCAAGTCGGGTCTGCATCCAATCATCTTCATTCAAACCTGCATCCTTCATAATCCTTAGAGAGGGGATCTGGACTTCCATAGGCAAAACAGCTTCCATGCCATAAACCAAAGAAAATGGGGTTGCCCCAGTTGAAGTACGTGTCGTCGTACGGTATCCATGCAGAGCAAACGGTAACATCTCATGCCAGTCTTTGTAAGTGACTGTCATTTTCTGAATGATCTTCTTAATGTTTTTGTTTGCAGCTTCAACAGCACCATTCATCTTCGGCCGATAGGGAGATGAATTGTGATGATAAATCTTGAACTGTTCGCATAATGCAGTGATCATTGTGTTATTCAGATTTGTACCATTGTCCGTGATGATTCTGTCTGGAACACCATACCGACATATGAGATTTTTCTTGATAAAGCGGGCGACCACATTTTTAGTAACAGAGGCGAAGGAAGCTGCTTCGACCCATTTAGTGAAGTAGTCAATGGCAACCAGGATGAAGCGATGTCCATTGGAAGCCGTGGGCTTGATCTCTCCAATCATATCAATGCCCCACATTGCAAAGGGCCACGGGGCAGTCAGGATGTTGAGAGGAACCGGAGGGATATGAACCTTGTCAGCATAGACTTGACACTTGTGGCAAGTACGGGAATGTTGATGGCAATCAGCTTCCATGGTAGACCAATAATAGCCTGCCCTTAGGATCTTCTTAGCCATTGTATGCCCGCTCAAGTGAGTGCCAAATGTGCCGCTGTGTACATCAGTCATGATCAACTCCGCTTCAGCTTTATCCACACATCGGAGTAATACACAATCATGGCTTCGTTTGTAAAGGATGCCGTTGCTCAGGAAAAACTTAGCAGCGAATTTCCTTAAGAACTTTTTGTCATTTACGGAAGCTCCTTCAGGATAATCTCTAGTCTCGAGATACCTTTTGATTTCATGGAACCAAGGTTGTTCCACTACTTCTTCGGTATTAATCTCGTGGCAATGCGCCGGCTCGTCCATTCGCTCGATGGTAATTTGGGGAGCCTCATTATCCCAGTTGAGTTTAAACATGGAGGACATTGTGGCTAGAGCATCGGCTAGCTGATTCTCTTCTCGCGGGAAATGCTCGAAGGCAATTTGCTCGAAATGCGGCAACAATGTCAGGACATGTTCTTTGTATGGGATAAGATTAGGATGCTTGGTATCCCAGTCTCCTTTGACTTGGCTGATGACCAAAGCCGAGTCCCCAAATACGATCAAAGATTTGATCCCCAAGTCTATAGCAGCCTTGAGACCAAAGATGCAAGCTTCATACTCAGCCATGTTGTTTGTGCAGCTGAAGCAAAGTCGGGCCGTGAAAGGCGTATGACAACCTTCCGGAGAAATGAGTACTGCACCAATACCGTTTCCTAGTGCATTTGAAGCACCATCAAAGTACAGGGTCCATCGGGATCCCTTTTCGGGTCCGTCATACGGTCCTTCACTTTCAATGTTGTCCAAATTCATGATTTCCTCATCTGGGAAGTCAAATCTCATGGGTTGATAGTCTTCGATAGCCTGATGAGCCAGATGGTCAGCTAGTACACTCCCTTTTATAGCTTTTTGGGTGGTGTACTGGATGTCATACTCAGTTAAGATCATTTGCTATCTAGCTATTCTTCCAGATAAAGCGGGCTTCTCGAAGATATACTTTATAGGGTCCATCTTGGAAATTAACAAGGTAGTATGAGTCAACATATACTGTCTTAGTCGGCGAGCAGCCCATACCAAAGCGCAGCAAGTTTTCTCGAGCAGTGAGTAGCGAGTCTCACAGTCGGTAAACTTTTTGCTAAGGTAATAAATAGCATGCTCTTTTCGGCCAGACTCGTCATGCTGGCCCAAAACACACCCCATTGAGTTATCCAAGACAGTTAAGTACATGATCAATGGTCTTCCTTCGACAGGTGGCATCATAATAGGAGGTTCTAGCAAATACTCCTTGATTCTATCAAAAGCGGCTTGGCAGTCGTCGTTCCATTCAACTACCTGATCTTTCTTCAAGAGTTTGAAAATTGGCTCACAGGTAGAAGTCAGATGTGAGATGAATCTGGCAATATAGTTTATGCGCCCCAAGAATCCTCTGACCTCTTTTTCAGTACGGGGAGCAGGCATCTCTTGTATTGCTTTTACTTTTGCCGGATCGACTTCAATGCCTTTGTTTCTTACAATGAATCCCAGGAGTTTACCAGACCTAACTCCAAAAGTGCATTTACTTGGATTCAGCCTGAGCTTGTATTCTTTCAACCTAGCAAACAACTTCTCCAAATGCTCAAGGTGCTCTTCCTCTGTTTGTGATCGAGCTATCATATCGTCTACGTAGACTTCAATCTCATGATGTATCATGTCATGAAATAAAGCTACCATGGCGCGTTGATAAGTTGCCCCTGCGTTCTTCAGCCCGAACGGCATCACCTTGTAACAAAAAGTGCCCCATTGTGTGACAAAAGTTGTTTTCTCCATATCTTCGGGAGCCATTTTGATTTGATTATAGCCCGAAAATCCATCCATGAAGGAAAACACTTTGTGCTGAGCTGTATTGTCTATCAAGATGTCAATATGAGGTAGCGGGAAATCATCTTTAGGGCTGGCCCTATTCAAATCCCGGTAGTCTACACACATTCTGACTTTGCCATCTTTCTTTGGTACTGGCACGATGTTAGCGACCCATTGAGGATAGGACGTAACAGCAAGAAAGCCAGCATTGAATTGTTTCATTACTTCCGCTTTGATCTTCTCGGACATGTCAGGCCTCATTCGGCGAACTTTTTGCTTGATTGGTGGACAATCCTCTCTTGTGGGGAGACGGTGAACCACGATGTCTGTGTCTAGACCTGGCATGTCTTCATAGGACCAAGCGAAGATCTCAACATACTCATTCAACAACTGTACTAGGCGCTCCTTGACTTTTGGTTCCAGATTGGCACCCACTTGCACCTCCTTCCGATCCTCTTCGGTTCCCAAGTTAACAGTTTCCAATGGCTCTTCATGCGGTAAGATGGCCCTTTCCTCTTGTTGCAGAAGTCTGGCTAGCTCCCCGGGTACTTCACAACCTTCGTCATCTTCATACTCGGCCAGATTGACCAGATCTTCAGAGTTATTGAAAGATATAGCAGAATAGTCACCCATGGAATCCGGAGTGGATGGGTACCTGCATTGGTGAGTGTGGGTGTGTGTAAGGGATAGCCATCCTTAAACAAAAATGCAAAAGGAAAGAAAATGAGCATAAGCAATTTATCAAATGAAAAACGTCCAATGAATCATTAAACATGGCATATGAATATGAAAAATAGTCAAAACCCTTACAAGTGGACCTACATGCCCCGGGCAAGGCAGGAGGTGAAAAGACAGTGTACGGTTTGTTTGAAAGTAAAATATTACAGACCAAATAGGAAATTTTTAATAGATAAATTACTGATGAATAAAAGTGATGGGGACAAAGTCTTTAGCCTCCCAATTACTCAATCCTCCTCTGACCGTTGGATAAATCCACTCTTCAATGTTGCTTTCTTTGTCTTCATCTTCCAGGGCGTTGATTCTGTAAGGAGAAATTTTGACTGGCGCTCTTTCAATCTTTGACTGGCGCATAGCTTTCTGACCAGCAGCTGTGAACCCTAATCCAAACTTGTCAGTCTTATGTGGAAAGTCGGGTAACTGCCCCCATGCTGAATTCTTCCCCTCTTTAACTGCAGCCCTTGCATCCTCCAGAGATGCCATCCTGGCCATCTGTCTTGGTGTCTCAGCTGCCAACTTCGCCACTGCTATTTCAGGAAGAACTTCTTCGAAATGTTGAAACGGTGTCTCAATGAACTCTCCTTCAACCTCCACATACCGGAAAGAATTTAAATGGCTAATCATGTACTCTTCTTCGCCGTGAACAGTAATGATCTTTCCCTTTACAGGATACTTCAGCATTTGATGCAAGGAGGAGGTGACTGCCCCAGCATGGTGTATCCAAGGTCTACCCAGCAGGCAGGAGTATGATGGACGGATGTTCATTACATAGAAAGTGGATTTAAACACCTCCGTACCTATCTTGACAGGAATCTCAACTTCTCCGTGGACCATCCTTTTCGACCCATCGAAAGCTCTGACGATAATATCACTAGGCTTCAATTCTAACCCTTCGCAATCTAGCCGGTCCAAGGCCTTTTTAGGCAAAACATTCAGTGATGAACTGGTATCAACCAAAACATGTGCAAGGGTGGTTCCGCGACACTCGATTGAAATATGCAAGGCATCATTGTGGTTTCGGCCTTTAGGGGTTAGGTCGGCATCAGAAAAACCTAATCCATTATCCGCAGTCAGGCTAACCACGCAATGTTGAAATTGGTCCGCGGAGGTTTCCTGGGGCACATGAGCTACCTTCAGAAACTTAATCAAAGCTTGAGCGTGCGCTTCTGAGCAAAGCAATAATGCCAGCATGGAGATCTTGGAGGGGGTTTGCCCCAACTGTTCCACCACATCGTAATCACTTCTCTTGATTATCCTCAAAATCTCGTCCATTTCTTTCTTGGAGGCTTCCGGAATCACCAAGGGTGGAGCCCTCGTCCTGACGGGCTCATCTTGTATTCCCTTTCCTTTATCAGCAATGGTAGGGGGGACAGCACTAGGAACAACAACTTCTTCAATCAAAGGAGCTCTAGCAGAGAGCTTTATTGGTGCGGGGATGACTTCTTTAGCTGATGAGGGTCCAAAGATTGCTCTTGGAGGGGCAATCTCGGAGGGGCAATCTCTGGAGAAAATATTCTCCCGCTCCTGGTGATTTTGCTGGTGCCCACAATGTTACTAATGCTGGCTTCTTCATCATCCGAATTTTCTTCAACTATTTCAACTTGCTTGATACCATGGTAGTAGATGTCACCACCATAGTTCCAAGGTATCGACTTCTCAGAAACATAGGGAACAGGCCCTGGCATCGTTATCTTCAAAGGTATAGATTTTGCAGTTGGTGTAATCTTAACAGGCTTTTTGACGGCCTTGGAAAGATTGGCGTGAATGGTTATGATTGAGACATTTTCAACTTGAACTGGAACAACGGAAACTTTTTCGAACAGAATTTGTCGGCTATCCATAAGGCCTTGGATGCCTTTCTTCAATAGCGGACAATCAAACGGCAGAGAGTGGCAACAGTAGCAGTCTTCTTTACACCCCGGGAAGATCCCGGCCTTTAACAAATTCAACTTAATGGTTAGCAGTGGAGTAGTCAGATCACTGACATCAGCAATATACAAATCCTCCTCAATGGCATTGACATTCCGGCCGTGCTTCGGCATAGGTGCAGATATCACATTGGGTTTCTCTGGAGCGTCAAACTCTACCTCCTTAGCTTCTATCAGGTCCTGGATCTTATGCTTGAGTGCCCAACAATCATTAGTGTCGTGTCCAACACTGTCTGAATGATATGCGCATTTAGCATTGGCATGATAATGCGGGGAGGACGTATTTACATTCTTTGGCGCCTCCTTGATGGTGGCAAGATTCAATTTCAATAGATGGGGAAGCACTTGTGCTGGAGTCATATTAATACGGGTGAACTGCCGTTGTGGCCTTTCCACCCGTTGCTGATTTGGTCTGGATTGGTTGTAGCGAGGCTGCTCACTTGGAGTGTTTTGAATCATTACGGCCCCCACAGTTGGCCGACGCTCCATCTTCCCTGCTCTTCTCTGAGAATATACCATAGTTGTCTCCTTCTTAAAAGGCTTCTTCTCAACACTTGCAGCAACACCCTTCTGAATCTTTCCTGACTTGATGCCAGCTTCTATTCTTTCACCTGTTAAGATCAAATCGGTAAACCCTGCGGAAGAGTTACCAATTAAATGATTGAAGAACGGCCCAGATAGGGTCCCAAGAAACATATCAACGAGCTCACAATCGGTTAAAGGAGGCTGCACCCTGCCAGCCAAATCCCTCCATTTCTGTGCATATTCCTTGAATCCCTCGCTTGTTCCTAGTGACATACCCTGAAGTTGGGTACGAGTAGGAGCAAGATCAGAATTATACTGGTATTGTTTATAGAAAGCGGTGGCCAAATCTTCCCAATTTCTGACACTGGTTCCTTCTAACTGATAAAACCATTCCAACTGAGCTCCCGACAGGCTGTCTTGAAAGAAATGAATCCAGAGATTTTTATCTGCCGTATAGGGTTGAATTTTTCTCACGTAGGACCTGAGATGCATTTTAGGACAAGACAGCCCATCATACCTCACAAACACTGGCACTTTGAATTTTGGGGGAATCACAATCCCGGCAACCAAGCCCATGTCTTCAAAATCCTAACCCGGTACCCTTTGCAATTCCATGGCAGCCAATCTGTCTTCTAAACCTTTATATTTGTCATCAGCTGGAGGATACTGCTGGTCAGAATAATCTTCATCCTCTTCAACCTCTTCCTCCTCTGCATCAGACTCGGAAGGCACCGCAGCCCGATCTCTTTTACTAGTCCCCTCATCAGAAGTAGGAGGAAATTCAAGCACTCTCCGAGCTTCTCTGTCAAATCTTCTCCCCAAAGTAGCCACTCCGACCCTCTTTTTCTTCTTCACTGGGTCCTTATTCTCCAAATGAGCCTTGATGTCCTCTTGACTCTTGACCAAAGTCATCAAGAGTTGCTGGAACTGTGCATTCTGAGCCTGTAGGTCTTTGACTGTTTGCTCGAGATCCATCCTACTGAAATAAACAGCAGACAGATAAGGAAACCTGGAGTGAGACCTGCTTATGCACATGATGAATGGTATGCTGATGTATGCAATGCATTCAAGGATTTAGGACATTCAAAATTGTTTCAAACAAGGAAGAACGCACGTCATATTAATAAGAAGAAATTTGTTAGTACATAAATGCCCCATGGGCCAAATATTACAAAATAAACTTCTTAAGGCAGAAAGACATTACGCATCCTCTTTGGTGCGATGTAGGTATTGAGGGCCTCTTGCTCGTGGAGTCGGCGGGTAAGCTCTAGAACCTTCTTTTCACTGGCGTAGTAGCTAGCTTCAAAAGTGTTCCGTTCCTCGTTGAGCTGAATCCAACTTTTCTGCATTTCCTCCCACGATGTAGGCATGTCTGGATGCAGGATGGTGTAGGGGACCTCTCCTTCATTGACGGGCTCTTTAATCACTGGGAGTACATGAGGATAAGGCATCATTAGACTTTGGGCTCGGGCTCGTACCCACTTGAGATAGGGCTCAAGAGGGATGGAGTTCTTGTGTCCCAAAGTCTTGCTATCAACCTTGTTGAGTTTTCCCCAAGCTCTGATGAATCTTTGGCGAAGTCCTTGCGCATCGTTGTCGAAGTCAAAAACTAGGCTAGGAATCAACATGTCGTGAGGGCCATCCCTCCGTGCATATCCAAATTGCCTCAAAGCTAGGCAAGGGTTGTAGGTGATACCTCCTCTAATTCCAAGTAAAGGAACATTAGGAAATTCTCCGCAACGATCGACGATGATGACATTTTCTCTGGACCGAGAACACCAATGTACATCAGAATGAGTAAGAGTCATCAATCGTTGGGACCACCTTGTACCTTGGTCATTCTTCAAGACAGACTGTGGAAGGTGCGAAATAAACCACCTTGCGAGGACAGGAGTACAACACATGAGAACACCCCTCTTTCTCATTGTTCGTGTGTAAAATGAGTGAAGGATGTCCCCAAGCAATGTTGGTATTGGATTTCTGGTTAAGAAGATTTTGACAGTGTTGACATCTACCAATTGGTCAGGATTTGGGAACAAGACCAACCCGTAGATAAGGAGTGCCACAATCTCTTCAAAGGCTTGTAGGTCCAATGAGTTCCAACATTCCTGTGCCTTCTCAAACAAGAATTTTGCTAAGAATCCTTTGACGCCGCTTCTGGTTTCCCAATGCCCCTTGATTTCAGATGGCTGTAGATGTAGTGCTCGAGCAACATCTTCAGGCTTTGGTTCCTTCTCCGTACCGTTGAAGGGTAGTTGATTAAGGATAGGGATTCTTAGGAGTTGAGAAAACTCCTCCAAAGTTGGAACCAACTGATAATCAGGGAAAGTGAAGCAGTGGTGAAGAGGGTCAAAGAACTGGAATAGCACTTTCATCATGTCTTCTTCAATGTTGGTGTTGACTAGGCTGAGCAGTCTACCATGTCTTTCACTGAAGGAT
Source organism: Vicia faba (assembly GCA_948472305.1). Lineage (NCBI taxonomy): Eukaryota > Viridiplantae > Streptophyta > Magnoliopsida > Fabales > Fabaceae > Vicia > Vicia faba. Next base: position 1,120,479,162 of record OX451741.1, on the reverse strand, counting down.
GAATTTTCCGGAATTCTTGAAGTGATCTCCTTGAGTTGAGGAGAGATTCTCACAAGGTTGACTTGAATGGTGTTCCTGCGAGGAATTTCCATGTCCTACAAAACAAGAACAAAGCTGAAGATCCAAAACCCTTGAAATGGTTAGTGAATGCATATGATGTTTATGATGTATGCACAAAACATATGTACAAGCAAATCACACCAAACCCTAATTTCAGGCTTGCATGGGGTTTCATAGGTAAGTACCCTCTTGAGTGTAGTTGGCTTAAAAACCTGTCCTATAAATAGTAACCGGGTTCTAAGGAGCTCAATATCACTGGATTGTTTTCAATGTTCATTGTTTTGGTTTATCCACTTAACTAGCGACCAAAATATTCCAAGCAAACAACCCTCAATGAGTGTAGTATCGAGTATCTACCAACTTCGGACTGCACCAAAGCCGGTTATCTCACTACCCCTAATAAAAGGCCAAGATGGTCAAGTAAGGTTCTAGGTCATTAGGGCTTAGTGACATCACTCAGCGGCCCCGTACTCTCCTTGATTGAACTCAAGGGTTACCGGTACTCACAAATATGTCGCACTAATATAGCTATTGCTTCGACCGTGTCGGTATACCCCGCACAGTTTCCACAACGTATTGCTATCTATGAATGTTTCCCAAAATCCGGGTGGAGGATTGTAAACCCAAACAATAGAGCCAAAGTATAAAGCAAGCAAATCAAACAATTAGTCATACAAGAGGGTGATCTAAGCCCTAAGGTTACTCCACTTTAAAAACTTGTCCCCAGCAGAGTCGCCAGTTCTGTTATACGGTGGGAGAACGGACTAGGGTTTTGCGTTTGTTTTCGCAAATGTTTCGGTTGAGCAAGAGTCGCCACCGACTTTTTATTTTATCCTAAGGAAAGGTTTAAAAAGCACAGCAAAAACCTTTGAGATTTTTCTTGGGTTCGGGGAGTAGATTATAGAAGGGGAAGGTATTAGCACCCCTTCTATCCATGGTTATCCATGGGCTCTTAGGTACTTGCTTAGATCAACTTGCCTTGGTTTTCAATTGTTTGAGATGGTGCTTTGTGTGTGGCTTTGAAAAGGTTTTGAAAAAGATGCCTTGCATAGGCTACCCTTGTAACAATTCTTTACTCGAATGTTTTACAAAAGGTGTTTGTCTTTTTGAAAAGATGTTTCAAGGGTTTGAAAAGTTGATTTTGAAAGTGTTTGTGAAGTGGTTTTTTGAAATAAGGCAAGTGTTTTCTTGGAAAGTTGACAAGTACTTAAGAGTTCATCTACCCTAAAGTTTTCTCAAAGATTTTTGCTTATGTTTTAAACCTTTTGACAATTTTGTTCCACCATTGCATTTGGTGGACAATCTTGTTTTAGGAGATGAAAGGGACGGGCGCGGGTCATCGTTTAGACCATAATTGCAATAGTGTTAAATGTCTTTGGGCAATTTTTTCTTTAAAAGGGACTTGATCATTTATTTAGGCAACATTTTGAGGGACTATGATCATTTGGATTGTTTGTTTTACCCAAAGAAGTTCAACATGCAATATGGCCCATTTTTGAAAGGCAACAAAGTGGAATACCCTAGAGGGTGCAAGTGTGAGATGTGTTGTTTATTTTCATGCTCATTTATCTTGTATTAGGTTCAACTATTTTTTTTTTGTCGTTTTTCGCATACAAACCCTAATTCTAACATGGCATAATTAGAGAGCGTATAAAGTGCGAGATTTAAATTCCTACGTTATTACAACATAATAATATGGGGAGGGGGGTACAATGTTTCAAATGGGGATTATTTAGACAAGAATTTAAATCTAAGCTATTACATCATTTTCTATGAATATTTACAAGATAAATAAATTGCATAATCAAATGGAAATTAAATAAATATGCAAAATGCAAAAAGAGAATTTTTTATATGTATGAAAAAGTATTGTTTATGTAAAATAAAAGAAAAATAAAAAGGTATTATTTTTGGAGTATTTTCATATTTAGGGTAAAAAAACCCTAATTTTAATCAAAATGAATATTAATTAATTAATTCATATAATATTTGTTATTTACATACAAAAATAAAATAAAATATGGTATATTTATAAAAAAGGGCATTTTTAGTATTAAATATTAAAAATAAAATATGTACATTTTTTGGTATTTTTACTCTAAATGTATTAATATATATATATATATATATATATATATATATATATATATATATATATATATATATATATATATATATATATATATATATATATATATATATATATATATATATATATATATATATATATATATATATATATATATATATATATATATATATATATATATATATATATATATATATATATATATATATATATATATATATATATATATATATATATATATATATATATATATATATATATATATATATATATATATATATATATATATATATATATATATATATATATATATATATATATATATATATATATATATATATATATATATATATATATATATATATATATATATATATATATATATATATATATATATATATATATATATATATATATATATATATATATATATATATATGTATATTTGTATTATTTTAAATATGTACTATATATAAATAATAATAATAGTTAATTTTTTTAGAAAATAGTATTTTTTTATATAAAATATTCTCAGAGGGTAATACAAAATAAAAATAAAAATAGAAGTGTTTTTACATATTTTTCTATTTATCCTAAATAATAGTATATATAATATTTATGTATAAACAAAAGAAAATCAAATAAAAATCAAATAAAAATAAAAAAATGATGAGAAAAATATTTTCAAAATTTTAATATGCTGAGAAAAAATAATTGAGTCAAATAAAAAAAGAAAAAGGTCAAAAAACATGAAAAATGAAGCAAATGGGCTTAGGGGGTGTAAAACCAAAAAGGTGGTGCAAATAAGAAAATATTCCAGGCCCAGCCCAGAATCAGTCATCTTCAACCTCTGAACAACATCACCCACGCGTTTTCTATCTCTTGATTCCTGGACTTTCAAGCAAAACTCATAACATGAAAAGTGTAGAGCATCAAGAGACGATTCCAACCATGTAAAGAACTTGACCTAACTCTCTAAGATGAGGGAGAATTTCTTCTCCCCCAATTTCTGACCTAACTTTTATGCCATGTTCAGACTCAAAATTCTTGCAGCACACGTAACATAAATGAAATCTAACTATTTGGTCATGTTCAGGGCTATGATTGTGACATATTTTCTTCACAACCCTAAAGCTAACAATGCCTAATAAGAGAGATAGAACTTCATGAAGATACCTGTTCAGTTGGAATCGTGCTTTGCAATGGAGGATGTTTCAGAGTAAAATGATGATTTGTATAGCTTCCTTGAAGTGTAAGGATGCTATTCCAAGTTCTACTTTGCCTTGAAACTCCCTGAATCGTGCTAGTGAACTTCAACTGCAAAACAGAAAAACAAAAATGGTGAAGTGGCTTGGAGGTGTTACAGATCAGGTTTCAGGTCATGGTTAGCTTGCATAGATGCTAGGGGATGTGTATGAATTGGTTTTGGCAAGAGAGCTTGAGGGAAATGGAAGTTGGCACTCAAACTGCAGAGGCAACTCTGTTTTTGCAGTTTGAGGATGATTCTGAGATGGAGGGTGTTTGAGAGGTGCAAGGGTCGTGTATTAGCTTGGTTGTGATGTGATGAGTATGTTTGATAAGTTTTTTCTTCTGTTCTAATGTTGAGAGGGAAGTTGTTGTGAGTTATGGAACTTTTCTTCACACTTAAGCAACAAAATGCAACTTGTCTTCCTAGGTCAGTAGAGGACCCCCTAATGTGCTGCATAATCCCTCCTTGATCAGTGTGTTATGCCCATAATCTTGTGCCAATCAGATTTGCAATGTACTTGTTGGATTCTCAATTGGACATAAAGTGATCTTTTGCAAAAATGGAAAGAATGCTTTATCTAGTTTGGGATTAATCTTGCATACAATGTTCAAACTCATAGAACAACATCTTAACACAATGAATATGCATTAAATTATTGAGTGCAACTTGGTTTAAGGACCTGTAATCTAACCTAAAGCATGCTGAGTTCAAATTGCAAGGTTATGAACATGTAACTTGGTCATGAACAAAGTGAGTTTTTGCCAACTTATGAAATTCGAATCTCTCAAGTTATGAGGTTGTTTGATGAGTTCTTGGACATTTTGGAAAGCTTGGAATGTGTACTATAATCCATCGTTGAAATGTAAATTGAAATTCCAAGTGGAAGTGTATGGAAAATGGCCTTGAAGTGGGGTAGAAAACCTTGTCAAAATAGGTTAAAATTTCACTAAGTTAAGAATGGTTTAGTGCCCTTATTCAAAAATTTGTAACTTGAGATACAAGCTTCAAATGATAAAATTTTGTGAATCAAAGTTATAGATTATGCAACAAGCTACAACTTTCATGTTTTGACTTTTGTTTGAATCCAAATGGATCTTGGTGAAAAAGTGGGGAAACGTTGGGAAAAAATTAGGGTTTTTCATAACTTAGAAAAATTCTAAGTTATGAAAAATTCAAATTTCTAACCCTAATTTGCGTTTTGTGATTTCTTAGTGAACAAGTTTCATGATTTGGCATGTTTTGATGAAAAATGAATCTTGACTCTTGATTTTGACCAAAAAGTCAAAGTTTGACTTTTCAGTATAGAGTCAAAATTAATCAATTGACTGGGAAATTCAACTGTCAATCTTGTGTACTTGGGATCTTTTGAGTTTGTTGAGCATGTCAAGATAAATCCATGGGGTCTTTGAGTCCATATGTGAGCTTGGTTTGCCATTGGCCAGGTCAAACAGTCAAAAATTGCCTTTGTACAGTCAAAACCCTAAAAATGACCATTTTGCCCTTTTGGTGATCTGATCAATTTTCTTGTGGAATTGTGATCCAAACTTGATCAAATGGTTCATGTGAGTTAAATATGTTGATGTGGATCAATTTTCATGAGGTTTGACTGTCAATTGGCCACAGTTGACTTTTTCCCCAATACAATGGATTTCTAGGTCAACTGTCCAATTGACTGGGCAAAACTTGGAATCAGGACTTGAAACTTGATATGGATAAACTTGGGAGTCCAATATGAAGCATGAAAGTCATCCTAGGCATTTTGGGTCAAAACATCTTTGTGCAAACACAAAACCTAATTTGAGTTAACAGTGCAAGGAGAGGTCTTGAGCAGATGAAACCCTAACTGGATCTTGAGCTTTAAAGGCTTTGTGGTGAGAAATTAATGAGAAATGGGAGGGAAAATTTTGGGGTACAACATAACCCTTTTGAAAGTCTTCGAGAGAGGTAGGCATGTCGGGATGGAGGATAGTGTAGGGAACATCTCCTTCGACCACAGGCTCTATGATGACTGGTAAGATGGAAGGATAAGGCATCACTAGTTTCTGAGCATGATTTCACACCCATTTAAGGTAAGGCTCGAGGGTAAAGGAGTTCTTGTGTCCTAACGTCTTGCTATCTACCTTGTTCAACATCCTCCAAGCTCGGATAAATCTCTGACGGTAACCTTGATCGTCATTCTCGTAGTCTAATAGCACTCCTTGAATAAGCATCTCATGGGGACCATCCCTCCGGGCGTAACCAAACTGTCTTAAGGATAAGCAAGGGTTGTAAGTGATACCCCCTCTAATGCCAAGTAAAGGGACATTAGGGAATTCTCCAAAACGGTCGGTGATGGTAACATTCTCCAAAGAGCGGGAACACCAGTGAATATCTAAATGTTTGAGTGCCATCAATCTCTGTGACCACCTTTGTGATACGGTGGGAGAACTGACTTGAGGTTTCGCTTTTGTGTTCGCATTTGTTCAGTTTAGCAAGAGTATCCACCGACTTTTTATTTTATCCAAAGGAAAGGTCAAAATGCACAGGAAAGACCTTTGAGATGTTTTCTTGGGTTCGAGGGGTAGATTATGAAAAGGGAAGGTGTTAGCACCCTTTTCATCCATGGTTTTCCATGGGCTCTTAGTTACTTGTTTAGATCACTTGCCTTTGCTTTTCAATTGTTTTAAATGGTGTTTTGTGTGTGGTTTTGAAAATGCTTTGAAAAATAATCCTTGTCTAGGCAACCTTTGTAATGATTCTTGTTTGAATATATACAAAGGTGTGTGTCTTTTTGAAAAGATGTTTCAAGGTTTTGAAAGTTTTTTTTGGAATTGTGTTTTGAAGTTGTGTTGTGATGTGCGTTTGAAAATGGCAAGGATGTTTTGCAAGTTTTGATCAAGTAACTAAGAGTTATCTACCCTATTTTACTCAAAGATCTTTCTTATGTTTTCAATCCTTTAGACAGTGTTATTTCACCATTGTGATTGGTGAACAACCTTGTGTTAGGATGTTAAACGGGACGGGCGCGGGTCATCGTATACAATCATTGAAAGCAACTTGTGAGACGCTCTAGCAATTTTGTAAGGGACGAGATCGTTTTATCAAAGGCAACATCGAGGGTCATCGAGGGACTACGATCTTTGTTTATTGAAAGGGCATTTGCTAGAGTGTCCCATATTCGAGGGACATGATTGCTTTTTCCGAGGCAACAAGCGGGGTTACCCTAGAGGTGCAAGTGTGAATTTGTGTATTGATTTTCATGCATTTATTCTTGTATTAGGTTATCTAGTGATTGATTTTAGATCTTCGCATACAAACCCTAGTTACTATACAGTATATTGAAAGCAATAAATTGCGGGAATTTAAAGTCTAAGTTATTACAAAAAAGTATCCAGGGATGGGGGTACAATTATTTACAAATGGGGATGAGTCTCACATGAATTATAATGTCCAAATATGTGTTACAACCAAATCGAACTGTCGCAATTCAATGTAAGATTATAACAATTTATAAGATAAAGAAAATCAAAGAATTATGAGATGCATGTATTTATTTACAAATAAACAAATAAAATTTAACCTAATAATGGTTAAGTATTTATTATTATTTTTGTGTTTTTTTATGAATTATGTAAACAAAGAGTTTTAAAGAAAGAAAGATTATTTAAATTAAATCTTCTATTATTTACATATTTTATTAAATGTAACAAATACTAAAGAAAACCATATTAAGAAAATTTAAACAAAATTTTAACACATTTTTAGTTTTATTATTTAACAAAAGAAAATGGAATCAAATTATTAAAAAAATGAAAATAAAGAGAAGTGTTAGTTTAAAAATTAAAAAAGAAAAAGACAATGGGCCTAGGATTTGTGGCCCAAATAAAAAATGAAGAAGAACAAGAATTAGGAAGAAGAAGAGGGGGGGCTTTATTCATTAAGAACAAAGTGGGCTTAGGTTTTTCGTTGGAGCGGGTCCGACCCAAACAAAAACTTGTACAATGCTTTTAGGGTTTTCTCATTTTCAGGGTTTGCAAGCTTTGGCCACAGCGGCGCCTCCTTCTTCTCTCGTTCTCTTCGTCTTTCTCAAACGCTGATTCTCTCTATGCCCTTAGATTGCCAGAGCGCCACCTTATCCTTCTCTTTTCCACGACGGTCCACGCCATTTGTTTTGAACGGTACAGTTTTATTTTATTTTGATTCTTAGAGTTTTTTACAGTTGTTCATTCATGTGATTCTTATATGTTTACTGTTTGCATGTTTATGTGTAAGATGCAGTGTAGGGGGTGAGAAAACATACCTTGAGAGATCTTTCTGGAGAATGGAGGGAGAGGGGAAATGGGTTGGACCGGCGGCGCTCTTGGTGGCCAGAGGGCGGAGGATGAAGATGAGATGATGCTTGGTAACCCTCTTTCTTTCTTCTCGTTGGTTAATGATGAACTTGGTTTCTTAAACCCTTTGTTATTCTTTGAATGTTTGATGATGAACGTGTTTCTGAAGCTTTTGATGTTTATTTCTGAAACTCTTCCTCTTTTTGATGATGAACGTATTTCTGAAATAATGCTTGTTGTTGTGGCTTTTCGTTGGTGATGAAGGTGTTTCTGAAACTCTATGTTATTTTGCTTCTAAAAACTCTTCCTCTTTCTTCTTGGCCCTGATTGCTTGATGATGATGATTCTGAAAACTTGCTATTGTTGTTTGCTTCGTTGATATTGTTGATGATGAAGGTGTTTTTGAAACTCTATGTTATTTTGCTTCTAAAAACTCTTCCTCTTTCTTCTTGGACCTGATTGCTTGATGATGATGATTCTGAAAACTGTTATTGTTTGTTGTTAGTGATGAAGAACATTCTGAAACTGTCTTTTTGTTGGCTTGAACTTGTTGGTGATAGTTTTGGTGAGCTTGAGTAAGTTGCAGTTTTGCAAGCAAGTTTGCAGTTTTGCAAACAAGTTTGCAGTTTGTTATTTGATTTGCAGTTGGTCTTTCAGGATTGTTGAGCTTGTTTTATTTGTAGTTGGGCAGGCTGTGGTTTTAACAAGGCTTGTGGTAAGTTGCAGTCCTGCAAGCAAGTTTGCAGTTTTGCAAGCAAGTTTGCAGTTTGTATTTACTGCAGGTTTGCATTATGGAAAGCAGGTTTGGTTAACAGGTTTTGCAGGCTTGCAGGTTTGCTACTGGTGCAGTTATGCAGTTTGTTGCTAGCAGGCTGTTAGGTGTTTGGCCTTGTTGAGCTTGTAGGTTGTTTGGTGTTTACTGCAGGTTTGCAGTATGGAAAGCAAGTTGAGGAGTTTGGTTTTTACAGGTTTTGACTTGCTTGATTTGTAGCTTATGCAAATTTTTGCTCTATGTCTTCTCCCCCTCTGCTGGACTGTTATACAGTCTTCTCTCTTTATATCTTTTTGTTTTCTTTTACTGTCTTGAAAATAGCATGCCCTCTTGCCAAAACTGCAAACTCTTTTCACTAAAAGGTCCTCTCTTTCTCTCTCTCTCTCTCTCTAAGCACCTTTTGCTTACTTTATTATATCTTTCTGAAAAGTTTTGTCTAGGCTGGAAAATGATTATGGCTATTGCAAGCCTCTTACTTGTAATTTGGTTTATCTCTCTGCATTGTGTACTTGATGTACTTGTTTGCCTTGACAGTTTGCATACTTTCTGCATTGTACTTTGCCTTGACAGTTTTGTAACTCAGTTTGACATGCTTGGTTACTGCAGTTTGAAATTCAGTTTGGTTAATGCATTGTAGTTAGCTTTCCATGCTTGCTCATGTTTTCCTTGCTGACTTGTTTATGTATGCTTATATTTTATATCTTTTATTTTTCTCTCTGTGAACCGAGAAGGGAGATCTTCTTGTGATTTGCAGAGAGGAAAATAAAATATGATGAACATAGCATTTTGATTCCGGCCGACAAACTTTAATGATGATTTCTTTTCTTCTGCTTGAAAATTCTTTTTTCAATTAACTGTGTTGACTTCTTTTCTTTCTTCTTTTTCAGGTGAATGCATCTTGGGCAATAGAGGAATCAGAGGAAGCAAAAAATTCCTTGAGCATGGGAGCATTGGAGCTTAGGAGATTAGGCTTAGAAATAGATAGATTTTTCATTTGTTGTAAACAATCATTATTGTAAATATTATAATTTGTAAGCTTACAATATTCAAATAAATTTTGTTACAACATTTGCAATGAATAAACAGTCTTTATCCAAAAGAAAATTCTACTATCAAATATCTTCCAATCTTTCCTTGCATGTTTATTTAATTATTTAAGACTCTTAAATCAAAATAATTGGAAATGTATCCCAATAATTCTAATCCAGATAAAATAACTAATCAACAAACTTTGCAGTCTCGCAACCTTGCATCAATCACAATACACATGGTATTCCAATTAACATATGCATTGTACAGTTAAACAAACAAAGCATTCCATTAAACAGTAAACCTTTCACTCCACTTAATCAAGCAGATGCTTTAATATTCCAAACAAAAGTCTCAGCTTTTATCCCAGATAATCAGGCTTTGAGAAACAACCAGTAAACTTGAACAAGCGTGAAAACAATGTAACAGTTAACTGAATTTCTGAGGATTCAGTTTCTTCTGAGAAATGCGAGCGAAAACCCTAATTCCAGATTTGTTGCCAAAGAAAAGTATACTTGATCAATTCCTGAGCCAATCTCAAAAAATCAGAGAAACCCCTAATTCTGGATTGACTGATAAAGAAAAGTTTGTTTAACCGATTATTGAGCCAATCTCAAAAATCAGAGAAAACCCTGGGGTTGTGATTTCTTGTGAAAAAGGGAGGGCAAATTTTGGGTACAACAACCTTGAACCTTGCTTGTTCTTCAATACATATCGGGGAAGATGTGAAATAAACCATCTTGCCAAGAGAGGAGTGCAACACATAAGTACACCTCTTTTCCTCATTGTGCGAGTGTGAAAAGAGTGTAGGATGTCCCCTAGCAAAGTAGGCACCGGGTTACGGGATATGAAGATTTTGACAGTGTTCACATCTATGAGTTGGTCAGGATTTGGAAACAAGACCATCTCATAGATGAGGAGAGCCACAATTTCCTCAAAAGCTTGTAGATCCAAAGAATTCCAACAGTTCTGGGCTTTCTCAAAAAAGAACTTTGCGAGGAATCCCTTGACACTAGTCCTTGTTTCCAAATGAGTTGTGACATCAGATGAGTGCAAGTGTAGAGCTTGAGCAATCTCTTCTGGCTTTGGGTCTCTTTCTGTACCATTGAAAGGTAGTTGATTGAGAATGGGAATTCTCAAGAGCTGGTAGAATTCTTCCAAAGTTGGCACAAGTTGATAATCGGGAAATGTGAACCAATGGTGTAGAGGATCAAAGAACTGAAAGAGCAACTTCATCATGTCCTCATTAGTGTTGGAGGTGACCAAGTTGAGTAGGTGACCATGTCTCTCGGTGAATGGGGAATTTTCAGGAACCCTTGAAGCTAGCTCCTTAAGCTGTGGAGGGATCCTTACAAGGTTGACTTGAATAGTGTTCCTGCGAAGAGAATCCATATCCTACAAAACAAGAACAAAGATAAATCCCAGAAATCCTTGAAATGGTTAGTGAGTATGAGTATGATGTTATGATGTTCATGTACAAGTATGTATATACCAACAAAGCAAACAAGCCCTTAGGTTTAGGCTTGAATGGAGTTTTATAGGTAAGTACCCTCTTGAAGTTTAGTTGGCTCAAACCTGTCCTAGAAACAATAATCGGGTTCTAAGGAGCTCAATATCATTTGTTTGTTTCTTTGATCATTGTTTTAGCACAAGCCTCTTTAATGGCGACCGAAATATCCCAAAAAACCAAACCTCAATGAGTGTAGTATCCAATATCTACCAACTTCGGACTGAACCAAAGTCGGTCATCTCACTACGTCCTAAGGGCCAAGTTGGTCAAGTAAAGGTTCTAAAAGTTCATTAGTGCTTCATGACATCACTCAACGGCCCCGTATTCTCCTTGACTACTCAAGGGCTACCAGTACCCACAAATATGTCGCAATAATGTAGCTATTGCTTAGACTATGTCGGTATACCCCGCAGTCTCCACAATGTATTGCTACTTACCTATAAGGTATCCCAAATCCGGGTAGGGGATTCAAACCCAAACAAAGAACCAAAAATGTAAAGCAAACAAATAAAACAATGAAAGCAAGTAAATGTGATCTAGCCCTAAGGTAACCCCACTTTTAAAATTTTCCCCAGCAGAGTTGCCAGTTCTGTGATACGGTGGGAGATTTGACTTGAGAGTTTTGCGTTTGATCGCAAATGTTGCGGTTAGCAAGAGTCGCCATCGAGTTTTCTTTTATCCAAAAGGAAAGGTGAAAAAGCATAGGAAAGACCTTTGAGATTATTTCTTGAGTTCGGGGGGTGGGGGGGGGGGGGTAGATTATGAAAAGGGAAGGTATTTGCACCCTTTTCATCCATGGTTTTACATGGGCTCTTAGTTACTTTCTAGATCACTTGCTTTTGTTTGAAATTGTGTTTTGTGTGTTTTTAAAGTACTTTGTAAAAAGGCCATTGTTTTAGGCAAACTTTGTAATGATTCTCGTTCGTAAGAATATATATAAAGTGTTTGATCTTTTTGAAAATGTTTTCAAGTTTGTAAGAGGTTAGAAAATGTAGGTGTTTATTTTTAAAAATAGCAAGGATGTTTGTTTTAAAATTGAGCAAGTAATTAGGAGCATTCTACCTACTCAAAAGTATTTCTTGTTCTTTTTTCTTTTCCTTTGACATTGTTATCTTACCATTGATTTGGTAAGTAACCATATCTTTGGATATAAACGGGACGGGTGTGGGTCCTCATATAACCATGATTAGCAATGTTGCAAGGTATCTTAGCATTCTTTTTTAGGGACTAAGATCATTTTGGAAGGTAACTTTTGATTGCGTCATCGAGGGACTATGATCTTGTATTTTGTTTGTTTTGGCTAAGATACTTCACATGCGTAATATGGTCATTTTTGTAAGGCAACCAAGTGGATTTACCCTAGGGGTGCTTGTGTGCAAGTGCGTTGATTTCATGCTTTGTTTTTGTCTTGATTATGGATTGTCTATTTGTTGTTTTTATCTTTATCACACACACCCTAATTACTAACAATACATGAAAGCAATAAAAATGCGGAAAAGTAAAGTCCTACGCTATTACAATCATTAGGGGGATGGGGTGTACAAATTTACAAATGGGGATTGCAAATTAAATCCTAAGTTACTATTACAACCACATTGAATGGATAAGAATGTACAAGAAATGTAAAATGGAATTGTTTCGTTTAAGAGAAGAAATAAGTTTGGTTTAAGAAATATTTTGATCTTTTTATGTTAAAGAAATAAAATATGATATGTGAATATGAAATATTTTTGGTGTTTTTTTTATTAATGGAAATAAAAGTGATGGCAAAAAATAGTAAGGAGAAAGAGGACATAATCAACGCAAATGTTGAAATAAAAGAGGTCAGAAGTTCTGGCTCTGGCGTGCTGTAAAAACAGAAATCATATTAGTAGAAATAGGTAAAGTCAGAAGTTATGGGTCCGCTGGGAACAAAGAAGATTTCAGAAGTTCTGGGTCCGCTGGGAACAAAGAATATTTCAGAAGTTCTGATGTCTACTGGCAGAACTTCGTCTCCCTCTCCATGCTAGTCAGAGTATCTTCAACTTGGTCATTTCTCAACAAAATAGAAGATGCGCATATAGAAGTTATGGCAAGTTTCGTAATGTTTCAGAAACAAGAGATATCATAACTATAAATTAGAAGAAAGCATGAATTTGATGATCTTAATTCTGAGTCCTAATTTCCTCAAGAAGTTCTGAACTAAAATTCTCTCTACTTAGGCAGGCAAATATATGAAACCTCAGAATATGTACAGCATCAGAATCAGGATGTCTACATTATATTTTGAACATGCAAGTCTAACAATGCCTAAGTAATATGACAAGAGTCAGCAGAAGCTTACCTTGCAGCTGGAAAATAATCTGAGTTGGAGTCTGGTTCTGACCGCTTGTGATGTTCTGAACAACTTCCTCACGTGTTCAGCAGGCTGGAAACTTTCAACTTGGGTTGTGAATGATTAGAAAATTCTGGAACAACCAAGGGGCAAAGTTCTGACTTCTTTGAGGTGGATATTGATGGAGAGTGTGTTACTGTTTGACTACAGAAGTTAGGATGGCTTTTGAATGTATATCAGAAACTGTATGGGTGGTTTTGGTCAAGAAACACTTGAGGAAAAATGGAGTTTCAACGCAAGAATCAAAAGCTAACAGGTTTTTGTATTTTGTGTTTGCAGTTTTTTGGACTCTTAGAATTTTAGCAGGGGTTCAAGGCCTTTCTTTCTCAAAATTTCGACCCTTTTACAATTGCCAATAAAGTCTAATTTATAGGAAAAGGTTTAGTAGTTTAGAGAGGTCAAGTGGCACCAACATCATATGCTAGGAACTGACTTGTTCTTGAAGTCAATTCAAATAGGTATGGTGGTTAGCAGTTTGGAAGCGCCTAAGCTGGGCTTGTAAGCAGGAATTAAGGAAAAGCAAAAGCAACATACGGGCCCAGCACACTTTTGTACAAAAGTTTGCTTTTCCAAGATAGTAAAGGTACACATGGGGGAAATCCTTTGGATAAAGACTCAAAAGTGGTTGTGAGCATTAAATGATGATGAGATTTATCAAACCAGAAATCCTGCAATGTGAGACTCTACATTATTGCCTAATTCTGGATCAGAAATTTAGCTTCAGCATAACTTAGAATAGACATCCAACTTCTGATCTTTAAAGCTCTTTGCTCCAGCATGTTCTGAAGGAGCTCTCAGACTTTCCAAGAAGCTTGCACAACGCTTCGTAAACCTTCTTTGAATTACCCTTGCAAATTCTAACTGAATTTTTGTGAAAACTGGCCCAAAAGTTGTAACCAAACTCTGTCTTGGAATTGTCCAGAATTTGCTGAGTGCCTCAGTTTCAAGGACATGTCTTTGAGGAGTTATAACTTGAAATCCCAACATTCCTAGGTGATGTTCTGTTCTGCAATGTTTCAGATCTTGTGGGAGTCTATAACTCTTGTGTTAGAAGTTCTTCCAGAATCAGATTGCATCATGGTGATAATCTGATCAGAAGTTTTGAGCTTATCATATTTCTTAAACACTTAGAAAAATTCTAAGTATTTAGAAATTTGACTTTTCCAAAGTAATTTTGACTTTTGAATATCTTGATGAAACAAATCTCACATTCCAACTTGTCTTGATGAAATATGATTCTTGAGACTTGATTTTGATCCAAAAGTCAAGGTTTGACTTTTTAGTGTGCAAATGACCACTTTGCCCTTGTGAATGACTTTCTTGAAAAATTTGTAATTCGAGGCTTGGAATTGGATGGAAGCAAACCTGAGGGTCCAGGGTGATCCTTTGAGAAATGAGAGGGAAAATTTTAGGGTACAAAAGTTGGTATACACCACTATCACTATGAGAATAACTTATGACACTTACATAACAAATTATGTAGTATTCTCACGGTGGATCAATCCAGTGTAAATATTACTTCTCATATTTATACCTACGTGAAGACTTGATATCTCATTCTCATGGTGGGTCAATCAGTCTACTCACATAATTGTCTATTTGCATTAATGTTTTCCTATTTGACTATAAAGCTTGACTACAGATACTTTAGGAATAACATCCTTATATTTAATGAAATCTCGTGATTAAGTCACACTTAAAAGGTCAATAATAGACTAATTATTCTAAGGACTTTATGTCATATACAAATAACATAATAAATATGATTCTTAATAAGTATACATATATTGACAAACAATATATATCAAGGTCATGATACAAAAGCATATTAAGCCAATATTGATTGGCTATTAAGGCTTACTCCAACAATCTCCCACGAGCACTAAAGTCAATCAGATATTAATTTAACATCTAATTACCCATTTTATGTGTCAAGCATCATCTAAGCATGATACTTTATTAGGGTATAATGAACTCTTTCCTCTATTGGTAATATACATCTCTTCCTATTTCAACTTTTGATCTTCTATCAAAATAAATTGAAGTGTCAAAATATATATACATGGATCGCTAGTGAGATATAATATTTTAAACATGCAAGATTAACCCATTATCATCTTGAATGAGATCAATAGGATCTGCAATACAAGAAACACAATATTCTTCCCAAGAATTATCAAAGAAATCCAAATCATATATTTGACCTTTGTACTAGAAAAAACATTGGTCTGAAACTCTTTTCCATTTATACAATTGTCATCTAAGTATAAAATTTAATTTATACTATGATGTGAATATATAGTTCATAAATGTCAGAATAACATCATCGTAAATCCTTTACAATGATTATTCTCATCTACTTTCAAGAAAAGAAACACCAAGTCCTTTAAGATACTCATATACTTTCTTGATAGGGATCTAGTGACTACCAATTTGATCATTTTGGTACTTATTGTTTATGCTTATAGCATATTGTGCATCTAGTGCAGTAGATATTACAATGTCTTTTTCTCATCCAATGAGGTAAGACATTGTCCATTGGACCAAACATCATACTCCATATGTAATAATCTTAATATGAGATTTATGCGTATTAGGTATCTCAACATTTCATTAGAATATGTACTTGTACTAGGATTGAGATTCATCAACCATCTATCTATATAGATCCTGATTACTAACCTTTTAGGAAACCTCATCTAAGCATTTCATCAAAACCATTTCCTTAACAATGTCTTACATTGGTGTTGTAGGGAATTTGTTTTGATGACCAGTATGTCGTCTACATACTATACTAAATTAATGCAAATACTCCCACTAACCTTATTATGTGCACAAGATTTGAACATGATATTTATTAATCCAAGTTTACATGAAACTTCATTAATAAATGGATTCAACTCCAAGAAGTTTGCTATAATCTATAATTGGATTTAAACAACTTATACTTCTTTTAAAATCAAGATCATTTATGATCTTCTCTAGATTTTGTGCTACATGAACCAATGGTCCAACAACAAACCCCTTGTTGATTTGAATCATATTCCATAATCATAAATCTACGTATTTACTGATGCTTGAATTTCTTTAAGTTCTACATCACTCTCATTGGTTCCTTTAAATACATAATGTCTCTAACAGAAGACTTCAGTTCTATCGACAAAACTATTTTGTCCCAAAATGTGTTATATAATATGTGTCCCTTATTTCCATTGAGATACATCGGTAAATACATCTTCATCTAGATTGTGATCAATTTTACATAATAAACTTTACAACCCAAATGATCATAAAGACAAACTAAGTACTCTTACCTTCATATCAAATATGGTGTCTCTATGACTATTTTAAACAGAGTTGGTTCTGGGTATGAATAATTGTATGTAAAACAATTTATCAAAGAGTCACAAAGATATAATTTAACTATCTTAATCGATCAAAATCAAACATGATATTATTTAGATGGTCATTATATTCTTTATATAGGTATTTACCATTGCGAACAATTTGAATGGTCTTAATACCTTTTCAAGTTGTTTCCTTCTACTTCACTCTTTAACTCTTCACAAAATAATTCTAATTCGTGTCAAATATATAAGTTTCAAATATTATTTGATCCATCCCACATTTATTATAGATGAGCTTATCAAGATCGTGGAACTCAAATCTACTACTTGACTTAGTATTTAAAATATTGTTTGGATAACCATAACAACATTTTTCATATTACTAAAACATGTATTCCTTATCTTGTCAATACAAAACTTAGAATTGATTTATATTTTACTAAATTAAACTTAATAACAATTATTTGTTTTCATTCCAAACTCTAATTTAAGTCTAATTATATGCTCTTATAGTCAATAAAACACATTGTTCCATTCTAGACATAAGCTAACTCAAATTATAATCAATGTAGTACTTCTTGAAAGAATGTTCACATTCATATAAATGTGAGATCAACATCTAGTATCACATACCCAATATGTAGAAGTAGACTATTTGATTTTCTATAACAAATTGTATAAAGAAAAAGTCTTTTCTTTCTTTTACTTTGACTCTTTTGATAATCATTAACCGTTTTCTTCTTTCAACACATGAAATCACTATCTTCCTTTAGAACTGTGTTTGTCTGACCAAATCTTAAGGAATATAAAATAAATCTCATTCCTTTTATAATTCATATATTGCATCACAAACTACTTTTTTTCTTTCCAAAAAGATGTGGTAGATATATTTAAAATTCATTCATAATGAATCTAATCTACCTATCTGAGAAAATCTCAAATAGAGCTAGTTACCAACTATTTGGTCTATAAGGAAATCCAAATTTTAAATCTTAAAATTATTTTAGATCTATTTAGATTCCTAACTTGTATAGAAAAGATCTTGGAAAGTTTTACATTTATCATATCTTGTATTTCTTATTTAAAAGAAAATCCTCGAGGTTAATGATCATATCATTTTTCGTGACGACTCTAATTATGAGATGTGTTATAATTAGACATTTGATTTAATCCTTCTCATAAGTATCACTCTTCGAATCTATTTATATTCGGTTGTTTAGAATTGGTTGCTTGAGAACATACAATTTTTCTCATGCTTGAGAACAATTCTTAATTTATGTACCAACTCAGAAACTCCTTTATGATCCTTATATCCTTCATAAGGATATTTCACAGTAAAATGTAAATAAAATGAAAAATAAATTCTAAATATAAAATGTGTGAAAGGATTGTATCAAATTAAATCATTTTAATAAGGACTTCTGATAAAATTCTCCCACTATTTTTACTCAAACAAAATGACCCTCAACATTTGATTCGGAAAATCCCATTGGAAGTTTTTCTAGCGGGTCGAGATCCATATTTCGCTTTGTTTTAAGTTCGCGTATGAGGATTACATAAAACTCAATTATTTAGATAGGAACTCTTTCCAATTTTATCTAATACAACTCTCGAATTTTATCAATGGAGTGAATAACTCTTTATTCTAAACTATCATATGAATTATTCTCAACTCTTGCTTATAAACATATATAATCCTATTATAATTAGTTTAGTTAAGTAAAATCCAAAAATTTAGAAGTTGAATATTACATTTATCCCATCGCACCTTACTAATATAAAACATGCACCTCGCATGGGCGAAACCTACATTATTTGATACTAGTCTTGATGAGTGCTAAATTCTGGAAAGCAATTAACTTAATATTTAATTGAGGGATTTTTCTTAAATTTGATCTAACTGATTTGTGTATCTCATACACACACATATTTGTGTATCTCATACACTCATATATTTGTGTATCTTATACACACGTGTAATACAGTGGGAGAACTGACTTGGTTGTTTGCGTTTTATCGCAATTGTTGCGAATAGCAAGAGTCGCCACCGACTTTTCTTTTATCCAATAAAGGAAAGGGTGAAAAGAACAGGAAAGAACTTTTGAGATATTTTCTTGAGTTTGGGGGGTAGGTTATTAAAAGGGAAGGTATTAGCACCCTTTTCATCCGTAGTTATCTACCGGCTCTTAGTTGCTTGATCACTTTGAAAATGCTTTGTTTTGAAACGTGTTTGTGATTAGTGTGAGTTAGAAAATATTTTGAAAATGCTTTGTTTGAGATGTGTTTGTGATTAGTGTGAGTTAGAAAATATTTTGAAAACGCCTTTGTTTCTGAAAAGTTTATAATTATTCTTGTCTCTATAAGAATGTATACAAAGTGTTGGTTTTGAAAATAGTTCAAAGAGATGTTTGTTTTTGAAGATGTTTTGAAAGTGTGAGTGTGGAGATGGTTTTAGTTTGTGAGCAAGCAATTATGAGCGTCCTACCAACTCAAAAAGGTATTTGTTCTTTTCCTCCTTCTTTAGATATTGCTACCTTACTATTGATTGATAAGAAGCCCTGTCTTTGGATATGAAGGGACGAGTGTGGGTCAATGGTATAGTCATAGAAGGAAACTTACGAGATTCTTTAGAAACTTTCGTAGGGACTAAGATTGTTTTACCGAAGGTAACATCTAAGGGTCGTCGAGGGTCTATGATATTTTTTATCGATGGTCTTTGCTAAAGCACCCATATTAGAGGGACATGACTATTTTCTGAGGCAACAAGTGAGGTTACCCTAGAGGTGTTTGTGTGAATTTTGTTTTGATTGCATGCATTTTTTGTCTTTGAGATTAGGGTTTTCTAACCGTTAATTTTATCTTTCCATACACACCCTAATTACTAACAATTATATGAAAACGATAAATTTGTGGAAATTAAAATCCTACGCTATTACATCATTAAGGGACGGGGGTACAATTTGCAAATGGAGATGAAGTGGAAGCCTAAATATTACAACAATATTGAATAGCAATGAAGAAAATATAAAAACAATGTAAAAAGAAAGGAAAAAAATAGTTTTTAACCATTATGTGTCGGAACATGCAGCTATGCATCGGCATATAACCTTTCTTGTCCCTGTAAAACCAAATCAACTCAGTATGAGTCGATACATAATGGTAAGTGTCGACTCATTTCTTGTTTGTGTCGACACATTTGTGTTTTTTATCGACTCATACACTTTTTGTCTTTCTGCTTTGGGTCTGCATAGCAGTATGTATCAACACATAAGGCCTTGTGTCAACTCATTCCCTGTTTTGTCACTAAAATGTGTCGACTCGTGTGTGTATATGTTGACTCATGCTACAGTTTTTTAGCTCTAACATTGTTCTATTTTCTGTATAAGTCAGTTCTTAACATGTAATTGATAAAAATGAACAATAAGCATGTGATTAGCTTCAAGGGCAATGATTACTACGTTTTATCTTCAAAAATGAATCATTAGTGATGTATGAAAAATGAAAAGTCAAGAAGACTTACCTTGAGATTGAACTTTATGTTTTGAGTCTGAATACCTTTCAAGATGCTGTGAGGGCCTCAGTGAACCTCCAAAAAAAGCTGCTGAAATTTCCTTTGTATTGAAATTTTTTGAAACAACTCCAACCCAGTCAAGTTGCACAGTTATTTTTTTTTGTTTGTGTTTGAAAGGTGATGATAATGACACTACAAAACTATTCTTATGCTTGAGCAATCTCTATATGATATGAAGTGTTTGGATAGATGGTTTATGGGAGAGTTTGCAATGTGGGATAGTGGGTTAATGTTTTTTTTTGTGAACGAATATAGAGCTGAGGATGAGCAGAAGTTATAAGAAAATTTCTGTTATATTTTTTAAAACTCTTTATTCTCTCTCTAAAATCCAACCCTTTATGTGTTGTGAAAACAATTTATTTGTAGATGAAACTGACTGAGATTTGGGAGGGAAATAAATAAGTTTTTGAACGTTTTGGGTATACTATTCCATTTCCTTTTAGATGCAGCTCTTATGTGCTAATTTGGTGCCAATATGGGACTGATATAGTGAAAGTTTGGACAGGGTTGGAGGCAATATAACAGGACTGTTTTGTAGCAGTTTTGGAGTGAAGTGGCAGCTTGATGCAGGGATGTTTTGTAGCAGGAAAGCAAACTGTTTTTTAACATAGTTTTAGGCCTATAGCAGCAGGCTTAGACTTGGTAGCATATCATATTTTCGGGATTTTTCTGGATAGCCACATTTGTAGCATGATACAAGTTTGGTTTTGTGGACAACATAATGGCAAGGTTTTGGAGATTGAGTCAAAGGAAAAATTCAAACAAGACAAAGCTTTAGGATTTCTAATTTGCAAAAAATGAAACCTTGTACTAATTTGAATTATTTGTAACATCTTGAATTATTCTGAATTGTAATGAAAAGATGTCATGAAGCAATTAAATTAACAAGTATACAAACACCTAGAAAGATTTCTAAGTCTTGTAATGTTTGTCTTTCCAAAATGACCTTTAACATTCTTGATTTTCGATGATCAAATTCCATATTTTTGAATGTCTTGATGAAATGTGATCTTCGAAGCCCAAATTTAGTCAAAAAGTCAAAGTTTGACTTTTTAGTATACAATTGACTTTTTCCATCAGCCGACCGAATTTCGTCTATCAATCTACTACTCTCGGGATATGAATTGAAATATGTGATTAGGTCAAAATGATGTATTTGGATCCTTGAAATCCATATTTCAAACCAATAAGTCATGTACTAGGTCAAAAATCAAAGATTGGTCGTTCTCAGTAAAAACACCCTAATTTTGACCATTTTGCCCTTTTGATGATTTGAACCACTTTTTGGAAAATTGTTATCCCATCATGATAGAATGATACATATGACTTCAAAATGTTAATATTGGTCCAAAATATTGAAGTTTGACAGTAGGTTTGCCACAATTTACTTTTTTCCAATATAGTTGATTTTAGGTCACCTGATCAATTGATTGAGCAATTTTGTGATCCGGGACTTGAAACTTGGCAGGAAAAATCTTAAGGGTGCATAATTATCCATGAACGTCATTTGAGAGATTAGAAATCCAACTGCCTTTGTACAAACTCAAACCCTAATTTGAGGCATCAGTGTTGAGGAGATGGCTTGACCTAGTCGATACTTGTGCAAACCTGAGTATTGAAGATCTTTGTAGGAAATATCTTTGAGAAATGAGAGGGAAAATTTTAGGGTACAACAACTACCCCTGTTCAATATTCTTAAACCTAAAGAGTTATATTGGAGGGTCTGCCATTCGTGACTTAAAGGTGAAAGATGATTGAACATTAGAGTGCCCAGAAATTTGCACTCGATGATGTATTGATTATATCGGGAATAGGTTTGAAGGAGCCATTTGGAGAAGGGATGAAGAGTTGTCGGAGGTTGGCTTACATATGCCATCTGGAATGATAGAAGAGGTCTGTTTGTTTGGTGACTTCACTAGGGAAATAATCTTAACCAGAAAAAGTCTATGTCTTGTGGGTTGATCTTTCCTGCAAGGAAGAGGGTTAGTTGCATGTAGATGTATGTATGGTGTAATGACATTCTCAAAATAAATGATATTATGCTGTATGCATTTATCATGTATGTAATATGATGTATGGATGTGAAATATTGTAGAAGTGCATCTTTGTCTTGGAAAATAAATCCTTGACAAGTGTTGGGAGCTTTGGGAAGTTAAATCCAGGAATATTGTAGGGGATTAAGAGTATGTGCATCTTCAAACCTTTTTTAGAATGTTTCTGTTGGGTATTCATGTTTTGTTGTTTGGGGAAAACTCCACTAGGGAACATTGATTTTTCTTGAGGGAAACTCTGTGGAGAGTGCTGATTTCTGCTTGGGGGAATAAAGTTTAGGAGCTTTAGTTGTCTGTTGCTCTATTGGGGAGTTATTTCTTGATTGGAGAGAATGGAAGTTAGCTATTATCTGGTCGGATCTAGGCTTCGCAACAACTTACTGGGGAAGATGAAATTAACTGTTATCTGGTCGGACTCCAGGCTTCGCAGTAACTCCAATAAAATCAAACTGTTATTTTGTTGGGTCCAGTCTTCACAGTAGTTTTCTTGAGAGGATAAAGTTGAACTGACAACTGGTCGGATCCAGGCTTCGCAGTAACTTGCTGTTATCTGGTCGGATTCTAGGCTTCTCAACAACCTACTTTGAAAGGATGGAGTTGAACCGTTATCTGGTCATGGTCCAGGCTCCATAGTAACTTGCTTTGAAAGGATGAAGTTGAACTATTATCTGGTCGGGTCCAGGCTTCACAGTAACTTTCTTTGAAAGGATGAAATTGAACTGTTATCTGGCCGGGTCTAGGCTTCACAGTAACTGAAGAATTTAAACTGTTATCTGGTCGGATTCCAGGATTTACAACAACTTAAACTTGAGTTTAACTGTTATCTGGTCGGGTCCAGGTTTCAGCAATTTGAACTTGAGTTTAACTGTTATCTGGTCGGGTCCAGGTTTCAACAATTTGAACTTTATTTTAACTGTTATCTGGTCGGGTCCAAGTTTTAAAGTAACTTGTTATTATCTGGTAGGATTCCAGACTTCGCAATGACTAAAGAAGTTAAACCGTTATCTAGTCGGATTCCAGGCTTCGCAACAACTTAAATGGAATTATCTGTTATCTGGTCGGGTCCAGTCTTTATAGTAATTTTCTTGAGAGGATAAAGTTGAACTATTATCTGGATGCATCCAGGTTTCGCAATAACTTACTAAGATGGTACCGATTTTGTTGGGGATTGTAATAACCCTACAGTGGATTAAGGGGTTTTGTCCATTGATTTACAATAGTCTGAGAGGTCAACTCAAACTGGGGAATTTGCAGTTTTTTGGGGAAATAAACCATGTTGAAGAGAAAATTTGACAGCCTTCTGGGGAGGTGACTTCTTTAGGTAGAACTCCATAAGGCCATTTTTAAGACCGACTCAGCTGGGGAGAGGGTTTCCGAGAGATTGGAACTCTGGCTGAGGGTTGCATGAATCCAAGTCTGTGAGGATAATTTTATTAAGGCAACTCTGCGGGGATTATCCTAAATCCATAAGGAGATGCTTGTTCATTTGTTAACAGTTTAATCATGTTCATACACATTTGTTCATACACATTTGTTCATTCAATTTTAGTCATTGGACATTTTTTTCACTCAAAACAGAAAAAAAAAGTTTGCACTTCAAAGTATATTTGTATTGATGTTTGCATATAAACAAGTATTTTTTGTACAAGGAGACAGAGATCCTAGTAAGAAGGAATCGTCGAAAGAATGAAAGGAATACAAAGTGGAAAAAAAAATAATAGCCATGTGGAAGTGATCTCATCGGGTTCCAACTCCGATATTTCCCCTATGTCTTTGAACATCATCCCTTGACGTTGAAAGATGTTGATTGGATTGATCTTGTACCATTGAACTTGGACCTTGGTAATAAAACGGGCTACAGAGATCCAACGGGGCACATTCGTACGCTTTAATCCCTAACTTTTGCCTGGACCGCCCTCGCAGGTTTTCAGTCCACCATGATACCCATATTTTCCCAAGCCTCCCTTTTTGGTTTTTGAATTCCTGGGTGTATGATCTTTTGTATATATCCCTAACTTTTGCCCGAACCCTTTTGGTTCGCCAGGATTCCCTTATTTTTGCCTAGGTATGTCAGGCTAGCGGGTCATTTTTTATGCGTAGTATTTTTTTACTATGCCTGCGTTCACAGGATGCGGGAAATCTTCACCTTCCATAGTAGTCAGCATCATAGCTCCACCAGAGAACAATTTCTTGATAACAAATGGCCCTTTGTAAGTGGGAGTCTATTTTCCCCTGGGATCACCTTGTGGAAGAATGATGTGCTTTATTACAAAGTCTCCAGTCTGATACACTCGAGGCTTGATCTTTTTGTTGAAAGCCTTGATCATACTTTGATACATTTGTCCATGACAAACAACAGCCAATCTTTTCTTGTCAATCAAATTCAATTGATCCAACCTAGTCTCAATCCATTCGTCTTCGCGTAGATCGGCTTCTTTCATAATCCTTAGGGAAGGAATATGAATTTTGACTGGCAGGACAACTTCCATGCCATAGGCCAAAGAGAAAGGAGTTGCCCCAATTGACGTTTGAGCTAAAATACAGTAGCCATGAAGAGAAAAAGGTAGCATCTCATGCCAGTCTTTGTAGGTTACTACCATCTTTTGCACAATCTTCTTGATATTTTTATTGGAAGCTTCCAATGTGCCATTCATTTTAGGTATGTACGGAGAAGAATTGTGATGCTTGATTTTAATTTGAATGCAAAGCTCCATAATCATAACGTTGAGGTTGGTTCTGTTGTTAATGATGATCCTTTCAGGGATAACCGTAACAGAAGATGAGGTTGTGCTTGATAAACCGGGCTACAACGTTCTTTGTGACTGAGGCATATGAGGCAGCTTCGACCCATTTGGTGAAGTTGTCAATAGAAACAAGGATGAAATGTTGTCCACTGAAAGAAGTGGGTTTGATCTATCCAATCATGTCAATGCCCCACATTTCAAACGGCCACAGAGCAGTCATGACATTTAGAGGTATCAGAGGCACGTGAACTCTGTCAGCATAGATCTGACACTTATGGAAAGTCCTTGAATGATGGTGACAATCAGTTTCCATAGTCGACCAAAAGTACCCATCCCTTAAAATCTTCTTGTCCATAGTGTGTCCACTAGAGTGAGTCCCAAAGATACCAGCATGCATGTCTTCCATGATCTTCTTTGTCTCCTTCTTGTCCATACAATGGAGTAGAGTAGAATCATGGTTGCATTTGTACAAGATTCCATGGCTTAGGAAGAATTTGGCTGAAAACCTTCGCAGGAATTTCTTGCCATTGACTGAAGCTCCTTTAGGATACTCTTGTGCTTCAAGATATCTCTTCACCTCATGGTACCAAGGCTTTTCTTCGTTAGTGTCAAGCTTGCAACAGTGCGCTGGTTCATCAAATCTCTCAATTATAATTCTATGAGCTTCGTTGTCCCAATTGACTTTGAACATAAATGACATTGTTTCTAAGGCATCCGCCAACTGATTTTATTCCCTTGAGAAGTGTTCAAAGGTAACCTCCTCAAAGTGTGGGATCAGGGTTAACACCAAATCTTTGTAAGAAATTAGGTTAGGATGCTTGGTATCTCATTCTCCCTTAACTTGACTGATTACTAGAGAAGAATCTCCGTATACGTCCAAGAACTATATCCTTAGGTCAATGGCAACCTTTAGACCCAAGACGCATGCCTCGTACTCATCCATGTTGTTTGTACAGTTGAAGCACAACCTAGAATTGAAAGGTGTATGACAACCTTCAGGAGAAATAATCACATCACCAATTCCATTACCCAAAGCATTGAAAGCCCCATCAAAAACCATAGTCCATCGGGATCCTTGTTCAGGTCCGTCATACGATCCATGCTTTTCGCAGTTAGTCACTAGCATGATATTCTCATCCGAGAATTCAAAGTTCATAGTTTGGTAATTATCAAAAGCTTGATGCGCCAAATGATATGCCATCACACTTCCTTTGATGGCCTTTTGTATGGTATATTAAATGTCATATTCGGTCAGAATCATTTTCCATCTAGCTATTCATCTGGAGAGAGCTGGCTTCTCGAAGATATATTTGATAAGGTCCATCTTAGAAATCAATAGAGTGGTGTGAGTCAGCATATACTGTCTTAGCCGACGAGCAGCCCATTCCAGAGCGCAACAAGTTTTCTCGAGCAGTGAATATCTTGTTTCATAGTCG
This sequence comes from Vicia faba, assembly GCA_948472305.1. Classification (NCBI taxonomy): domain Eukaryota; kingdom Viridiplantae; phylum Streptophyta; class Magnoliopsida; order Fabales; family Fabaceae; genus Vicia; species Vicia faba. The sequence continues at coordinate 1,120,452,620 of OX451741.1, read as the reverse complement.
GTAAACGTTTTGCTCAGGTAGTATATTGCATACTCTTTTCGGCCAGACTCGTCATGTTGGCCCAGCACACATGCCATTGAATTCTCTAATATAGTCAAGTACATAATCAGAGGTCTTCCTTCAATTGGAGGCATTAGGATTGGAGGTCCTTACAAGTACTCCTTCACCTTGTCAAAAGCTACTTGGAAGCCATCATTCCATCTGATTACTTGATCTTTCTTCAACAGCTTGAAGAGTGGTTCGCAAGTAGCAGTTAGGTGAGATATGAATCAGACGATGTAATTGAGTCGACCCAAGAAACCTCTGACCTCCTTCTCAGAATGGGGAACTGGCATCTCTTGGATATCTTTGACCTTCGTAGGGTCGACCTCAGTACCTTTACCACTGACGACAAAGCCTAGGAGTTTTCCAGACCTTACCCCGAAGGTGCACTTGTTAGGATTTATCCTTAGCTTATACTTCTTCAATCTTTCAAACAGCTTGTGTAAATGATCAAGGTGTTCTTCTTCAGTCTGTGATCTTGCAATCATATGGTCCACATAAACCTCTATTTCATGATGGATCATATCATGAAATAAAGCTACCATAGCTCATTGATATGTTGGCCCTGCATTCTTCAAACCAAATGGCATGACCTTGTAGCAGAAGGTGCCCCATTGTGTGACAAAGGTGGTCTTCTCCATATCCTCGGGAGCCATCTTGATTTGATTATAGCCAGATAAACCATCCATAAAGGAGAATACTTTATGGTGAGTTGCATTCTCAACCAAAACATCAATATGCGGTAATGGGAAATCATCTTTGGGGCTTGCCCTATTCAAATCCCTATAGTCTATGCACATACAGACTTTTCCATCCTTCTTCTACACGGGACCACATTCGCGACCCACTGAGGATATGATGTCACTGCCAGGAAACCTGCATTGAATTGCTTCATTACCTCAACTTTTATCTTTTCAGACATATTTGGCCGCATACGACACACTTTGTGCTTGATTGGAGGGCAATCTTCCTTTGTTGGTATACAATGAACAACAATGTCGGTATCCAAACCTGGAATATCTTCATACGACTAAGCAAACACTTTGACATAGTCATGCAACATCTAGACCAATCTTCTTTTGACACCGCCTTCCAAGTTGGTGCCGATATTGACCTCTTTCTTTTCTTCCTCAGTGCAAAGATTAATCACTTCAACCGGCTCTTCCTGAGGTCGAATGGCCTTCTCCTCTTGCATAAAAAGTCAGGCTAATTCTCCTGGTATTTCAAAATATTTTTCGCCTTCGTCTTCATGTTGGTTGATTGGATGTTCAAAGTCATAGCTGGCAATAGCAGAATCGCTGGCAATGAGGTCCAGAGTGAACGAGGATCTGCAAGTGTGTGTGTGTGTGTGTGTGCGTGTAAGACACATGGCTATTTTGAAAATGCAAATAAGAAAAGAAAGACAATGAGCGTAAAATTTGAATGCAAAAGGTCCAACATTTTTCATTGAATGATCATATGGCACATGAAAATGAACAAACCCTTAACAAATGAACTATGATGCCCCGGGTAAGGCACATAGTTTAAAGTCATTGTCTGGATTACATTACAGACAAAAGTTCTTGAATTGAAAAAATAGTAAATAGTAATTAATCCTTGTTGAAGGATATGGGAATGAAATCTTTGGCATTCCAGTTGTCGAGTCCTTCACCGGTAGTCGGATAAATCCACTCATCAAAGTCACAGTCATCCTCGGAGTCTTCAACGACATTCACTTCATGATTGCTAATGCGAAGAGGTGGTTTTCCTATGCGAGCACGTCTGACCTCCCTTTGAGCTTTGGCAGTGAAACCAAACCCAAACTTGTCTGCTTTGAATGGAATATCAGGGAGTTTTCCCCAAATTGTATTGCCTCTATCTTCAACCGCAGTGCGAGCATCTTTGAACGACACCATTCTTGGCACAACTTCAACAATTTTTGGAATGTCAGAAGAGATTTTAGTGGAGGCAACAATGGGAGGAATCACTTTGAAGGTTTGGCTTAGAGTCTCTATAAACTCACCATCCATCTCCACATATTTGAAGAAATTGAGGTGGCTTACCATGAATTCTTCTTCACCACAGACAATGATGATCTTCCCTTTGATTGGGTACTTCAACTTTTGGTGAAGGGTGGATGTCACTGCTCCTGCTCCATGTATCCAAGGGCGCCCAAGTAAAAAAGAGTAGGCGGGACGTATATCCATCACATAGAAGGTAGAATTGAAAACTTGTGAACCAACCTTAACGGGGAGATCAACCTCTCCAAGTACCATATTCTTGGATCCATCAAAATCCCTTACAACTATGTCACTTGGTTTAACATCAGACATTCATAATCTAACTGGTCCAAGACACCTTTGGGTAGGACATTTAGGGAGGAACCAATATCAACCAGGACATGGGCTAGGGTAGTTCCTTTACATTCAATAGAGACATGCAATGCCTTGTTATGATTCCTTCCAACTGGTGTCAATTCAACACCAGAGAACTCAATCCGTTGTCGGTAGTCAGACTTGCCACACAGTTCTCAAATTGATCGGTTGTGGTTTCTTGGGGAACATGCCTTTCTTCAAAAATTTGATTAAAGCTTGGGCATGAGCATAAGAACAAAGTAGAAAAGACATCATAGAGATTTTGGAGGGGGTTTGCCATAGTTGTTCTACTATCTTGAAATCACTCTTTTTTATGATCTTCAAGATTTCTTCCATCTCTTGGGTGGAAGGTTCCTCAGTGGTAATATCTTCGGTTGGCGCCTCCATCCTAGCAGGCTCAACTACTTTCTCTTTACCCCTAGTCTCAGTACTAGGATTATCAATGGTAATACGGACATGTGTCATTGTAGTAGTTTGAGGTGAAATGTTAAGAGAGAAGTTGTCCTTGTCACCTTACTAGAACCAGCAATATTTGTAACATCATCAACCTTGTCTTCATTGATCCAGGAATCTTGCTTAATTCCATGATAGTAAACTTCAACACCATAATTCCAAGGGACTGCTTTGTCGGAGGAGTAAGGAATCGGCCCAGGAGCAGTAATTATCAAGGGAGAAAACGTTAATTCGTTAGAAATCTTAATATGACCCTTTGAAGAGATCCTAAGAGGCTTGTTGGAAATTGTTATAATGGAAACGTCTTAAGTTTTATCGGTCAAACTTTTGATGGTCGGAGTTCTTTCGAATAGGATTTCATGACTATTGATCAGGCGTTGAACACCTTCTTTCAGCCATTCTCATCCATTAACTTGTTCAGTGCAATAATTACAGTCTTTCAAACAGCCAAAAAACACCCTAGCTCTCAGCAGGTTCTTTTTAACAACGGCCAGGGGAGTAGTCAAATCTTCAATGGAGGAAACAAAAACAATGTCTTCAATTGAATTGACACCTTTGTAATGGTTTGGCATTGGTGCAGTTATAACATTCAGAGTTGTGGGCGGATCAAACTCAATAGTTTTATTGTCGATAAGATCTTAATTTTTGTTTGTTAAAGCCCAACATTGATCAGTATCATGCTCAAATCTATTGGAATGATATGTGCATTTGGCATTAGGATTATACTTCAGTGATGAAACATTGGGATTTGATGGTGGATCACGCAATGTTACCAAGTTGGCCTTCACCAAGTGTTGTAAGGCTTGGGATAACGACATGTTAATCCTCGTGAACTATCTTCTTGGGATCTCAGGTCGTTGATGATTGGCTTGTTGGGGTTGACTTTGAGTAGATGGAGGGTTGGAGATCAAAACAGCATTAACAGATGAACGGTGATCCTTCTTGGTATGATCCCTTGTCCCATATACAACATTGGCTTCTTTCTTTCCAATAAAGGGCTTCTTTACAATGTTTGATGTAGAAGCGGATGTCATGGGGATTTTTCCACTCTTGATACCACTCTCGACCTTTTCACTAGTCAGAATTAACTCAGTGAAACCGGACGATGAGCTCCTAATTAACAAATTGAAAAATGGGCCAATTAATGTTCCCGTGAACATATCCACCAGCTCCCTATCAGTCAGTGGTGGTTGAACTCTACCAGCAAGGTCCCTCCATTTTTGCGCGTACTCTTTAAACTCTTCATTAGTACCCATTGTCATTCCTTGAAGTTGAACTGTCGTCGGTGCCAAATCAGCGTTGTACTGATATTGACGGTAGAAAGCGGTGGCCAGATCTTCCCAAGTATGAATGTTGGAACCCTCCAAATGGTAAAACTAATCCAACTGAGTCCCAGACAGACTCTCTTGAAAGAAATGTACCCACAACTTCTTGTCAATGGTATGTGGTTGTATCTTGCAGGCGTAGGACCTCAAGTGAATTTTTGGGCATGAAATCCGTCATACTTAGCAAAGACTGGAATTTTGAACTTGTGGGGGATAACAACCCCAGGTACCAAGCCCAGGTAACCAAAATCCAAGCCGGGAACGGCTTGAATTTCCACAGCTTTCAATCTCTCTTCCAGTTGCTTGTATTTATCCTCGACTGGTGGATATTGTTCATCAAAGTAATCTTCGTCCTAAAAAAATTGATTATTTGCACCCCCATCACGGGTGCTCCTTGCATCTTCATTTTGATTTTCATCCTCCTCGGATGACTCTTCAACCACTTGTACTTGACGGACGAGACATTTAAACATTTCCCCATGTTGACCAGTGCTTTCTTCTTGCTCTTCTTTTTGGCCACCAGAAGTGACATCAGTTGTTGTTGTCCTTTGGCCAGAGTCAGCAAGGTTTCTTGGAATTGAGAATTATGTTTCTACAAGTCTTTAACGGTTTGCTCGATATCCATCTTACTGAAATAAACAGTAGAAAGATGAGGAAACTTGTGTCTGAAAACCTGTTTATGTTATGATGCATGAAATGCGTATGCAAATGATTTCAAGGATTTTTAAGATTTAAATTTGTTTAGATAAAGAGGGAACAAACATTAATTGCATTAATAAGTTCAAACGGTTACAAGATGCCTCTTGGGCTTACAATAGAAGAAACAAAGATAATACAAAATAAACTCCTAAAACAAAACAGACTCAAGCTTTCCATGAACGCATCCTCTTCGATGCAATGTAAGCATTCAAACTCCGCTCTTCATGAAGTTGTCTTGTGAGCTCCAAAAACTTCTTCTCGCTTGGGTAAAATTGGGTTTCAAAGGTGTCTCTCTCCCCTTTGAGTTGAATCCAAGATATTTTCAATTCCTCGAGATTAGTTGGCATGTCAGGATGAAGAATAGTGTAAGGGGTGTCTCCCTAAGCAACGGGCTTCACAATCACATGTAGGGTGGCGAGGTAAGGCATCACGATACTTTGAGCACGAGTTCGTGCCCAATTTAGGTAAGGCTCAAGGGGAATGGAATTTTTATGCCCCAATGTCTCACTATCCACTTTGTTTACCATTCTTCAAGCTCGTATGAACCTTTGAAGATAGCCTTGGTCGTCGCCCTCGTAGTCGAATACCAAACCTTGGATGAGCGCATCATGGGGACCATCTCTTTGGGAATACCCAAACTTCCGTAATGCAAGAGAAGGGTTATAGGTGATACCTCCCCTAATTCCTAAGAGTGGGACATTAGGGAATTCCCTACAATGGTCAATGATGGTAATATCCTCTAAAGATCGAGAACACCAATGGATATCCGAGTGCGAGAGTGACATCATCCTTTGAGACCATGTCAAACCTTTCTCATTCTTCAATGTTGATCGAGGTAGGTGTGAAATAAACCACCTATACAACAAAGGAGTGCAACACATAAGAATTCCTCTTCTCTTCATGGTGCGAGTGTGAAGGGAATGCAAGATATCTCCGAGTAAGGTAGGCACCTGGTTACGAGATAGAAAAACTTTGACCGCATTCACATCTATGAGTTAGTCCGGGTTAGGAAACAATACCATCCCATAGATTAGAAGATCTAAAACTTCTTCAAAAGCTTACAAATCTAGAGCCTCCCAAAATTGTTGAGCCTTCTCAAACAGAAACTTAGCTAGAAACCCCTTAACACCACTTCTTGTTTCCCAATTTGCCACTATGTCAGACCGTTGCAAATGTAAAGCTCGAGCAATCTCCTCAGGTCTCGGTTCTCTCTCAATACTGGTGAAGGGTAATTGATCAAGAATAGGCACCCCCAAGAGTTAAGAAAATTCTTCCATGGTAGGCACTAGTTGGTAATTAGGAAATGTGAAACAATGGTGTTTAGGATCAAAGAATTGAAAAAGCACATGGAGCATGTCCTCTTTAAAGTGTGTGATAACCAAGTTGATGAGACGACCGTACTTCTTGGTGAACGGAGAATCGTTGGGAACCTTTGATGCTAATTCCTTAATTTGAGGAATAACTCTCACAAGGTTAATTTAGATGGTATTTCTTCGCATGGAAGCCATGTGCTGCAAAACAGCACAATGATAAATCCCAAAGTCCTTGAAATGGTTAGTGCAAATGCAATGGTATGATGTCATGATGTTATTTACAAGTAAACACATACACACAAAGCAAAAAAGTCCTTAGGTTTAGGCTTTCATGAGGTTCATAGGTAAGTACTCTCTTGAAGTTTAGTTGGTTCAACCTGTCCTAGAGAGTAATCGGGTTCTAGAGGATCTCAATATCATTGATCTTTCTTCATTGGGAATTGTTTCAGCGCAAGCCTCTTTAATGGCGACTGAAATATCCCAAAAGTCAGATCTCAATGAGCGTAGTATCGAGTATCAACCAACTTCTAACTGCACCAAAGTCGGTTACCTCACTACTTCCTAATGGCCAAATTGTTCAATTAATGGTTCTAAGGTTCGTTAGTGCTTTGTGACACCGCTCAGCGGCCCCGTATTCTCCTTGATTCAACACAAGGGATACCGTTACCAACAAATGCATCACACTAACTTAGCCATTGCTTCAACCATATTGGTTTATGCCATATAGTTTCCACAATCTATTGCTACTTACCTAATGATGTTCCCAGATCCGGCTGGAGGATCAACAAAAACCCAAACAAGGACCCATAAATGTAAAGCAAACAAATCAAACAATGAAAGCATTTAAGGTGATATAGCTCTAAGGTAACCCCACTCTTAAGTTTTCCCTAGAAGAGTTGCCAGTTCTGTAATATGCTGGGAGAACTTACTTAGTTGTTTATGTTTTATCGCAATTGTTGCGGATAACAAGAGTCACCACCGACTTTTCTTTTATCCAATAAAGGAAAGGGTGAAAAGAAAAGTAAATACCTTTTGAGATATTTTTTTGAGTTCGGGGGGTAGGTTATGAAAAGGTAAGGTATTAACACCCTTTTCATCTGTAGTTATCTATGGGATCTTAGTTGCTTGATCACTTTGAAAATTCTTTGTTTGAAATGTGTTTGTGATTGGTGTGAGTTCAAAAATATTTTGAAAATGCCTTTGTTTCGGCAAACTTTGTAATGATTCTCGTCTCTATAAGAATGTATACAAAGTGTTGGTTTTGAAAATATTTCAAAGAGATGTTTGTTTTTGAAGATGTTTTGAAAGTGTGAGTGTGGAGATGGTTTTAGTTTGTGAGCAAGCAACTACGAGCGTCCTACCTACTCAAAAAGGTCTTTTTTCTTTTCCATCTCATTTAGATATTGCTACCTTACCATTGATTGCTAAGAAGCCCTATCTTTAGATGTGAAGGGACGAGCGTGGGTCAATCATATAGTCATAGAAGGCAACTTATGAGATACTTTAGAAATTTTCATAGGGACTAAGATCATTTTACCGAAGGCAGCATCGAAGGGTCATCGAGGGTCTACGATCTTCTTCTATTGAGGGTATTTGCTAAAGTGCCCATATTCGAGGGACATGACTATTTTCTGAGGCAACAAGTGAGGTTACCCTAGAGGTGTTTATGTGAATTATGTTTTGACTGCATGCATTTTTTGTCTTTGAGATTAGGGTTTTCTAACGGTTAATTTTATCTTTCCATACACACCCTAATTACTAACAATTATATGAAAACGATAAATTTTCAAAAATTAAAATCCTACGCATTTACATCATTAAGAGGATGGGGGTAAAATTTACCAATGGGGATGAAGTGGAAGCCTAAATATTACAACCTTATTGAATAGAAACAAAGAAAATATAAAAAAAAAGTAAAAAGAAAGGAAAAAAATATTTTTTAACAATTATGTGTCGACACATGCATCTATGCATTGACACATAACCTTTCTTGTCCATGTAAAACCAAATCAACTCAGTATGAATCGGTACATAATGGTATGTGTCGACTCATTTCTTGTTTGTGTCGACACATTCGTGTTTTGTGTCAACTCATACACTTTTTGTCTTTCTGTTTTGGGTCTGGATAGTAGTATGTATCGACACATAAGACCTTGTGTTGACTCATTCCTTGTTCTGTCACTAAAATGTGTCGACTCATGTGAGTATGGGTCGACTCATGTTGTAATTTTTTAGCTCTAACATTATTCTATTGTTTGTACAAGTCAGTTCTCAAAATATAATTGATAAAAATGAATAGCAAGCATGTGATTAGCTTCAAGGGCAATGATTACTACATTTTATCTTCAAAAATGAATCACTAGTGATGTATGAAAAATGCAAAGTCAAGAAGACTTACCTTGAGACTGCACTTTGTGTTTTGAGTCTGAATACTTTTCAAGATGATGTGAGGGCCTCAGTGAACCTCCAAAAAAAAGCTGTTGAACTTTCCTTTGTATTGAAAGTTACTGAAACAACTCCAACCCCGTCAAGTTGCACAATTCTTTTTTCTTTGTTTGTGTTTGAAAGGTGATGATAATGACACTACATAAACTGTTCTTATGCTTGAACAATCTCTATATGATATGAAGTGTTTGGATAGCTGTTTTATGGGAGAGTTTGCAAGGTGCGATAGTGGGTTGCGGTTTTTTATGTGAATGAATATAGAGCTGAGGATGAGAAGAAGTTACAAGAAAAGTTCTGTTAGATTTTTCAAAACTCTCTATTCTCTCTCTAAAAGCCAACCCTTTGTGTGTTGTGAAAACAATTTATTTGTAGATGAAACTGGCTGAGATTTGGGAGGGAAACAAATAAGTTTTTGAACTGTTTGAGTATATTCTTCCATTGCCTTTTAGATACAGCTCTTATGTGCTAATTAGGTGCAAATATGGGACTGATATATTCCAGGTTTGGACAGGGTTAGAGGCAGCATAACAGGACTATTTTGTAGCAGTTTTGGAGTGGAGTGGCAGCTTGGTGCAGGGCTGTTTTGTAGCAGGACAACAAACTATTTTTTATCATAGTTTTGGGCCTGTAGCAGCAGGCTTGGACTTGGCAGCATATCATATTTTTGGGATTTTTCTGGATAGCCACATTTGTAGTATGATATAAGTCTGGTTTTGTGGACAGCATAATGGCAAGGTTTTGGAGATTGAGTCAAAGGAAAACTTCAAACAAGACAAAGCTTTAGGATTTGTAATTTGCAAAAAATGTAACCTTGTAATTATTTGAATTATTTGTAACATCTTGAGTTATTCTGAATTGTAATGAGAAGATGTCACGAAGCAATGAAATTAACAAGTATACAAACACCTAGAAAAATTTCTAAGTATTGTAAAGTTTGTCTTTCCCAAATGACCTTTAACTTTATTGAATTTTGATGATCAAATTCCATATTTTTGAATGTCTTGATGAAATGTGATCTTCGAAGCCCAAATTTAGTCAAAAAGTTAAAGTTTGACTTTTTAGTGTACAATTAACTTTTTCCATCAATCAACCGAATTTCGTCTATCAATCTACTGATCTTGGGAGATAAATTGAAATATGAGATTAGGTCAAAATGATGTATTTGGATCCTTGAAAACCATATTTCAAACTAATAAGTCATGTACTAGGTCAAAAATCGAAGATTGGTCATTCTTAGTCAAAAACCCTAATTTTGACTATTTTGCCCTTTTGATGATTTGAACTACTTTCTTGGAAAATTGTGATCACATCCTGATCGAATGATACATATGACTTAAAAATATTGATATTGGTCCAAAATCTTGAAGTTTGACTGTAGGTTGACCATAATTAACTTTTTTCCAATACAGTTGATTTTAGGTCATCTGATCAATTAACTGAGCAATTTTATGATCCAGGACTTGAAACTTGGCTGGAACAATCTAGAGGGTCCATAATGATCCATGAATTTCATTTGAGACATTAGAAATCCAACTGCCTTTGTACAAACTCAAACCTTAATTTGAGACATTAGTGTTGAGGAGATGGCTTGACCTAGTCGATACTTGCGCAAACTTGAGTCATTGAAGATCTTTGCAGGAAATATCTTTGAGAAATGAGAGTGAAAATTTTGGAGTACAACAACGTGCATATAAACATACATTTCACGCATCACATACATAAAAATAAAAGTTGTTAATACGATTATGAACACCTAAAACGCAAGAATTAAATAAACTGTTTTATTATAATTCTTTGACCCACGAGCAAGCTTCTCAAGCCACTACATAGGCGCCATTGTTTGACATTGTGTTCTCTTCAACTCTTGATCTTGAACATTTATAATATTTAAATAAATAATAATTAAATAGCACGACACACTGGTCGTATTTAATTACAACAAACCATAATACTCGTGCCGTATTTAAATAAAATAAATCACGACACGCAATTCATATTTAAAATAAACAAATTCTAAAATCTAAGGTCATAACTGTATACTAACTTATTTAATAATAAATAATTAAATAATAAATAATACTATATTATCATATTATAAATATTGATGCATCAATACTTGAGCTTTTTGCAAACCCTAAAGGCACAACTCTTGCACCGTCACAAACCGTAATGCAAACATGTTCATACCATCAAAACATAATGATTAATTATTCAATATGACTGATCGAATGCCATGGATTCACCATACAAATGTCGGATTCCGAAGTTGAATGAACATTGATCATTCAGATGTATAACAATTATTACACTATTTAAATGTATGAAACAAAATAGTGTATCAAATACAATGTCTTTCCATTAGAAATATTTATATCATATATAAATTTGAACAATAATTTTGTATCACTTATGGAAAATTGAAGTATCGTTGTTTCACCATAAAAATGTCGGATTCCAAAACATAGTCAACATCGATATCCAAATTATATAGAAATATGTTGTCAATTTATTATTTTTATTATTATTATTTATTATTTATTATTTATTATTATTATTATTATTATTATTATTATTATTATTATTATTATTAATATTATTAATAATAAAACATAACTGCAACAACCAATTATGATAATAACAACAAGTGTGCATGTGTGTGGCCTAGTGGTGAAGGTTTGGATCCTTGAGAGTGTACTCCTATCAAGGTCTCGGGTTTGAATCCTTCTAGGTACAAATTACTTATTAAAAAAATGAAAAAAAATCGGAGCTCTGATACCACTAAAGGGGATTTTAAGCTCTTATTTTGGGCTTTTTCAAAATAAGTCCAATCTTATTTAATTAAACTATGTTAATTAAGTTATTATTATTTATATTTAATCAAACTCTTTTAATATAATAAAATAAAATATTAATTAAATTAAACTATATTTAATTTAATCAATTGTCAATTCTCGTTTATTTAATAAAATCATATTTAGTTAAATAAATTATATATGTGTTAATGTATTAAACGATTTAAATACTATTAACACATAATCAAATTAAATCTAATTTAATTTAATCCTCCATCCCACTAATTAATAATATATGCGTGTGACCCTAAAAGTTCTCGTAACATTTAAAATAATATTAAATCACTTATTTAATATTATAAACAGTGAGCGGTATCTAGCAACACATCACTGCTACCCAAGTGACGAGAATGTTGTGTGATCTAACATAACCTTTATGTGATAATGATCATGTGTATAATTATCCTTTTTCCCTTATATCTATATTGAACACAAGGCATAGTGTGATGTATTGGGAGAACTGACTTGAGGTTTCGCGTTTGTGTTTGCAAATGTTGCGGTTAGCAAGAGTCACCACCGACTTTTATTTTATCCAAAAGGAAAGGTAAAAAAGCACAGGAAAGACCTTTGAGATGTTTTCTTGAGTTCGTGGGGTAGATTATGAAAAGGGAAGGTGCTAGCACCCTTTTCATCCATGGTTTTCCATGGGCTCTTAGTTACTTGTTTTAGATCACTTGCTTTGCTTTTGAAATTGTTTGAAATGGTGTTTTGTGTGCTTTTGAAAGTATTTTGAAAAGAGGTCATCGTTTAGGAAATATTTGTAATGATTCTCGTTCGTAAGAATGTATACAAAGATGTTTGTCTTTTGAAAAATGTTTCAATGTTTTGTAAGATGTTTGGAAATGTTTTGAAAATGTGTGTGTGTTTGTTTTTTTGAAAATAGCAAGGATTGTTTTGAAGTTGATCAAGTAACTAGAAGCTATCTACCTACTCAAAAGTCTTTCTTGTGCATTTTTATTCCTTTGACATTGTTGATTTACCATTTATTTGATAAACAACCCTATCTTTGGATGTTAAACGGGACGGGCGTGGGTCATCGTATGGCCATGATAGCAATATTACCAAGTATCTTAGCAAGTTTTAGGGACCAAGATCATCTTTTGTTTAGGCAACCTTTTAATAGCGTCATCGAGGGACTATGATCTTATTTTTGTATTGTTTTGCTAAGATACTTCACATGCGTAACATGGCCATTATTGTTTAGGCAACCAAGTGGGTGAAACCCTAACGGTGCTTGTGTGCAATGTGTGTCATTTTACATGAAATTGATTTGTCTTGTATTAGGCCTTGTCTATTTGTTTGTTTTTGGTCTTGTCATGCAAACCCTAGTTTACTAAGCATGGTATAAATGCGATAAATTGCGTAAATGTAAACTAAACTATTACAACAATTATTATGGGAGGGGGGATACAAGTCTTTGAATGGGGATATTACACAAATATAAACCCTAAAATACTATTACAACCCAATTGAATTATTGTGCGAAATAAATAAATATACAAATATTTAAATATGCAATGTAATGTATTTATGAAAAAAATGTTTTGTATTTTGTTTTTGTATGAGAGAATGATTTATGTAAACCCTAGAAAAAAGGAAAAAAATAATATTATTATTTTTGAAAGGGGAAAACCCTAATTTTTTTTTGAATCAAAGGAATATGTATTAATTCAAAAAACGTTTAAGTACAAAGTGCGATCAAATGATCCAGCAAGCAAAAAAGACTAGTATCTACAACATAAGCACAGTTATATGCTTTCTAAGTTGTTTACTATACCATCCCCTATATATAATGTTCTTAATAATCACCTCCTCTATTTTCTTTGTAACCAAGGTATTAAATATAATAGAGTTCCTATGACACCAAATACCATAAAGGGTTTCCGTAAAACCAAGTTTGAGTAAAGCCCCTTTCCACCCTTTTCTGTTCGTTTGAGTAATGACCCAATTAATCTCATCCTGTCAGGCAAGAGGGCTATGTTGCACCTCCATCCATTTTAGAATATCTTTCCATATCCTACCAGTGTTCCTGCATTGAAAAAACACATGCTCTATGGTTTCAACATACTCCAGACAAAGACTACAAATGACGAAGTTGAATCAGGATCCAAAGATGAAACAAATCAAGATCATAACCCTAATTTTGATTAAAAGAAATATATGTTCTATATTTATATTTTGTCCATTTTTGTACAAGAAAATAATAAATAATATTACATGTCAATATTAAAAATTAAAATATGTATGAAAATAATTATTTTATGTGAAATAATAAAATAAAAATGTATAGTATTTATTAAATGTATTTACAATTTATTTAAGAAAATAAAGCATATTATTTAATAAGACTATTTTTTATGCCAAAAAATAATAAACAAAAATAAAATAAAATGAAAAAAATAAAGAAAATATTTTTCAAGATTTTTTAATGTTCAGAAAAATAAATAAAAACAATAAGTATAAAAATGAAAAGAAAATATGAAAAATAAACAAAATAAAGCCAGGGGGTGTGGATATCAAGTCAGGGGGTGTAAAAATCAAAATAGAAAGGCCCAAGGCGCCAAAGGCCCAAGACAATCGTCTCTGTCCTCCAGCTCCCTCCTGCGCGCACGTTTTGCTTCAAATCTGTATCTCTCTATTGCTTGCATAAAAACAAAAACCCATAACATAAAACATGTAGCTTGTAATCTCACGATTCCAATGATATAAAATTTGTAACCTAACTCTCAAAGATCAGAGAGAATTTAATCAACCCTAATTCGTGACCTAATTATTTCATGAACTTCAAGCTTTAAATTCTTACAGCATGGTTAATATAAATGGAAAGTATGCATATGTACAACTTCATCATGATTAGGACTACATTTTTCTTCACAAATCGTGGCTTGAGGATGCCTAAGTAGAGAGATAAAGTTTTGAAAAATACCTCATTCAGCTAGATTTGGATATGGCAATGTGGGGACTTTGAGTGAGGCATGAGGATCGTGTGAGCTTCCTTGAAGTTCCCTCAAGCTATTCCAATGCTTATGGTGCTTTGTGGATGGCCAGAACTTCCTGTAGAAGTCAAGTTGCAAGCTTCCAAAGTGAAAATGGAAATGGATGAAACAGGGGCTACAGGTGCAGGATGAATGCTTGGATAACTTTGGTAGGATGTATGGAAGGTGTTTGAAGTGTTGAAACAAGAAACGCACGAGCCAAAAATGAAATGGCTAGTGTTTTGCAGAAACTGGCTGTTTGGGCAGAAAAATGAAGTTTTTGTGTTTTTGAGAGCTTCAGATGTCAAGCCTTCGTGTTCTGGCTTGTGATAAGTTTGTGGATATGTATATAATGATACAAAGTCCACTCTTCCCTTGTTGTACAAGTTCTGACCTCTTTGGCCAACTTTCTTGCATTTGAAGAAAAGTGACAAGACTTATGCCAACATGCTTGCACTGGCTAGTTCTTGAGCTGATGAGAGTTGGTATACTTTGCTTGATACCTGTGGAAGTTTCCTGCTCCAAAGGAAAAAGTTCAAGGCTCAAGGCTGATAAAGTTGTAAAAGCTTACTTTATGAAAATGGCATTGTGAACTTTTGGCCATTTATGGAATAATCTCTTGTACAATGCTCCAAAGGCAAAGATAAATCCCTTATCCTATGAGTTTTCATTTAATTATGGAGTGTAGAATGAGTTTAGGACCTTTAATGAAAGGTACAAGCATCCTTGATCATATTTGCAACTTGACACTTTGTAAAAATGGCTTGATCAAAAGTGACAAAATGCCAATTTCTCTTCTTCGATTCTCCCTAACCACAAATGATCTTGGAGAGTTCTTGGACATTTTGGAAATCTTGCAACATGCTCTACAATCCATCTTTTTAATTAATTTTGAGATACCTCTTGGAACTATGTGAAAAATGTCCATGAAGTTGGGTCAAAAAACTGGCTAAATTAGGGCAAAATTTCACTAAGTTATTTAGTTCATGGACCCCTATTCACAAATTCATAACTTGAGATCCAAGCATCTTTTGGGAAACGTTTGTGAAGCAAAGTTGTAAATTTCATAGAGGACTACAAATTTCATGTTGGAGGTTTTCTTTGAATCAAATTTCATCATGGTGAAAAAGTGCTGAAAAGTTGGGGAAAAAAAAAAAAGAAAAGTTCCATACTTAGAAAAATTCTAAGTTATGAAATTTTCAAATTCAAAACCCTAATTTTCAAAATTGGTTTTCTTGGTCAACAAGTTTCATGTTTTGACATATGTTGATGAATTATGACCCTTGTCACTTAATTTTGACCAAAAAGTCAAAGTTTGACTTTTCAGTGCACAATTGACTTTTGATCAGTTGACTGGAAAATTCATCTGTCAATCCTATGAACTTGAGATCTTTTGAACTATGTAATTAGGTCAAGATGATGCCATTAGATCCTTGAAACCATGCTTGAACTCAATTGGCCATTGGTTAAGTTAAAAATCAGAAATTGCCCTTTCTTAGTCAAAACCCTAATTTTGACCATTTTGCCCTTTTGATGATTTGATCAAATTTCTTGAGGATTTATGATCCAAACTTGATCAAATGGTACATATGAGTCTAAAATTTTGTTGTGGATCAAAAATTATGAAGTTTGACTGTAAATTGGCCATGGTTGACTTTTTCTTCAATACAGCTGATTTTTAGGTCAACTGTCCAATTGACTGGGCAAAAATGTGACTCAAGGCTTGAAAATTGGCCTGAGCAATCTTAGGGGTCCAAGATTATGTATGAAAGTCACATGAAGCATTGATGGTCCAAAAATCCTTGTGCAAACTCAAACCCTAATTTTGGGGTATCAGTGTAAGATGAGGTATCTTGAGCTGACCAAACCCTAATTGAAGCGGTAGAGGTCTTGAAGGAAGTATTTGTTATGTAGATAATCACCCAGTCCTATTTCGGGAATTGATCTACAATTGATTTGTTCGCAGATAGTTGTCCTGTCTTGTCAGAAATTTGTTGATGATAATTTTCTGTTGATTGATCTTTCCTGAAAAGGTAAAGAGTTAGTGGTATACAATGCCATGATGTATGAAATGCATGGTGTAATGATGTTTCTCAAAATAAATGAGATTGTGATATATGCATTTTTGTTATCGATGCTATGACGTATGAATGCAATGTATGAACATATTAATTGTTCTGCTACAATGTTGTTGGATTGGGGAAAATAAATCCCTGACTGCTACTGGAAATTAGGAGTGTAAGTATTCATATTTTGTTAAAGTTGAAGTGTTGATTGATGGGTTTCCATTATTAGAGAAATAAACTCTGTTGGAGAAGGGAAACACCGTGCATTGCTTGTGGACTTTGTGAAATCCTGCTGGGGAATCCTGAGAAGCTGGGTGACTTTCACTAGGGAATATTTGGAGCGGTAATTGGAAATTTCGCTCCATTAGGGATATGAGAGGCCCTGATACCATTAGGCTGCATACTAGAGATACGCCAGTGATCCTGTAGCAAGATGTTCTTGCTTCTGCTCCTGCTGGAGAAAGTACCTGCAGGGATTTCATGGAATGACCTATAGATATTATCCTATTTCTTAAAGCCATTAGTAATTGTCTTTCTATTTTCTGTTCCCCCTTTTTTTATGCACTCATTTGTAAACAGTAATTACATTCAAATTCATATGATCAAAAATAATCACGGGACATTTTTGCAAACAAACAAGAAAGTAAAACAAATAGTTTTGCACTTTTAAAGGAATATCCTTGTATTAACTTGAATAAGTATTTTTGTACAGAGAGACGAATATCCTAGTAAGAGAATGTCGTCATAAAAATGGAAATCGATACAAAGAAAAGACAACTATGTGAAATAATCCCATGGGGTTCCCATTCTGCTATAGCCTTTATGTCTTTGAGTGTCTCATCCACTTGCTGCTTTATCTGTAGCTGATTGGATTGATTAGTACCGTTTGAGTTTTTGAGTTGATACTGAAGGTTGTCTGTAAGGTGATCCAACGAGACATAGTCATAAGCTTTAAATCCCTAACTTTTTCTTGGACCGCCCTTTCGAGTTTTCGGTCCACCGGGATACACTTTTTTCCCCAAGCCACCTTTTCAGGTTTTCAGCTTACCGGGTGTACATATTTTTTTTTGTTTTGTCCCTAATTTTTGCCTAGGCCAGTCAATCTAGCGGGTCTTTTTCATGCGTAGTATCTTTTAACTATGTCCGCATTTACAGGGTGTGGAAGGTTGTCGTCGTCCATAGTGGTTAAGATCATTGCCCCACCAGAAAATATGTTTTTGATCACAAATGGTCCTTCGTATGTAGGAGTCCATTTTCCCCTGGGATCACCTTGTGGCAGTGTGATACGTTTGATTATCAGGTCACCAACTTGATATACCTAACGTCTGACCTTCTTGTTAAAATCTTTAATCATACATTTTTGGTACATCTGACCATGGCAGACAGCTGTAAGCCTCTTCTCATCAATCAAGTTCAATTGGTCAAGTCGAGTTTTAATCTATTCATCTTCATTCAACCCTGAAATGATTCTCAGAGAAGGTATTTGGACTTCAATTGGTAGGACAACTTCCATGCCATATACCAAAGAGAAAGGAGTTGCCCTTGTTAATGTGTGTGTTGTGGTACGGTAACCGTGGAGAGCAAATGGTAACATCTCATGCCAGTCCTTATAGGTCACTGTCATCTTCTGTATGATTTTCTTGATGTTTTTATTAGCGGCTTCCACAACGCCATTCATCTTCGGTCTGTAAAGAGAAGAGTTATGATGCTGAATATTGAATTGTGAGCATAGTTCAACGATCATAGTATTGTTGAGATTGGTACCATTATCTGTAATGATTCTCTCTGGAATTCCATACCGATAGATGATATTCTGTTTGATGAATCGGGCCACAACGTTCTTGGTAACAAAAGTGAATGAAGCTGCCTCGACCCACTTCTTGAAGTAATCAATGGCAACCAAGATGAAGCGGTGTACATTAGAAGCTATAGGTTTGATCTCTCCAATAATCTCAATGCCCCACATTGCGAATGGCCAAGGAGCAATCATGACGTTTAGAGGAACCAGAAGCACATGTACTTTGTCAGCATAGATCTGTCACTTGTGATAAGTTCGTGAATGCTGATAACAATATGCTTCCATGGTGGACCAGTAGTATCCTTCCCGTAGAATATTTTTAGCCATCGTGTGTCCACTAGAATGAGTTCCAAAGGTACCTTCGTGTAAATCAACCATGATATTTTCTACCTCACTTTTTTCTATGCACCGAAGCAAAGTAGAGTCGTGGTTGTGCTTATAGAGGATTCTGTTACTGAGGAAGAATTTAGCAGAAAACCTTCTCAGGAACTTCTTATCATTGACAGAAGCTCCCTCCAGATATTCTTGGGCCTTGAGATATTTCTTAATTTCATGGAACCAAGGTTTGTCCACTACTTCTTCAGTATCAATCTCGTGACCATAAGCTGGTTCGTCCATCCTCTCAATAGTGATATGAGGAGCCTCATTATCCCACCTGATTTTGAACATGGATGACATAGTGGCTAACACGTATGATAGTTGCTTTTCCTCTCGTGGAAAATGCTCAAAAGTAATTTCCTTAAAATGTGGGATCAGTGTCAACAAAAGTTCTTTGTAAGGGATGAGATTAGGATGCTTCGTGTCCCATTCTCCTTTGATCTGACTGATGACTAAGGCTAAGTCTCCAAATACACTTAAGGACTTGATTCTCAAATCTATGGCAGCTTTGAGACCCATAATACACACTTCATATTCCGCCATATTATTGGTACAGTTGAAACACAGCCTAGCAGTGAAGGGGGGTATGATAGCCTTCAGGGGATATGATTACAGCGCCAATTTCGTTACCGAGTGCGTCGGAAGCTCTGTCAAAAACCATGGTCCATCGGGATCCTTGTTCAAGTCCGTCATACGGGTCGAGTTCTTCACAATTGTTTACCAACATGATGTCTTCGTCCAGGAATTCAAAATTCATGGATTGATAGTCATCCACAGCCTGATGAGCTAGGAGATCGGCTAGCACACTTCCCTTTATTGCTTTCTTGGTAGTGTACTGAATGTCGTATTTAGTCAGGACCATCTGCCATCTTGATATTCTTCCAGAGAGGGCGGGCTTCTCGAATATGTATTTAATTGGATCCATCTTGGATATCAATAAGGTAGTGTGAGTCAGCATATACTGTCTTAGTCGGCGAGAAGTCCATGCCACAATGCAACAAGATTTCTCGAGCAGTGAATATCTGGTTTCACGGTCGGTAAATTTTTTGCTCAGGTAGTATATTGTATGCTCTTTTCGGCCAGACCTGTCATGCTGCCCCAGCACACACCCGATTGAATTTTCCAAAACTGTTAGGTACATGATCATAGGTCTTCCCTCAACTGGCATCATCAAAATGGGAGGCTCTTGAAGGCACTCCTTGATGCTATCGAAGGTAGACTGGAAGTCGTCGTTCCATTCCATCACTCGATCTTTCTTCAGTAATTTGAAGATTGGTTCACAAGTAGCGGTTAGATGGGAAATGAATTCGGCGACGTATTTTAGCCGTCCTAAGAATCCCCTAACTTCCTTCTCAGTGCGAGGAGCAATAATTTCTTGTATTGCTTTTACCTTTGCAGGGTACACTTCGATACCTTTGCTGCTGACAATGAAACCTAAGAGTTTACCAGACTTCACTCCAAAAGTGCATTTATTCTGGTTTAGCCTTAGTTTGTATTTCTTCAGTCTTTCAAACAGTTTCTGCAGATGGTCACGGTGTTCCTCTTCAGTTTGAGATCTGGCTATCATGTCATCCACGTAGACCTTTATCTCGTGATGGATCATACCATGAAACAGAGCTACCATGGCGCACTGAGAGGTTGCGCCGGTGTTCTTCAGCCCAAATGGCATAACTTTGTAACAGGACGTGCCCCACTGTGTGACGAAGGTCGTTTCCTCCATGTCCTCAGGTTCCATTTTGATCTAGTTGTATCTGGAGAAACCATCCATGAAGGAGAATACTTTATGATGTGCGGTGTTGTCAACCAGAATATCGATGTAGGGAAGCGGGAAATCATCCTTGGGGGCTTGCTCTATTCAAGTCTCTATAATCCACACACATGCGCACCTTACCGTCCTTTTTAGGCACTGGAACAACATTGGCGACCCATTGTGGATAGGAGGTGACGACTAAGAATCCGGCGTTGAACTGCTTCATGACTTCAGTCTTTATTTTCTCTGACATTTATGGCTGCATGCGACGGACCTTCTATTTTATCAGAGGGCAGTCTTCTTTTGTTGGCAGACGATGGACAACAATATTAGTGTCGAGTCCTTGCAGGTCTTCGTATGACCAGGCAAAGACCTCAACATATTCATGTAGTAACTGAGTTAAGCGCTTCTTGACACTAGGCTCTAGGTTGGCACCTACCTTGACTTCTTTCTTGTCCTCTTTAGTACTTAAGTTAACTATTTCAACCGGCTCTCCGTGGGGCTGTATGGTCCTTTCTTACTGTTGCAATAACCTGGCTAGTTCCCCCTGTACCTCACAATCTTTCTCACCTTCATCTTCGGCTTGGTAGATCGAATTTTCAAAGTTACAATAGGCCATAGCAGAATCGTTACCCATGGTATCTTGAGTGGATGTGGATCTGCATTTCGATATGTGAGTGTGTGTAAGAGCATAACTATCTTTGATAAAATAAAAGGTAGAAAAAGAAAAACAAATAGCATAAAATTTGCATGCAAAAACGTCCATGATTTATTGATGACATATGAAGATGAAGTAACAACCCTCACAAATGGACTATTGTGCCTCGGGTAAGACACAATGTTTTAAAGTCTAAATTGTTTAAATATTACAAGTCCGAAAATTTTAAAAGACAATTACTCTTGAATAAAAGTGATAGGGACAAATTCTTTGGCTTCCCAATTGTTGAGTCCTTTGCTGATGGTTGGAAAAATCCACTCGTCCATGTCACAACTGCTATTATTGTCTTCCAATTCATTGACTCCCTGATTGCTGATGCGTAAAGGTGGTTCCCAGGCGCAAGAATGTCGAACATCTCTTTGGGCCTCCGCAGTAAAACTCAAACAAAATTTGTTGGATTTGTAGGGAATATCCGGAAGTTGGCCCCAGATGGTACATCCACTTTCCTCAACTACTATTCTAGCATCTTTTAGAGAGGCCATTTTCAATGGAGGTCTGGTAACCTTCGGAATCTTGGTAGTAGTCTTGGTTGTTGCAACTGTTTGTGAGACCTCCTCAAAATTCTGACATGGGGTCTCAAAGAACTCACCGTCCATTTCAACATACCTGAAAGAGTTTAGGTGGCTAACCATGTACTCCTCCTCCCCATGGACTGTGATGATCTTTCCCTTGATTGGGTAATTCAACATCTGATGTAGGGTAGAAGTGACGGCACTAGCGCCATGGATCCAAGGTCGGCCCAATAGACAGGAATAGGAAGGGCATATATCCATCACATAGAAAGTTGAATCAAAAGTCTGAGTTCTAACTTTTATAGGGATGTCTACTTCGCTGTGCACTGTTCTTTTAGACCCATTATAGGCCCTCACCACAATGTTGCTAGGCTTTAATGTGAGTCCTTCGCAATCTAGCCGGTCAAGAGCATTCTTTGGCAAGACATTCAATGATGAACCTGTATCCACCAGAACATGGGCCAACGTAGTGCCCTTGCACTCAATGGAAATATGCAAGGCATCATTGTGTTTTCTTCCTTTGGGAGTTAAATCAGCGTCAAAAAAACCCAGTCCATTGTCAGCAGTTAGACTTGTCACACAATTCTTAAATTGATCAATGGAGGTCTCTTGGGGCACGTGGGCGGTCTTTAGAAACTTTACTAAGGCCTTGGCATGAGCCTCTGAACACAAAAGTAAGGCCAACATTGATATTTTCGAGGGGGTCTACCCCAACTGTTCCACGATGTTGTAGTCACTTTTCTTGATTATTTTTAGTATCTCTTCCATCTCCTTGCTAGACGCTTCAAGAATGACCTCTGGATGTGCCTTCTTCTAGACAGGCTCAAACAATACCTCTTTTCCCCTTGTCTCGGTAGCAGGGATAATAGTAGGACTATCAATGGGAGTATCACTAGGAATGCTGGTAGGAGCGGTAGCAGGAATAATTACAGGAGCAACAATGGTCTTTGGAGAGATCTTGGGTGAGAAGACTCTTTCACTTCTTCTTATCTTACTGGTCCTAACGATATTGTCGATGTCAGGATCAGTGTCTTTCGCAACTTTGTATTTGATAGCCAACAGATCTTGCTTGACGCCATATTAATTGACGTCATCCCCATAGTTCCAGGGAATAGCTTTATCTGAAGAATATGGTATTAGCCTTGGCATGGTGATGATTAGGGGAGCAGACTTTGGAACAGATGTAATCCTGACGGGTCTTTTGGTGGAGACCCTGGGAGGATTGTCAGAAATGGTGATTATTGAGACATCTTCACAGGAATTTCTGGTAAGAGGAACTTTTTCGAACTGGATTTATTTGTTAGCCATCAGGCACTGGACGCCTATCTTTAGTAACAAACATCCATTTGGTAGAGACATACATAATCGACAACTTTCATCACATCCTAGAAAAATACCGGCGTGCAATAGATTCCTTTTAATAGTCAAAAGGGGAGTAGTTAAATCATCCATGGAGGAAACAAAATAGTCATTATCAACAGCGTTGACACCTTGACCATGTTTGGGCATTGGCGCCGTTATTACATTAGGTGTTTCTGAGGGATCAAACTCAATCTCTTTCGCCTTGAGAAGGTCTTGTACCTTATTCTTAAAGGCCCAACAATCATTTGTATCATGCCCCGGGATTTCAGAATGATAGGCACATCGAGCATTCGGGTTGTAGAGAGGAGAAGCAATATTGGGGTTCTTGGGAGCTTCCTTTAGAGTCACTAGATTGGACTTCAAAAGATGTGGAAAAACTTAGGACAAGGTCATGTTGATCCGGGTGAATCGTCTCATGGGCGCCTCTGGTCTGCGTGGATAGTTTTGCTGCTGATTTGGTACAGGATTGGAAATCATAACAGCCCCTACCGTCGAGCGACCTTTAGTTTTGTTTTGATTTCTGTGGTCGTATGCAACAGTGACCTCTTTCTTTTCGGTAAAGGGTTTCTTCATTGTTCTCGAGGATACATCTCTTTGAATTTTTCCACTCTTTATACCAGCTTCTACCCGCTCACCAGTCATGATTAGTTTAGTAAATCCATCCGAAGAGCTTCCGATCAGATGGTTGAAGAATGGACCAGATAATGTGCCTAAGAACATATCCACCAATTCTCTGTCAGATAGAGGGGGATGAACTCTTCTCGCGAGATCCCTCCATTTTTTAGAATAAATTTTTAAAACTTCACCAGCACCCATAGACATGCCTTGCAACTGTGTTTGAGTTGGAGCTAGGTCAGCATTATATTGGTATTGCTTATAAAAAGCGGAAGCCAAATCTTCCCAATTGTGAATATTGATCCCTTCAAACTAATAAAACCAATCCAACTGCGTCCGTGACAAGATTTCTTGGAAGAAATGCACCCATAGGTTCCTATCAGCAGTATGGGGTTGAATCTTCCTGATGTATGACCTTAAATGCAACTTCAGACAAGAGACACTGTCATATTTAGCGAAAGTGGGGACCTTGAATTTCTGCGGGATAACAACCCCTGAGACAAGTCCTAGCTCTTCAAAATCCAATCTGGGTACCCTCTGGATCTCCATAGCATTTAGACGATCCTCTAGTTGTTTGTATTTATTATCAGCAGGAGGATACTGTTCCTCAGAGTAGTCAACTTCTTCTTCTTATTTAGACTCTGGGTGGTCATTTCCTTCCTTGTCCTTCCCTTCTTTATTGTCTCCTTCACCTGACGAGGTTGCAAAATCTAGTGTTCACCTGGCTGGTCCTTTAAACCTTCTTCCTAGATTTAAAACACTAACTGATTTCTTCGCTTTCTTCTTCTTTTCTTTGATCATCAAAGTCGTCAAGTCCTCTTGTCCTTTAGCCAGAGCCAAGAACATTTCTTGGAATTGAGCGTTCTGCGCTTGGAGATCCTTTATTGTCTGTTCAATATCCATCTCATTGAAATAAACAGTAGAAAGATAATGAGACCTGCTGTAAGAAACTTGTTTGTGTTATGATGAATGAAAATGCAAATGCAAATGATTTCAAGGAAATTAGAGATTTAAATTTGTTTTAGACAAAAAGGAGCACATGTTTCATTAATAAATCCATGTTCTATTAGATCATGCCTCTTTGGGCTTACAATGAATGAAATAAAATACAAAAACTCCTAAGACAAAAAGGTTGAACGAATCCTCTTTAGTGCGGTGTAGACATTCAAACTCCGCTCTTCATGAAGCTGCTTGGTGAGTTCCAGAACTATCTTCTCACTGGCGTAGAATTGGGATTCTAAAGTGTCTCGTTCTTCCTTTAGCTAAATCCAATCCTTTTGCAAGCCTTCGAGAGAGGTAGGCATGTTGGGATGAAGGAAAGTATACGGGACATCTCCTTCAACAATAGGCTCTATGATAATAGGGAGGATGGAGGGGTAAGGAATTACGAGGCTCTGAGCACAAGCTCGTACCTGTTGTACCCCAATTTTTGCCCTTAATATTCCTTCATCATACCATGTTGATTCAATCACCACAAGATCACATTAGGGCTTTTGGTTCTTCACCCTATCTTTAGCTTTGCTCTTTGAGGAATCCCCAAGCACCTTGACTTTTTTTCTTTTGTGATCATGAATATTTTGTCTTGATTTTCTTTCTAATTAATAAAATGCAATATTGGTTTGTCTTACTTGTTAATAATGTAGGTAAAGGCAATGAGGTTTAGCAAGTTGTTCCATGGGTTCATGAGTTTATTTCCATGCCCTAGTCAATAAAGCTTGAGAAATTCAAATCTCACCATTTAAGTTGTTTTGGAATAAATGGCATGGCAAGGTTTATTTTGGTTCACTACATTTCAAAGTTATCAAAATTGATTCAAAAGTACAAGGGGTTGATTGAAGAAGTTGTCATGTTTGGACAAGGTATTGTTCCCATTGGTCACAAGTGCATTTTTCTCTTAATTATCAAGATATGGAATTGGTTTTGGTTGCTAGGAGTTATCATTATCATCCTTAATAACTTCTATTTACAAAGCAAGAGTGTTGGTACAAGAAGGTTGTTCAAAATTTTCAAAGTTCCTCAAATCATTTTCTTGATCTAGGAGCTAGGGTTTTGAACTTCAAAGAAGTATATGTTGCTCATCTTTTGGTATTTTTGAGTGATTACAAAGACATCCTTCTCTTCAAAGGGTCATTAACAAATAACTTAAAATGTTTCAAGTAGTTTTCATGTGGAAGAAACTTGATGATGAAGAAAGATTACAAGTCCTCGAGATGAACCCCCAATTTCCTATGTGTGACTTCAAATGATCATAACTTGGTCAATTTTTATCACCTTGAGCCCACTCGTATTCCACAATGATCTTGAGGATGTGAACTTTATTCCTTCTTTTATATGCAAAGTGAGAAAATGAATGGAAGATTCCCTAAGGATACAAAAGATTATAGGTCATTTCATGATTTTTTGCAAACTTCAACAATTCATAACTCTCAATTTTTTGAGATTTTGAATGGTTCAAGTTTCAAAATGTCATTCAAGAGGTATATTTCATGCCCTCGTTTTTGGTCAAGAGCAAATTCCAAGTGGAAGGCCATGTTTGGATGCAAAACATTATAGGTCACTTTTGAAGAAAAACTTGAAATATTTCAAAGTATGGAAAGTCAACCTCTTTTTCCCAACTTTGACTCAATGCAACTTTCAGCTCAAGCATCCATTAGATTCCATTCTTTTTCCATTGCAAAGCTTATAACCCCATCTTTCTAAAGCATCAAGAATCATACCCAAAGACCCCTTGAGTTGAAAATTCCATTGTTTTGAAATTGGTAACTTATAACTGAATTTCTCACCAAGTCAGAATTTTTGAATCCATAATGTGGCCTCTAATCACAAGATTTATGCGTGTTTTTTATTTAAACTTGATTAACAAACTTGCCAGGAGTGTTTAGCGCCTCAAAACGCAAAGATTGGATGAGTTTTGGTGAAAATGAGATCACACTTCACTCGTGCATCAGGTTCACACGAATTCCCTCAAAAATGCATCATTCACTCTTTCTTTTGATCCCATTTGCTTCTCCTATAAATACATGAGATATCCCATTCATTTTCTCAAGCTTGAATAACCAGAATCACCCAGCCAAACTTGCTCCATAACTCAATTTTCCGTAACTTCGAAATCAGTGTTCAAGCCTTTTTCAATCCATTTTTTCTATCAATTCACCTTCCTTGATCTTCCCTGAAGCTAACCATACAATTACCTTCAAGAATCGTGTCCTATATTGCTCCATAGAAGTCTAGTTTCAGAGCTCTACAACTCAACTTCAATAGGTAGATTTCTCCATCAATTCTTCAAACTTTGATATCATTGTGAAGCTCTCATTGCCCTGGTTCTAGTCGTAACACTTAATTTTATCTGGAAACACGTTTTGACTATGAAATTTCAAATCCCTTTTCAAAACTTTCCTTCCAAATTGCTTGAGCTACAGTTTATATAAATTTGTCGCGAAGGTGTGGTTGTCTTCGTCTTGAAGAGACGAAGCGAATGGCATAGATCTGAGCTTCTGATTTTACAGTTTGAGAGACCTGCAATTCATGTTGGCTGGAGGTTGAAGATGACCAATGTGTCGTCTTCCAACCAATGAAGGCGTTCCACTTATTTTTTTTAAAATCTGATTTAATTAATAATTCAGTGATTTATTCACTAAAGTCCATAACATGCACAGCGCGCTAGGTTCGCTTGATCTGTTTACTAACGCATTTTGAAATTGATGAGATGACCCATATTTTTTTGGTTTGATATTTTATTTTCTGATTTTTATTTTAATTGTTTTAAATTTCAAAAAAATCATAGAAAATTCATTTTCAGTCCAAAAAATCTGAAATAATTATGAAAAATATTGTTGATTTTTCTCTTTCTGATTTTTATTTTTTCACAATTTTATTTTGTATTTTGATATTTTTTTATAAATTTTCACTTTATTTGAATTGTTTTAAATGTTTAAAAATACTTTTATGCATTTTTAAATTCTGAAAAAAATATGGAATGATCCAATGATATTGTGACAAATATTGGTGACCTCATTTATTTTTTATTTCTGACTTGTTATTTTTTTAATCATTTTTTGTTTATTTTACTCATTAATTTAAATTTTTAAAAATAGTTTCTGACTTTAAAAAATTACCAAAAATTTTATAAAAATATTTGAGTCCTTTTCTGATTTTTCTATGGTCTTACTTAATATTTCTTGATTAATTTGAACATAGTTGATATTTTTCTCTTTTATTTCTATTTTAAAACATTTTTAAAACCTTTTTTTGTATATATTAAATGCAATATTATTTTGTGATTATTTTCTGGATGATCTTGGGTTAAATTTTTTATTATGAACTTTTTTAACATCATTGGATTCATGGTGTTGAGTTTAACTCCATAAGAATGAATGATTTTAATAATAGTTTGATTAAAATTTAATTCAAATGTGGTTTATATTCTTCCCCACTCTTCTTCATCTTATCCCTTTCTTATTGCACTAAGTGTTATTGGAGCATGATCTATATATCATGTCTGAAAACAAATGGTGCATAGATTGCTATTGACCGGCCTCAAAATAGGTGCGACTTCTCTATAAGTCCACTTACAATTGCTTAACATATCGCTAAATTTTGTCCCAATTCAAATAAATGATCATTCGTGGCCCAAACCTATGTTTGCAAGCCCAAGTATATTAATTTGATCCCTTTGATCCAATAACTTTGAGATTCATTGTATGGAGGCTTTGGTTCTACCAAGCCTCTAATGGATCTACAACACTTTTGGTCAACGCGGAATACTTAAACAACGTTGATCATTAAATGGTACTTGTGAGGATTCCAAATAGATGATATACTTGACAAAAAGAAAATGCAAGTTTCAAGATGATCATCCAACTAACCACTAATTATTAATTTGTTTTACTTTATACTTTTATTTTTTATGCTTTATGTACCATTTACTTTAAGCATTACATCTCATGTTATTTGTATTTTGCTCACTTGAGCATTTATATCCTTGTTATCTTTACTTTGCTCACTTGAGCATTTCTTTTCTTTTTCAAGACACCTAATAATCAACACGAACCCTAAAAAGGCTTTAATGATACTTGGACTATTTGGTTACTATCCTTGGCATTATGGAGTATTGGACTTCTTGGACTTAGTATTAGAAACCTTGGCCTATGTTGGAGACCATGTGATCTTAATGGATATTTTGTCTGGAGCTCTTGAGGTTTACCTCAAGACATTGGGATGTTTGTTTGTTTTGTGTGCAGGTTATTGTGATTACATTCTTTGTTTGTAATCTACAATTTACCAGTATACAGCCGTTAATCTGCCCAATTTTTGTGAAGACTCAATACACTTGAAGTTTAGTTCTCTCCAGAGGTCTAGTATCTTTGCTTGCTTGGTTTCAATCCAAAGAATGGGAAATCTATCTTGACTCATAATGTCAATTATTTGCTTCTTGTTGGTTAGATGGTTCTTATCCTTAGCTTTTTACCTTATGCTTTAGGATAGTCTCTTCTTCTCCTCCCATCTTCTTTAATTTCAAAAATCTTCTTCCTCCTTTTGAAAACACTTCTTGTTTTAAAACTTGAACCACTTTCATAATAAACTTGGACTTAGGTCCATGCATTTTCAAAACCTTTTCATAAACAAACTTCAATCAACTTAATAATACTTTGACATTTTTTTGTGAGAATAATAAAAGTCAATCAATCTCATTTCAAACTATTTTGCAACTTTGGCTTTTTATTTTAAAACTTTACTCAAAAGATTAGGCTCTTGTCAATCCTTGTAGAGATGAAAACAACTATACTTCTACAATATATAGTGAAGAGAGATATTTTCCACTTGGGTGTTGAGTGAGGTTTTGTTGATTTTTAAAATCCAAGCCTTATCATCCACTTTGAGATGATGCAAATTCTCTTTTCTCATGATTGTGGGTAGTAAGTATGTTTTCCACACGGACAATGATTATGATGTCTTATCTCATAGAATTAATCAACACACTTGTGTTTTAAATTTTTTAAAAGAGGAATTATGTGTACCCTGATCCCCTATTGCATGGAAGGTGGTACGTAGGCACTAAATATTCGCAACCGCGGCGGGAGCAAAAATCATAAAAAATACACTTCTTTTCTCATATCCACCATTTATTTTTCGTACAACATTTTATAGCCAAAATATATAGATTTTTACAAAGAGGTTCCTGCGGAGTGCCATAGATGTTTCGGGTGCTAACACCTTCCCTTTGCATAACCAACCCCCTTACCTTGAATATTTCCCCCTCTTTTTGGGTTACTCGCTATTTTCCCATTCCTTTTGGAAACAATAAAGCGCGGTGGCGATTTTTATTTTGATTTGTATAAGTCAAGTCAATCCAATGGCTTAGTCTTAAACATTTCTACCGCTACAGTACCCACCTAAGGTAAGGCTCAAGGGGAATGGAATTTTTGTGTCCCAATGTCCTACTATCCACCTTGTTTACCATCATCCAAGTTCGTATAAACCTCTGATGGTAGCCTTGACCGTCGCTTTCATAGTCCAACACCACACCTTGGATGAGCGAATCATATGGACCATCTCTTCATGCGTACCCAAACTGTCGCAAAGCTAAGCAAGGGTTATAAGTGATACCTCCTCTAATTCCAAGCAGAGGGAAATTAGGGAATTCCCCACAATGGTCGATGATAGTAATATCCTCCAAGGATCGAGAACACCAGTGGATATCCGAATGTTTGATTGACATTAGCCTATTGGACCATCTCAAGCCTTGCTCATTCTTCACAATGGATCGGGGGAGATGCGATATAAACCATCTAGCCAACAGAGGCGTACAACACATGAGGGCTCCTCTTCTCTTTATGGTACTAGAGTGGAGAGAATGCAAGATATCTCCAAACAAAGTAGGCACTGGATTGTGAGATAAAACGATATTGACAGCATTCACATCTATAAGTTGGTCAGGATTTGGAAATAGTACCAACCCATAGATGAGAAGATCCAAAATTTCTTCGAAAGCTTGTAAATCCAGAGTGTTCCAACTGTCTTGAGCTTTTTCTAACAGGAACTTGGCTAGGAACCCTTTGACACCACTTCTTGTTTCCCAATTAGTCGTGACGTTGGATTGTTGCAAGTGTAAAGCTCGGGAAACCTCTTCAGGGCTTGGATCCCTTTCAGTACCGTTGAAAGGTAGTTAATCAGGAACAGGAATTCCCAAGAGTTGAGAGAATTATTCCATAGTTGGTACAAGATGGTAATCGGGGAAGGTAAAGCAATGGTGCAAAGGGTCAAAGAACTGGAAAAGCACCTTCATCATATCTTCATCAAAGCTTGAGGTAACCAAGTTGAGAAGTTGTCCATGTCTTTTGGTGAACGGATAATTCTCAGGGACCCTTGATGCTAACTCTTTGAGCTGAAAAGGTACTCGTACAAGGTTGACTTGGATTGTGTTCCTGCGAGTGGGAGTCATATCCTACAAAACAGAATAAAGATGAATCTCAAAGTCCTTGAAATGATTATTCTAAAATGCTATGGTATGATGTCATGATGTTATGTATAAGCATATGCATAAGTTAAATAAAAAAAATCCTGAGGTTTACGCTTGCATGAGGTTTATAGATAAGTACCCTCTTTAAGTTTAGTTGGTTCAACATGTCCTAGAAAGTATCAACGAGCGTAGTATCGAGTATCAAACAACTTCGGACTACACCAAAGTCAGCTCCCTCACTACTTCCTAATGGCCAAGTTGTTCAAGTAAAGCTTCTAAAGTCAATTAGTGCTTCATGACACCACACAACAGCCCCGTATTGTCCTTGACTACTCAAGGGCTACCGGTACCAACAAATGTGTCACACTAACGTAGCTATTTCTTAGACCATGTCGGTATACCCCATATAGTTTCCATAACTTATTGCTACTTACCTAAAAAGGTGCCCTAAATCTGGGTAAAGGATATTTAACAAAAACCCAAGCAAAGACCTAAAAAAATGTAAAGCAAACAAGTCAAACAAAGAAAACAAGTAAAGGTGATCTAGCCCTAAGGTAACCCCACTTTTAAGTAATTCCCCAGCAGAGTCGCCAGTTCTGTAATCCGATGGGAGAATTGACTTGGGTGTTTTGTGTTTGATCACAATTGTTGCGGATAGCAAGAGTCGCCACCGAATTTTATTTTATCCAATAAGGAAAGGTTGAAAAGAACAGGAAAGACCTTTGATATTGTTTTCTTGAGTTCGGGGGGTAGATTATGAAAAGGGAAGGTATTAGCACCCTTTTCATCCGTAGTTTTCTACGGGCTCTTAGTTGCTTGCTAGATCACTTGCTTTTTGTTTGAAAATTTGCTTGTTGTGTGTTTTTTGAAAGTATTCTCAAAAACGTCTTTGTAACGGTTCTCATTTCTATAAGAACGCGTACAAAGTGTTGGTTTTGTAAATAGTTCAAAGAGGTGTTTGTGGAATGTGTTTTTGAAAGTGATCTTGAAAAGGTGTCTTTGTAATGGTTCTCGTCTCTATAAGAACGCGTACAAAAAGCTTTGTCTTTTGAAAATGTATCAAGATGAAAGTGTTGGTGTACAAAATGTTTTTTTGTGAGCAAGCGAGCAACTAGGAGCATCCTACCTACTCAAAAGGTCTAATGTTCTTTTCCTCCTCCTTTAGATGTTGCTATCTTACCATTGTTTTGGTAAGAAGCCGCATCGTTGGATGTGAAGGGACATGCGCGGGTCAATCGTACAGTCATAGAAGGCAGCTTGTGAGACGCTTTAGCAATTTTCGTAAGGGACTAGATCATTTTACCGAAGGCAACATAGAGGGACATCGAGGGACTATGATCTTTTTCATCGAAGGGTCTTTGCTAAAGTGTCCCATATTCGAGGGACATGACTGTTTTTCCGAGGCAACAAGTGAGGTTACCCTAGAGGTGCGCGTGTGAAAAGTGTATTCAATTCAAGTTAATTTTGTCTTTAATTAGGGTTGTCTAGAGGTTAATTTTATGTCTTGCCATACACGCCTAATTACTATACAGTATAAGGAAAACAGTAAATTGTGGAAATTAAAATTATACGCTATTACAGAGCTTTCGAGAATGGGGGTACAAATTTACAAATGGGGATGGATCAATGCGATTAAAAGTCAAAATAGGCAATCAATACGACCAAATCGAATCAAATAATTAATTAAAACTACAACAATCTATGAAGTAAAAATTAATTAACAATGTATAAAATTCTAAGTATTTTATTTGAAAATTTTGGAAAGAAAAATAAAATTCTACTCTATTAAATAAAATAATTTTTTACAAAGAAGTTAGATCGAATGTATGTATATTTTGTCTTTTGGTTATTTTTATGAAGAAATTAAACAAACAAATTAATACTAAAGAGAAAGTCAATTAATAAAATTATTTACAAAATATTTTTAAAAAATAAATAAATTTAGAACTAAGCTAATTAAGAAAATCATCTAACAAAACTACAATACTTATCAAATTAGTAAAACAAATAAAGCCAAACTAAATATTAAAACAAAACAAAGTAGAAGGGTGGTATCAAACTGAATATGGGGGTGTGAGGTAGAAATCCGGATGGGCTAGAAAGGAATTGTAAGGCCCAATAGTTTTTTTTATTTGCCAAAAAGAAGAAACTGAACTCAGACAAGAAAAGGAAATGTCCCAGGGGGTCTCGAACACTGGACTTCTCTTCCAAAGCATCACGCCTTAACCAACTGCACCATTCACTCATTCATGAATCTTACTGCTCATGTTAATACAAAATGCAAGATTTGTGAAATGGGCTTGGCCAAAAAAAATAGGCCCAAACCCGGCTTGAATGAAGGGAATGTTATAACCCTAAAAGTGATTACAAGCACCACTGGTTTGTAGTCTAGGGAAGAGAAAAACAGATTAAAAATTATCACTGTTATTGGGAAGGAAAACATTATTATTATTAGTTCCAATGACTTTTTTCAAGATTTACTGTAAAAGAGATTAAACAAACAAAATCTCTCTCTAAAATTTCCCCGATCTCAAACTCTCTCTTCGAAATCTCGCTTCATCTCCTTTTTTCCTCATGCTTCACTGTAAACAAAAAAACAAAACCTCTTTTGATTTTATAACAGCGACGAATCCTCTCTCTCTCTCTAACATCTCATCCATAGCAGTAATGACCTTTCTCTCTCTGTCTCCGTTAGCTTCCTCAGTTTTAGATGTTGTTGTTGGAATCATGAAGGTGATGGTTGTGGTCGGTGATTACAGACAGTTGTTTGGAGAATACCAAGGTCGTTTTGGTGTTGGGTGATGATGGAGGGTGTAGGGAGGGAGATGTAATGCTTAGTGTAGAATCAGAGGGGTTTGGTGGTTTCATTGGACTAAAGATTGGGTGACGGATTTTCGATTGAGAATGGTATGTTGATCGTGTATACCGAGGGAAGCTGAAGTGGAGAATGAAAGAGATGAGGTATTTTTTTTTTGTGTTTAACGATTTTTTTTACTGTATTATTTTTTATTTTATTTGATTATAATAGTAAAATAATACATGCAGGAAATTTGATATTTATGATGAACGCAGAGCAATAACAAAAAATTTACCGGTATGGATCTGTTTCTTCTGAAAATGTTGGCTTGATCTTGCTGCTGGTGACTTCACGATTATTGTTTGACAGGGAGGTTCACTTCTTGACCCTTTGTTATACTTTCTGTATTCTTGAATAGAAATTTTTTCTGAAGGATTTAGTTTAAAGAAAATGATGAATAGAAACAAAGGGTTTTCTTATGATATCTTGACTTAATCTTTGGAACAAAAATGTTGATGTTATTTTCGGATTTGGCTTGGTTGCTCTCCCTCTTCTGCTTTGTTATCTGTTTTTCTTATATCAACATGAGAATGGAGATTTTTTTGGGGGGAAAAGAAATGGGGTTTGAACATTTGTGATGCACTGCCTTGCTGCTTTCCTGACACAATTTCGATTTTGGTTAAGTTTGTGCAAATTTTGGACTGGTTTGGTACAAGTTTGTGCAACAATTTTCTTTTTGGACTGTCATGGGCAGCAGCCTGCTTTGACAGTACTTGGCCTTTTGTGTTTGTCCTCTTTTACTGTGATGCACACTGAGTTTTTTTTTGTTGAAAATGACCTTGTTGTTTAGATTGTCTTATTTGTGAACCAATATATACTTTGTGATTTGCAAATGAGGACATCGTTGGACCAATGATAGAAATTGACTTTTATTTGCAAAGATAAATGAGGCCTTTGTTGGGTTTCGGCAAATGATGAATTCCCTAAACCGTGAACTGATTCTTTCGAGCAATACCTAATGATGAGAAAGAAAATTCTTTGAAAGTTCTTGTTCTTATTCTAACAAGAATTATCTTCTAACCATTTCTTTCTTTTTGTTACATGTAAGAGCAATTTGGACGATGGAGAAAATTGATAAAGAGCGGCCTGAAGTGCTTGATGAAGACTTGAAGATGAAGAAAATTAAATTCTTTAGGAATTTTGTATTATTGAGACTTTTTGTAACATTGCGGTTTCCACTTGTGATTTGAATTTTAAGACTTGGAGACTTGTAAAATATATTCAAATTCACTTTTAAATAACAATGATGCCTTGTTGTAAATCTTGAATTCTTGCATAAACTTGAATTATCTTGAATTACAAAGCGACTTAAGAAAAAGTCTAGCATTTGAATAATGATGCTATTTTACCCCAAAATTTTCCCTCTCATTTATCAAGTAATCTCTCAAAAGACCTTCTTTGATTCAAGACTGCACTAGGTTTGATCAGCTCAAGACACCTCCTCAAGCACTGATGACTGAAAATTAGGGTTTGAGATTGCACAAGGATAATTGAACTTTTAATGCCTCATATGAATTTCATGGATCATTATGGACCCTCAAGATTTCTCATGTCAAGTTTCAAGTCTTGGATCACATTTTTGCTCAGTCAATTGATCAGTTGACCTAAAAATCAGCTGTATTGGAAAAAAGTCAAATGTGGTAAATTTATAGTCAAACTTCATGATTTGTTATCCATATTAACATTATGAAATCATATATGTCATTTGATCAAGTTTGGACCATAATTCTTCAAGAAATTTGATTAGATCATTAAAAGGGCAAAATGGTCAAAATTAAGGTTTTAATTGAGGAAGTGCAATTTCTCATTTTTGACCTAGAAAATGGTTGATTGGTTGGATACATGATCTCAAGGATTCTATTGCATCATTTTTTACCTAATGTCATGACTCAAAATATTTCTCAAGGTCAATTGATTGATAGTTGATTTTCAGTCAACTGATCAAAAGTTAACTGCACACTGAAAAGTCAAACTTTGACTTTTTTGGTCAAAATCAAGTGTTAAAGATCACAATTCATCAAAACATTTCAAAATATGAAACTTATTCATCAAGAAATCAAAAAGTCAAGATTTCATTTTAAAAAGTCAAGATTTCATTTTTTTCCACAACTTTGAGCAAATTTTCCACCATGATGAAAGATGATTCAAAGGAAATTTTCAAAATGAAATTTGTATATCTCAATGAGATATAAAACATTGTAGAACACAACTTCTCCTAGAAATTCATGGATTTCAAGTTATGATTTTGTGAATACATGTTCATGAAACTTGGAAACTTAGTGAAATTTTGCCCTAGTTTAGGCAGGATTTTGACCTAACTTCATGAGAATTGTTCACATAGTTCCAACGTGAATTTTCAAAAGTGATCAATATAGAGGTTGTAGAGGATGTTACAATATTTCCAAAATGTCCAAGAACTCATTGAGATCATGCTTGAGTAAAGAGAATCGAAGACAAGAAGCTGGACATTCATTCTTGAATTATAGGTCATTTCCATGATGAACAAGAATTCAAATCCATGCCTAGGCTGCATAATCTTTGCTTTTCAGGCCTCAAAATTGTTTGGAACTCCATAATTAAATGTTTACATAACTGTTAGAAGCTTTTATCCAAGCATTCAATGTATTGCCCATGCTTAATACCATTTTAGGAAGAAAGACAACATTGCCATTTTGGAAAAGTGGCTTTTAAGCACAAAATCAATTCTTGAGATTTGTACTTGTTTTCTTCTGATCACACACAATCTAAAAGCCATAAGAAACTTGTCTAAAGCCTCTAACAACTCAGACCATGCTTGTACTATGCCTTGAAACTATGTTTTTCACTTTTCTTCAAAATCAAGTAACATAGCCATAACTCTATATCTCACACTTCTGACCACCTAAAGTGTTAGGATCTTTTTCATATAACTATAGAAGTTTATTTCAAGCTAACACATGATTTCAAGCCTCCTAAAACTCTCCCAAACACCCTTGCTTCACAGAACCGCTCAACTTGACAGTTTTGAGCCAAAACTCTCCATCTCCATTTCCACTCGTGCGTTTTGATTCTTAATAATCCAGACACCTTACATACATCATACACAAGTGATCCAAGGCCCTGTTTCAGGACTGTAACTCCTCCATCACTATCCACCATTTCCAAAACTGAAGCTTGCAACTTGACTTGAGTTAGGAGTTTCAGCCATCCTCAAAGCAAAGTAGGAGTTGGAACACATTCAAGGAGGTCCAGGCAAGCTACAGAAATCATCAAGCCATCTCAACGGTTGCTGAAACTCCATACACGACTCCAGCTGCAAGAGGTAAATTTTCAAACTTCTATCTCTTCATACAAGCATCATTTGATTCTGATTTGTGAACATAAGATGTAAATATCATTACCCTGAAATTGTACATGTCCTTAGATTTCATTTATATTGATTAAGCTTAGATAATTTTAGGTTTGAATCTCTGAAAAAAGTTAGGTCAGAATTTGGTACTTTTAGAAATTCTCATTCATCTTTGATTTATAGCTTATGATATTTATATGGTTGGGTTCGTATGAAAAAATGGAGCAACTTTCATGTTTGCATCTTTCATTTTTGTTGAGAAATGGTGAAGTTATCGGATCCATGGCTGGAGGTTGAAGATGAAGTTGTATTCAGGGCATAACTCGTGTTATATATTTATTGTTGTGCCAATGTTAACGGATGTACAGCCACCCCAGTGGCAAAGGTAGCGCAAGTGTATGCATAAGGTTAAGGGTTCAACACCCAGCGCTACCTTTTGGTGTTATTTTTCAATTTCTGCTTTTTTTTTGTCACAAACACACACGCCTGGGCCTCAATACAGTGGGCCTTGGTCTTTTGCTAGCTTCTAACCCCTGCCTTGCTTCAGCACCCCTTGGCCCATTATTCCTTTATTTCATTTTATTTTTATTTTAGTTTATTTTACTTTCATATTTTCATTTTATTATTTTTATTACTAATACTATTTTTTTTATTATTAGTAGAAAAATCCAAAAAATATTCATTTTATTATTTTTACACTCATATTTTATTTTTTTTATAAAAACTAAAAAGAACAAAAACAATTTTCTTAACAAATTAATTTACTTTTTTAATTAATATTTAGATAATTAGGTTTATTTATTATATTATATTATTTTCTTGTAAATTAAAATTAATTTAGAATTTAGGTTTATTTTAATTAAATAATTTTTATATTATTGTTAAAACCTTTTCATAAAAAAACCCTACAAAATCTTTTTTAGTTAATTTCTTTTCTTAATTAGTTTAAGTTAATTTTATTTGATTTTCACTAATCTTTTTCTTAATTAGGTCAAGATTAAAACCTTCATAAAAATCAAATAAAAATCATCTCTTTTTCCATTTTGCATTCTTGTATTTTATCTTCAATTTTGTACAATATTCAATATGGTTGTAATAATTAATTAGATTTAATTTTCTTGCAATTCCCCTATTGATGTAATAGCTTAGTATTTTTATTTTTCGCAATTTAATATTTTATATATAAATGCTAGTAAATTAGGGTTTGTATGGAAAGATTAAAATCAACAAGTTAGCAAACCCTAATTCAAGATAAACAAGCATGTAAATCAACACACTATTCACACATGCATCCTTAGGGTAAATCCACTTTGTTGTCTTACCAAAATGGCCATGTTATGCATGTGGGATATTTTAGCAAAAAGCAATAAAAAATACAAGATCATAGTCCCTCGATGACGCTATCAAAGTTGCCTTTCAAAATGATCTTAGTCCCTCAAAGAGAATTGCTAAGATATTTCACAACATTGATATCATGGCTATACAATGACCCATGCCCGTCCCTTTACATCCAAAGATAAGGCTTCTTACCAAATCAATGGTAAGATAGCTGTGGTACGGTGGGAGAACTGACTATGAGTTTTGCGTTTGTATTCGCACTTGTGCGGTTGAGCAAGAGTCGCCACCGACTTTTTATTTTATCCTAAAGGAAAGGTCAAAAAAGCACAGCAAAAACATTTTGAGATATTTCGTGGGTTCGGGGGGTAGATTATGAAAAGGGAAGGTATTAGCACCCTTTTCATCCATGGTTATCCATGGGCTCTTAGTTACTTGGTTTTTTAGATCACTTGCCTTGATTTTCGATTGCTTGAAATTGTGGTGTGTGTATGTGTTTTGAAAATGTTTTTGAAGAGATGCCTTGTCTTAGGCGACCAATGTATTCGACTCGTGTTTGAGTGTTTTACAAAAGTGTGTATCCTTTCGAAAAGATGTTTCAAATGTTTTTTGAGAGTTTGTTTGAAAGTGTTGTGGATTGTGGTTTTTGAAAAGAAGGCAAGCGTTTGTTGCAAGTTGATCTCAAGTAACTAAGAGTTTTGTCTACCCTATTGTACTCAAAGGTTTTCTCTATGTTTTCAACCCTTTTTAACAATTTTGTTCCACCATTGAATTTGGTGGAGAATCTTGCGTTTTAGGAAGTTTGTTCGGGACGGGCGCGGGTCACCGTATGGACCATGAATGCAATGATGCCAAGTGTCTTTGGCAATTTGCTTTGAAGGGACTATGATCATTCTGTTTTAGGCAACATTCGAAAGCGTCATCGAGGGACTTATTATCATTTGAATTTGTTTTGCCAAAGATACTCGACGTGCAAGCATGGCCCATTTTGGAAGGCAACATGTGGGATTACCCTAGAGGGTGCAAGTGTGATTGTGTATTGATTTCATGTATTTGTCTTGTATTAGGTTATCTAGCGTTTAATTTTATGTACATACAAACCCTAGGTCTAACCATGGTATAATTGGAAAACTGTAAATTGCGAAAATGTAAAGTCTACGCTATTACAAATAGTATCCGGGAGTGGGGGTACAAATTTACGAATGGGGATGAGACTTAGGAATGTAATATCCAATAGGTTACAACCAAATCGAATTTGCGATCAAATGTAAATGTAACGAATATACAAAATAAGCAAATGTGTATAGGAGCTATGTAAATGTATTGCGTAAGTGTACGTGCATATGTGTATTTGTATATGTAATTATTTACAGGTGCGACAATGTGAATTAATGTGTATTATTAAACATTGTTTTGACTTAAAGAAAAATTAAATGTTTATTTAATTAATTAGTCTTGTAATCTTGTATTTTGTTTAATATGCGTAAAAGGAGATTTAAGAAAAGAAAAATATTCTAAATTTGAAAGTTATTATTTTATATTTGATATATAAAAAAGGTATCTTTGTATTATTAATAAGAATATTTGAATTAAAAGAAAAAAGAGAGTGTTTTCAATTTTAATTATATGGTGTAAAAAATGTATTTTTGTTATTTATGTACAAAGAAAGGTATTTTATTTAAAAGAAGGAAAATGTTTTCAACTTTAATTGTATTGTGTATAAAAGATGTTTTAATTATATTTTTCGTGTTTAATATATTCAAAGAACATTTAAATTAGATGTTTTATATTAATTAAATTATGTATATATAAAAAAAAGTAATTTTAAGTATTTTAGTATTAATGTATTGAAGTATTTTAATTAAAAAGAGAAATGGTTGAGTTTATGTATAAAAGAAATGGGCTTGGAGGATTATGGCCCAAGCAGAATGTCCATGTGGCGCTAGAAAGAGGGGGTGTGATCAGGGAAGCGCGTTTGGGCTTGGTATTTGGATGGGTTAGGCCCAGCTGTGGAAACACACACTTTAGGGTTTGAAACAATTACTTTCAGTTGGGAAATTGCTTTAGGGTTTGTGAGCAGCGCGCCGTTCGTTCACTTGTTTCGTCTTCTCTGTTCGTTCTTCTGAATCCAACTCCTCCGTCTAGCCACCAGCACTACCCCCAAATCTCTCTTCCCTCCATAGCTCGGGCCCAGTGGTCTTATGAAAACAAGGTTTGATTTTGATGTTTACATTCTTTTTTACGAACTGCACGCTTTATTTCAATTTGAATTTTGATCTTAAATTCGTGTTATTATGGAGGTGGTGGAGAAAAAAGGATAGAGAAAGGCTTACTACCTTCGTTCTTTGGAGATGGAGGAGAGGTAGGATAGGTGGTGCTCCGGAAGCTTGCCGGCGGGGATGGTGTTGATGATGATGGACTTGGAACCCTGGTTTGCGTATTCTTTCCTCTTCTTCTTTTGGCTTGCCTCCGTTGCTTTCGAATGTTTGCCTGTGTTTCTTCTCTGCCCAAGGATGAACCTAGGGTTCTGAGGGCCCTGAATGCTTGCTTATGTTGGATGCCTGTGTTGGAAATTTCTGAGGTTTACGTACATGCTCTTTTTCTGTTGCTTGAACTTTGTTGCCTTTCGTCCCTTCTCTGAGTTGCCTTTTTTGATTTGCCTGTTGGAATGCTTCTGTATCTTCTTTGCCTTCTTGTGTTGCCTTATTCTGCTTGCTTCTCTAATGGCCAGTGATGATATATTCTGAGGCCTTGATGCTTGGGTTTGGTGGTATTATGCAGTAGGTTGTATGGTACGATGGTTTTGAATGATTTGATGCAGTAGGAAAGTTTTTAGGCCATGAAGGTTTTGATACTTGAACTGGTTTTATGCAGTATGCTATGGTTTTACTGGTTTTAGGCAGTATGTTATGGCAGGTCTGAGGCTTTTTGGTGAGATAGGTTTATGTAGTAGGCAGGTTCTGATGTTTCAGGTTGTGAGGCTTTACAGGTACAGGCTTGTGTTTGAAACTGGTTTATGTTAGGCTTCAGGCTGGGTGGTATTATCTGGTTTTCTGCTGTTTGTGTTTGGGCAGGTTTGAGCTGAATGGTACAGGTTTGTGAGGTTTCAGCAGGTTTGAGTTTAGGCCATATTGTTTTTCTGTTTAGACAGTAGGAATGGTTTAGGACATCAGGCCAGGTTTTTGAATGGTTTAGGCCAGGTTTTTGAATGGTTCTTTGAAAACAAGGCTTTCTTTGAGACTTGGTTCTTTTTTGATGGTTTAAGCTGATATCTTGTTTTTGATGTGGTAGCTTGATGGTTATGTGTTGAAAAGGATAAGGCTTATGCAGGTCTTGTGCTTGACAGTAGTTTAAGGCTTTTTGGATTTGCTCCCTTTATCCATTGTGCTCAGCTTTTGTTTTATATGTTTTCTTTCTATCTGCCTAAAGCCTAAAAACCTTCTCTCTTATCTCCCTTCTCTTCTCTCTCTCAGTACAGTTAAATATTAAACTATGTTTTTGCTGTACTTTTCTGAAAGGGCCATTTTATGGGAAATGATGACATGAATATGTTTGCTTGCATAATAGTTTTCCTCTGCATATTTTATCTTTTCTTTTGACAGCTTTTGTACCTTTGGAACTTTTCATATCTTTGCCAAATCTTCTTTTCTTTGACAGCTTGGGTAACCTTTTTGGCATTTTGACAGCAAGTTACAATTTGGATTTTTTAGTTTGATTTGCACTTGGAGTTTGTTTGAGACTTGAACTATGCAATATGTTTGACAAGCTTTGCATTTTTTCTCAACTTTGCATTCATGATTAGCAAATAAAATTCGTCCCTCTTTGTGAACCGGGAGAAATCCCGTGATTTGCAGAGAGGGTTAACTGATCCCAATCAGTGGCCCTTAATGATGAATGTAATTTTATCTGTCTTTTCAATTCAATTTATCTGTTATTTGACTTTTCTCTTTTCTTTTATTTATTGCAGATGAATAATTTGAATGGAGGGGAGCATCACAAGCACTGTAAATCCAAACTGCGTATATCTTTTGACTAGTTCAATCAAACGAACGTGAATTCAAACCAACTGCCTTCTTTTACTGATTAAATCAAACAATGCGGATTCAAACCAAATCTCTGAATGTCTTGCAAAGCACTGTAGAATTCAAATCCTTCTGAGAACGTGCCCAAAAACCCTAATTCCAAAAAGCGTTCGCCTGATCAAAGTTGAGCCAAAATCAAACAAAACCCTAAGCCAATTGTGTGAAACATTCTAGAGTCCTGAAAGATCAATAAAACCCTAATTTTGCTTGGCTGACGAAAAAAGTCCGTTTGACCGATTTTTGAGCCAGTTTGAAAAATCAGGAAACGCCTGAAGCTGTAATTTCTTGTGGTAAAATGCGAGGGCAAATTTTGGGGTACAACAGTTGCCCCTGTTCAATCTTCTTGAACCTGAAGAGTTAGATTGGCAAGTTTGCCTTTCGCGACTTGAAGGTAAAAGAAGATTGGACACTAAAGTACCCATAAAATTTGCGCTCGACGATGTGATGGTAGAGGTGAATGGGCTTAAAGATGCCATTTGGTGATGGGCTTAAAGATGCCATCTGGTACGATAGAATCTTGTCGGGGGATGGGCTTAGAGATGCCATCAGGGAATGGGCTTAAAGATGCCATCTGGAGGGGTGACAGAAACTTGTCGGGGATGGGCTTAAAGATGCCATCTGGAATGAGTATCAGGAAGGTGTCCATGCTTTGGACCATCTTCGAACTGGGGGTCTGAATAAGCAATAGATTGACACCCGTTGTTGGGAGGAATCCGTAAACTGTTTTCAAAGGTTGCATCTGAACAAGTGATAGATTAACATCTGTTGTTGGGAAGAATCCATAGACTGTTTTCAGAAGTCTTGAGAAGAAACTGAACAAGCGATAGGTTAACATCCGTTACTTGGAGAACCCGTAAACTGTTTTCAGAAGTCTTGGAGTTGAATAAGCAATAGAGCGGCATCCGTTGTTGGGAAGCGTCCGTAAACTGTTTTCAAAAGGTGAGAAGAGTCTGAACAAGCGATAGATTAACATCCATTGTTGGGAAGAGTCCATAAACTGTTTTTCAGAAGTCTTGAAGTTGAGGAGGAACCGGTGTAGGGTTTCCTGATGATGCGTCTGAATGGATCTGAAATAAGTATCAGAATGTCGCCGTGTCCGGGTCACATCTAAACTATTTCTGGATGAATCTCGGGAGGTGATCTTTGTCTGTCGACTGATCTCACTTGAAAAATTAAAGGGT
This sequence comes from Vicia faba, assembly GCA_948472305.1. Taxonomy (NCBI): domain Eukaryota; kingdom Viridiplantae; phylum Streptophyta; class Magnoliopsida; order Fabales; family Fabaceae; genus Vicia; species Vicia faba. The sequence goes on along the minus strand of OX451741.1, from coordinate 1,120,408,721 downwards.
TAGTTGTATGCAATGTCATGACGCATGATGCAATGTATGTGACATCAATGTTTATGACATGAATGTGATGAATGCGCATGTAAGCTGATGAGCTATCTTGTCGAGGATAAATGAATCCTGAGTTGGCTGCAGATAAAAGAATCTTGACTGCTGCCTGGGAGAATAATTCTCTGGTTGCTGCTGGGGAAGAGAATTCCTGATAACCTTTACTGGGGAGTTCCAAACTAGTAGACTCATGCTGGGGATGTGAGACTGAGAATCTTCAATTTGGCGGGAAGTAACTCTGGCGACTTCACTGGGGAACTCAAGATTTGCCCTCTCAAAACTCTGTGGGGAGAAGGTTCATTAGTCTGGCTCCGCTGGGGATGATGAAACTTGACTCTGAGTGGAGTTAGCTTCTGGAAGGTTCTCTGGCCGGGGATTGCGAGAGTCCTCTGATTGCCGCAGGTGAAGGCTTGGAATCTGAACAAGCGATAGATTGACATCCGTTACTGGAGAATCCGTAAACTGTTTTCAGAACGTTGAGAAGAGTCTGAACAAGTGATAGGTTAACATCCGTTACTGGAGAACCCGTGAACTGTTTTCAGAAATCTTGAGATTGAATAAGCAATAGAGCAGCATCCGTTGTTGGGAAGCGTCCGTAAACTGTTTTCAAAAGTCTTGAAGAGGAACCGGTGTAGGGCTTCCTGATGATGAGCTCGTGTAAAGCTGCATCGGGTTTTTGAACACTTTTGACATTCGAATGCCCCAAGTGGTGATGTAGATAATTTCCTGGCTTGTTACAGGTGTTGATCTACAATCGGTCGTCCACAGATGTTTCCTGGCTTGCTACAGGTGTTGATCTGGAACTCTTCAGACGTGCCCTGGCTGGATACAGGAATCGAATCTAGAAATAGTCGTCAACAGATATGCCCTGGCTGGATACAGGAATCGAATCTAGAAAGGTGATAGTTAACAGATATGCCCTGGCTGGATACAGAAATCGAATCTTCAAACTCTTCAGACGTGCCCTGGCTAGATACAGGAATCGAGTCTGGAAATGTGGTCAACAGATATGCCCTGGCTGGATACAGGAGTCGAATCTGGAATTGTGATAGTTGATTTGTTGAACACTTTTGACATTCGAATGCCCTAAGTGGTGATGAAGGAGTCTTGAATTAGATTGCTCTGCATATTGAGAGATTTCTTGAAATCTTGACTGCACTGCCCCAGGTTAACTGGACTTTGAAAGATCTGTTGGACCTCGACTGGACTGCCCCAGGTTAATGACATGTCATGCCCCCTGCTGATAGGAGATTTGCAATGTAAGTGTTATCCTCTTGAAGTGATTTTTACTTACTGAGAGAGTTTTCGTTCCTCCGAACATTCGCTGTATGAACTTCTTCGCTGTCAAACAAAAAGCCAAATACAAACAGTGATATTCGAGCAATGCAAAGTTTATGTTTGTCTCGAAGTTTTGAAAAATGCGTTTTTAGCAGAAAACTTTTCACAAGACAAGTCAACACGAGATTTAGAGTAAAGCCCTACAGGAGTCAGGATACCTTTTGTAACAGTATGCTTTCGAACTAACCCATGCTTCAATTAGGACTTTTGAAGGGTTGTAACGTGGCTTGGTTCACGGTTTAAGAAACAAAGGATAAAGGCTCAAAATATATTTGTACCCACCCGCTCTTCGTGATGTTCTTCAACCTAAGCTCAGTTAATTGTGCGCCACACTCTGTTTTGAGTTTGGAACGACATTTGGGCGATGGTTCACCAGTTTGAATTTGGGGAGACAGTCATCATCTCCTTTTCTTTTTCAACATTTTTCATGTTGTTGAGGATTTTGTAATGACCTCACTATTTTGATTTTGATTTGTTATCCCTAACTTTTTCCTGACTGTTACCGTTTTCCGGGATTACCGTCAGCGGGATGCCCCAGCTTTCTTAAGCCTCCTTTACAGGTTTTGGCTCAGCGGGCTTTTTCTTTTTGATAGATTGACTGTCTATGTGATAGGGAACCACCCTTGTCTTTTGATTCCAAAGGAATGACGTCTCTTTTTTTTTTCGACGTCGTTCGTTGTGTTACGAACTGAGAGTTTGCGACTTCAATGCGTGTTTTCTCTTGAATTAACTGAGATACTACCCTGCCCCAGGTTTATATCAAAGGTTTTGATTGTTTAGAACAGAAAACTCCTACTTCTTTGGCTCGAAGTGGTTGACTAGGGATTAACTTCCTTATAACTCCAGTGTTTGGGATTTGAAAGAAATGCATGTACATCATCAGCGAGGTCTGTTCAGAAGCATATTGTATAAGATCATGGTATTGTTTCGTCATCCTCCCTCTAAAGGCCTACAGCTTTTTATCAAGAGTCAAATATCATAAAGGAAAGCATAAGAGTAGTGAAACGAATGGATGAATTCAAGACAAACATATGCAATGCATTAATGAAAACAGAGTTTAACATCAACAGATAATTGTTTGACAGCAAACGAAATTACATCTTTGAAAATTCAAAAAGAAGCAAAAGTCTTCCAGCTCGAGCTTTGTCACTTCAAGTGGAGAACCCTTTAACGGAAGATTTTCATCTCGCCGTCTGGCATGAATTCCAGCACCCCAATGTCGATCAGATCTTGAATCTTGTTCTTCAAGGCCCAACAGTCGTTGGTGTCGTGTCCCGGGCTGTAGGAATGGTAAACACAAAATGCGTCGGGACGGTAGTTAGGAGAGGAGGTATTGAGCTTCTGAGGAGGATCCTTTAAGGTGAGCAAGTTGACCTCCATCAGGCGCTTCAGTATGAAAAATGATGGTATTTCAGTCTCCGTAAATTGTCTTCCCGACGTTTCTTGCTTACACCGATTACCCCGTTGACGCTGGTGAGGTTGTTGATGGGCTTGTGACCCTGAAGCAAGCAAAGGAGCTTTCCCCTTGTCTTCTTGAGTTGGTGGAGGCTGAGCGGTGACTTGCTCTTCAACCTCAGCTATTTGCCCCAGTTGGTTGTTTGGAAGCAGTTGGCGGACAAGAACTCTGAGTTTCTCTTGTCTTTGAGATAGGTCTTGGATGAGAGCCATCTGACCCACCAACTGTCCCATCACTTGGGTCCTCAATGTTGTCAGATCAAACTGCAGCTCCGCAAGCTGGTCACCCCTGGCATTGTTGGAATTCTCCAAGCTCTTTGTGAGGAGAGCTTTCATCTCTTCTTGCCCCAGAGACAAGTTCAGGAACATCTCTTGCAGCTGAGAAGTCTGGTCTTGGATGTCTTTGACAGACCTTTCTAGAGCCATCTCTTACTGAAATAAACAGTATGAGAGTAAGGAAACCTGAAAAGGAGAGACTGTCAAAATGTAATACATGATAATGTGGATGCATGCTTTCAAGGATCTCTTGGGGTAAACACAAGAAAACGTTAGAGGTTGAACTCTGCTCTTGGATTGGAGAACTTTGCACCGGTGGAGGTCCTTCCACGAGAATCAAGCTCACCATGTCGAGTGGGTCATAGCCACTGATTCAAGTTGTTGTACTTGAACTTTGGCTGGAGAACTTTGTATCGATGGATGTCTTTCCACGAGAATCAAGCTCACCATGTCGAGTGGGTCATAGCCACTGATTCAAGTTGTTGTACTTGATCTTTGACTGGAGAACTTTGTATCGATGGATGTCTTTCCACGAGAATCAAGCTCACCATGTCGAGTGGGTCATAGCCACTGATTCAAGTTGTTGTACTTGAACTTTGGTTGGCATTGGTTAGAGGAGAAACCTCTTGCCCCTTGATAGACGTCCGGTTCAATGTAACCCTGCATCAAAAGAACCCTCGAGATCCTTGAAATGGTTATTGAAAATGCTATGGTATGATGTCATGATGTTATGTACATGTATGCAAAAAGCACGTGAGTGTATATACAGGCAAACATATTCACACAAAGCAAACAAGTCCTTAGGTTTAGGCTTGCATGGGGTTCAGGTAAATACCCTCTTGAAGTTAGTTGGCTCATCCTGTCCTAAAATAGAAACCGGGTTCTAAAGAGCTCAATATCATTGGATTGTTTTCTGTGTTCTTGTTTCGGTTTAGCCACTTACTGGCGACCAAAATATTCCAAGAAAACAATCCTCAAAAGAGTGTAGTATCGAGGATCTACCAACTTCGGACTGCACCAAAGTCGGTCATCTCACTACCCCTAAAAAGGCTAAGATGGTCAATTAAGGTTCTAAGAGTTCGTTAGTGCTTCATGACATCACACATCGGCCCCGTACTCTCCTTGACTACTCAAGGGTTACCGGTACTCACAAATATGTCACACTAACATAGCTTACTGCTTCAACCATGTCGGTATACCCCGCACAGTTCCCTCGTAGTTTTTTTGCTATTTACCTAAAAAGGTGCCCCAAATCCGGGTGGAGGATTTACAATAAACCCAAACAAGAACCCAAAGGATAAAGCAATCAAGTCAATCAAAGTAAGAAAGTAAAGGTGATCTAAACCCTAAGGTAACCCCACTTTTAAGTATCATTCCCCAGCAGAGTCGCCAATTCTGTGGTACGGTGGGAGAACTGACTATGAGTTTTGCGTTTGTATTCGCACTTGTGCGGTTGAGCAAGAGTCGCCACCGACTTTTTATTTTATCCTAAAGGAAAGGTCAAAAAAGCACAGCAAAAACCTTTTGAGATATTTCGTGGGTTCGGGGGGTAGATTATGAAAAGGGAAGGTATTAGCACCCTTTTCATCCATGGTTATCCATGGGCTCTTAGTTACTTGGTTTTTTAGATCACTTGCCTTGATTTTCGATTGCTTGAAATTGTGGTGTGTGTATGTGTTTTGAAAATGTTTTTGAAGAGATGCCTTGTCTTAGGCGACCAATGTATTCGACTCGTGTTTGAGTGTTTTACAAAAGTGTGTATCCTTTCGAAAAGATGTTTCAAATGTTTTTTGAGAGTTTGTTTGAAAGTGTTGTGGATTGTGGTTTTTGAAAAGAAGGCAAGCGTTTGTTGCAAGTTGATCTCAAGTAACTAAGAGTTTTGTCTACCCTATTGTACTCAAAGGTTTTCTCTATGTTTTCAACCCTTTTTAACAATTTTGTTCCACCATTGAATTTGGTGGAGAATCTTGCGTTTTAGGAAGTTTGTTCGGGACGGGCGCGGGTCACCGTATGGACCATGAATGCAATGATGCCAAGTGTCTTTGGCAATTTGCTTTGAAGGGACTATGATCATTCTGTTTTAGGCAACATTCGAAAGCGTCATCGAGGGACTTATGATCATTTGAATTTGTTTTGCCAAAGATACTCGACGTGCAAGCATGGCCCATTTTGGAAGGCAACATGTGGGATTACCCTAGAGGGTGCAAGTGTGATTGTGTATTGATTTCATGTATTTGTCTTGTATTAGGTTATCTAGCGTTTAATTTTATGTACATACAAACCCTAGGTCTAACCATGGTATAATTGGAAAACTGTAAATTGCGAAAATGTAAAGTCTACGCTATTACAAATAGTATCCGGGAGTGGGGGTACAAATTTACGAATGGGGATGAGACTTAGGAATGTAATATCCAATAGGTTACAACCAAATCGAATTTGCGATCAAATGTAAATGTAACGAATATACAAAATAAGCAAATGTGTATAGGAGCTATGTAAATGTATTGCGTAAGTGTACGTGCATATGTGTATTTGTATATGTAATTATTTACAGGTGCGACAATGTGAATTAATGTGTATTATTAAACATTGTTTTGACTTAAAGAAAAATTAAATGTTTATTTAATTAATTAGTCTTGTAATCTTGTATTTTGTTTAATATGCGTAAAAGGAGATTTAAGAAAAGAAAAATATTCTAAATTTGAAAGTTATTATTTTATATTTGATATATAAAAAAGGTATCTTTGTATTATTAATAATAATATTTGAATTAAAAGAAAAAAGAGAGTGTTTTCAATTTTAATTATATGGTGTAAAAAATGTATTTTTGTTATTTATGTACAAAGAAGGGTATTTTATTTAAAAGAAGGAAAATGTTTTCAACTTTAATTGTATTGTGTATAAAAGATGTTTTAATTATATTTTTCGTGTTTAATATATTCAAAGAACATTTAAATTAGATGTTTTATATTAATTAAATTATGTATATATAAAAAAAAGCATTTTTAAGTATTTTAGTATTAATGTATTGAAGTATTTTAATTAAAAAGAGAAATGGTTGAGTTTATGTATAAAAGAAATGGGCTTGGAGGATTATGGCCCAAGCAGAATGTCCATGTGGCGCTAGAAAGAGGGGGTGTGATCAGGGAAGCGCGTTTGGGCTTGGCATTTGGATGGGTTAGGCCCAGCTGTGGAAACACACACTTTAGGGTTTGAAACAATTACTTTCAGTTGGGAAATTGCTTTAGGGTTTGTGAGCAGCACGCCGTTTGTTCACTTGTTTCGTCTTCTCCGTTCGTTCTTCTGAATCCAACTCCTCCGTCTAGCCACCAGCACTACCCCCAAATCTCTCTTCCCTCCATAGCTCGGGCCCAGTGGTCTTATGAAAACAAGGTTTGATTTTGATGTTTACATTCTTTTTTACGAACTGCACGCTTTATTTCAATTTGAATTTTGATCTTAAATTCGTGTTATTATGGAGGTGGTGGAGAAAAAAGGATAGAGAAAGGCTTACTACCTTCGTTCTTTGGAGATGGAGGAGAGGTAGGATAGGTGGTGCTCCGGAAGCTTGCCGGCGGGGATGGTGTTGATGATGATGGACTTGGAACCCTGGTTTGCGTATTCTTTCCTCTTCTTCTTTTGGCTTGCCTCCGTTGCTTTCGAATGTTTGCCTGTGTTTCTTCTCTGCCCAAGGATGAACCTAGGGTTCTGAGGGCCCTGAATGCTTGCTTATGTTGGATGCCTGTGTTGGAAATTTCTGAGGTTTACGTACATGCTCTTTTTCTGTTGCTTGAACTTTGTTGCCTTTCGTCCCTTCTCTGAGTTGCCTTTTTTGATTTGCCTGTTGGAATGCTTCTGTATCTTCTTTGCCTTCTTGTGTTGCCTTATTCTGCTTGCTTCTCTAATGGCCAGTGATGATATATTCTGAGGCCTTGATGCTTGGGTTTGGTGGTATTATGCAGTAGGTTGTATGGTACGATGGTTTTGAATGATTTGATGCAGTAGGAAAGTTTTTAGGCCATGAAGGTTTTGATACTTGAACTGGTTTTATGCAGTAGGTTTTACTGGTTTTAGGCAGTATGTTATGGCAGGTCTGAGGCTTTTTGGTGAGATAGGTTTATGTAGTAGGCAGGTTCTGATGTTTCAGGTTGTGAGGCTTTACAGGTACAGGCTTGTGTTTGAAACTGGTTTATGTTAGGCTTCAGGCTGGGTGGTATTATCTGGTTTTCTGCTGTTTGTGTTTGGGCAGGTTTGAGCTGAATGGTACAGGTTTGTGAGGTTTCAGCAGGTTTGAGTTTAGGCCATATTGTTTTTCTGTTTAGACAGTAGGAATGGTTTAGGACATCAGGCCAGGTTTTTGAATGGTTTAGGCCAGGTTTTTGAATGGTTCTTTGAAAACAAGGCTTTCTTTGAGACTTGGTTCTTTTTTGATGGTTTAAGCTGATATCTTGTTTTTGATGTGGTAGCTTGATGGTTATGTGTTGAAAAGGATAAGGCTTATGCAGGTCTTGTGCTTGACAGTAGTTTAAGGCTTTTTGGATTTGCTCCCTTTATCCATTGTGCTCAGCTTTTGTTTTATATGTTTTCTTTCTATCTGCCTAAAGCCTAAAAACCTTCTCTCTTATCTCCCTTCTCTTCTCTCTCTCAGTACAGTTAAATATTAAACTATGTTTTTGCTGTACTTTTCTGAAAGGGCCATTTTATGGGAAATGATGACATGAATATGTTTGCTTGCATAATAGTTTTCCTCTGCATATTTTATCTTTTCTTTTGACAGCTTTTGTACCTTTGGAACTTTTCATATCTTTGCCAAATCTTCTTTTCTTTGACAGCTTGGGTAACCTTTTTGGCATTTTGACAGCAAGTTACAATTTGGATTTTTTAGTTTGATTTGCACTTGGAGTTTGTTTGAGACTTGAACTATGCAATATGTTTGACAAGCTTTGCATTTTTTCTCAACTTTGCATTCATGATTAGCAAATAAAATTCGTCCCTCTTTGTGAACCGGGAGAAATCCCGTGATTTGCAGAGAGGGTTAACTGATCCCAATCAGTGGCCCTTAATGATGAATGTAATTTTATCTGTCTTTTCAATTCAATTTATCTGTTATTTGACTTTTCTCTTTTCTTTTATTTATTGCAGATGAATAATTTGAATGGAGGGGAGCATCACAAGCACTGTAAATCCAAACTGCGTATATCTTTTGACTAGTTCAATCAAACGAACGTGAATTCAAACCAACTGCCTTCTTTTACTGATTAAATCAAACAATGCGGATTCAAACCAAATCTCGGAATGTCTTGCAAAGCACTGTAGAATTCAAATCCTTCTGAGAACGTGCCCAAAAACCCTAATTCCAAAAAGCGTTCGCCTGATCAAAGTTGAGCCAAAATCAAACAAAACCCTAAGCCAATTGTGTGAAACATTCTAGAGTCATGAAAGATCAATAAAACCCTAATTTTGCTTGGCTGACGAAGAAAGTACGTTTGACCTATTTTTGAGCCAGTTTGAAAAATCAGGAAACGCCTGAAGCTGTAATTTCTTGTGGTAAAATGCGAGGGCAAATTTTGGGGTACAACAGTTGCCCCTGTTCAATCTTCTTGAACCTGAAGAGTTAGATTGGCAAGTTTGCCTTTCGCGACTTGAAGGTAAAAGAAGATTGGACACTAAAGTACCCAGAAAATTTACGCTCGACGATGTGATGGTAGAGGTGAATGGGCTTAAAGATGCCATTTGGTGATGGGCTTAAAGATGCCATCTGGTACGATAGAATCTTGTCGGGGGATGGGCTTAGAGATGCCATCAGGGAATGGGCTTAAAGATGCCATCTGGAGGGGTGACAGAAACTTGTCGGGGATGGGCTTAAAGATGCCATCTGGAATGAGTATCAGGAAGGTGTCCATGCTTTGGACCATCTTCGAACTGGGGGTCTGAATAAGCAATAGATTGACATCCGTTGTTAGGAGGAATCCGTAAACTGTTTTCAAAGGTTGCATCTGAACAAGTGATAGATTAACATCTGTTGTTGGGAAGAATCCATAGACTGTTTTCAGAAGTCTTGAGAAGAAACTGAACAAGCGATAGGTTAACATCCGTTACTTAGAGAACCCGTAAACTGTTTTCAGAAGTCTTGGAGTTGAATAAGCAATAGAGCGGCATCCGTTGTTGGGAAGCGTCCGTAAACTGTTTTCAAAAGGTGAGAAGAGTCTGAACAAGCGATAGATTAACATCCATTGTTGGGAAGAGTCCATAAACTGTTTTTCAGAAGTCTTGAAGTTGAGGAGGAACCGGTGTAGGGTTTCCTGATGATGCGTCCGAATGGATCTGAAATAAGTATCAGAATGTCGTCGTGTCCGGGTCACATCTAAACTATTTCTGGATGAATCTCGGGAGGTGATCTTTGTCTGTCGACTGATCTCACCTGAAAAATTAAAGGGTTAGTTGTATGCAATGTCATGACGCATGATGCAATGTATGTGACATCAATGTTTATGACATGAATGTGATGAATGCGCATGTAAGCTGATGAGCTATCTTGTCGAGGATAAATGAATCCTGAGTTGGCTGCAGATAAAAGAATCTTGACTGCTGCCTGGGAGAATAATTCTCTGGTTGCTGCTGGGGAAGAGAATTCCTGATGACCTCTACTGGGGAGTTCCAAACTAGTAGACTCATGCTGGGGATGTGAGACTGAGAATCTTCAATTTGGCGGGAAGTAACTCTGGCGACTTCACTGGGGAACTCAAGATTTGCCCTCTCAAAACTCTGTGGGGAGAAGGTTCATTAGTCTGGCTCCGTTGGGGATGATGAAACTTGACTCTGAGTGGAGTTAGCTTCTGGAAGGTTCTCTGGCCGGGGATTGCGAGAGTCCTCTGATTGCCGCAGGTGAAGGCTTGGAATCTGAACAAGCGATAGATTGACATCCGTTACTGGAGAATCCGTAAACTGTTTTCAGAACGTTGAGAAGAGTCTGAACAAGTGATAGGTTAACATCCGTTACTGGAGAACCCGTGAACTGTTTTCAGAAATCTTGAGATTGAATAAGCAATAGAGCAGCATCCGTTGTTGGGAAGCGTCCGTAAACTGTTTTCAAAAGTCTTGAAGAGGAACCGGTGTAGGGCTTCCTGATGATGAGCTCGTGTAAAGCTGCATCGGGTTTTTGAACACTTTTGACATTCGAATGCCCCAAGTGGTGATGTAGATAATTTCCTGGCTTGTTACAGGTGTTGGTCTACAATCGGTCGTCCACAGATGTTTCCTGGCTTGCTACAGGTGTTGATCTGGAACTCTTCAGACGTGCCCTGGCTGGATACAGGAATCGAATCTAGAAATAGTCGTCAACAGATATGCCCTGGCTGGATACAGGAATCGAATCTAGAAATGTGATAGTTAACAGATATGCCCTGGCTGGATACAGGAATCGAATCTTCAAACTCTTCAGACGTGCCCTGGCTAGATACAGGAATCGAGTCTGGAAATGTGGTCAACAGATATGCCCTGGCTGGATACAGGAGTCGAATCTGGAATTGTGATAGTTGATTTGTTGAACACTTTTGACATTCGAATGCCCCAAGTGGTGATGAAGGAGTCTTGAATTAGATTGCTCTGCATATTGAGAGATTTCTTGAAATCTTGACTGCACTGCCCCAGGTTAACTGGACTTTGAAAGATCTGTTGGACCTCGACTGGACTGCCCCAAGTTAATGACATGTCATGCCCCCTTCTGATAGGAGATTTGCAATGTAAGTGTTATCCTCTTGAAGTGATTTTTACTTACTGAGAGAGTTTTCGTTCCTCCGAACATTCGCTGTATGAACTTCTTCGCTGTCAAACAAAAAGCCAAATACAAACAGTGATATTCGAGCAATGCAAAGTTTATGTTTGTCTCGAAGTTTTGAAAAATGCGTTTTTAGCAGAAAACTTTTCACAAGACAAGTCAACACAAGATTTAGAGTAAAGCTCTACAGGAGTCAGGATACCTTTTGTAACAGTATGCTTTCGAACTAACCCATGCTTCAATTAGGACTTTTGAAGGGTTGTAACGTGGCTTGGTTCACGGTTTAAGAAACAAAGGATAAAGGCTCAAAATATATTTGTACCCACCCGCTCTTAGTGATGTTCTTCAACCTAAGCTCAGTTAATTGTGCGTCACACTCTGTTTTGAGTTTGGAACGACATTTGGGCGATGGTTCACCAGTTTGAATTTGGGGAGACAGTCATCATCTCCTTTTCTTTTTCAACATTTTTCATGTTGTTGAGGATTTTGTAATGACCTCACTATTTTGATTTTGATTTGTTATCCCTAACTTTTTCCTGACTGTTACCGTTTTCCGGGATTACCGTCAGTGGGATGCCCCAGCTTTCTTAAGCCTCCTTTACAGGTTTTGGCTCAGCGGGCTTTTTCTTTTTGATAGATTGACTGTCTATGTGATAGGGAACCACCCTTGTCTTTTGATTCCAAAGGAATGCTTTCTCTTTTTTTTTCCGACGTCGTTCGTTGTGTTACGAACTGAGAGTTTGCGACTTCAATGCGTGTTTTCTCTTGAATTAACTGAGATACTACCCTGCCCCAGGTTTATATCAAAGGTTTTGATTGTTTAGAACAAAAAACTCCTACTTCTTTGGCTCGAAGTGGTTGACTAGGGATTAACTTCCTTATAACTCCAGTGTTTGGGATTTAAAAGAAATGCATGTACATCATCAGCGAGGTCTGTTCATAAGCATACTGTATAAGATCATGGTATTGTTTCGTCATCCTCCCTCTAAAGGCCTACAGCTTTTTATCAAGAGTCAAATATCATAAAGGAAAGCATAAGAGTAGTGAAACGAAAGGATGAATTCAAGACAAACATATGCAATGCATTAATGAAAACAGAGTTTAACATCAACAGATAATTGTTTGACAGCAAAAGAAATTACAACTTTGAAAATTCAAAAAGAAGCAAAAGTCTTCCAGCTCGAGCTTTGTCACTTCAAGTGGAGAACCCTTTAATGGAAGATTTTCATCTCGCCGTCTGGCATGAATTCCAGCACCCCAATGTCGATCAGATCTTGAATCTTGTTCTTCAAGGCCCAACAGTCGTTGGTGTCGTGTCCCGGGCTGTAGGAATGGTAAACACAAAATGCGTCGGGACGGTAGTTAGGAGAGGAGGTATTGAGCTTCTGAGGAGGATCCTTTAAGGTGAGCAAGTTGACCTCCATCAGGCGCTTCAGTATGAAAAATGATGGTATTTCAGTCTCCGTAAATTGTCTTCCCGACGTTTCTTGCTTACGCCAATTACCCCGTTGACGCTGGCGAGGTTGTTGATGGGCTTGTGACCCTGAAGCAAGCAAAGGAGCTTTCCCCTTGTCTTCTTGAGTTGATGGAGGCTGAGCGGTGACTTGCTCTTCAACCTCATCTATTTGCCCCAGTTGGTTGTTTGGAAGCAGTTGGCGGACAAGAACTCTGAGTTCCTCTTGTCTTTGAGATAAGTCTTGGATGAGAGCCATCTGACCCACCAACTGTCCCATCACTTGGGTCCTCAATGTTGTCAGATCAAACTGCAGCTCCGCAAGCTGGTCACCCCTGGCATTGTTGGAATTCTCCAAGCTCTTTGTGAGGAGAGCTTTCATCTCTTCTTACCCCAGAGACAAGTTCAGGAACATCTCCTGCAGCTGAGCAGTCTGGTCTTGGATGTCTTTGACAGACCTTTCTAGAGCCATCTCTTACTGAAATAAACAGTATGAGAGTAAGGAAACCTGAAAAGGAGAGACTGTCAAAATGCAATGCATGATAATGTGGATGCATGCTTTCAAGGATCTCTTGGGGTAAACACAAGAAAACGTTAGAGGTTGAACTCTGCTCTTAGATTGGAGAACTTTGCACCGGTGGAGGTCCTTCCACGAGAATCAAGCTCACCATGTCGAGTGGGTCATAGCCACTGATTCAAGTTGTTGTACTTGAACTTTGGCTGGAGAACTTTGTATCGATGGATGTCTTTCCACGAGAATCAAGCTCACCATGTCGAGTGGGTCATAGCCACTGATTCAAGTTGTTGTACTTGATCTTTGACTGGAGAACTTTGTATCGATGGATGTCTTTCCACGAGAATCAAGCTCACCATGTCGAGTGGGTCATAGCCACTGATTCAAGTTGTTGTACTTGAACTTTGGTTGGCATTGGTTAGAGGAGAAACCTCTTGCCCCTTGATAGACGTCCGGTTCAATGTAACCCTGCATCAAAAGAACCCTCGAGATCCTTGAAATGGTTATTGAAAATGCTATGGTATGATGTCATGATGTTATGTACATGTATGCAAAAAGCACGTGAGTGTATATACAGGCAAACATATTCACACAAAGCAAACAAGTCCTTAGGTTTAGGCTTGCATGGGGTTCAGGTAAATACCCTCTTGAAGTTAGTTGGCTCATCCTGTCCTAAAATAGAAACCGGGTTCTAAAGAGCTCAATATCATTGGATTGTTTTCTGTGTTCTTGTTTCGGTTTAGCCACTTACTGGCGACCAAAATATTCCAAGAAAACAATCCTCAAAAGAGTGTAGTATCGAGGATCTACCAACTTCGGACTGCACCAAAGTCGGTCATCTCACTACCCCTAAAAAGGCTAAGATGGTCAATTAAGGTTCTAAGAGTTCGTTAGTGCTTCATGACATCACACATCGGCCCCGTACTCTCCTTGACTACTCAAGGGTTACCGGTACTCACAAATATGTCGCACTAACATAGCTTACTGCTTCAACCATGTCGGTATACCCCGCACAGTTCCCTCGTAGTTTTTTTGCTATTTACCTAAAAAGGTGCCCCAAATCCGGGTGGAGGATTTACAATAAACCCAAACAAGAACCCAAAGGATAAAGCAATCAAGTCAATCAAAGTAAGAAAGTAAAGGTGATCTAAACCCTAAGGTAACCCCACTTTTAAGTATCATTCCCCAGCAGAGTCGCCAATTCTGTGGTACGGTGGGAGAACTGACTATGAGTTTTGCGTTTGTATTCGCACTTGTGCGGTTGAGCAAGAGTCGCCACCGACTTTTTATTTTATCCTAAAGGAAAGGTCAAAAAAGCACAGCAAAAACCTTTTGAGATATTTCGTGGGTTCGGGGGGTAGATTATGAAAAGGGAAGGTATTAGCACCCTTTTCATCCATGGTTATCCATGGGCTCTTAGTTACTTGGTTTTTTAGATCACTTGCCTTGATTTTCGATTGCTTGAAATTGTGGTGTGTGTATGTGTTTTGAAAATGTTTTTGAAGAGATGCCTTGTCTTAGGCGACCAATGTATTCGACTCGTGTTTGAGTGTTTTACAAAAGTGTGTATCCTTTCGAAAAGATGTTTCAAATGTTTTTTGAGAGTTTGTTTGAAAGTGTTGTGGATTGTGGTTTTTGAAAAGAAGGCAAGCGTTTGTTGCAAGTTGATCTCAAGTAACTAAGAGTTTTGTCTACCCTATTGTACTCAAAGGTTTTCTCTATGTTTTCAACCCTTTTTAACAATTTTGTTCCACCATTGAATTTGGTGGACAATCTTGCGTTTTAGGAAGTTTGTTCGGGACGGGCGCGGGTCACCGTATGGACCATGAATGCAATGATGCCAAGTGTCTTTGGCAATTTGCTTTGAAGGGACTATGATCATTCTGTTTTAGGCAACATTCGAAAGCGTCATCGAGGGACTTATGATCATTTGAATTTGTTTTGCCAAAGATACTCGACGTGCAAGCATGGCCCATTTTGGAAGGCAACATGTGGGATTACCCTAGAGGGTGCAAGTGTGATTGTGTATTGATTTCATGTATTTGTCTTGTATTAGGTTATCTAGCGTTTAATTTTATGTACATACAAACCCTAGGTCTAACCATGGTATAATTGGAAAACTGTAAATTGCGAAAATGTAAAGTCTACGCTATTACAAATAGTATCCGGGAGTGGGGGTACAAATTTACGAATGGGGATGAGACTTAGGAATGTAATATCCAATAGGTTACAACCAAATCGAATTTACGATCAAATGTAAATGTAACGAATATACAAAATAAGCAAATGTGTATAGGAGCTATGTAAATGTATTGCGTAAGTGTACGTGCATATGTGTATTTGTATATGTAATTATTTACAGGTGCGACAATGTGAATTAATGTGTATTATTAAACATTGTTTTGACTTAAAGAAAAATTAAATGTTTATTTAATTAATTAGTCTTGTAATCTTGTATTTTGTTTAATATGCGTAAAAGGAGATTTAAGAAAAGAAAAATATTCTAAATTTGAAAGTTATTATTTTATATTTGATATATAAAAAAGGTATCTTTGTATTATTAATAAGAATATTTGAATTAAAAGAAAAAAGAGAGTGTTTTCAATTTTAATTATATGGTGTAAAAAATGTATTTTTGTTATTTATGTACAAAGAAGGGTATTTTATTTAAAAGAAGGAAAATGTTTTCAACTTTAATTGTATTGTGTATAAAAGATGTTTTAATTATATTTTTCGTGTTTAATATATTCAAAGAACATTTAAATTAGATGTTTTATATTAATTAAATTATGTATATATAAAAAAAAAGTATTTTTAAGTATTTTAGTATTAATGTATTGAAGTATTTTAATTAAAAAGAGAAATGGTTGAGTTTATGTATAAAAGAAATGGGCTTGGAAGGTTATGGCCCAAGCAGAATGTCCATGTGGCGCTAGAAAGAGGGGGTGTGATCAGGGAAGCGCGTTTGGGCTTGGCATTTGGATGGGTTAGGCCCAGCTGTGGAAACACACACTTTAGGGTTTGAAACAATTACTTTCAGTTGGGAAATTGCTTTAGGGTTTGTGAGCAGCACGCCGTTCGTTCACTTGTTTCGTCTTCTCCGTTCGTTCTTCTGAATCCAACTCCTCCGTCTAGCCACCAGCACTACCCCCAAATCTCTCTTCCCTCCATAGCTCGGGCCCAGTGGTCTTATGAAAACAAGGTTTGATTTTGATGTTTACATTCTTTTTTACGAACTGCACGCTTTATTTCAATTTGAATTTTGATCTTAAATTCGTGTTATTATGGAGGTGGTGGAGAAAAAAGGATAGAGAAAGGCTTACTACCTTCGTTCTTTGGAGATGGAGGAGAGGTAGGATAGGTGGTGCTCCGGAAGCTTGCCGGCGGGGATGGTGTTGATGATGATGGACTTGGAACCCTGGTTTGCGTATTCTTTCCTCTTCTTCTTTTGGCTTGCCTCCGTTGCTTTCGAATGTTTGCCTGTGTTTCTTCTCTGCCCAAGGATGAACCTAGGGTTCTGAGGGCCCTGAATGCTTGCTTATGTTGGATGCCTGTGTTGGAAATTTCTGAGGTTTACGTACATGCTCTTTTTCTGTTGCTTGAACTTTGTTGCCTTTCGTCCCTTCTCTGAGTTGCCTTTTTTGATTTGCCTGTTGGAATGCTTCTGTATCTTCTTTGCCTTCTTGTGTTGCCTTATTCTGCTTGCTTCTCTAATGGCCAGTGATGATATATTCTGAGGCCTTGATGCTTGGGTTTGGTGGTATTATGCAGTAGGTTGTATGGTACGATGGTTTTGAATGATTTGATGCAGTAGGAAAGTTTTTAGGCCATGAAGGTTTTGATACTTGAACTGGTTTTATGCAGTATGCTATGGTTTTACTGGTTTTAGGCAGTATACTATGGCAGGTCTGAGGCTTTTTGGTGAGATAGGTTTATGTAGTAGGCAGGTTCTGATGTTTCAGGTTGTGAGGCTTTACAGGTACAGGCTTGTGTTTGAAACTGGTTTATGTTAGGCTTCAGGCTGGGTGGTATTATCTGGTTTTCTGCTGTTTGTGTTTGGGCAGGTTTGAGCTGAATGGTACAGGTTTGTGAGGTTTCAGCAGGTTTGAGTTTAGGCCATATTGTTTTTCTGTTTAGACAGTAGGAATGGTTTAGGACATCAGGCCAGGTTTTTGAATGGTTTAGGCCAGGTTTTTGAATGGTTCTTTGAAAACAAGGCTTTCTTTGAGACTTGGTTCTTTTTTGATGGTTTAAGCTGATATCTTGTTTTTGATGTGGTAGCTTGATGGTTATGTGTTGAAAAGGATAAGGCTTATGCAGGTCTTGTGCTTGACAGTAGTTTAAGGATTTTTGGATTTGCTCCCTTTATCCATTGTGCTCAGCTTTTGTTTTATATGTTTTCTTTCTATCTGCCTAAAGCCTAAAAACCTTCTCTCTTATCTCCCTTCTCTTCTCTCTCTCAGTACAGTTAAATATTAAACTATGTTTTTGCTGTACTTTTCTGAAAGGGCCATTTTATGGGAAATGATGACATGAATATGTTTGCTTGCATAATAGTTTTCCTCTGCATATTTTATCTTTTCTTTTGACAGCTTTTGTACCTTTGGAACTTTTCATATCTTTGCCAAATCTTCTTTTCTTTGACAGCTTGGGTAACCTTTTTGGCATTTTGACAGCAAGTTACAATTTGGATTTTTTAGTTTGATTTGCACTTGGAGTTTGTTTGAGACTTGAACTATGCAATATGTTTGACAAGCTTTGCATTTTTTCTCAACTTTGCATTCATGATTAGCAAATAAAATTCGTCCCTCTTTGTGAACCGGGAGAAATCCCGTGATTTGCAGAGAGGGTTAACTGATCCCAATCAGTGGCCCTTAATGATGAATGTAATTTTATCTGTCTTTTCAATTCAATTTATCTATTATTTGACTTTTCTCTTTTCTTTTATTTATTGCAGATGAATAATTTGAATGGAGGGGAGCATCACAAGCACTGTAAATCCAAACTGCGTATATCTTTTGACTGGTTCAATAAAACGAACGTGAATTCAAACCAACTGCCTTCTTTTACTTATTAAATCAAACAATGCGGATTCAAACCAAATCTCGGAATGTCTTGCAAAGCACTGTAGAATTCAAATCCTTCTGAGAACGTGCCCAAAAACCCTAATTCCAAAAAGCGTTCGCCTGATCAAAGTTGAGCCAAAACCAAACAAAACCCTAAGCCAATTGTGTGAAACATTCTAGAGTCCTGAAAGATCAATAAAACCCTAATTTTGCTTGGCTGACGAAAAAAGTCCGTTTGACCGATTTTTGAGCCAGTTTGAAAAATTAGGAAACGCCTGAAGCTGTAATTTCTTGTGGTAAAATGCGAGGGCAAATTTTGGGGTACAACAATAGCAATATTAAAGGAAAGGAGGAAATGAACTAAGAATTTTGAGTAGGTAGATTGTTCCTAGTTGCTTGCTCAATTTCAAATCAAACAATCTTGCTTATCTTCAAAACAAAGACCAACACTTTCAAAAAACACTTTCCAAACTTGAAATATTTTTAAAAGATTAACACTTTGTATACGTTCTTACGAACGAGAACTATTAAAAAGTTTTCCTAAACGATGACGCCTTTTCAAAATACTTTCAAAAACCACACAAAGCACATTTTCAAACAAAAGCAAGTGATCTAGCAAGCAACTAAGAGCCCATAGATAACTAAGGATGAAAAGGGTGCTAACACCTTCCCTTTTCATAATCTACCCCCCGAACTCAAGAAATAATCTCAAAGGTCTTTCCTGTTCTTTTCAGCCTTTCCTTTTGGATAAAAGAAAAGTCGTTGGCGACTCTTGTTAACAGCAACATTTGTGATAAAACACAAAACACCCAAGTCAGTTCTCCCACCGTATCACAGCCGTGCTTAAAAATATATGAATAGCCATGAACTTTGAATTAGATTCGACAATTTGATTTGGTTCATGAGAATTATGACTTAGATAAACCATGAATCAAAGTATAACTTTAATCATGTTTTCATTCCAAAGTTCGAATGAATTTGAGAAAACTTTAGCAAACTCGTTCTTCATTACCTTGAACTCAAAACAAACTCACGCGAATGAACTGTAGAAAATTTGGACGAAACTTGTGATATTGTGTAATGCTTCACTAACCTGGATTGAAATAAAGAACATTATTCAAATGAATCCTCAAATCAACTTCACCAAGATCCTAAATCGATTTCCAACATGGCAACTTGTGTTATAAGCAATATCTTGTTCGAACTCAACATGAGTGTCCAAATTCAACATCTCGTTCCATGAACAATCTCAACATGAGAATCCTAGCCTTTGAGAAAACAATTAGAAGTTGAAAACATTCTAAATCAAGAAAATGACCTATGAAAAATTGATAATCTCCAAGGTATTTTAAACATATTTTCATTTGATTCTTGAAGTGGACTTCTTGATGACATCGCTCATGGAAATGTGCAATAATAGTAGTCTCGAGATCTTGAAAATTGAGGATATTACGACTCTTGGAATTCAGGCCACAATTATCTGAAATTAGGTTAGAAACAGAAAGTGACCTCTAAAGTATTCGAATTTTTGATGACCTTTCATACATAATCAGCTCTTGACTTGTAAAGAGAAATTAGGGACGATTTCAAGGAGAGTCATACACAAAAAGAACCACTCGAAAATATCAAATAATGAATAAGTTACAATCATTTGAACTTGATCTCGTAAAGGTCAATTTTTGGGTCAACGCAATTGATTTTCAATCATCTGAACCATTGACTGAGCAAACATGCAATGCGAGGTTTGAAACTTGGCACGAGCATCCTTGAGAATACATGAAGAACCATGCAGACCATTTGAATCTTTGAAAACTCATTTTTTCTTGAAAAATATCAAAACCCTAATTGTTGACTCACTGCCTAGGTAGAGAATCAGTATGATCAACTTCTGAGAAAAATTGAGTATTCGAGAAACCCTAGGATAGTATCTTGAATGAAAAATGGGAGGGAAAATTTTAGGGTACAACACACCTGTCAACGGTTCAACTCCTGCTTTCATACACAAAAGGAATATCACAGATGCATGCCTCGTAGCTTTCTTTGACTTGGATTGGAAAATGGCATCCATGTCCTCCGCAATAATTCGCCCCAATTTCACAGGTTAATTATCCAGTTGATAGTAAACTCTCAAAGCCCTCAAAGTGGTTAACTCTGAACCGCTTATGTTGGTATCTAAGTTATGATGATAGTATGATAGCCATGCTTTTGGGACGGGTGCAAGAGATCGAGACAGAATTTTCCTCAGTACGTTATCCGGATCACAACTAGGTGTGAAGCCGTACCACCTTTTTCCTGGAATGGCCAATTTTCTCAACATGTCAGAATATGGCCAACTTCTACACGTTGCTCCCTTATTCTCCACATATTTTCACTGGGGGTCTTTGAATTTAAGTTTCAACAATTTGTCTATCACTTTCCACCCAAACTCAATTTTTTTGCCTCTCACATAACTGATAAATTTAGGTGCATCCGAGGAAAGCTTATAGGAATTTGCATATAATTCCTTCACCAACTCAGAAGAAACTAGTTGAATGAAGTTGTTGAAGGTAGTCAATCTGTATTTTTTCAGAGTGGCCTGGACATCAGTGTATTCCCCTATATGTAAATCAAACTTCCTTTCCTCAATAAAATTCCTCTCACCCAAACTGTTATATCTCTATTGGTGGGAGGCAGAGGAATACTTCATATTGTCAAAACTCTCAAATGATGAAGGAATTGCTTCTTTACCCTTGTTCGATTTCTTAGCCATGAGAGGGATTTTTTTGTGAGCAAGGATAATGAGAAAAGCAGAAAAAAAATTCATGAAAAAAATGGGTGTTAGATCTAAAAACGCCTGTGTGAATGGTGAAATAGTATAAATAGTGCAGGTGAAAACCTAAAACTCCTGTGGGAACCCCAAACATGTGTTTGTGTGTGTCTGACTGGCCAAACGCGTGTCAAAACGTGTGCTTTATGCATTAGCCGCTCAGAACGTGTCCCAGAATGTGTTTTCTGCAAAAATAGTCATTAGGCATGCGTTTGGGCACGCGTTTAAGGGCTACAAATCCACTCCCACACATTTAAACATGGATTTCAACAGAAGGCATGGCTTTCATGCTTATTTTCCATAGGCACACGTATGGGGACGCGTTTTTCCAGAATTCCCCCCACATTTTTGCCTTCTTGATTCATTGCATAGGAAAATCACACATAATTGAGAATAAATAAAAACAAAAATTGCTAGAAATTCAAACTCAAAAATATTAACAAAAATAAAAATAAAATAAATGGCCAACACTCAAAAATAAACCAGTACCTCCCTTGGGTTGTCTCCCAAGAAGCGCGTTG
The DNA here is from genome assembly GCA_948472305.1 of Vicia faba. Classification (NCBI taxonomy): domain Eukaryota; kingdom Viridiplantae; phylum Streptophyta; class Magnoliopsida; order Fabales; family Fabaceae; genus Vicia; species Vicia faba. The sequence goes on along the minus strand of OX451741.1, from coordinate 1,120,387,470 downwards.
TTTAACGTCGCATGGCTCGACGGTCGTCAAGCTTACCATGTAAGTTAAACAACATCTATTAGACCCCTCGCTTGAACTTGATAGTATGGTTTTAGTAATTGTCCATTCACTTTAAAAATGTCCCCGTTGTTTGGATTTTTCAGTTTTATCGCTCCATGGGGAAACACCTTGTGAACCACAAATGGTCCAGACCATCTGGACTTCAACTTTCTAGGAAACAACTTCAACCTGGAATTAAATAATAGTACCAACTGTCCTTCTCAAAATTCCTTCCTTAGGATCTTTTGATCATGCCATTTCTTTATCTGTTCCTTGTAAAGTTTGGCATTCTCGTAAGCCTGATTCCTAAATTCTTATAACTCATGGAGTTGAAGAATTCGGGATTCACCAGCTTTGAAAAGATCATAATTCAAGAATTTGGAGGCCCAAAATTCTTTGTGCTCTAATTCGAGCAGAAAATTACAAGTTTTACGATAAACCAATTGATAAGGGGACATACCTATTGGAGTTTTGAATGTTGTTCTGTATGCCCATAGTGCATCATCCAACTTTATTGACCGGTCTTTTCGAGATGCACTAACAGTCTTTTCAAGGATCTTCTTTATTTGTCTATTAGACACTTCAACTTTGCCACTCGTCTAAGGATGATACAAAGTGGAAATTTTATGCTTCACATTGTACTTCTTTAACAGATTATCCATCAACTTGTTCAAGAAATGGGTCCCTTCATCACTGATGAGTGCTCTTGGCACCCCAAACCTTGAAAAATATTGTTCTTCTGGAAATTCACTAAAACCCTGGCATCATTAATGGGAAGCGCTACCGCTTCCACCCACTTTGACACAAAACCCACTGCTACCAAGATGTAATTATTTCCAAATGAGAGTGGAAACTGTCCCATGAAGTCTATCCCCCACACATCAAACAATTCTACCTCTAACATATCATTTTGAGGCATTTGATTCCTCTTTGAAATGTTACCTATCTTCTGACACATATCATATTATTGCACTATTCCTTGAGCATATTTAAACAGTTTAAGTCAGTACAACCCAAACTGGAGGACTTTTGTTATTGTTCTATCTCCATAAAAGTGTCCTCCACAGTATGAGTCATGACATGATTTAAGGATGTCCCTATGTTCTTCCTCTGGGATACATCTTCAAATCAACCCGTCTATTCCTTTTTTTGTACAAGAATGGTCGTCCCACAAATAAAACCAGCAATCATGCAAAAACTTTTTCTTCTTATTAGAATCAAAATTGTCAGGTATTATTCCACCTACCAAATAATTCGTGTAGTCTACAAACCACGGGACACCAATAATAGATAGGATTCGTTCATTAACAAACTCATCCTTGATTGCGTGTTTTTCCTCTGTTTCTTCTATCGGGGACATCCGGGATAAGTGATCAACAACAGTATTTTCACATCACTTTTGTCCCGGATTTTCAGATCAAACTCTTGCAGTAGTAGAATCCATCTTAGCAACCTTGGTTTCGATTCCTATTTAGAAAAAAGATACTTCAAAGTAGCATGTTCAGTATAAGCAATTACCTTCGATCCCAACAGGTAAGACCTGGATTTGTCGAAGGCATACACCACAACTAGTAACTCTTTTTCAATGGTTGAACAGTTCATCTGAGCAGGATTCAACACATGACTTGCATAGTAGATAACATGCAAGAGCTTTTCCTTTCTCTGTCCTAGTACCGCCCCCACTACTATATCACTAGCATCACACATGATCCCAAAAGGTCGAGACCAATTATGGGATATTACTATGGGAGCAGATACCAACTTACTCTTAAATTTTTCAAATGCCTCACTGCTCTTTTTGTCAAACAGAAATAATGTATCCTTCACAAGGAAGCTCGTCAATGGTTTGGAAATCTTTGAAAAATCTTTTATGAACCTGCGATAAAAACCCATATGTCCCAAGAAACTTCTTATACCCTTGTCATTCACTGGTACCAGTGGTGGTAAATTTGTTATTACCTCCACTTTTGCTTTGTCAACTTCAATTCCCTTATGGGAAATTTTGTGCCCCGACATGATACCTTCTCGCACCATGAAATGGGGTTTCTCCCAATTGAGAATAAAATTGGTCTGTTGACACCTTTCTAGAATAAGAGACGAGTTAGTCAAACAATTACCAAAATAAGACTCGAAAACTGAAAAATCATCCATAAACACTTCCATATGCTTTTCCAGCATGTCAGTGAATATAGATGTCATACATCTCTGAAAATTAGCAAGGGCATTACACAACCCAAATGGCATTCTCCTGTAGACATAAATACCTTAAGGGCATGTGAAAGCAGTCTTCTCTTGATCTTTAAGGACCACTACAGTCTGATTGTATCCAGAGAACCATCAAGGAAGCAGTAGTAATCATGACCAACCAAGCTTTCCATCATTTGGTCAATTAATGGTAAAGGAAAGTGGTCTTTTCTTGTAGAATTGTCCAATCTTCGGTAGTCAATGCAAACTCTCCAACTTGTAACAGTTCTTGTAGGAATAAAATCATTCTTCTCATTCTTGATGATGGTTGTTCCTTCCTTCTTTTGTACCACATGAACAGAACTCATCTATGAACTATCAGATATAGGGTAAATAAGACCTGCATCCAACAACTTCACAACTTCTTTGAGGACTACTTCTTTCATGGCAGGTGTAGCGGTAGAAATGTTTAAGACTAAGCCATTGGATTGACTAGACTTATACAGATCAAAATAAAAATCATCATCGCGCATTATTGTTTCCAAAAGAATGGGAAAATAGCGAGTAACCAAAAAAGAGGGGGAAAGATTCTAGGTAAGGGGGTCGATTATGCAAAGGGAATGTATTAGCACCCGAAACATCTACGGTACTCCGCAAGAACCTCTTTGAAAAATCTGTATATTTTGGCTATAAAATGTTGTATAAAAAATAGATGGTGGAGGTGAGAAAAGAAATATATATATTTTTTTATGATTTTTGCACCCTCCGCGATTGCAAACCTTTAGTGCCTACGTACCACCTACTTGCAATAGGGGATCAGGGTACACGTAGTTCCTCTTTAAAATATTTTGAAACACAAGTGTGTTGATTGATTTTATGAGATAAGACATCATCGTCATTGTCCGTGTGGAAAACATACTACCCACAATTATGAGAAAGGAAAATTTGCATCATCTCAAAGTGGAGGATATGGCTTGGATTTTAAAGTCAACAATGCCTCACTCAACACCCAAGTGGAAAATATCTCTCTTCACTACATATTGTAGAAGTATAGTTATTTGCATCACTACAAGGATTAACAAGAGTCTAATCTTTTGAGAAAGGTTTTAAAATAAAAAGCCAAAGTGGCAAAAATGGTTTAAAATGAGGTTGATTGACTTTTAGTCTTCTCACAAAAAATGTCAAGGTATTATTAAATTGATTGAAGTTTTTTTATGAAAAATGTTTTGAAAATGCATGGACATAAGTCCAAGTTTATTATGAAAGTGGTTCAAGTTTAAAAAACAAGAAAAGTTTTCAAAAGGAGGAAGAAGATTTTTGAAATTAAAGAAGATGGGAGGAGAAGAAGAGACTATCCTAAAGCATAAGGTAAAAGCTATGGATAAGGACCATCTAACCAACAAGAGGCCAATACTTGACATTATGAGTCAAGATAGAATTCACATTCTTTGGATTGGAACCAAGCAAGCAAAGATACTAGACCTCTTGAGAGAACCAAACTTCAAGTGTATTAAGTCTTCACAAAAATTGGGCAGAGTAACAACTGTATACGGGTGAGCTCCAGATTACAAACAAATAATGTAATCACAATAACGTGCACATAAAACAAACAATCCAATGTCTTGAGGTAAACCTCAAGAACTCCATACAAAATATCAATTAAGGTCCAAGGTCTTCCAACATAGGCCAATGTTTCTAATCCTAAGTCCAAGAAGTCCAATACTCCATAATGCCAAGGATAGTAACCAAATAGTCCAAGTATCATTAAAGCATTTTATGGTTCATGTTGATTATTAGGTGTCTTGAAAAATAAAAGAAAAGCTCAAGTAAGCAAAATAAAAATAACAAGAATATAAATGCTCAAGTGAGAAAATATAAAAATGGCATGAAATGTAATGATTAAAGTAAATGGTATATAAAGCATGAAAATAAAAGCATAAAGTAAAAACAATTTAATAATTAGTGGTTAGTTGGATGACCATCTTGAAACTTGCATTTGGAACTCATTAGAGGATTGGTAGAACCAAAACCTCCACACAACAAGTTACATTTGCTTTATGTCAAGTATATCATCAATTTGGAATCCTCAATAGTACAATTTAATGATCAACGATGTTTAAGTGATCCGCGTTGACCAAAAGTGTTATAGATCCATTAGAGGATTGGTAGAACAAAAGCCTCCACACAATGAATCTCAAGGTTATTAGATCAAAGAGATCAAATTAACATACTTAGACTTGCAAACATAGGTTTGGGCCACGAATGATCATTTATTCGAACTGGGACGAAATTTAGGGCTATGTTAAGCAATCGTAAGTGGACTTATATAGAAGTCGCACCTATTTTGAGGCCAGTCAATAGAAATCTATGCACCATTTGTTTTGAGACATGATATAGATATCATGCTCCAATAACACTTAGCGCAATAAGAAGGGGAGAAGATGAAGAGGGGTGGGAAAGAATATACAAACCACATTTGAATTAAAATTTAATCAAACTATTATTAAAATCATTCATCCATTTTTATGGAGTTGGACTCAACACCATGGATCCAATGATGTTAATAAAGTTCGTGATCAAAATTCAACCCAAAATCAGCCAGAAAATAATCACAAATAATATTGCATTTAATATATACATTAAAAATGTTTAAAAAATGTTTTAAAATAGAAATAAGAAAGAAAAATATCAAATAGGTTCAAACTAATCAAGAAATATTAAGTAAGACCATAGAAAAATCAGAAATGAACTCAAATGTTTTTATAAAATTTTTGGTAATTTTTTAAAGTCAGAAACTATTTTTAATATTAAAAGAAATGAGTAAAATAAATCAAAAATAATAAAAAATAACAAAGTCTGAAATAAAAAATAAATGAGGTCACCAATATTTGTCACAATATTATTGGATCATTCCATGTTCTTTTTCAAAATTTAAAAATGCATAAAAGTATTTTTAAAAATTTAAAACAATTCACATAAATTGAAAATTTATAAAAAAATAGCAAAACATAAAATAAAAATGTGAAAAAATTAAAATCAGAAAGAGAAAAATCAAAACTATTTTTCATAATTTTTTTTCATATTTTTTGGACTAAAAATGAATTTTCTATGATTTTTTTAAGTTTAAAATAATTAAATATAAAAATCAGAAAATAAAATAAAAACCAAAAAGATGTGGACCAATGGATGAGAGTCAAAATGCGTTAGTAATCAAATTTAAGGGATATGGCACACTGTGCATATCATGGTCATTAGTGAATAAAACACTAAATCAAATATAAAATCAAATTTCAAAAAAACAAGTGGCACGCCATCATTGGTTGGAAGATGACACGTTGGTCATCTTCAACATCCAGCCAACATAAATTGCAGGTCTCTCAAACTATAAAATCAGAAGCTCAGACCTATGTCATTCGCTTCCTCTCTTCAAGACAAAGACAACCACACCTTCGCGACAAATTTATATAAACTGTAGCTCAAGCAATTTGGAAGGACAATTTTGAAAGGGAATTTGAAATTTCATGACTAAAACATGTTTCCAGATAAAAGCAAATGTTGTAACTAGAACCATGGCAATGAGAGCTTCACAATGATATCAAATTTTTGAAGAATTGATGGAGAAATCTACCTATTGAAGTTGAGTTGCAAAGTGTGATACGGTGGGAGAACTGACTTGAGGTTTTGCATTTGTGTTCGTAAATGTTACGGTTTAGCAAGAGTCTCCACCGACTTTTTATTTTATCCAATGGAAAGGTCAAAAAGCACAGGAAAGACCTTTGAGATGTTTTCTTGGGTTCGGGGGGTATATTATGAAAAGGGAAGGTGCTAGCGCCCTTTTCATCCATGGTTTTCCATGGGCTTTTAGTTACTTGTTTAGATCATTTGCTTTTGCTTTTCAATTGTTTGAAATGGTGCTTTTGTGTGTGGTTTTGAAAATATTTTGAAAAGAGGCCTTGTCTAGGAAACCGTTGTGACAATTCTTGTTTGATTGTTTTACAAAGGTTTTTGTCTTTTGAAAAATGTTTCAATGTTTGAAAGTTTGTTTTGGAAAAATGTTTTGAAATTGTGTGTTTTGAAATTAGCAAGGATGTTTGCAAATTGATCAAGTAACTTGGAGTTGTCTACCCTACCTACTAAAAAGTCTTTCCTACACATTTTTAACCCTTTGACATTGTTGTTTTACCATTGTATTTGGTAAACAACCTTGTGTTTGGATGTTAAACGGGACAGGCGCGGGTCATCGTATGGCCATCATAACAATGTTGCCAAGTATCTTAGCATGTTTTTTGAGGGACTAGATCATTTTGTTAGGCAACCAAGATAGCGTGATCGGGGGACTATGATCTTTTTGTTTTTTTTTTGCTTTGCCAAGACACCTATCATGCATACCATGGCCATTTTAAAGGCAACAAGTGGATGAAATCCTAGGGGTGCTTGTGTGCATTGTGTTTTCATTTTCATGCATTTTTGTCTTGCATTAGTCAAGTTATTTGTTTGATTTTGGATTTTTGCATACAAACCCTAATCTTTCTATCATGCATTTTTGAAAGCAATAAAGTGCGTAAAAGAAAATCTACAACTATTACAACATTGATATGGGGAGGGGGATACAAATTTGAATAGGGGGTATTTGCAAGAAATTAAAACCCTAAGATTATTACAACCATATTGAATTCATTGTGTAAATAAATAAATAAACAATATTTAAATATGCAAATAAATATGAATATGCAAAAGTGTTTTTGTATTATTTTTATGTATGTAAAAATAAATTTATTTAATGTATCAAAAATAAGAAAATAAAAAGCTTATTTTTATTAAGGGTGGAAACCCTAATTTGTTTTAAGAAAATATATATATTATAATTATTTATTTATGTACATGTAAATAAAATAAAATATATACAAATGTTTAGAAAATAAAAATATATGAGAAAATATTATTTAAGTATATAAATAATAAAAATAAAAACATATGGTATTTTTTGTATTATTTACAAGTTTTTATTTAAGAAAATAAAAGTATATTATTAAAATAATTATTTCTATGTCCAAAGAAATAATAAAAATAATAAAATAAAATGTGAAAATTTGTGAAAATATTTTTGGTAATTTTTAATGTTTAGAAAAATAAAATAAAGTCATAAACTAAAAAAACAAATGAAAAATATGAAAATATAAAAACAATGGGACAAGGGGGTGCAGAAAGCACAATGGGGGGTGCAAATAGCAAGGCTAAGTCAGGCCCAGCCAATTCCATCTTCATCCCTGTCCTCCAGAACGCGCGCGCCATGGCTCCTACACACGAATCCTATTCTCTCTTGTTCTTGCATTAAATCAAAAACTCACAACATAAAAGTTATAGCATTTTCAAACACGATTCTAACCATGTAAAGAACTTAATCTAACTCTCAAAGATCAGAGAGAATTTCTCTGGCCCTAATTTCTAACCTAGTTTTTTCAGAAAGTTCATCATGCAAATTCTCCCAGCTCAGTTAACTTAAATGAAATCTATGCATATGTACAACTTAAGGGCAATGAGTACTACATTTTTTATTCACAAACCGAAGCCTAATGTTTCCTAAATAGAGAGATAAAAGTTTGAGCTTTACCTGTTTCAGTCAAGCTCGAGTATGGTAATGCAGGGGTTTTCAGTGAGGCCTGAGATGCTTGTGAGCTTGCTTGAAGTTCCTTGGAGCTTTCCCAATGCTTAGCTAGCTTTGAACTTGCCTGAATAAGCTTGTAGAAGTCAACCTGCACAGTCAGAATTCAAAAATGGTTAAGCTTGAAAACAAGGTTATAGTTGCTGGCCAATGGTTGGGATAGTTCAGGTAGGTTGTATAGAGTGTGTTTGAAGTGGTTGCAAGAAAAACGCACGAGTGGATTTTGCTTTCGATGTCAAACTGCAGAAGTTGCCCTGTTTTGCAAGAAAATGTGATTTTGGTGTTTTGGAAGGTTTGAGAAATGGTTAGCTCGTGCTTCTGACTTAGTGTGATATGAAAAACTTGTTTGAAATGTTGACAAGCTTTGGTTTTATCAGATTGCAAAGTTGTTGACCTTTTGCAAGGTTTCTTGGTTTTGAAGCAAAAGTGAGAAGTGACCATGCTATGGCTTGTACATGCCTCCTTCTTAGCTACACAAAGTTGATGTACCTTTGCCTAAGTTTATGGAGTTGGTTTTCTGAAAAGGGATGGGTTCAAGGCTCAAGGGAAACAAAAATGCATAAAGTGAACTTTATCAAAATGGCATTGTTAACTTTTTGCCATTTTTAGATTAATCCTTTGTGTAATCTTCCATTGATCAGAACAATGCCTTAATCCATTGTGTTTGCATTAAATTTTTTAGTGTGGAAGTGTTTAAGGACCTGTAAACAAGTACAAGCATGGCTGGACAAAAATTGCAACTTGTAGCAACATGAAAAATGCCATGGATCAAAGTGACATTTTTCCAAATTCAAACCTTCGATTCTCCCTAACCACAAATGATCTTGGAGAGTTCTTGGACATTTTTGAAAGCTTGTAACATTATCTATAATCCATATTTGAAATGAATTTTGAAATTCCAATGGGAACTAGGTGAAAAATTGCCATGAAGATAGGTCAAAATCCTGCCTAAACTAGGGCAAAATTTCACTAAGTTAGAAAGTTTTTAGACCCTTTTTCATAAAATCATAACTTGAGATCCAAGAATCTTTTGGGAAAACTTTGTGATTCAAAGTTGTAGATTTTGTGGAGGACTAAAACTTTCATGTTCTAGGTTTTCTTTAAATCCAATTGCATCATTGTGAAAAAGTTGGGCAAAGTTGGGAAAAAATAAGAAAATTTTATAACTTAGAAAAATTCGAAGTTATGAAAATTTTCAATCTTAAACCCTAATTTGAAAAATTAGGTTTCTTGGTGAACAAGTTTCATGTTTTGACACATCTTGATGAAAAATGACCCTTGGCACTTGATTTTGACCAAAAAGTTAAAGTTTGACTTTTTAGTGTACAATTGATTTTTGATCAGTTGACTGGAAAATTCATCTGTTAATCCAATGCATTTGGGATCTTTTGAACCTTGTGATTAGGTCAATATGATGCCATTGAGTCCTTGAATCCATGCTTGAACTCAATTTGCCATTGTCTAGGTTAAAAATCAGAAATTTCCCTTTTGCACCCAAAACCCTAAAAATGACCATTTTGCCCTTTTGATGATCTGATCAAATTTCTTGAGGAGTTGTGGTCCAAACTTGATCAAATGGTTCATATGAGTCTATAATGTTGATGTGGATAAAAAATTATGAGGTTTGACTATAAATTGGCCACAATTGACTTTTTCCCCAATATAGTTGATTTCTAGGTCAACTGTCCAATTGACTGTGCAAAAATTTGATTCAAGGCTTGAAACTTGGTATGAGAAATCTTAAGAGTTAAAAATGAAGTATTAAAGTCACATTGAGCATTGGAAGTTCAAAAATCCTTGTGCAAACTCAAAACCTAATTTCAGGTCAACAGTGCAAGGAGATGTCTTGAGCAGAGCAAACCCTAATCTTGTCTGGAGTTCAAAGAGTCTTGTAAGGGGAAATCTTGATAAAATGAGAGGGAAAATTTTGGGGTACAACAGTTGCCCCTGTTCAATCTTCTTGAACCTGAAGAGTTAGATTGGCGAGTTTACCTTTCGTGACTCGAAGGTAAAAGATGATTGGACACTAGAGTGCCCGTAAATTTGCACTCGTCAAAATGTAGTTGAGGGAATGGGCTTAAAAGATGCCATTTGGAGATGATAGAGTCTTGCTGGAGATGGGATTAAAGATGCCATCCAAGAATGTTTGTTGAAAATCATGAGAATGAGCGCCAGAATGGTATCCGTGTCTGGAGCATCTCTGAGCTGGGGATCTGAATATGCAATAGAATAGCATCCGTGTCTGGAGCATCTCTAAGCTGTTTTCTGAGCTTTGAATTTGAATAAGCAATATAATTGCATCCGTCTCTGGAGCGTCTCTAAGCTGTTTTCTGAATTCTGAATTTGAATAAGCAATAGGAAAGCATCTGTGTCTGGAGCATCCCTATGCTGTTTTCTCAACTTTGAATTTGAATAAGCAATAGAATTGCATCCATGTCTGGAGCGTCTCTAAGCTGTTTTCTGAATTCTGAATTTGAATAAGAAATAGGAAAGCATCCGTGTCTGAAGCATCCCTATGTTTTTTTCTGAACTTTGAATTTGAATAAGCAATAGAATTGCATCCGTGTCTGGAGCGTCTCTAAGCTGTTTTCTAAATTCTGAATTTGAATAAGAAATAGAATTGCATCCGTGTCTGGAGCGTCTCTAAGCTGTTTTCTGAATTCTGAATTTGAATATCTGTTAAATATAGCTGTTAATCTTATCCTAAAAAAGGGTAAAATGTTAGTTGAAACACAAAGTTATGTTGCATGAAATGTATGATGCAATATGTGTATCATTTATCAATGTTTATGATATATGAATGTAATGTATGCTGAGGAAAATAAATCCTTGATAGCTTGGAGATAATAAAATCTTTGACTGCTACCGGGGAAAATAAATCCTTGACCGCTGCTGGAGATTCAAAATCTTTGATTGTTGAGGATGAGACATCCTTGGACCACTGCTGGGGATAGAAAAATCCTTGGTAACTCGCGGGAATTATCAAAAACTTTGAAAACCTTTGTGGGGATGTGAGAATCCTTCACGACTTTCCTGGGGATGTAGGGATCCTTCAAGTCTTTGGAGTATGATAAATATTCTGTTGTGAGAATAAATTCCAAGTGTTGCCTGAGAAACCTGCTTGGGGAATCTGGAGAACTATGATGACTATGGCTGGAGATTATACAAAGGGAATCCTTACTCGGCTGGGAAATAGGGAAAACTTCTGGTGATCTCTACCGGGGATCAATCAAAGGAAAACCTTGATCTACTGGAGAATAAGGAATGCTCTGATGGCTTCTGCGGGGAACTGAGAATGAGAATCTTCGATCTTCTCGGGGATTAAAAATTCTGACAAACTCGTGCTGAGAGTAAAGAAGGCTCTGGTAACTTCACTAGGGAATCAAGAATAAGAATCTTCAATCTGTTGGGGAGTGAAAAACTCTGTGGGGAGTAGCTATAGTGCTGGTAAGCTATCCTGCTGAAGAGCAAGTTCAGGACTCTGGGGAAAAACTTACTGCTGGGGAGTTCAGGAGCTTGGGTTGTATGCCAATCTACTGGGGAATTATCTGAAGGTCGGGGATAAGACAAAAGTTAACTGTTATCTGATTGATTCTCAGATTTTAAGACAACTTGCTGGGGAATCTGGAGAAACTGGATGGTTTCTACTATAGATTGATAGTCTCATCTCCGCTGGGGATCTTAATGACATGCTGATTTGATTGTGTATGGAAATTTGACTCCATTGAGGAAGAAGGTTTTAAAAATAACTCTCTGGGGAATTATCTGGGTTTTAAAGCGACTCTCCAGGGAAATTGGAGGAAACTGGATGGTTTCCACTGGGGTTTAAAGGTTGAAGATTTGACTCCGTTGGGGAAGAAAGTTTCATCTTCACTGAGGGTTTGTAGTTCAAAGTTTTGCTCTGCTGGGGATTGGGAGTTTGAAAAACTAACTCTGATGGGGATTTTGAAATTTAACTCTGCTAGGGATATGTTATTTCAAGGTTTTAGCTCCGCTGGGGATCAAGATAATATATTGCAGGGGATTTCTCCTGGAATAGCCTAAAGACGTCTTCCTAAACTTTCAACCTACCAGTAATTATTCTTTCACATTTTTTTTGTTTGTAAACAGTGATTATATTCAAATGCATATGTTCATTTAATAGACCATTGGACGTTTTCAAATAAAACACAAGTTTAAAAAGAAAGAAAAGGCAAATAGTGGCGCACTTTGAAGTATCTTTGTATTAAATTTGTGTAAGTATTTTGTACAAAGGAGACAGACATCCTAGTAAGAGAATGTTGTCATAAAAATGAGAAAAATTTATACAAAGAAAGATGGCTATGTGTAACAATTCCATGGGGTTCCCATTCTGCTATATCCTTCGTAACTCTGAGTATCTTGTCCATTTGTTGCTTCATCCGAAGATGCCTGAGTCGATCAGAAGCATGGAGCTTGTCTGTGAAGAGATTGTCCTTAAAGTGATCCGACGAGACATAGTCATACGCTTTAATTCCTTAAATTTTGCCTGGACCGCCCTTTTGGGTTTTCGATCCACCCGGAAACCCTTTTTTGCCCAAGTCTCCCTTTCGGGTTTTCAACTTGCTGGGTGTACAGATTTTTTTATTTATCCCTAATTTTTGCCTTAACCGCCCTTTCGGGTTTTTGATTCACCGGGATGCCCATTTTTGCCCAAGTCGCCCTTTCGAGTTTTCAACTTGCTGGGTCATTTATGTGTAGTATCTTTTGACTATGTCTGTGTTCGCAGGGTGCGGCAGGTCATCGCCGTCCATGGTGGTTAAGATCATTGCCCCACCAGAAAAGATGTTTTTGATCACAAATGGTCCTTCGTAGGTAGGAGTCCATTTGCCCCTGGGATCACTTTGCGGCAAGATGATCCGCTTGATTACAAGATCTCCGACTTGATATACGTGGCGTCTGACTTTCTTGTTGAAAGCCTTAATCATTCATTTTTGATACGCCTGACCATGGCAAACAGCAGTAAGTCACTTTTCATCAATCAAGTTAAGTTGATCAAGCCGGGTCTGAATCCAATCGTCTTCACTCAAACCAGCATCCTTCATGATTCTCAAGGAGGGAATCTGAACCTCGATAGGTAAAACAACTTCCATGCCGTATACCAAAGAATAGGGTTTTGCCCCAGTTGAAGTGCGTGCCGTGGTACGGTACCCGTGCAGAGCAAACGCTAACATCTCATGCCAGTCCTTGTAGGTGACTGTCATCTCTTGAATGATCTTCTTGATATTTTTGTTCGCAGCTTCGACATCACCGTTCATCTTCGGCTGATAGGGAGATGAATTATGATGTTGAATCTGGAACTGCTCGCACAAAGTGATGATCATAGAGTTGTTCAGGTTTGTACCATTGTCAGTGATGATTCTATAGGGGATACCATACCGGCAAATGAGGTTCTGCTTGATGAAGCGGGCAACCACATTCTTTGTGACGGAGGCAAAGGAAGCAGCTTCGACCCACTTGGTAAAGTAATCAATGGCCACCAGAATAAAGCGATGTCCATTGGATGTTGTAGGCTTGATCTCTCCAATCATGTCAATTCCCCACATTGCGAATGGCCAAGGAGCTGTTAGGACATTGAGAGGAACTGGAGGAATATGTACCTTGTCCACATAGATTTGACATTTGTGACAAGTACGAGAATGTTGATGACAATCAGCTTCCATGGTAGACCAATAGTAGCATGCCTGTAGAATCTTCTTAGCCATCGTATGCCCGCTTGAGTGGGTGCCAAAGGTACCATTATGCAGTTCAGCCATGACCTGTTCAGCTTCAACCTTGTCCACACAACGTAGTAGAATGCAATCATGATTGCGCTTGTATAGGATACCATTTCTCAAGAAGAACTTTGCCGAGAACCTCCTTAAGAACTTTTTGTCGTTGACTGAAGCTCCTTCAGGGTATTCTTGTGCCTCGAGATACCTTTTGACTTCGTGAAACCAAGGTCGATCCACTACTTCTTCGGTATTAATCTCGTGACAATGTGCAGGTTCGTCCATCCGTTCAATGGTGATTTGGGGAGCCTCATCATCCCAGTTAAGTTTAAACATGGAATACATTGTAGCTAGAGCGTCCGCTAGCTGATTTTCTTCTCGCGGGAAGTGCTCGAAGGTAATCTGCTCGAAATAAGGTAACAATGTCAGGACATGTTCTTTGTAAGGGATGAGGTTAGGATGTTTAGTATCCCACTCTCCTTTGATTTGACTGATAACCAAAGATGAGTCCCCAAATACAATCAAAGATTTGATTCCCAAGTCAATAGCGGCCTTGAGACCAAAGATACAAGCTTCATACTCGGCCATGTTGTTGGTGCAGCTAAAGCAGAGTCTGGCAGTGAAAGGTGTATGGAAACCTTGTGGTGAGATGAGTACCGCGCTGATACCGTTGCCAAGTGCATTGGAGGCACCATCAAAGTACAGGGTCCATCGGGATCCTTGTTCAGGTCCGTCATACGGTCCGTTCTCTTCAATGTTGTCCAATGTCATGATATCCTCGTCGAGGAAGTCGAACTTCATGGATTGGTAATCTTCGACAGCTTAATGAGCTAGATGGTCAGCTAGTACACTCCCCTTTATAGCTTTTTGGGTCGTATACTGGATATCATATTCGGTCAGGATCATCTGCCATCTAGTTATTCTTCCGGATAAAGCGGGCTTCTCAAAGATATACTTGATCAGATCCATCTTAGATATCAGCAAAGTGGTATGTGTCAACATATACTGCCTTAGCCCGCGAGCAGCCCATACCAAAGCACAACAAGTTTTCTCGAGCAGTGAGTATCGGGTCTCACAGTCGGTAAACTTTTTGCTAAGGTAATAAATGGCATGCTCTTTTCAGCCAGACTCGTCATGTTGGCCCAGTACGCACCCCATTGAATTATCCAAAACAGTCAGATACATGATTAGCGGTCTTCCTTCAACGGGAGGCATCAAGATAGGAGGTTCTAGCAAATACTCCTTGATTTTATTGAAAGCAACTTGACAGTCATCATTCCATTTAACCACCTGATCTTTCTTCAACAGCTTGAAGATTGTCTCACAGGTAGATGTTAGGTGAGAGATGAACCTTGCAATGTAGTTTAGGTGTCCCAAGAAACCTCTGACCTCCTTCTCAGTGCAAGGGGCGGGTATTTCTTGTATAGCTTTGACTTTGGCAGGATCAACCTCGATGCCTTTGTTGTTGACTATGAAACCCAAGAGTTTACCGGACCTGACTCCGAAAGTGCATTTGTTAGGGTTCAGTCTGAGCTTGTACTCCTTCAACCTGACAAACAGCTTTTGCAAATGGTCGAGGTGTTCTTCTTCTGTTTGTGAACGGGCTATCATGTCGTCTACATAGACTTCAATCTCATGATGTATCATATCATGAAACAAAGCTACCATGGTGTGCTGATAGGTTGCCCCGACATTCTTCAGTCCATAGCAGAAGGTACCCCACTGTGTAACAAAAGTAGTTTTCTCCATGTCTTCAGGGGCCATTTTGATCTGGTTGTACCCTGAAAATCCATCCATGAAAGAAAATACCTTGTGTTGAGTTGTATTGTCAACCAAGATATCAATGTGCGGTAGTGGAAAGTCATCTTTAGGGCTAGCCCTGTTTAAGTCTCTGTAATCCACGCACATTCTTACTTTTCCGTCCTTCTTAGGCACGGGCACAATGTTAGCAACCCATTATGGATAGGAAGTAACAACAAGAAACCCATCATTGAACTACTTCATCACTTCAGCTTTGATCTTTTCAGACATATCAAGCCTCATTCGGTGGACTTTCTGTTTAACTGATGGACATTCTTCTCTTGTAGGGAGACGGTGAACCATAATATTTGTATCGAGTCCCGGCATGTCCTCATATGACCAGGAGAAGATCTCAACATATTTATTCAACAGCTGAACTAAGCGCTCTTTGACACTTGACTCAAGGTTGGCACCCACTCTGACTTCTTTTGTGTCTTCATCAGTACCCAAGTTGATAGTCTCTAACAGCTCCACATGGGGCAGAATAGCCCTTTCTTCCTGTTGTAGAAGTCTAGCCAACTCTCCCGACACCTCACAGTCTTCATCACCTTCGTACTCGGCATGGTAGATCAGATCTTCAGAGTCACTGAAGGTCATAGCAGAATTGTTACCCATGGAATCCGGAATGGATGGGTACCTACATTGGTGAGTGTGGGTGTGTGTAAGGGATAGCCACCTTTAAACAAATAAAATGTAAAAAGAAAGAAAATGAACACAAAAGTTTATATATGAAAACATCCATGATTCATTAAAATGGCATATGAAGATGAAAAATCAAACCCTTACAAATGGACCTATGTACCTCGGGTAAGGCACAAGGTTAAAAGTGTACGAATTGTTTAGGAATTATTACAAACCAACATAAATGTTTGAAAGATAAATTACTGATTGATGAAAGTAATGGGAATAAAGTCCTTTGCCTCCCAATTTCTCAATCCTCCTTCAACGGTAGGGAAAATCCAGTCTTCAAGGTTACTCTCCTCTTCAACATCCTCCAAAGCATTGACTCCATGTTGGGTGATCTTCACTGGTGGCCCTCCAGCCCAGGAGCGACGCATAGCCTTTTGAGCAGAATTAGTGAAACCCAAACTGAATTTATCAGATTTGAAAGGAAAATCTGGTAGCGGACCTTACATTGTGCTTCCTCCTTCTTCAATCACAGCCATCGCATCTTTGAGGGATGACATCTGAGGCACAGGTTTGGTAATGATGGGTACAGAAGACATCGTCTTGGTTGTTGCAACTTTAGGAGAAACCTCTTCAAAGTGCTGAAAGGGGGTCTCGATGAATTCACCATCCAGTTCAACATAGAGGAATGAATTTAGATGGCTTATCATATACTCCTCCTCGCCATGAACCGTTATAATTTTCCCCTGGACTGGGTACTTGAGTATTTGGTGCAAAGAAGAAGTGACTTCCCTAGCATTATGAATCCAGGGTCTTCCCAACAAGCAAGTATAGGAGGGACGGATGTCCATCACATAAAATGTGGAGTTGAAAGTTTTCTTTCCCACTTTAATCGGGATGTACACCTCCCCGTGGACCATCCGTTTAGAACCATCAAAGGCTCTGACAATGATTTTTCTAGGCTTCAAAGTTACACCTTCACAATCTAGCCTGTCCAATGCTTTCTTCGGCAAGACATTTAATGACGACCCAGTGTCAACCAGAACGTGAGCTAAAGTAGTCCCTTTCCGTTCCACCGAGACATGCAGCGCGTCATTATGCTTTCTCCCCTTAGATGTTAAATCGGCATCGGAGAAGCCAAGACCATTGTCGACTGTTAGGCTAGCTACACACTCCTGGAACTGGTCCGCGGAGGTTTCATGAGGCACGTGGGCCGTGTTCAAGAATCTGATCAAAGCTTTGGCATGAGCTTCGGAACAGAGCAACAGGGCCAGCATAGAGATTTTTGAGGGGGTTTGCCCCAGTTGCTCCACAACATTATAGTCGTTTTTCTTAATTATTTTCAAAATCTCTTCCATTTCTTTCTGAGTGGTCTCAGGTATGACCAAAGGTTGAGCCCTTGTCCTGACGGGCGCTTCTTGGATCCCTTTCCCTCTATCATCAGCAACAGCAGAGGGTACAACCACAGGAGTCACAATTTCTTCAATAACTGGATTTCTCGCAGATATGTTGACCGGAACAGGAGTAACCTTAGGAGCAATTGAGGGTCCGAAGACTGCCCTTGGAGGAGTAATCTCCAGAGAGAAAATTCTTCCGCTGCGGGTGATTTTCCTCGTTCCAGTAATATTTCCAATGTGAGAAGTCTCTTCATCAGAACTTTCTTCATTTGATTCAATCTGCTTAATACCGTAGTAGAAGATGTCTCCCCCATAGTTCCACGGTATTGATTTGTTGGACTTGTATGGGATAGGCCCCGACATAGTTATCTTCAGAGGTGTAATCTTCGGATCAGATGTAATCTTAATAGGTCTTTTGGAGACCTTGGAAAGATTGGCGGATATGGTTATTATAGCAACATCATTAACAGGAGTCAGAGTAACAAGAGTCTTTTCAAAAAGGATTTCTTGATTATCCATTAGGCGTTGGATGCCTAACTTCAACAACGGACAGTCGGATGGTAAGGATGAACAAAGGCCGCAATCTTTTTCACATCCTGGGAAAATCCCAGCCTTCAACAGATTTAGCTTGATTATCGGTAACGGAGTCATCAAATCATCAACAGTAGCAACATACAGATCCTCTACAATAGCATGGGCATTGTGGCCATGCTTTGGCATTGGAGCAGATATCACGTTCAGCTTTTCAGGGGCGTCGAACTCTACTTCTTTAGCGTCTATTAAATCCTGAATTTTATTCCTAAGGGCCCAACAATTATTGGTGTCATGCCCCAGGCTGTCTGAATGATAAGCACATTTGGCGTTGGGATGGTAATTGGTGATGAAGTGTTAGGGTTTTTAGGGGCCTCCCTCAAACTGGCAAGGTTTAACTTCAAAATATGGGGTAGAACCTGAGTGGGATCCATGTTTATCCGGGTATATTGCCGTGCAGGCCTTTCCACCCTTGCTTGGTTGGTTCTAGGTTGATTATTTCTGGGTTGATCAACTGCAGACTTCTGAATCATTACATCCCCCACCGCTGGCCGGTGCTTAACTCTTCCTTGACCTCTTTGAGAGTAGATAGCTGAGACTTCTTTCTTAGCTGGAAAAGTCTTCTTGATGGCAGCGGAAGCAGATGCATCCTTTTGAATTTTACCTCTCTTGATCTCGGCTTCAACTCTTTCACCAGTTAGAATTAACTCGGTGAACCCCACAGACGAACTTCCTATTAGGTGATTGAAGAATGGACCTGACAGAGTCCCCAAAAACATATCCACAAGCTCTCTCTCAGACAATGGTGGCTGCACCCTTCCATCCAAGTCTCTCCATTTCTGGGCATACTCTTTAAAGCCTTCATTTGAGACCATGCCCATACTCTGTAATTGAGTACGGGTTGGTGCTAAGTCCACATTATATTGAAATTGTCTGTAGATGGAAGCAGCCAAATCCTCCCAATTGTCCATGTCAGACCTCTCTAGCTGGTAAACCAATCCAACTGCGTCCCCGAAAGACTGTCTTGGAAGAAATGAACCTACAGATCTTTGTCAAAATAATGAGGTTGAATTTTTATGACGTAAGACCGTAGGTGCATCTTTGGGCAAGACAAATCGTCGTACTTAGCAAACAGAGGTACTTTAAACTTGGGGGAATGACAATCCTAGAAACCAACCCTAACTCTTCGAAATCCAGCCCAGGCACCCTCTGCACCTCCATAACTGCCAGACGTTCTTCCATATTCTTATACTTGTCGTTTGCAGGAGGATACTGCTGTTCAGAATAGTCTTTATCCTCTTCTTCTTCTTCTTCCTCAGACTCAGATGGCACTGCAGCTCCCTTCCCTTTTCCTACCCCTTCATCAGATGTTGAGGGGAAGTCCAGGACCCTTCTAATTTGACCTTCAAATCTTCTACCCAAAGTAGCCACACCAACTCTTTTCTTTTTCTTTTTCTCCTTTTCCTTCGCCAACAGAGCTTTAAGATCCTCCTGACCCTTTGCCAAGGTCATGAGTAGTTGTTGGAACTGTGAATTCTGCGCTTGCAAATCTTTGGTGATCTACTCTATATCCGTCTTGCTGAAATAAACAGCAGGGAGATAAGGAAACCTGGTGTGAAGACCTGTTTATGCATATGATGAATGATGTGTATTCATGTAATGCAATCAAGGATTCAGAAATTCAAATTTGTGTAAACAAAAAGGAACACACGTCATATTAATAAGATAGAATTTGTTAGTACATAAATGCCCCATGGGCAAAATAAATACAAAATTCTAATGTAAAAAGACGTTGCGCATCCTCTTTGGTGCAATGTAGGTGTTAAGAGTCTGCTCTTCGTAGAGTTGACGAGTAAGTTCCAAAAACTTCTTCTCACTGGCGTAGAATTGGGCTTCAAAAGTATTGCGTTCTCCCTTGAGCTGTATCCAACTCCTTTGCAAATCTTCCAGTGATGTTGGCATGTCAGGATGTAGGAGGGTGTATGGAACCTCTCCTTCCATAACAGGCTCTTTGATCACAGGGAGAATGTAGGGGTAAGGCATCATAAGACTCTGGGCGCGGGTTCGTACCCACTTGAGGTAAGGCTCAAGGGGGATGGAATTCTTGTGTCCCAAGGTCTTACTGTCCACTTTGTTGGGCATTCTCCAAGCTCGGATAAACCTTTGTCGAAGTCCTTGAGCGTCATTGTCGAAGTCAAAAATCAAGTCTGGAATCAGCATGTCATGTGGGCCATCCCTTTAGGCATACCCATATTGTCTCCGAGCCAAACAGGGGTTGTAGGTAATGCCTCCCCTAATGCCAAGTAGTGGGACATTAGGGAATTCCCCATAACGATCAATGATGATGACATTTTCTCTGGACCGAGAACACCAATGAACATCTGAATATGTAAGAGTCATCAATCGTTGTGACCACCTTAGGCCTTGCTCATTCTTCAAAACTGATTGGGGAAGGTGAGAAATAAACCACTTTGCTAGAAGAGGAGTACAGCACATGAGAACACCTATTTTCCTCATTGTTCGTGTGTGAAATGAGTGTAGGATGTCCCCAAGAAATGTAGGCATAGGGTTCCGAGATATGAAAATCTTGACGGCATTCACATATATAAGTTGATCAGGGTTTGGGAACAAAACCAACCCATAGATGAGAAGAGCCACAATCTCCTCAAAAGCTTGCAGATCTAGAGAATTCCAGCAGTCTTATGCCTTCTCAAACAGAAACTTTACCAAGAAACCCTTGACACCACTTCTGGTTTCCCAATGACCTTTGACATCAGATGGTTGCAAGTGTAGGGCTTGAGCAACATCTTCAGGCTTTGGATCTCTTTTTGTACCGTTGTAGGGTAGTTGATGGAGAATAGGAATCCTCAGGAGTTGAGAAAATTCCTCCAAAGTAGGCACTAACTGGTAATCAGGAAATATGAAGCAGTGATGTAGAGGGTCAAAGAACTGGAAGAGAACTTTCACCATGTCTTCCTCTATGTTGGAGTTGACCAAGTTGAGAAGTCTACCATGTATTTCAGTGAATGGAGAATTCTTTGGAATCTTGGAAGCAAGCTCCTTGAGTTGAGGAGGGATTCTCACAAGGTTGACCTGAATAGTTTTCCGGCGGAGTGAATCCATTACCTACAAAACAGGAACAAAGATGAAGATCCAAACCCTTGAAATAGTTAGTGGATGCATATGATGCTTCATGATGTTCATGATGTATGCACAAGTATATGTACAATCAAATCACACAAGTTCCTAGTTTCAGGCTTGCATGGGGTTTCATAGGTAAGTACCCTCTTGAAGTTTAGTTGGCTCAACTTGTGCTATAAATAGTAACCGGGTTCTAAGGAGCTCAATATCCCTGGATTATTTTCTGTGTTCATTGTTTCAGTTTAGCCACTTTACTGGCGACCGAAATATTCCAAGAAAACAACCCTCTATGAGTGTAGTATCGAGTATCTACCAACTTCGGACTGCACCAAAGCCGGTCATCTCACTACCCCTAATAAGGCCAAGATGGTCAAGTAAAGGTTCTAAAAGTCCATTAGTGCTTCATGATATCACTCAGCGGCCCCGTATTCTCTTTGATTAACTCAAAGGCTACCGGTACCCACAAATATGTCGCACTAATATAGATATTGCTTCAACCATGTCGGTATACCCCGCACAGTTTCCACAACATATTTCTATTTACCTATGAATGTTTCCCAAATCCGGGTGGAGGATTTCAAACCCAAACAATAGAACCAAATGTAAAGCAATCAAAGCAAACAAGATAAGCATGCAAAGGTGATCTAAACCCTAAGGTAACCCCACTTTTAGAATTTTTCCCCAGCAGAGTCGCCAGTTCTGTGATACGGTGGGAGAACTGACTTGAGGTTTTGTGTTTGTGTTCGCAAATATTTCGGTTTAGCAAGAGTCGCCACCGACTTTTTATTTTATCCAAAGGAAAGGTCAAAAAGCACAGGAAAGACCTTTGAGATGTTTTCTTGTGTTCGGGGGGTATATTATGAAAAGGGAAGGTGCTAGCGCCCTTTTTATCCATGGGTTTCCATGGGCTTTTAGTTACTTGTTTAGATCACTTTCTTTTGCTTTTCAATTGTTTGAAATGTTGCTTTTGTGTGTGGTTTTGAAAATATTTTGAAAAGAGGCCTTGTCTAGGCAACCTTTGTAACAATTCTTGTTTGAATGTTTTACAAAGGTGTTTGTCTTTTGAAAAATGTTTCAATGTTTGAAAGTTTGTTTTGGAAAAATGTTTTGAAATTGTGTGTTTTGAAATTAGCAAGGATGTTTGCAAATTGATCAAGTAACTAGGAGTTATCTACCTTACCTACTCAAAAGTCTTTCCTACACATTTTTAACCCTTTGACATTGTTGTTTTACCATTTTATTTGGTAAACAAACTTGTGTTTGGATGTTAAACAGGACAGGCGTGGGTCATTGTATGGCCATGATAACAATGTTGCCAAGTACCTTAGCAAGTTTTTTGAGTGACTAGATCATTTTGTTTAGGCAACCAAGATAGCGTGATCGGGGGACTATGATCTTTTTGTTTTGTTTTTGCTTTGCCAAGACACCTAGCATGGATACCATGGCCATTTTAAAGGCAGCAAGTGGATGAAACCCTAGGGGTGCTTGTGTGCATTGTGTTGTCATTTTCATGCATTTTTGTCTTGCATTAGTCAAGCTATTTATTTGATTTTGGATTTTTACATACAAACCCTAATCTTTCTATCATGCATATTTGAAAGCAATAAAGTGCATAAAAGTAAATCTACAACTATTACAACATTGATATGGGGAGGGGGATACAAATTTGAATAGGGAGTATTTGCAAGAAATTAAAACCCTAAGATTATTACAACCATATTGAATTCATTGTGTAAATAAATAAATAGACAATATTTAAATATGCAAATAAATATGAATATGCAAAAGTGTTTTTGTATTATTTTTATGTATGTAAAAATAAATTTATTTAATGTATCAATAAATAAGAAAATAAAAAGCTTATTTTTATTAAGGGTGGAAACCCTAATTTGTTTTAAGAAAATATATATATTATAATTATTTATATATGTACAAGTAAATAAAATATATACAAATGTTTAGAAAATAAAAATATATGAGAAAATATTATTTAAGTGTATAAATAATAAAAATAAAAATATATGGTATTTTTTTGTATTATTTACAAGTTTTTATTTAAGAAAATAAAAGTATATTATTAAAATAATTATTTCTATGTCCAAAGAAATAATAAAATAAAAAAAAATGTGAAAATTTATGAAAATATTTTTGGTAATTTTTAATGTTTAGAAAAATAAAATAAAGTCAGAAACTAAAAAAAGAAATAAAAAATATGAAAATATAAAAACAATGGGCCAAGGGGGTGCAGAAAGCACAATGGGGGTGCAAATAGCAAGGCCAAGTCAGGCCCAGCCCATTCCATCTTCATCCCTGTCCTCCAGAACACACGTGCCATGGCTCTTACACACGAATCATGTTCTCTCTTGTTCTTGCATTAAATCAAAAACTCACAACATAAAAGTTATAGCATTTTCAAACACGATTCCAACCATGTAAAGAACTTAATCTAACTCTCAAAGATCAGAGAGAATTTCTCCAGCCCCAATTTCTAACCTAGTTTTTTCAGAAAGTTCATTATTCAAATTCTCCCAGCTCAGTTAACTTAAATGAAATCTATGCATATGTACAACTTAAGGGAAATGAGTACTACATTTTTTATTCACAAACCTAAGCCTAATGTTTCCTAAATAGAGAGATAGAAGTTTGAACTTTACCTGTTTCAGTCAAGCTCGAGTATGGCAATGCAGGGGTTTCCAGTGAGGCCTGAGATGCTTGTGAGCTTGCTTGAAGTTCCTTGGAGCTTTCCCAATGCTTAGCTAGCTTTGAACTTGTCTAAATAAGCTTGTAGAAGTCGACTTGCACAGTTAGAATTCAAAAATGGTGAAGCTTGAAAACAAGGTTACAATTGCTGGCCAATGGTTGGGATAGTTCAGGTAGGTTGTATAGAGTGTGTTTGAAGTGGTTGCAAGCAAAACGCACGAGTGGATTTTGCTTTGGATGTCAAACTGCAGAAGTTGCTCTGTTTTGCAAGAAAATGTGATTTTGGTGTTTTGGAAGGTTTAAGAAGTGGTTAGCTCATGCTTCCGACTTAGTGTGATATTCAAAACTTGTTTGAAATGTTGACAAGCTTTGGTTTTATCAGATTGCAAAGTTGTTGACCTTTTGCAAGGTTTCTTGGTTTTGAAGCAAAAGTGAGAAGAGACCATGCTATGGCCTGTACAGGCCTCCTTCTTAGCTGCACAAAGTTGTTGTACCTTTGCCTAAGTTTATGGAGTTGGTTTGCTGCAAAGGGATGGGTTCAAGGCTCAAGGGAAATAAAAATGCATTAAGTGAACTTTATCAAAATGGCATTGTTAACTTTTTGCCATTTTTAGATTAATCCTTCATGTAATATTCCATTGATCAGAACAATGCCTTAATCCGTTGTGTTTGCATTAAATTTTTGAGTGTGGAGGGATTTAAGGACCTGTAAACAAGTACAAGCATGGCTGGACAGAAATTGCAACTTGTAGCAACATGAAAAATGCCATGGATCAAAGTGACATTTTTCCAAATTCAAACCTTCGATTCTCCCTAACCACAAATGATCTTGGATATTTCTTGGACATTTTGGAAATCTTGTAACATGCTATACAATCCATATTTGAAATGAATTTTGAAATTCCAATGGGAACTAGGTGAAAAATTTCCATGAAGATAGGTCAAAATCCTGCCTAAACTAGGGCAAAATTTCACTAAGTTAGAAAGTTTATGGACCCTTGTTCATAAAATCATAACATGAGATCCAAGCATCTTTTCGGAAAACTTTGTCAACCAAAGTTGTAGATTTTGTGGAGGACTACAACTTTCATGTTGGAGGTTTTCTTTGAATCCAATTTCATCATGGTGAAAAGGTTGGGCAAAGTTGGGAAAAAATAAGAAAATTTTATAACTTAGAAAAATTCTAAGTTATGAAAATTTTCAATCTTAAACCCTAATTTGCAAAATTAGGTTTCTTGGTGAACAAGTTTCATGTTTTGACACATCTTTAAGAAAAATGACCCTTGGCACTTGATTTTGACCAAAAAGTCAAAGTTTGACTTTTTAGTGTACAGTTGATTTTTGATCAGTTGACTGGAAAATTCATTTGTCAATCCAATGCATTTGGGATCTTTTGAACCTTGTGATTAGGTCAAGATGATGCCATTGAGTCCTTGAATCCATGCTTGAATCCAATTTGCCATTGGCTAGGTTAAAAATCAGAAATTGCCCTTCTGCAGTCAAAATCCTAATAATGACCATTTTGCCCTTTTGATGATCTGATCAAATTTCTTGAGTTGTGGTCCAAACTTGATCAAATGGTTCATATGTGTCTATAATGTTGATGTGGATCAAAACTTATGAGGTTTGACTGTAAATTGGCCACATTTTACTTTTTCCCCAATACAGCTGATTTCTACGTCAACTGTCCAATTGACTGGGTAAAAATTTGATTCAAGGCTTGAAACTTGGTATGAGCAATCTTAAGAGTTCAACATGAAGTATGAAATTCACATTGAGCATTGGAAGTACAAAAATCCTTGTGCAAACTCAAACCATAATTTCAGGTCAACAGTGCAAGGAGATGTCTTGAGCAGAGCAAACCCTAATCATGTCTGGAGTTCAAAGAGTCTTGTGAGGGGAAATATTGATAAATGAGAGGGGAAATTTTGGGGTACAACACAAAGCTTTTAAACTGGACTTCTATGGATCAATATAGGTCATGATTCTTGAAGGTAATTGTATGGTTAGCTTCAGGGAAGATCAAGGAAGGTGAATTGATAGAAAACATGGATTGAAAAAGGCTTGAACACTGATTTCGAATTTGCAGAAAAGTGAGTTATGGAATGAGTTTGGCAGAGCGATTTTTGTTTTTCAAGCTTGAAGAAATGAATGAGGGATGACCCTCTATTTATATGGAATCAAATGAAATTTTCAAGCGTGTGAAATGATGAAGTTTGGAGGGAAATCATGTGAAGTTGCAAACAAGAAAAGTGTGAGTTCTATTTTGATCAAAACTCATCCAAAGCGCGCGTTTTACTATGCTAATCACTTCTGGAAGTTCACTAAACATGTTTAGAAGCAAAAATGCGCAGTAACAATGTGTTTAGAAGCTAAATCAAGGATTTCAAATTCTGAGTTTTGAAGAAACTTCAGTTTCAAGTTACCAAGTTCGAATCAATGGCATTCTCAGCTCAAGAGGTCTTAGAGCCTGATTCTTGATGCTTTATAAATATGAGATTACCAGCTTTGCAATGGGAAAAGAATGGTATCAAATGGATGTTTGAGCTGAAAGTTACAATAAGTCAAAGTTGGGAAAAAGAGGTTGACTTTCCATACTTAGAAATATTCCAAATTTTTCTTCAAAAGTGACCTATAATGTTTTTCATCCAAACATGGCCTTCCACTTGGAATTTGCTCTTGACCAAAAAATATGGCATGAATTAGACCTCTTAAATGACATTTTGAAACTTGAACCATTCAAAATCTCTAAAAATTGAGAGAGTTATGAATTGTTGAAGTTGGCAAAAAATCATGAAATGACCTATAATCTTTTGTATCCTTAGGGTATCTTCCATCCATTTTCTCACTTTGCACATAAAAGAAGGAATAAAGTTTGCATCCTTAAGATCATTGTGGAAAAATAGTGGGCTCACGGTGATAAAAATTGACCAAGTTATGATCATTTGTAGTCACACATGGGAAATTGGGGGTTCATCTTGAGGACTTGTAATATTTCCTCATCATCAAGTTTCTTCCACATGAAAACTCCTTGAAACTTTTGAAGTGATTTGTTAATAACCCTTTGAAGAAAAGGATGTTTCTGGAATCACTCAAAAATACCAAAAGATGAGCAAGATATACTTCTTTTAAGTTCAAAACCCTAGCTCCTAGATCAAGAAAATGCTTTGAGGAACTTTGGCAATTTTGAACAACCTTCTTGTACCACCACTCTTGATTTGTAAATAGAAGTTGTTGAGGGTGATAATGAGGACTCACATCCACCAAAACCACTTCCATATCTTGAGAATTGGGAGAAATATGCCTTTGTGACCAAAGGGAACAAATCCTTGTCCAAACATGACAACTTCTTTAATCAACCCCTTGTACTTTTGAATCAATCTTGATAACTTTGAAATGTGGTGAACCAAGATAAACCTTGCCATGCGATTTCTTCCAAAACAACTTCAATGGTGAGGTTTGAATTTCTCAAGCTTCATTGACTAGGGCATGGAAATAAACTCATGAACCCATGGATCAAATTGCTAAGCCATATTGCCTTTACCTACATTATTAACAAGTGAGACAAACGAACATTGAATTTTATTAATTAAAAGGAAAGTTAAAAACAAAACATGCATGATCACAAAAGAAAAACAAGTCAAGGTGTTTGGTGATTCCTCAAAGAGAAAAGCTAAAGATAGGGAGGAGAACCAATCCCTAATGTGATCTTGTTGTGATTGAATCAATATGGTGTGATGAAGGGGTCTTAGGGGCAAAAATTGGGGTCAACAGCTGCCCTTATTTAAGTTTCTTCTATCCGGAGATACAAATGTTAAAAATCTTCGTGTCGACGCGATCGAAGATACTTAAATATAAAACAAACCCTATTTTTGGCCCTAAGATGCCATGCTATGCTTATGAGTATGATTGCATATGAATAATTTTAAAGGGACGTAAAACACCACTGGGGATGTAGCAAAGGAAATAAAGATCAAAAGAGAAACCTAACCAGGAAAATAAATCACTGGTGGATTAAAAGACCTGACTCTATTGGTATAACACCCAAAGAGGATATAAGGTAGCATCAATCCTGGATAAAGAGGAGATAAAAGATCAAAAAGATAATGACCCATGGAGGATGGTAAAAAGGTTAGAGGATACACCAAATTTTACCGAAGGCAAAACTACCAACACTCATTGAAGGTAGAAAAAGAAAAGAATAACAACACCGACGTTCACTGACGGTGAGCTACCAAAGTTTACTGAAGGTAGAGAGAAAAAATATCGATGTTCACTAACGATGAACTACCAACTTTTACTGAAGGTAGAGATAAAAGAGATATCATAGCATCGTCGTTCACTGACAATGAACTACCAACATTCACTGAAGGTAGCAAAAAGATAACAATCACCAACTTTCACTGATGGTGATCTACCAACTTTCACTGAAGGTAGAGAGAAAAGAAATATCATAGCACCGTCATTCACTGACGTTGAACTACCAACGTTCACTGGAGGTAGAAAAAAAATAACAATCACCAACTTTCATTGATGATGATCAACCAACTTTCACTAAAGGTAGAGAGAAAAGAAATATCATAGCACCGCCGTTCACTGACGATGAACTACCAACGTTCACTGAAGGTAGCAAAAAGATAACGATCACCAACTTTCACTGATGGTTATCTACCAACTTTCACTGAAGGTAGAGAGAAAAAATATCATAGCACCGACGTTCACTGACGGTGAACTAGCAATGTTCACTGAGGGTAGCAAAAAGATTACAATCACCAACTTTCACTGATGGTGACCTACCAACTTTCACTGAAGGTAGAGAGAAAATATATCATAACATCGTCGTTCACTAACGATGAACTACCAACATTCACTGAGGGTAGCAAAAAGATAACAATCACCAACTTTCACTGATGGTGACCTAGTAACTTTCACTGAAGTTAGAGAGAAAATATATCATAACATCTCCATTCACTAACGATGAACTACCAACGCTCACTAAGGGTAGCCAAAAGATAACAATCACCAACTTTCACTGATGGTGACCTACCAACTTTCACTGAAGGTAGAGATAAAATATATCATAACATCGTTGTTCACTAACGATGAATTACCAACGTTCACTGAGGATAGCAAAAAGATAACAATCACCAACTTTCACTGATGGTGACCTACCAACTTTCACTGAAGGTAGAGAGAAAATATATCATAACATCGTCGTTCACTGACGATGAACTACCAACGTTCACTGAGGGTAGCAAAAAGATAGCAATCACTAACTTTCACTGATGGTGATCTACCAACTTTCACTGAAGGTAGAGAGAAAAGAAATATCATAGTACCTCCGTTCACTGACAATGAACTACCAACATTCACCAAGGGTAGAAAAAAGATAACAATCACCAACTTTCACTGATGGTGATCTACCAACTTTCACTGAAGGTAGAGAGTAAAAATATCATAGAACCACCGTTCATTGACGATGAACTACCAACGTTCACTGAGGGTATCAAAAAGATAACAATCACCAACTTTTACTGATGGTGATCTACCAACTTTCACTGAAGGTAGATAGAAAAAAATATCATAGCACCGAAGTTCATTGACGGTGAACTACCAACATTCACTGAGGGTAGAAAAAAGATAACAATCACCAACTTTCACTGAAGGTAGAGAGAAAAAATACCATAGCACCGCCGTTCACTGACGATGAACTACCAACGTTCACTGAGGGTAGAAAAAAGATAATAATCACCAACTTTCACTGATGGTGATCTACCAACTTTCACTGAAGGTAGAGAGAAAAAATATCATAGTACCGACGTTCACTGACGGTGAACTAACAACGTTCACTGAGAGTACCCAAAAGATAACAAGTTTCCCCAAAATTCTGGCATTTCACCTAGAAAGGGTCTCAACTTCTTGTTCAACCAAGGCATTCCGCCCGGAAAGGGTAATATATAAGTTGTCTCAAATAAAGAACTATCACTTGTAAAGATTTCACAAAAAATTGTCTCTGGGATATTGAAAGACTTGCTATCCACTAGAGTAATTTGACAACGAACTACAAACTATCCACTCATAGAGAAGATAAAAAAGTAACGTCAACTTTTACGGGGAAGTATAAGTTGCTAAAATAAAGAGACCTACTACCTGCTGTTATGGGAAGGATTGTAGAAATGACTTCCTAGGGAGAGCAATACGGCTTCCTGGGGAAAGAAATATGACTTCCTGGGGAATGGATCATGACTTCCTGAGGAATGAATCGTGACTTCCTGGGGAAATGCCAATATACTCCTTCTGAGGAGATAAAGTCTTCTCATGCAAAATAAATGCACATTTTCAAACCAATGTTCGAAGCTTGCAGAAATCCAAAGTAATAATATTGTTGAGGATCAAAGATTTAAACCAGAAATAAACTGGAGTAAAACAGTTCACCAAAATACATTCTTTGAGAAATAGACTCAAGAGGGAAACCCAAATCATTCAGGCAAAGAGCTATACAGGAAGGCTAAAGCAAAAAATCTTCCACGAGAGATAACTCAATGGGGAAATTGAAAGAATATACACTTCCTGCTTAAGACCAACACTCTATTGGAGAGAGGATAAAACAACTCTGCAAAAGAGGGTAATATGTCAACAAAATGTTAATGAATGCGAATGAACAATGATTTGCTAAATTTAACTATGCATGATTTATGTTTGAATGTATGAGTGTTATCATGTATATGCTGACAAAACAGACATATAACATTGGGAGTAACCATGAAAAACCAACTCGGGCACAAATAACACTCGGCTAAATCACATCCAAGATGAGCATTCCATAAGAAAAATAAGCACCAACTGAGGAAGCAAAGTCCTATTTCACGGCTTAACTTCACTGGGGAGGAACATAATCCGGAAATAAACAAATCATAGTGACAAAACAATACAGATACAGGGATATAACATCCTTCTCCAGGCTTCACCGGGGAATAACACTCAGACTTCAATGGGAAAACAAATTCTTTCACAGTCTGCACTTCTACTGGGGATTGCAATACTGATCTCAATAAGGCATATGGAAACCATATCGGCAAAACATCAACTGAGTATTTTGAGCTGACTTCATTGGGGAAACATCATACAGACTTCACTAGAGGAGATAACACCTCATCATCGAGATATCAACTGGGGACCTCGTGTTGACTTTATTGGGGAGGCCAACACCACATCGAAGAGAGGAAACCAAGATACGTTCTTCATTGGGGAAACCAGAGATACGTTCTTCAATATCGAGAGTAAATATTGCACCAACTTCTCCGGGGAAAAAGTATGAAACCTCATGGGGACAACAACTTGGAGAGTTAAGAAGTCAAACATTATAGCAAGAAATTAATCTTATGGGTATTTTAAATCAAACCCAACACTTGGCGAGTGAAAACCCAAAAAGTTGATAACCATTTCAACACTTCTTAAATAAAACAATGCCCTTGCCTGATTATCGGGCAATTAAACAAAATGCAAGTACTGCCGAGAGGGAGATGCTTCGTAAATGAGTCAAATATCAGCATGCACGGGGAGAAAATACTTTTATCAAATAAGTGAGGCCTTCATTGGGAAATCTAGGATTGAGTCTTCATATCATGCAAACTTGTTCCAACAAAAGATACCCAGGGATAGCCTTCCTGGGGAATCAAGAAGTCAACACATAGAAAGAGGTCAAACTCTTGGGGATTTTAAATCAAACCCAGCACTTGGCAGGTGAAAACCCAAAAGGTTGACAACTGTCTCAACACTTCTTAGAAAATATACTGCCCTGGTCTAGTTACCTGTGAAATAAATACCAACAACAATGCCAACACTGCCAGAAAGAGCAACATTTTGCAAATAGTTCCATCTCAGCACACCAAAGGAAAAAATTCCTTTCGTCATATGGGGGAAAATTTTGTTGAGTAATCTGGGATAGAGGCCTCAGACCATGCAAACCCAAAAATCATAAAAATGAACCAAAGCTTGACTGGGAACACTGGGATCACAAACCTGATACCGCACCTTACACCAATTGTACCGTCTTCAATATATAAAAAAAACCACACGCATATCAGTGAAAACTACCTGAGAAAAACCTTCCCAGGGGGAAAAATACTTCTCAAATTTACTGGAGTTCGTCCATTCCTGGGATCACCACTTTTGTTTTCCCCTTGAATCACAGAATCTAAAGTAAAAGTAAGTTGTAAATTCTTTTTGAAAAACAATTTTTTTATTTAATCTTTTTGCTTTGAAAATTATTATCAATAATAAATGGAGTCTTTGTAAGCTAAATAAAATAGGAATTACAAAGAATTGGGTAAAAGCTCAAATTTTATTGATAGAATGGTAGTTTGCGAATGGCGAGACTCCATCGATAATTACAAAGTTTGGAAAATGGTAATATATAATGGAAAAGATACATTGAGATATAATGACCACTAACTTTTCTGATGCAGTTACTTGCCAAGAAAGTCCCTAACTTTTGCCTAAGCCGCCCTTACAGGTTTTCAACTTAGAGGGAAATTTTATTCTGTTTATGTCTCTAATTTTTGCCTAGATCGCCCTTTCGGGTTTTCAGCCTACCAAGACGCTCCTTTTTGCCTAAGCCGCCCTTTTCGGGTTTTTGACTTAGCAAGTTGTTCTTTTATTTCTTTAGGCAAAGTATTTCTTGACTGCATCAGCATTCATGGGACGTGGGAACTCCTCGCCATCCATAGTTTCAATAATTAATGCACCGCCAGAGAAGGCTTTCTTGACAACATATGGGCCTTCAAAATTGGGAGTCCACTTGTCCCTAGAATCAGTGTTAAAAGACATGATCTTCCTGAGCACGAGGTCACCTTCTCTGAATTTACGAGGTTTGACCTTCTTATCAAAAGCTTTCTTCATTCTCTTCTGATATAACTGCCCATGACACAAAGTCGTCATTCTCTTCTCTTTGATCAAATTCAATTGGTCAAACCTGTTCTGGACCCATTCAGCCTCTAACAACTTGTTTTCCATTATCACACACAAAGAGGGAATCTCAACCTCGATTAGGAGCACCACTTCCATTCATACACAAGGGAGAATGAGGTTGCTCCTATTGAAGTGCGGACAGATGTCCGATATCCATGTAAAGAAAAAGGGAGCATTTCATGCCAATCTTTATAACTAACAACCATCTTCTGGATGATCTTCTTGATATTCTTATTAGCAGCTTCAACAACCCCATTCATCTTCGGCCTATATAGAGATGAATTGTGATGGACAATCTTGAATTCTTCACAAAGTTCTGTCATCATCTTGTTGTTCAGATTTGAGCCATTATCGGTGATGATTCTTCTCGGCACACCATACTAACATATGAGATTATTCTTAATGAAGTGCACTACCACCTTCTTAGTAACATTAGCATATGAAGTAGCTTTGACCCATTTGGTGAAGTAATCAATTGCTACCAAGATAAAACGGTGTCCCCATTCGAATCTTTGGGTTCTATCATTCCAATCATGTCAATACCCCACACAGAGAAAGGCCACGGGGAAGAAATAACATTTAGAAGTGTCGGAGGCACATGAATCTTGTCCACATAAATCTGGAATTTATGGAACTTCTTTGCAAATTTGTAACAATCAGATTCCATTGTCAGCCAATAGTAACCTTCCCTTAACATCTTTTTAGCCAAATGAACCTTCATGAATCTCATGCATCAACATGTCTGCTTCGTGTCTATCCATGCATCTAAGCAAGACCATGTCATAATTTCTCTTGTACAACACATTTTCACTGAGGAAGAAGATGCCAGCCAATCTTCTCAATATCTTTCTATCTTTATTCGATGCACTAAACGGGTATTCCTGAGTCTGGAGAAAATGCTTGATAACATAATACCACCGTTTCTCATCTTGTACCTCTTCTGTTATAAACACATGAGTGGGTCTATCCAGTCGCCGAATCATAATTCGAGGTATATCATTCTAAGTATTCACTTGATACATAAAAGCCAGAGTTATCAAAGCATCCGCCATTTGATTTTTGTCTCTAGGGATGTGATGGAATTCAACTTTATTAAAGAAGGGTAACAATATTCTCGCATAATCTTTGTAAGGGATCAAGTCGGGGTGACGAGTATCCCACTTTCCTTTAATATGATTTATTACCAAAGCTGAATCGCCATACACATCTAGAATTTTAATTATGAGATTGATAGCTTTCTCGAGGAATGTCAACCTTGCAGTAAAAGGAATGTGAGCACCATGTGGAGTGACAATCATAACACCAATTCCTTTACCATAAGTGTTGTACCCAAAAATTTGTCCTCCCATATTTCTCAATACATTTCAAGTGAGGTCCTCAAATTGCTCAAGGAAGTCCAAGGGTTGACCAGACAAATTCTCTCCTAAGGCAGTCTACCTCAAATTAGGGTTTGATGTTGCATCAAGATGTTTGAGCACAAGGGATCCCAAATGCTCACCATTGTCCTAATATTTTCACAAGATCATCCTTTTCAAGTTTCAAGCCTTCCACAGGAAGTTTGCTCAGTCAATTGCTCAAAAGCCTGAAAATCGACTGTGTTAGGGCAAAAGTCGACTATGGCCCACATACAGTCAAACTTCAAGATTTTTGGTCAACATTCTCATTTTGAAGTATTATTCATCATTTTATCAAGGGTTGATCATTATTCCTCAAGGATTGCTCACAATTCATCAAAACCCAAAAGTTGCTAAATTAGGGTTTTGTAGGAAAAGTCAACTCAACTTTGACCAAGCATAACTTTCTCATACTTTATCAAAAATGACCAATCCAAAGCTCATTTTGAAGAGGATGCAATTCCCTACAATTCATCTTCAGCTCCCAAGTTCAAAATATGCACTCACAAGAGGTTATGAATTTGGACATTATATGTCACTTTGAAAAGTCAACAAAAACACCTTTTTTTCAAAGCTTCATACATGAACATGTAAGACTCAATTGAGATAATAATAAAAGGGTTGCTTAGATAACATCTCAAGCTTTCTAAAAAGTCAAAGAACACCCTCATAGGGTCAAAATTGAGGAAGTTATGCATTGCTGAAGTTGACCTTTTTGGCAAAATTGCCAAAAGTCAAATGTGCCTCAAATTGCAATTTTTGTCAAATGGGCCCAACTATTTGTGCTTGTATTGAGTTTGTAACATGATCCACGACCCATGATCCTTCCCACTTGCCTTTATTTTATTGTTGTCATTTATTTTGATTTTGATTTCAATTAAATCAAATCAAATCAAAATCAAATCATGAAAATATCAAAATCATTTAAACCTTGAGATTTTGTGCATATTTCAGGTCCATGAATAGCTGGTAAGTAAATCAAATCGTGAAAGGCTTGTTTGTACACAAAAAGATTGATTTTTGCTTAATTTAGAAAGATTTGAATAAGAATCAAATCATGATTCAATCACTTTAATTGAAAAGATTTGGAGCAAGTTTGTAAACCTAATTCACTCAAGGCTACATATAGAACAAATCCAGACCACAAGCACAAGGGTTAGAGGCGTGAAAAGAGAAGAACAACTTTCAAAAAATCAAAGAAAATTGGTAATCAGATTTTATAGTTCCAGGCTATCTCAAGCCTTCCCAGCTATCTCATTCGTTTCCTGGGTGTTCAAGGAGTCTATCCCAATCACCAACAAGCATTTTCGTGCCCAAACACGCGTTGTAAGCACCTCATGATATCCTTACTTTCTTGAAATTCAATATCACGTTTCTGGAATTTAAAGCATTAATTCTTTACATATTCTTGTTCATTGAAACTTTTGTAAGCTAATGATAATGTTCAATTGCGTTTTTGTTAGCCATACTGAGATCCACCATTGTTAGGGTTTAGGTTTCATTTTTAGGGGTTTTGATTGTAGGTAAAATTGGCCCAAAAGAGGGGTGTCATGGTGTTCACAAGGCCAAGACGAATTGATTTGCACCATTAGTTTTCATTTATTGTGCTTGTATGAGATTCTGGAAATATGCAGGGCTATAGCTACAGAATTTTGTTTGTAGGTAAAAGTCTTGGACTTTTACCAACGGAGGGAGGAAGAAGAAGGGTGGCGTGGTACCCCCTGACTGGCGCATTTGAATTTCGCACGGTTTTGATGAATTAATTTGTTTTCTCAATATAATTTTTATTTGTTATTTGATATACAACAAAGCATGTCAGCTCAGTTGGTGAGGAGGCGTTGGAAATTGCCAAAGGGCCCGGGTTCGATCCCCAGGTCCCCCATATTTGTTCAATACCATTTTATTTTACATGATTAGGTGTGCAAGTTTCTAGGATATCTACCATACGCCTTCAACACTCAGCCAACTAGATGTCCACAAGCTGGATCCAAAGGCCATCATTTGAAAGTCTACAATGCACTCTAGTCAACATGCAACATGGAATCAAAAAGGTCAACATGGACCAAGGCTTATTAGGCCCAAAAACTGCTATGGACACCCCCCTGTTTGCTGATTACAAGGCCCATTTCTCTCTTTTCTTTTATATTCTTTCTTTTATTTATTTTATTTAATTTATTTTCTCACAAAAATTAATTCTTTTTTACAAAAAAACTCATAAAAATCAATTTCATCAAATTTAGGTTTTTTATATATTTTGTCAAAATTAATTTAATTAGTTTAATTTAGTTTTAGGGCAATTTTAATCTTTTTGTAAATAAATTAAAATCAATTAGAAAATTAGGGTTTTGTTTAATTTAATTTTTATTTTCTTTTCTTAAAATAACCAAAATATAAAATAGGTCAAAATTAACTATTTTTCTTAATTCAAATTAATTAGTAATTAGGCTTGTACTTATTTAATTTAAAAACTTATTCTTTCTCAAAATAATCAAAAACAACAAAAAAATGAATTTTCTTTTAATTAGGTTTAGACGGGGTCAAAACCCTAATTTTGTCTCGTTCTCGTTTCATCGTGCGCGTTTATTTATTTTTACAATATTGATGTAACTGCTCATGGGATGTAATAGTTTAATTAGGATTTTTCTTTTATTTATCGTTTTACGGGTTTTTGGCTATGTAATTAATCCCCCTCCCTGAAGCCTTGTAAAAGCGTAGTTTTATTTCTCGCATTTTAATTTTCGCAAATATTAACTGTTAGATATATGATAATAGGATTGCATGATAAGAATGTATGTTAATTTTAAAATGGTTAGCAAACCCTAAATGTGCAAAGATAATAACTTGAAATCAAAACACTCGCACATGCGCACTCCTAGAGTATACTCTCACCTCGGTTGCCTTTGGTAAAACGATCATTAAGTATATGGTGTTTTAGTGGTCGCCCTCTTGTCTAAACAAAGATCAAAAGTCCCGTTCGAAAATGTTGCCTCGGAAAGGTTGCCTCGGAAATGTTGCCTTGAATATGATCTTAAGATATTAGGGTTATTACTAAGACATCCTAATGTTGCTTTAGTGATCGTACGTCCCTTTCGAATTGACCCTTACAACTCCAACGACGGTGCTACCTACTCACTAATAGTAGAATAGTGATGTCTAAAGGAAACAAGAACAGAAACATTCTTTTTTCGAGTAGGTAGATAATTGTTAGGTACTTGCTCAAAATCAAACTTTTCACACTTACACTTTTCAAACAAAGTTTTCAAAAACAACTTCGTAACACTTTTGAGGACTGATACAAGGGTTAAAACGAAGTAAAACAAAAATTTTCAAAACAAACACACACAAGAAATTTTTTTAAAGATGAGCAAGTACCTAAGAGCCCGTGGAAAACCACAGATAGAAAGGGTGTTAATACCTTACCTTTCTATAATCTACCCCCCGTACTCAAAATCTCGAAAAAGGTATTTTTCTATGCTTTTTTCCTTTCCAATTGGATAAAATAAAAGTCGGTGGTGACTCTTTCTTACCGCGACATTTTGGGAACACAAACACAAAACGCAAACCAGCATTTTCCTAAAACAGTCTGGTTCTGCCACCGTATCACAATAAGCATTCACAGATCCCATCAAATATCATGCTCCAGCGAGATTCAGGATCAGGACCTTCCTCAGGCAATGGTTCATCACAATCTTTCCTTTTCAGAAACATCACATCCTCATCGGGGAAATCATACATCATAGACTGATAATCATCAACTGGTTGGTGAGCAAGATAATCTGCCAACACGCTGCTTTTAATAGATTTTTGAGTGCGGTATTCGATGTCCTATTCAGATAACAGCATCTGCCAGCAGGCAATTCTCCCGGTAAGAGCGGGATTTTCAAAAATGTACTTGATTGGATCCATTTTGGAGATCAACCAAGTAGTGTGATTAACCATATACTGCCGCAAACATTTTTCCGCCCAGGCCAGAGCACAACATGTCTTTTCCAGCATGGAATACCGCGACTCACAATCAGTAAACGTTTTACTGAGATAATAAATGGCATACTCTTTCTTCCCCATTTCATGTTGTTGTCCCAGAATACAGCCCATGGAATTATCTAACACTGTCAGATACATAATTAAGGGTCTTCCTTCAATAGGAGCGAGCAAGATAGGAGGTTCAAGAAAATAGTCTTTAATACTTTCAAATGCCCTTTGGCAGTCATCAGTCCACACAAAACCCTGATCTTTCTTTAACAACTTAAAGATCGGTTCACACATTGCAGTCATGTGGGAAATGAATATGGAAATATAGTTCAAACGCCCAAGGAACCCTCTGACTTGCTTTTCAGTTCTCGATGTTGGCATTTCTTGAATTGTTTTGACTTTATCAGGGTCAACTTCAATCCTTCTCTGGATAACAATGAAACCCAACAATTTCCCTGATCGAACACTAAAGGTACATTTATTTAGATTCAAGTGGAGACGATACTTCCTCAAACACTGAAACAACTTCAACAAATCTTTTACATGCCCTTATTCAGTCTGTGATGTAGCAATCATATCATCAACATATACCTTAATTTCCTTGTGCATCAGACCATGGAATAGGATTGTCATAACCCTCTGGTACGTTGCACCAGCGTTCTTCAACCCGAAGGGCATCACTTTGTAACAGAATGTTCCCCGGGGTGTGATAAACGTTGTTTTTTCCATGTCCTCGGGAGCCATCCTTATTTGATTATACCCGGAAAATCCGTCCATGAACAAGAAAACTTTGAATTTTGTTGTGCTATCCACTAACATATCAATGTGTGGCAACAGAAAATCATCTTTTGGACTGGCTTTATTTAGAGATCTGTAATCTACGCACATGCGAACTTTTCCGTCTTTCTTTGGTATTGGGACAATATTGGCAATCCATTGAGGGTACGCTGATATCACAAGAAAACCGGAGTTAATCTGCTTTAGAACTTCTTCTTTGATCTTCACTGTCATATCTGGGTGAGTTCTTCGCAACTTGTTTGATTGGAGGGCACTCTGGCTTCAGCGGAAAACGGTGATCTACAATATCTATGTCTAGACCAGGAATATCTTGGTAAGACCAAGCAAAAATATCCACATATTCTTTCAACATCTCAATCAACCTGCTCTTCACATCAGGATGCAACAATGCTCCAATCTTGACTTCTTTTGGATCTTCTTCTGAACCCAAATTGATTACTTCCAATGGCTCTTTATATGGCTGAATGGCATTTTCCTCACGCTCAAGCAACTGTGAGACCTCTTCTGGAATCTCATCATAGTCTTCTGCTTCGGCCCCATACACAGGACATTCAAAGTTGGGAGAGGGTGCAGGGTCATTGTATTCAACGGGTTTTTTAATTATTCTGCACATATGATTTATGATTGTTTTTAGAAATTGACACATATAACAAGTGATCGTGCAAATTGAATTTAAGTTATTATTTATTTTGAAAGGTTTTTTTTCTGATTACCATTTTCCAAGAAAAAGCGAAAAAAAAGACACAATTTGGGAAACAAAGACAACTTTTATTATTGATTTTAAAAAATCCAAGCAAACAGATTAGCCCATACAATATTAGTACTTTCACCTTGGGCAGAGTGAAAGCTTTTCAAAAAGATTAACACAAACAAATGACTTTGAAACATGTATGCAAGAGGGAACATCAATGGTGATCCAGTTCTGAACCTAACTCTGTGTGTTACATAATTTGACATTTCTGGCTCTGCTTCATCTTCCACAATGGCATTAATCCCGGAAACAGTTGGATGAAGATAACCCCCGCTACGAAAGATGTCTTGATACTTGCCTGCACCAGACTTAGGCTTCATGCTCTTACCTTTATCATTCTTCACAGAGAACCCCAAGCCAGCTCTATTCTTGTTTACATGTGGATCCACAATTTGTCCCCACACTTCACTACGGCCATTACGCACAACTTGCTGCGCATCCTTAAACGAAGCTATAGAATTCTCATTTCCTCTTACATTATCAATGGATAAAGCTTGGAACTGGGTCCCAACAGCAGCTTCATCCTCCTCCATAATGCTGAAATAGGACAAATGAGATATCAATAATGCATGTTCTCCATTTATAATTACCACTTTTCCTTCACGTACAAACTTCAACTCCTGGTGTAAAGTTGAAGTGACAGCCCCTGCCTCATGTATCCACGGCTGTCCTAGCAAGCAGCTATAAGCGGGTACAATATCCATGACCTGGAAAGTAATCTGAAAAAAAATGTGGGCCTATATAAATAGGCAAGTCCACTTCACCAATTACAGATTTCCTTGATCCATCAAATGCTTTTACAATAATGTCACTTGGGCGCATAGGCGCTCCTAGATATTTCAACTTCATAAGCGTGCTCCTTGGTATAACGTTCAATGCGGATCCATTATCAATAAGAACATTGGATAATGCATCATTCTTGCAGTTCATAGAGATGTGGGGGGCCAGGTTGTGATTCCTTCCTTCATCGGGCAATTCATCATCGCAGAAACTCAGGTTGTTACATGAGGTAATGTTCCATACTACATTGCTGAATTGGTCTACAGGCATGTTACTTTCTACAAAATCTTGGTCCAATACCCTCATCAAAGATTCTCTGTGAGCAGAGGAGTTCATCAACAAAGCCAAGATAGATATTTTTGAAGGAGTCTGCAGTAGCTGATTTACAATTTTGTAGTCGCTCATCTTGATTATCTTCAAAATATCATCCACATCTTTTTCTAGTGTAGCTCCACTAGATTCACCCACTGCCTTCTTGGGTTCAACATTTTCAACAAGTTTCTTTCCAGTACTAACATCTCCACGAATAACTAGTGCAAATACACGACCACTGCGGGTCACCCTTCTAGTCTCAGCAATATTTCCAACATTAGGCATTGGCTGGATGGGAACTTCCACACCATCTTCTAAGATTGTAGCATTATATTTATAGGGTACAACCTTATCTGACTCATAGGGGATAGGACCCGACAAACTAATCACCAATAGAGTAATAGATGGCTTGCTATGATATTCAACTTCAAAATGGGCGCGTGTACCAAAACAAGGATCAATAACATTTACTCCCTCTTTAACATATTCAGTCTTTATAGAGTCATCTCTAGAAAACATATCTTCATCTGAGAAGAAGAACTCATCTGCAGAGGCATATTCATCATCTGACTCCTCTTCAGCCAAACAAACCTCAATCACATCAAATTCATGGTAATCATCCTTTTGGCCTGTAACCTTGATAGTTCCATTATCCAACAACAAATGAACAACTTTTCTTACAATTGAACATCCCCGGGAATCCCGACAGCAAATTCGGCAAGATCTATACCGATGTTCCACCTGACCAGCCATGTGGCAGAAAGTAGCATGCAATTGTACAAGATCATCATTCATATATTCCACATCAAAGATTACGAACTCTCCAGGATATCCAGAAACCATGTTTACTTTCTCTTCATACTCTACCCTAGGCCTGATTATATGGATGAGGCCCTCATCCATCATCTCCTACAAATCAGCCTTTATCTTGTCACAACCCTATATATCTGTACTGCAAATAGCACAACCAGCATGGTCATGCGTATAATAGCTAAGTTCACAGAGGTCTGCATGCATTTTCACCAAATCTCCTCTAACCAAATTAACATAAAAAATATGGAAGTCGCCTGGACAACCGGCCACCATGTTCACAACATTTGCTCCTCCATGTTTGGGCAGAGGATTATCCTTCACATTAGGGCCCACATCCTTGAAAGATAAGATACCAGACTTCACCAATTTTTGTACTTCAGTCTTCAAAGGATATCAGTTCTCAATATTGTGCCCTGGTGCTCCCTGGTGAAAGGCACATGTTTGGTATGCCTTATAATACCAAGGCAATGGTGATGGTACAACGGGAGGTGGTCTGGTCTGAACCAACTTCTTCTCAATTAATTCCGGCAGTAATTCTGTATAGCTCATAGGAATAGGGTCATAATTCTCCTTTCTCTGATTATACCCTTGATTCCCCTGATGGGATGGTCTCTGATAAGCAACGGTAGTTGGAGTTACACCAACAACTGGAGTAACTGAGGCGACTTGTTGATGACGCTGATAATTTTTTATAGGAGAATTAACCCTCCTCTCTTGCATAACAACATTTGTATCTCCTTCCTTTTTTTGGAAAACCCATAGGATGGCTTCTTCGTACTTCTGAAACTTTCACTTTTTGTTAAACGAACCTCTCTTACAGCCTCTTCTAAGAGGATACCCATGTGTTGTACCCCAAAATTTTCCCTCCCATTTCTCATTGATTTCTCACCACAAAGCCCTTGAAGCTCAAGATCCAGTTAGGGTTTCATCTACTCAAGACTTCTCCTTGCACTGTTGACCCAAATTAGGGTTTGTGTTTGCACAAAGATATTTTGACCTAAAATGCCTAAGATGACTTTCATGCTTCATATTGGACTCCCAAGTTTAGCCATACCAAGTTTCAAGTCTTGATTCCAAGTTTTGCCCAGTCAATTGGACAGTTGACCTAGAAATCAGTTGTATTGGGGAAAAAGTCAATTGTGGCCAATTGACAGTCAAACCTCATGAAAATTGACCCCCATCAACATTATGAACTCCTATGAACCATTTGATCAAGTTGGGATCACAATTCCACAAGAAATTTGGTCAGATCACCAAAAGGGCAAAATGGTCATTTTTAGGGTTTTGACTGCACAAAGACAATTTTTGACTGTTTGACCCAACCAATGGCAAACCAAGCTCACATATGGACTCAAGGACCCCATGGAATTATCTTGACATGCTCAACAAACTCAAAAGATCCCAAGTACACAAGATTGACAGTTGAATTTCCCAGTCAATTGATCAATTTTGACTGTATACTGAAAAGTCAAACTTTGACTTTTTGGTCAAAATCAAGAGTCAAGATTCATTTTTCATAAAAACATGCCAAATCATGAAACTTGTTCACCAAGAAATCAAAAAAATGCAAATTAGGGTTAGAAATGAGAATTTTTCATAACTTAGAATTTTTCTAAGTTATGAAAAACCCTAATTTTTTCCCAACTTTGCCCCACTTTCTCACCAAGATCCATTTGGATTCAAACAAAAGTCAAAACATAAAAGTTGTAGCTTGTTGCATAATCTACAACATTGATTCACAAAGTTTTCCCAAATGAGGCTTGTATCTCAAGTTACAAATTTTTGAATAAGGGCACTAAACCATTCTTAACTTAGTGAAATTTTAACCTATTTTGACAAGGTTTTCTACCCAACTTCAAGGCCATTTTCCATACACTTCCACTTGGAATTTCAATTTGCATTTCAAAGATGGATTGTAGTACACATTCCAAGCTTTCCAAAATGTCCAAGAAATTCTCAAACAACCTCATAACATGAGAGAATCGAATTTCACAATATAGCAAAAACTCACTTTTGATTAGGCCAAGTTACATGTTCATAACACTATGCATTTTCAAAACTCAGAATGCCACTTGATTACAGGCCTTTTACCTCAATTACACTCATAAATTTAATGCCAAACCTTTGTGCCAAAGCC
This sequence comes from Vicia faba, assembly GCA_948472305.1. Classification (NCBI taxonomy): domain Eukaryota; kingdom Viridiplantae; phylum Streptophyta; class Magnoliopsida; order Fabales; family Fabaceae; genus Vicia; species Vicia faba. The sequence goes on along the minus strand of OX451741.1, from coordinate 1,120,343,733 downwards.
ATGTTTTGTGTGTTCAAGCATTGCCTAGAAGATTAATCCATTTATAGATAAAGCATTATATCCATTTTTGCAAAAGTTTCACTTTATGTCATGATGCAAATCCACAATTACAAATGAAATCTAATTGGCACAAGATTATGGGCAAAACACTCTGATCAAGGAGAGATTATGAAGCACATTAGGGGGCATCTACTGACCTAGAACACAACTTGGGCATTTGTTGCTTAAAGTGTAAGTAACTTGGCATTTTGTAAGAGAACTCTCATATCAGCTTACAAACACTAAGGCAAACTTGAAAAACACATCCAAGACATCCCAACCAAGCTAGTACACGACCCTAACAACCGTCATACACTCCCAATACCATAATCACCTTCAAACTGCAAGAGCAAGGCAAGGCCTGCAGTTTGAGTGCCATCTCCCATTTCTCTCAAGCTTTCTTGCCCAAACCAGTTCACACACATTCCCTAGCATCTATGCAAGCTAACCATGACTTGAAACACGACCTGTAATTCCTCTAACAAGTTCCACCATTTTTACTTTTTCATTTTGCAGTCGAAGTTCTACAACTCAATTCAAGGTGTCTCAAGGCAAAGTAAATATTGGAACAGCATCACCACACCTCAAGGAAGCTATACCAACCATTATCTTACACTGAAAGCTCCCCCATTGCCAGATAGAACTTCAACTGAACAGGTATTTTGGTGAACTTTTATCTCTCTTATTAGATATCATTAGCTCTAAGTTTGTGAATAAGCAATGTTCTACTCATGCCACTGAACCTGTACATGCTTTTACTTTTCATTTCTTTTGCCTGAGCTGTGAGAATTTAAGGTTTGAAAATGGCAGAAAATCTAGGTCAGGATTTGGGGGAGAAGAAATTCTCTCTCATCTTAGAGAGTTAGATCAAGTTCTGCATATGGTTGGATTCGTCTCTTGATGCTGAACATTTTTTATGTTATGAGTTTTCATTAATAAGCCAGGAATCAGGATGTTTGGATGGAAGAACAGGGCGCGCGTTTTTTTGAATAATGTTGTTCAGAGGTTGAAGAAGGTGCCTCATGGGCTGGGCCAGCTTGTGTTTTGCTTCTTACACCATACTTTTTGATTCATACCCCCCTGAGCCCATTTGCTTGATTTAATGTTTTTTTTATTTTTCTTTTTTCATTTTGACTCATTTATTTTTTCTAATAATGTTTAAAACCTGAAAAATCATTTTTACACCATTTTTGCATTTTTTAAGTATTTATTTGTTTATATATACTATTATACATAAATATATATATACTATTATTTAGAAATATTATTAATAATGTAAACATATTGTATTTCTGATTTTTATTTCATTTTTCCCTTTTGAAACATTTTGTATAAAAAATACTTTTTTTTATAAAATTAAATATTATTATTTTGTGCATATTTAATATATTTTGCAAATAATATAAATATACATATATATATATATATATATATATATATATATATATATATATATATATATATATATATATATATATATATATATATATATATATATATATATATATATATATATATATATATATATATATATATATATATATATATATATATATATATATATATATATATATATATATATATATATATATATATATATATATATATATATATATATATATATATATATATATATATATATATATATATATATATATATATATATATATATATATATATTAATACACTTAGGGTAAAATACCAAAAATATACATATTTTTATTTTTATAAATATTTAACACTAAAAATACATTTTTATAAATATACTATATTTCATTTTATTTTTGTATGTAAATAGTAAATATTATATATATTAAATAATTAATACCCTTTTGATTAAAATTAGGGTTTTGCCCTAAATATGAAAATACTCCAAAAATAATACCTTTTTTATTTCTTTTTTTATTTTACATAAATAATACTTTTTTCATACATATAAAAATTCTTTTTGCATTCTTGCATATTTGTTTTATTTCTATTTAATTTATGCTTTTAATCTTATTGTAAATATTCAAAGAAAATGATGTAATAGCTAGATTTAATTTCTTGTCTAAATAATCCCCATTTGAAACATTTGTACCCCCTCCCCATATTATTGTGTTGTAATAGTGTAGGAACTTTATTTTTCGCACTTTAACGCTTTTTAAATATGCCATGCTAGAATTAGGGTTTGTATGCGAATAAAACGAACAAAATAGTTTCGACCTAATTTCAAGATAATCAAGCATGAAAATGGACAACACATCTCACACTTGCACCCCTAGGGTATTCCACTTTGTTGCCTTCAAATAATTGGGCCATATTGCATATTAGGTTTCTTTGGGTAAAACAAACAATCAAATGATCATAAGTCCCTCAATGACGCTTTCAAAAGTTGCCTAAAATGATCAAATCCTTTCAAAGAAAAATTGCCCAAAGATATTTAACATTGTTACAATTATGGTCTAAACGATGACCCACACCCGTCCCTTTCACCTCCTAATACAAGATTGTCCACCAAATGCAATGGTGGAACAAAATTGTCAAAAAGGTTTAAAACATAACAAGAATCTTCGAGAAAACTTTAGGGTAGATAACTCTTAAGTACTTGTCAAATTGCTAAGAAAACACTTGCCTATTTTCAAACCACACTTCACAAACTTTTTCAAAACAAAAACCTTGAAACATCTTTTCAAAAGACAAAACACCTTTTGTAAAACATTCGAGTAAAGAATTGTTACAAGGGTAGCCTATACAAGGCATCTTTTCAAAACATTTTCAAAATCACACACCAAGCACCATTTCAAACAATTGAAAACCAAGGCAAGTTGATCTAAGCAAGTACCTAAGAGCCCATGGATAACCATGGATAGAAAGGGTGCTAATACCTTCCCTTTCTTTAATCTACTCCCCGAACCCAAGAAAAATCTCAAAGGTTTTTGCTGTGCTTTTTAAACCTTTCCTTAGGATAAAATAAAAAGTCGGTGGCGACTCTTGCTCAACCGAAACATTTGCGAAAACAAACGCAAAACCATAGTCAGTTCTCCCACCGTATCACAGAACTGGCGACTCTGCTGGGGATAAACTTTTAAAAAGTGGAGTAACCTTAGGGCTTAGATCACCCCCTTGCATGACAAATTGTTTGAATTGTTTGCTTTATATCTTGGCTCTATTGTTTGGGGTTTACAATCCTACACCCGGATTTTGGGAAACATTTCATAGATAGCAATACGTTGTGGAAACTGTGCGGGGTATACCGACACGGTCGAAGCAATAGCTATATTAGTGCGACATATTTGTGAGTACCGGTAACCCTTGAGTTCAATCAAGGAGAGTACAGGGCCGCTGAGTGATGTCACTAAGCACTAATGACCTAGAACCTTACTTGACCATCTTGGCCTTTTATTAGGGGTAGTGAGATGACCGGCTTTGGTGCAGTCCGAAGTTGGTAGATACTCGATACTACACTCATTGAGGGTTATTTTCTTGGAATATTTTGGTCGCTAGTTAAGTGGCTAAACCAAAACAATGAACAATGAAAATAATCCAGTGATATTGAGCTCCTTAGAACCTGGTTACTATTTATAGGACAGGTTTTTAAGCCAACTACACTCAAGAGGGTACTTACCCATGAAACCCCATGCAAGCCTGAAACTAGGGTTTGGTGTGAATTGCTTGCACATATGTTTTGTGCATACATCATAAAGCATCATATGCATCCACTAACCATTTCAAGGGTTTGGATCTTCATATTTGTTCCTGTTTTGTAGGTCATGGAAATTCCTCGCAGAAATACCATTCAAGTCAACCTTGTGAGAATCTCTCCTCAACTCAAGGAGCTCACCTCAAGAATTCCGGAAAATTCATCCTTCAGTGAAAGACATGGTAGATTGCTCAGCCTAGTCAACACCAACATTGAAGAAGACATGATGAAAGTGCTATTCCAGTTCTTTGACCCTCTTCACCACTGTTTCACTTTCCCTGATTATCAGTTGGTGCCCACTTTGGAGGAGTTTTATCAACTCCTAAGAATCCCTATCCTTAATCAACCACCCTTCAACGGTACGGAAAAGGAACCAAAGCCGGAAGATGTTGCTCGAGCATTACATCTACAACCATCCGACATCAAGGGGCATTGGGAAACCAGAAGCGGCGTCAAAGGGTTCTTAGCAAAATTCTTGTTTGAGAAGGAACAAGAATGTTGGAATTCATTGGACCTACAAGCCTTTGAAGAGATTGTGGCACTCCTTATCTATGGGTTGGTCTTGTTCCCAAATCCTGACCAATTGGTAGATGTCAACGCCGTCAAAATATTCTTGTCCAGAAATCCAATACCAACGTTGCTTGGGGACATTCTTCACTCATTTTACACACGAACAATGAGAAAGAGGGGTGTTCTCATGTGCTGTACTCCTCTCCTTGCAAGGTGGTTTATTTCGCACCTTCCACAATCTGTCTTGAAGAATGACCAAGGTTCAAGGTGGTCCCAACGGTTGATGACTCTTACTCATTCTGATGTGCATTGGTGTTCTCAGTCCAGAGAAAATGTCATCATCGTCGATCGTTGCGGAGAATTTCCTAATGTTCCTTTACTTGGAATTAGGGGAGGTATCACCTACAACCCTTGCCTAGCTTTGAGGCAATTTGGATATGCACGGAGGGATGGCCCTCATGACATGTTGATTCCTGACCTAGTTTTTGACTTCGACAACGATGCGCAAGGACTTCGCCAAAGATTCATCAGAGCTTGGGGAAAACTCAACAAGGTTGATAGCAAGACTCTGGGGCACAAGAATTCCATCCCTCTTGAGCCCTATCTCAAGTGGGTACGAGCCTGAGCCCAAAGTCTAATGATGCCTTATCCTCATGTACTCCCAGTGATTAAAGAGCCCGTCAATGAAGGAGAGGTCCCCTACACCATCCTACATCCAGACATGCCTACATCGTGGGAGGAAATGCAGAAAAGTTGGATTCAGCTCAAGGAAGAACGGAATACTTTTGAAGCTAGCTTCTACGCCAGTGAGAAGAAGGTTCTAGAGCTTACCCGCCGACTCCATGAGCAAGAGGCCCTCAACACCTACATCGCACCAAAGAGGATGCGCAATGTCTTTTTGCCTTAAGAAGTTATTTTGTAATATTTGGCCCATGGGGCATTTATGTACTAACAAATTTCTTCTTATTAATATGACGTGCGTTCTTCTTTGTCTGAAACAATTTTGAATGTTCTAAATCCTTGAATGCATTGCATACATAAGCATACCATTCATCATGTGCATAAGCAGGTCTCACTCCAGGTTTCCTTATCTGTCTGCTGTTTATTTCAGTAGGATGGATCTCGAGCAAACAGTCAAAGACCTACAAGCTCAGAATGCACAGTTCCAGCAACTCCTGATGACCTTGGCTAAGGGTCAGGAGGATATCAAGACTCAATTGGGGAATAAGGACCCAGTGAAAAAGAAGAAAAAGAGGATTGGGGTGGCTACTTTGGGGAGAAGATTTGACGGAGAAGCTCGGAGAGTGCTTGAATTTCCTCCTACTTCTGATGAGGGGACCAGTAAAAGAGATGGAGCTGCGGTGCCTTCCGAGTCTGATGCGGAAGAAGAAGAGGTTGAAGAGGATGAAGATTATTCCGACCAGCAATACCCTCCAGCTGATGATAAGTACAAAGGGCTAGAAGACAGATTGGCCGCCATGGAATTACAAAGAGTACCGGGTTTGGATTTTGAAGACTTGGGCTTGGTTGCCGGGATTGTGATTCCCCCAAAATTCAAAGTGCCAGTGTTTGTGAGGTATGATGGGCTTTCCTGTCCCAAAATGCATCTCAGGTCCTACGTGAGAAAGATTCAACCCTATACAGCAGATAAAAACCTCTGGATTCATTTCTTTCAAGACAGCCTTTCGGGAGCTCAGTTGGAGTGGTTTTATCAGCTAGAAGGAACTAGTGTCAGAAATTGGGAAGATTTGGCTACCGCTTTCTACAAACAATACCAGTATAATTCTGATCTTGCTCCTACTCGTACCCAACTTCAGGGTATGTCACTAGGAACAAGCGAGGGATTCAAAGAATATGCACAAAAATGGAGAGATTTGGCTGGCAGGGTGCAGCCTCCTTTAACCGATCGTGAGCTTGTTGATATGTTTCTAGGAACCCTATCTGGGCCATTTTTCAATCATCTGATTGGTAACTCTTCTGCGGGGTTTACCGATTTGATCTTAACAGGCGAAAGGATAGAAGCTGGCATCAAGTCAGGAAAGATTCAGAAGAGTGTTGCTGCGAGTGTTGAGAAGAAGCCTTTTAATAAGGAAACAACCATGGTATATTCTTAGAGAAGAGCAGGGAAGACGGAGCGTCGGCCAACTGTGGGGGCCATAATGATTCAAAACACTCCTAGTGAGCAGCCTCGCTATAACCAGTCCAGACCAAATCAGCAACGAGTGGAGCAGCCACAACGGCAGTTCACCCGTATTAATATGACTCCAGCGCAAGTACTTCCCCATCTATTGAAGTTGAATCTCGCCACCATCAAGGAGGCACCAAAGAATGTGAATACGTCCTCTCCACATTATCATGCCAATGCTAAATGCGCCTACCATTCAGACAGTGTTGGACACGACACCAATGATTGTTGGGCACTCAAGCATAAGATCCAAGACCTGATAGAGGCTAAGGAGGTAGAGTTTGACGCTCCAGAGAAGCCCAATGTGATATCTGCACCCATGCCGAAACACGGCCGAAATGTCAACGCCATTGAAGAAGATTTGTATGTTGCTGATGTCAGTGACCTGACTACTCCACTGCTAACCATTAAGTTGAATTTGTTAAGGGTCGGGATCTTCCCGGGATGTAAAGAAGATTGCTATTGTTGTTACTCTCTGCCGTTTGATTGTCCGTTACTAAAGAAAGGCATCCAAGGCCTTATGGATAGTCGACAAATTTTGTTCGAAAAAGTTCCTGCTGTTCCAGTTCATACTGAAGATGTCTCAATCATAACCATTCACGCCAATCTTTCCAAGGCCGTCAAAAAGCCCGTTAAGATTACACCAGCTGCGAAATCTGTTCCTTTGAAGATAACAATGCCAGGGCATGTTCCCTATGTTTCTGAGAAGTCGATACCTTGGAACTATGGCGGTGACGTCTACTACCATGGTATCAAGCAAATCGAAGTAATTGAAGAAAGTTCGGATAATGATGAAGCCAGCATTAGTAACATTGCAGGCACTAGCAAAATCACCAGGAGCGGGAGAATATTTTCTCCAGAGATTGCCCCTCCAAGAGCAATCTTTGGACCCTCGTCAGCCGATAAGGTCATCCCTGCACCAATAAAACTTTCTGCTAGAACTCCTTTGATTGAAGATGTTGTTGTTCCTAATACTGTCTCTCCTACCGCTGCTGACAAAGGTAAGGGAATCCAAGATGAGCCCGTCAGGACGAGGGCTCAACCCTTGGTAATCCCGGAAACCTCCAAGAAGGAAATGGACGAGATTTTGAGGATAATCAAAAGAAGTGACTACGATGTGGTAGAACAGTTGGGGCGAACCCCCTCAAAGATCTCCATGCTGGCACTACTACTTTGCTCAGAAGCGCATGCTAAAGCCCTGATAAAATTCCTGAAGGCAGCTCATGTGCCCCAGGAAACCTCTGCGGATCAATTTCAAAATTGCGTGGCTAGCCTGACTGCGGATAATGGATTAGGTTTTTCTGATGCCGACCTAACTCCTAAAGGTAGAAATCACAATGATGCTTTGCACATTTCAGTCGAGTGTCGAGGAACTACTCTCGCACATGTCTTAGTTGATACCGGTTCATCGCTGAATGTTTTGCCTAAGAAGGCCTTGGACCGACTAGATTGTGAGGGGTTGGATTTGAAGCCGAGTGATATTGTTGTCAGAGCTTTCGATGGTTCAAAGAGAATGGTCCATGGAGAGGTTGAAATTCCCATCAAGATAGGCACTGAGGTGTTTAAATCCACTTTCTATGTGATGGACATCCGTCCGTCATACTCTTGCTTGCTGGGTAGGCCTTGGATACACCATGCTGGGGCAGTCACCTCCTCCTTACATCAGATGTTGAAGTATCCTGTCAAGGGAAAGATCATCACTGTCCATGGCGAAGAGGAATACATGATTAGCCACTTAAATTCTTTCTGGTATGTGGAGGTTGAAGGAGAGTTCATTGAGACACTGTTTCAACATTTCGAAGAAGTCCTTCCTGAAATAGCAGTAGCAAAGTTGGCAGCTGAGACACCAAGACAGGTGGCCAGGATGGCATCTCTGGAGGACGCAAGGGCCGCAATTAAAGAAGGGAAGAATTCAGCATGGGGGCAGTTACCTGACATTCCACATAAGTCAGACAAATTTGGATTAGGGTTCACTACCGCAGGCCAGAAAGCTATGCGCCGTGCGAAGATTGAAAGGGCGCCAGTCAAAATTTCTCCCTACAGAATCAACGCCTTGGAAGACGAAGACAAAGAGAGCAACATTGAAGAGTGGATTTATCCAACTGTCAAAGGAGGATTGAGCAACTGGGAGGCAAAAGACTATGTCCCCGTCACTTTTATTCATCAGTAATTTATCTGTTAAACATTTCCTATTTGGTCTGTAATATTCACTTTCAAACAATCCGTACACTATCTTTTCACCTCCTGCCTTGCCCGGGGCATGTAGGTCCACTTGTAAGGGTTTTGATTATTTTTCATATCCATATGCCATGTTTAATGATTCATTGGACGTTTTTCATTTGATAAACTGCTTATGTTCATTTTCTTTCCTTTTGCATTTTTTGTTTAAGGATGGCTATCCCTTACACACACCCACACTCACCAATGCAAGTACCCATCCACTCCGGATTCCATGGGTGACTATTCTGCTGTATCTTTCAATAACTCTGAAGATCTGGTCAATCTAGCCGAGTATGAAGATGACGAAGGTTGCGAAGTACCCGGGGAATTAGCCAAGACTTCTGCAACAAGAGGAAAGGGCCATCTTACCGCATGAAGAGCCATTAGAAACTGTCAACTTAGGGACCGAGGAAGACCGGAAGGAGGTGCAAGTAGGTGCCAATTTGAAACCGAATGTCAAGGAAAACCTGATACAGTTGTTGAATGAGTATGTTGAAATCTTCGCTTGGTCCTATGAAGACATGCCGGGTTTAGACACAGACATCGTGGTTCACCGTCTCCCCACAAGAGAGGATTGTCCACCGATCAAGCAAAAAGTTCGCCGAATGAGGCCTGACATGTCCGAAAAGATCAAGGCAGAAGTAATGAAGCAATTCGATGCTGGCTTTCTGGCTGTTACGTCATATCCTCAATGGGTCGCTAACATTGTGCCAGTACCTAAGAAAGATGGCAAAGTCAGGATGTGTGTGGACTACCGGGATTTGAATAGGGCCAGCCCTAAAGATGATTTCCCGCTACCTCATATTGACATCTTGATCAACAATACAGCTCAGCATAAAGTGTTTTCCTTCATGGATGGATTCTCGGGCTACAATCAAATCAAAATGGCCCCCGAGGATATGGAGAAAACAACTTTTGTCACACAATGGGGCACTTTCTGTTACAAGGTGATGCCGTTCGGGCTGAAGAACGCAGGGGCAACTTATCAACGCGCCATGGTAGCCTTATTTCATGATATGATACATCATGAGATTGAAGTCTACGTAGACGATATGATAGCTCGGTCACAAACAGAGGAAGAGCACCTTGAACATCTGGAGAAGCTGTTTGCCAGGTTAAAAGAATACAAGCTCAGGCTAAATCCAAGTAAATGCATTTTTGGAGTTAGGTCTGGTAAACTCTTGGGATTCATTGTAAGCAACAAAGGCATTGAAGTCGATCCCGCAAAAGTAAAAGCAATACAAGAGATGCCTGCTCCCCGTACTGAAAAGGAGGTTAGAGGATTCTTGGGGCGCTTGAACTATATTGCCAGATTCATCTCGCATCTGACTTCTACCTATGAGCCAATTTTCAAAAAGATCAGGTAGTCGAGTGGAACGACGATTGTCAAGCTGCTTTTGATAGAATTAAGGAGTATTTGCTAGAACCTCCTATTCTGATGCCACCCGTCGAAGGAAGACCATTGATCATGTATTTGACCGTCTTGGATAACTCAATGGGGTGTGTTTTGGGCCAGCATGACGAGTCTGGTCGAAAAGAGCATGCTATTTATTACCTTAGCAAAAAGTTTACCGACTGTGAGACTCGCTACTCACTGCTCGAGAAAACTTGCTGTGCTTTGGTATGGGCTGCTCGCCGACTAAGACAGTATATGTTGACTCATACTACCTTGTTGATTTCCAAAATGGACCCTATCAAGTATATCTTCGAAAAGCCCGCTTTATCTGGAAGGATAGCTAGATGGCAAATGATCTTAACTGAGTATGACATCCAGTACACCACCCAAAAAGCTATAAAAGGGAGTGTACTAGCTAACCATCTGGCTCATCAGGCTATCGAAGATTATCAACCCATGAGATTTGATTTCCCAGACGAGGACATCATGAATTTGGACAACATTGAAGGTAATGGACCGTATGACGGACCCGAAAAGGGATCCCGATGGACCCTGTACTTTGATGGTGCCTCAAATGCACTTGGAAACGGTATCGGCGCGGTACTCATTTCTCCGGAAGGTTGTCACACACCTTTCACGGCCCGACTTTGCTTCAGCTGCACAAACAACATGGCTGAGTATGAAGCTTGCATCTTTGGTCTCAAGGCTGCTATAGACTTGGGGATCAAATCTTTGATCGTATTCGGAGACTCGGCTTTGGTTATCAGTCAAATCAAAGGAGAGTGGGATACCAAGCATCCTAATCTTATCCCATACAAAGAACATGTCTTGACATTGTTGCCTCATTTCGAGCAAATTACCTTCGAGCATTTCCCGCGAGAAGAGAATCAGCTAGCAGATGCTCTAGCCACAATGTCCTCCATGTTTAAACTCAACTGGGATAACGAGGCTCCCCAAATCACCATCAAGCGAATGGATGAACCTGCGCATTGTCATGAGATTAATACCGAAGAAGTAGTGGAACAACCCTGGTTCCATGAAATCAAAAGGTATCTCGAGACTAGAGATTATCCCGAAGGAGCTTCCGTAAATGACAAGAAGTTCTTAAGGAAATTTGCTGCCAAATTCTTCCTGAGCAACGGCATCCTTTACAAACGAAGCCATGATTGTGTTTTACTCCGATGCGTGGATAAAGCTGAAGCAGAGTTGATCATGACTGATATACACAGCGACACATTTGGCACTCACTTGAGCGGGCATACAATGGCTAAGAAGATCCTAAGGGCAGGCTATTACTGGTCTACCATGGAAGCTGACTGCCATCAACATTCCCGTACTTGCCACAAGTGTCAAATCTATGTTGACAAAGTTCATATCCCTTCGGTTCCTCTCAACGTCCTGACTGCTCCGTGGCCCTTTGCAATGTGGGGCATTGATATGATTGGAGAGATCAAGCCCACGGCTTCCAACGGACATCGCTTCATCCTGGTTGCCATTGACTATTTCACCAAATGGGTCGAAGCAGCTTCCTTCGCCTCTGTTACTAAAAATGTGGTTGCCCGCTTTATCAAGCAAAATCTCATATGTCGGTATGGTGTTCCAGACAGGATCATCACAGACAACGGTACAAATCTGAATAACACGATGATCACTGCATTGTGCGAACAGTTCAAGATTTATCATCACAATTCATCTCCCTATCGGCCGAAGATGAACGGTGCTGTTGAAGCTGCGAACAAAAACATTAAGAAAATCATTCAGAAAATGACAGTCACTTACAAAGACTGGCATGAGATGTTACCGTTTGCTCTACATGGATACCGTACGACGACACGTACTTCAACTGGGGCAACCCCATTTTCTTTGGTTTATGGCATGGAAGCTGTTTTGCCTATGGAAGTCCAGATCCCTTCTCTAAGGATTATGAAGGATGCAGGTTTGAATGAAGATGATTGGATGCAGACCCGACTTGATCAACTCAATCTGATCGACGAAAAGCGACTTGCTGCTATATGCCATGGTCAGACGTATCAAAAGCGGATGATCAAGGCCTTCAATAAGAAAGTCAGACGTCAAGTGTATCAAGTCGGAGATCTCGTAATCAAGCGGATTATCTTGCCGCAAAGTGATCCCAGGGGCAAATGGACTCCTACATATGAAGGACCATTTGTGATCAAGAGCATATTTTCTGGTGGTTCAATGATTATGACCACCATGGACGGCGACGATTTGCCGCACCCTGCGAACGCAGACATAGTCAAAAGATACTACGCATAAAGTAACCCGACAAGTCGAAAACCCGAAAGGGCGGCTTGGGCAAAAATGGGCATCCCGGTGGATCGAAAACCCGAAAGGGCGGTTCAGGCAAAAATTAGGGATAAAAACAAAAAAATCTGTACACCCGGCAAGTTGAAAACCCGAAAGGGCGGCTTGGGTAAAAAGGGGTTTCCCGGTGGATCGAAAACCCGAAAGGGCGATTCGGGCAAAAGTTAGGGAATTAAAGCGTATGACTATGTCTCGTCGGATCACTTCGAAGACAATCTCTTCACCAACCGGTTCCAGGCTTCTGATCAATCCAGTCATCGTCAAGCGAAGCATTGAATGGACAGATACTCAGAGTTGAGAAAGCTATAGCGGAATGGAATCCCATGGAATTATTTCACATAGCCATCTTTATTTTGTATAAGTCTTTCGATATTTACGACAAAATCCTCTTACTAGGATGATTGTCTCCTTTGTACAAATATACTCATATAAAATCAATACAAATACTTTTCCCAGAAATTTGTGTCATTTCCTTTTCTTTTCTCTCGCACTGTTTGTTTTATCTTGAGAAACGTCCAATATTTTGTTAAATAGGCATATGCATTTGAACATAATCATTTCCATATGAACCCAGAAAGAGGATTACTGATAAGTCAAAGGTACAATTGGATATCTTGATACCCCTTCAAAGGAAATCCCCAGTAGATTCTGGAATCTTATCCCCTACGGAGTACGGGCGTCTCTCCCGAATTTTATTCAAAGTTATTTCTCACAAGGGCTTATAACTGGGTTATCCTCAGCTTATTGCCACAGAAGATCGCACTCGCCAAAATTCTTCCTATCCCCAGCGGAGTTCATCAAAATCCCCCAGCCAGAGGGTCCTCAGGAATCCAATTTCCCTCAGAATTTAAGTTTCAGAATCCCCAGCGAAGCCAGGCTAATGAACCTTCTCCCTACAGAGTTTTAGGAGAGTAAATCTTGAGTTCCCCAGTGAAGTCGCCAGAGATGTTTCCCGCCAAACTGAAGATTCTCAGTCTTGCGTCCCCAGCATGAATCTACTAGATTGGTACTCCCCAGTAGAAGTCATCAGGAATTTACCAGAGGTTTGGTATACAACTCAAGCTTCTTGTTCCCCAGCAACAGCCAAGGATTTATTCTTCCCGGCAGCAGTCAGGATGCTTTTATCTTCAGCCATCCAGGATTCATCTGTCCCAAGCAAGACAGCTCATCAGCTTACATGCGCATTCATTACATTCATATCATAAACATTGATATAACATATATTGCATCATACATTTCATGCAACATAATTTTGTGTTTAGCTAACATTTTGTCCTTTTCAGGATAAGAATAAAAAGCTATCCTTAACATTTTCAGATGCGGTTTTACACGGACTCATCATCAAGCAACCCTACACCGGTTCCTATTCAAATTCAAGATTTCTGAAAACAGTTTACGGGTTCTCCAAGTAACGGATGTTAACCTATCGCTTGTTCAGTTTCTTCTCCAGACTTCTGAAAACAGTCTATGGATTCTTCCCAACAACGGATGTTAATCTATCACTTGTTCAGACGCAACTTTTGAAAACAGTTTACGGACGCTTCCCAACAACGGATGCTGCTCTATTGCTTATTCAACTCCAAGATTTCTGAAAACAGTTTACGGGTTCTCCAAGTAACGGATGTTAACCTATCGCTTGTTCAGTTTCTTCTCCAGACTTCTGAAAACAGTCTATGGATTCTTCCCAACAACGGATGTTAATCTATCACTTGTTCAGACGCAACCTTTAAAAACAATTTACGGATGCTTCCCAACAACGGATGCTGCTCTATTGCTTATTCAACTCCAAGATTTCTGAAAACAGTTTACAGGTTCTCCAAGTAACGGATGGTAACCTATCACTTGTTCAGTTTCTTCTCAAGATTTTTGAAAACAGCTTACGGATTCCTCCCAACAACGGATGCCAATCTATTGCTTATTCATATCCCCAGTCCAGAGAGGGTCCAAAGCATGGACACCTTCCTGATATTCCCTTCCAGATGGCATCGTTAAGCCCATCTCGAAATGGCATCTCTAAGCCCATTCCCGCATCCTTTGCTTTGACGAGTGCAAATTTAAGGGCACTCTAGTGTCCAATCTCCTTTTACCCTCGAGTCGCGAAAGGCAAACTTGCCAATCTAACTCTTCGGATTCAAGAAGATTGAACAGGGGCAACTGTTGTACCCCAAAATTTGCCCTCCCATTTCTCATTGATTTCTCACCACAAAGCCCTTGAAGCTCAAGATCCAGTTAGGGTTTCATCTACTCAAGACTTCTCCTTGCACTGTTGACCCAAATTAGGGTTTGTGTTTGCACAAAGATGTTTTGACCTAAAATTCCTAAGATGACTTTCATGCTTCATATTGGACTCCCAAGTTTAGCCATACCAAGTTTCAAGTCTTGATTCCAAGTTTTGCCCAGTCAATTGGACAGTTGACCTAGAAATCAGCTGTATTGGGGAAAAAGTCAACTGTGGCCAATTGACAGTCAAACCTCATGAAAATTGACCCTCATCAACATTATGAACTCCTATGAACCATTTGATCAAGTTGGGATCACAATTCCACAAGAAATTTGGTCAGATCACCAAAAGGGCAAAATGGTCATTTTTAGGGTTTTGACTGCACAAAGACAATTTTTGACTGTTTGACCCAACCAATGGCAAACCAAGCTCACATATGGACTCAAGGACCCCATGGAATTATCTTGACATGCTCAACAAACTCAAAAGATCCCAAGTACACAAGATTGACAGTTGAATTTCCCAGTCAATTGATCAATTTTGACTGTATACTGAAAAGTCAAACTTTGACTTTTTGGTCAAAATCAAGAGTCAAGATTCATTTTTCATCAAAACATGCCAAATCATGAAACTTGTTCACCAAGAAATCAAAAAAATGCAAATTAGGGTTAGAAATGAGAATTTTTCATAACTTAGAATTTTTCTAAGTTATGAAAAACCCTAATTTTTTCCCAACTTTGCCCCACTTTCTCACCAAGATCCATTTGGATTCAAACAAAACTCAAAACATGAAAGTTGTAGCTTGTTGCATAATCTACAACATTGATTCACAAAGTTTTCCCAAATGAGGCTTGTATCTCAAGTTAAAAAAATTTGAATAAGGGCACTAAACCATTCTTAACTTAGTGAAATTTTAACCTATTTTGACAAGGTTTTCTACCCAACTTCAAGGCCATTTTCCATACACTTCCACTTGGAATTTAAATTTGCATTTCAATGATGGATTGTAGTACACATTCCAAGCTTTCCAAAATGTCCAAGAACTTCTCAAACAACCTCATAACTTGAGAGAATCGAATTTCACAATATAGCAAAAACTCACTTTTGATTAGGCCAAGTTACATGTTCATAACACTATGCATTTTCAAAACTCAGCATGCCACTTGATTACAGGCCTTTTACCTCAATTACACTCATAAATTTAATGCCAAACCTTTGTGCCAAAGCCATGTTTTGTGTGTTCAAGCATTGCCTAGAAGATTAATCCATTTATAGATAAAGCATTATATCCATTTTTGCAAAAGTTTCACTTTATGTCATGATGCAAATCCACAAGTACAAATGAAATCTAATTGGCACAAGATTATGGGCAAAACACTCTGATCAAGGAGAGATTATGCAGCACATTAGGGGGCCTCTACTGACCTAGAACACAACTTGGGCATTTGTTGCTTAAAGTGTAAGTAACTTGGCATTTTGTAAGAGAACTCTCATATCAGCTTACAAACACTAAGGCAAACTTGTAAAACACATCCAAGACATCCCAACCAAGCTAGTACACGACCCTAACAACCCTCATACACTCCCAATCCCAGAATCACCTTCAAACTGCAAGAACAGGGCAAGGCCTGCAGTTTGAGTGCCATCTCCCATTTCTCTCAAGCTTTCTTGCCCAAACCAGTTCACACACATTCCCTAGCATCTATGCAAGCTAACCATGACTTGAAACACGACCTGTAATTCCTATAACAAGTTCCACCATTTTTACTTTTTCATTTTGCAGTTGAAGTTCTACAGCTCAATTTAAGGTGTCTCAAGGCAAAGTAAATATTGGAACAGCATCACCACACCTCAAGGAAGCTATACCAACCATTATCTTGCACTGAAAGCTCCCCCATTGCCAGATAGAACTTCAACTGAACAGGTATTTTGGTGAACTTCTATCTCTCTTATTAGGCATCATTAGCTCTAAGTTTGTGAATAAGCAATGTTCTACTCATGCCACTGAACCTGTACATGCTTTTACTTTTCATTTCTTTTGCCTGAGCTGTGAGAATTTAAGGTTTGAAAATGGCAGAAAATCTAGGTCAGGATTTGGGGGAGAAGAAATTCTCTCTCATCTTAGAGAGTTAGATCAAGTTCTGCATATGGTTGGATTCGTCTCTTGATGCTGAACATTTTTTATGTTATGAGTTTTCATTAATTAGCCAGGAATCAGGATGTTTGGATGGAAGAACAGGGCGCGCGTTTTTTTGAATAATGTTGTTCAGAGGTTGAAGAAGGTGCCTCATGGGCTGGGCCAGCTTGTGTTTTGCTTCTTACACCATACTTTTTTATTCATACCCCCCTGAGCCCATTTGCTTGATTTAATGTTTTTTTTATTTTTCTTTTTTCATTTTGACTCATTTATTTTTTCTAATAATGTTTAAAACCTGAAAAATCATTTTTACACCATTTTTGCATTTTTTAAGTATTTATTTGTTTATATATACTATTATACATAAATATATATATACTATTATTTAGAAATATTATTAATAATGTAAACATATTGTATTTCTGATTTTTATTTCATTTTTCCTTTTTGAAACATTTTGTATAAAAATCCTTTTTTTTTATAAAATTAAATATTATTATTTTGTGCATATTTAATATATTTTGCAAATAATATAAATATACATATATATATATATATATATATATATATATATATATATATATATATATATATATATATATATATATATATATATATATATATATATATATATATATATATATATATATATATATATATATATATATATATATATATATATATATATATATATATATATATATATATATATATATATATATATATATATATATATATATATATATATATATATATATATATATATATATATATATATATATATATATATATATATATATATATATATATATATATATATATATATATATATATATATATATATATATATATATATATATATATATATATATATATATATATATATATATATATATATATATATATATATATTAATACACTTAGGGTAAAATACCAAAAATATACATATTTTTATTTTTATTAATATTTAACACTAAAAATACATTTTTATAAATATACTATATTTCATTTTATTTTTGTATGTAAATAGTAAATATTATATATATTAAATAATTAATACCCTTTTGATTAAAATTAGGGTTTTGCCCTAAATATGAAAATACTCCAAAAATAATACCTTTTTTATTTCTTTTTTTATTTTACATAAATAATACTTTTTTCATACATATAAAAATTCTTTTTGCATTCTTGCATATTTGTTTTATTTCTATTTAATTTATGCTTTTAATCTTATTGTAAATATTCAAAGAAAATGATGTAATAGTTAGATTTAATTTCTTGTCTAAATAATCCCCATTTGAAACATTTGTACCCCCTCCCCATATTATTGTGTTGTAATAGTGTAGGAACTTTATTTTTCGCACTTTAACGCTTTTTAAATATGCCATGCTAGAATTAGGGTTTGTATGCGAATAAAACGAACGAAATAGTTTCGACCTAATTTCAAGATAATCAAGCATGAAAATGGATAACACATCTCACACTTGCACCCCTAGGGTATTCCACTTTGTTGCCTTCAAATAATTGGGCCATATTGCATGTTAGGTTTCTTTGGGTAAAACAAACAATCAAATGATCATAAGTCCCTCAATGACGCTTTCAAAAGTTGCCTAAAATGATCAAATCCTTTCAAAGAAAAATTGCCCAAAGATATTTAACACTGTTGCAATTATGGTCTAAACGATGACCCACGCCCGTCCCTTTCACCTCCTAATACAAGATTGTCCACCAAATGCAATGGTGGAACAAAATTGTCAAAAAGGTTTAAAACATAACAAGAATCTTTGAGAAAACTTTAGGGTAGATAACTCTTAAGTACTTGTCAAATTGCTAAGAAAACACTTGCCTATTTTCAAACCACACTTCACAAACTTTTTCAAAACAAAAACCTTGAAACATCTTTTCAAAAGACAAAACACCTTTTGTAAAACATTCGAGTAAAGAATTGTTACAAGGGTAGCCTATACAAGGCATCTTTTCAAAACATTTTCAAAATCACACACCAAGCACCATTTCAAACAATTGAAAACCAAGGCAAGTTGATCTAAGCAAGTACCTAAGAGCCCATGGATAACCATGGATAGAAAGGGTGCTAATACCTTCCCTTTCTATATTCTACTCCCCGAACCCAAGAAAAATCTCAAAGGTTTTTGCTGTGCTTTTTAAACCTTTCCTTAGGATAAAATAAAAAGTCGGTGGCGACTCTTGCTCAACCGAAACATTTGCGAAAACAAACGCAAAACCATAGTCAGTTCTCCCACCGTATCACACCATTCCTACCATTTCATTAAAGTCACTTGGCGCACTCGCTACCATCCTCTCATAGTAGAAAGCACCCAGAGTCTTCAAGAAAATCTTAGTCATCTCCTTCTCTTCCATGGGGGGAATCACTTGGGCGGCTACCTAACGCCATCTCTATGCATATTCTTTGAACGATTCCCTATCCTTCTGGACCATGGCCCAGAGTTGATCACGGTCAGGCGCCATGTCCACAATGTATTTGTATTGTCTGATAAATGCTTCTCCCAAGTCATTGAATGTATGGATATTGACGCTGTCCAAACTCATACCACTTCAACGCAGCGCCAGTCAAACTATGCTGAAAAAAGTGAATCAACAGACGCTGATCATCAGTATGGGTAGACATTCTTCTTACATACATCACAAGATGAGCACGAGGACAATTGTTTCCCTTGTACTTCTCGAATTCCGGGACTTTAAACTTCGCAAGTATCTTGACATTCGGGACCAAGCATAAATCATTCAAATTCTGCCCGAACAATTCCTTTCCCTTGAGGGCCTTCATCTCCCTTTGCATCTTGTCAAATTGTTCTTGAAAATCATCAATTCTATCATAGAGACCCAAGTCCTCACTTGGTGGAGGAAAAGAACGATACATATCATCATTAGCAAATGGGACCATATTCACCGAAGGAGGTGCAGAAGTAACCGTAGTATGAACAACTGGAGTATCTTGAGGACCAAGATTGAAACCTTCAGGCACAATGTTCTTTGGCATTCCCCGTGGATAACCTTGAGGCATGTGATTCCTAACAACAGCTGGAGTAGTAGACACGGGAATAATTGGAGCTTCAGTAGTAACCCTTGTTGGTTGAGGTTGAACACTCGGTGGCTGATTCTGAGAAGCCACCAGAGATTCCATCTAAGCAGTAAGATTGTCCATGCCGGCCTTCAGAGCAGAAACTTCCTCGTGCAACTCACAATTCTCTTGTTCTAAGTTGTCCATCTTCCTTCTGAAATTAGCTCGAGTATTGTAGTGGTGAGACATCTTGCTGAACAAAGTAAAGAAGCTTGGTAAGACACCTGGATATGCAAAGAAATACAAGAAATATGTTAAATATGATGCACAATATGCAATGCACATGTTTTATTTTATTAATATTTCAAGGGACTTAAATATTTATAGACACATTACAAATATCAAAGTAATAAAACTTTTGAAATACTGAAATTTTTTATTATAACTTCAAAATGGATTACAAGTTTCAATAATCCCAAGTACAAGATAAAAATAAATTCTAAAACCCTAAGAAGCAAAGTTAATGGAGATCACTCTATACGTTGGAGCTTCCTTGTAAGCCTGGCAATCTGAGCCTTCAACCTCTAGTTTTTTCCGCATATCTGGTGGAAACCTCCTTCCAATCATCTGAATGATGAAGTGAGCAACTAACATCTGATTGAGGCTCAGGAGAAAATAAATCCCCTTGCCTCTCCATGGTCTCTACAGCCTGACTCTCAAGAATATCAATCAAGTCATCTTTCTCCTTCAAGTCTGCTCTATAGGAAATCTTTAAAGTTTGGCACTTATTCTTCCAAGCGTCCTTTTCCTGATGCATCCTGACCAAAGGAAGTTGTAGCTCTTCCATATCATCCAATAAAGGAGGAGTGGTCTTCACAAACAAATCAGGCATAGGTGTTTCCCGGGAATATGGAATCTTCAACTGAATAACTCTCGTTTGGGCCCACTGAAGATAAGGCTCCAAAGTAACAGCTCCTCGAGGTCCCAAGTCTTTCCTACTCTTCCTATGAATGTGACGCTAGGCCTTTGCAATATGCTCCTAGCTTCCTTATGGTCTTCTCCCTCCTTCAGGAAGAAACTACTCAAATTAATACTGTTTGGTTTATCCCTCATCGGATAACCAAGTTGTCGTCGTGCAAGAATGGGGTTGTAGTTAATTCCTCCCTTTGTATCAAGAAGAGGTACATTGGGGAAACTACCACAACTATCGGCAATATCTATATCCTGGTAAGCCCGATGATACCAATCAATATCCGAGTGAGTAAGTGCCATGATCTTAGGAGCCCAACGGGGTTCCTTCCTGACATCCCAGAAAGCATCAGACTGAGGCATATGAGGAATAAACCATCGGTACAACATAGGCGTGCAACAGATAATCATCCCTCAGTGATAAGAATTCTGGAGAGGAATAGAGTAATAAGCATCACCCAACAATGTAGGAACTAGGTTTCCAATCATGAAGATCCTGATAGCATTAATGTCAACAAACTTGTTCATATTAGGGAATAAAAATAACACGTAAGCAAGTAGAGCAAAGATGGCTTCAAAAGCGTCCGTACTCTTCATCCTGGAAAAGTAACGAGCTTTCTCCAATAAGAATTGAGTTGGTAATCCTCCAATCCCTCCTTTAGTAGTCATATGGGCTTCAACCTCAGACTTCCCCAGATGAATCAAAGTAGCAATCTCGTGTGGTTTTGGCTCACCCTCCAAACCAGTAAAAGGAACACAGTCGGTAATAGGTAAATCCAACAGATAAGAATACTCCTCTAGTGTAGGCATCAACTGATAGTCATGGAAAGTAAAGCAATGATACATCGGATTATAGAACTGAACCAAGGTCGAGAGAATACCCTCCTTCATCCTAAGCTTCATGAGAGGAATTATGGATCCATACTTCCTCCGAAAATCTGCAGAACACTCAATCTCGGGAATTAGATCAACTCATCTATCTTGGGATATTTGAAACTGTATTTTCTGGTCTTTCTTTTTCCAGAATCCATGGTCAAAAGGTACCTGAGATATTCACAAATGGCCAACTTTCAAGTCCCTTGAAATAAAATTTCTTCAAAAGATGCTTATGAGTGCATGGATCAACTTCACACAAGATCACAAATATAGGTTTCATAGGTTCAACTTCATGAGCATGAGGTCTAAGGTACTACCCATAAGGCATGGTCTAAAAGTTATCACCTGCCGAACAAGGTTATAGAGGTTCCCAGAGTCTACATCCTTCCTTCGGATATTACAAACTTCCTAATTAACTCGATAATTAGTAATATTCTCAAGAAAAACTCGTCCGGGCGTAGTATCGCGTGACAACTATTTTTGCACTACACCTAAAAGGCCAATATGGGTTAGGTATTCTATGGTCCTTATCTTCAGCAGGCTCCCAGGTCGAAAGCAGCACGTCTTCTCGATTACTCGGTAAACGACACTACAGTCAAAGGGGCCTCCACTGAGTGTGGGATCTCATGCCTCCTTTTTTTGGGATTACTCCCTCAAAGTTAACATGACTATAGCGCCCGTCCTATCTTAAAGTTTTCCCAAGTCCGGGTATAGGACTTATAAGTAATCACCAAGCACCCTGAAAACAAGGAAAATCTAGACAAATAAGATATACAACATATAATATATAACAAACAATAGCACATATACAGATATAAACAAAGATAGGTTTAACCCACTTAGGGATGGACCAGCAGGAGGTCAATCTGTCCTCAGTGAAGTCGCCATTTTTTTCTGTAGCGATAGAAATGTTTAAGACTAAGAAATTGGATTGACTAGACTTACACAGATCAAAATTAAAATTGCCACCACGCTTTATTGTTTCCAAAGGAATGGGAAAAGAGAGAGTAACCCAAAAAGATGGGGAAAGATTCTAGGTAAGGGGGTTGGTTATGAAAAGGGAGGGTATTAACACCCTAAACATCTACGGTACTCCATAGGAACCTCTTTGAAAAATCTTTATATTTTGGCTATAAAATGTTGTACGAAAAATAGATGGTGGAGATGAGAAAAGAAGTGTATTTTTTATGATTTTTGCACCCGCCGCGGTTGCGAACCTTTAGTTCCTACATACCACCTTTCATGCAATAGGGGATCAGGGTACATGTAGTTCCTCTTTAAAATATTTTAACACACAAGTGTGTTGATTGATTTTATGAGATAAGACATCATCATCATTATCCGTGTGGAAAACATACTTACTACCCATAATTATGAGAAAGGAGAATTTGTATCATCTCAAAGTGGAGGATATGGCTTGGATTTTAAAGTCAATAGTGCCTCACTCAACACCCAAGTGGAAAATATCTCTCTTCACTACATATTGTAGAAGTATAGTTGTTTGCATCACTACAAGGATTGACAAGAGTCTAATCTTTTGAGAAAGGTTTTAAAATAAAAAGTCAAAGTGGAAAAAATGGTTTAAAATGAGGTTGATTGACTTTTAGTCTTCTCACAAAAAATGTCAAGGTATTATTAAATTGATTGAAGTTTGTTTATGAAAAATGTTTTAAAAATGCATGGACATAAGTCCAAGTTTATTATGAAAGTGGTTCAAGTTTAAAAAACAAGAAGAGTTTTCAAAAGGAGCAAGAAGATTTTTGAAATTAAAGAAGATGGGAGGAGAAGAAGAGACTATCCTAAAGCATAAGGTAAAAGCTAGGGATAAGGACTATCTAAACAACAAGAAGCCAATACTTGACATTATGAGTCAAGATAGAATTCCAATTCTTTTGATTGGAACCAAGCAAGCAAATATATTAGACCTCTTGAGAGAACTAAACTTCAAGTGTATTAAGTCTTCACAAAAATTGGGTAGAGTAACGGCTGTATATGGGTGAATTCCATATTACAAACAAAGAATGTAATCACAATAACATGCACACAAAACAAACAAACAACCCAATGTCTTTAGGTAAACCTCAAGAACTCCAGACAAAATATCAATTAAGGTCCAACGTCTTCCAACATAGGCCAAGGTTTCTAATCCTAAGTCCAAGAAGTCCAATACTCCATAATGCCAAGGATAGTAACCAAATAGTTCAAGTATCATTAAAGCATTTTATGGTTCATGTTGATTATTAGGTGTCTTGAAAAAGAAAAGAAAAACTCAAGTGAGCAAAATAAAAATAACAAGAATATAAATGCTCAAGTGAGCAAAATAAAAATGGCATGAAATGTAATGCTTAAAGTAAATGGTACATAAAACATAAAAATAAAAGCATAAAGTAAAAACAATTCAATGATTAGTGGTTAGTTGGATGACCATCTTGAAACTTGCATTTGGAACTCATTAGAGGCTTAGTAGAACCAAAGCCTCCACACAACAAGTTGCATTTGCTTTATGTCAAGTATATCATCTATTTGGAATCCTTAATAGTACCATTTAATGATCGACGATGTTTAAGTGATTCGCGTTGACCAAAAGTGTTGTAGATCCATTAGAGGATTGGTAGAACCAAAGCCTCCACACAATGAATCTCAAGCTTATTGGATCAAAGAGATCAAATTAACATACTTGGGCTTACAAACATAGGTTTGGGCCACGAATGATCATTTATTCGAATCGGGACAAAATTTAGCGCTATGTTAAGCAATCGTAAATGGACTTATATAGAAGTTGCACCTATTTTGAGGCCGATCAATAGCAATTTATGCACCATTTGTTTTGAGACATGATATAGAGATCATGCTCCAATAACACTTAGTGCAATAAGAAGGAAATAAGATGAAGAGGGGTGGGAAAGAATATACAAACCACATTTGAATTAAAATTAAATCAAACTATTATTAAAATCATTCATCCATTTTTATGGAGTTAGACTCAACATTATGGATCCAATGATGTTAATAAAGTTCATGATCAAAATTCAACCCAAAATCAGCCAGAAAATAATCACAAATAATATTGCATTTAATATATACATTAAAAAGGTTTAAAAAATATTTTAAAATAGAAATAAGAAATAAAAATATCAACTAGGTTCAAACTAATCAAGAAACATTAAGTAAGACCATAGAAAAATCATAAATGAACTCAAATATTTTTATAAAATTTTTGGTAATTTTTTAAAGTCAGAAACTATTTTTAAAATTAAAAGAAATGAGTAAAATAAACCAAAAATGTTAAAAAATAACAAAGTCAGAAATAAAAAATAAATGAGGTCACCAATATTTCTCACAATATCACTGGATCATTCCATATTTTTTTCAGAATTTAAAAATGCATAAAAGTATTTTTAAACATTTAAAACAATTCAAATAAAATGAAATTTATAAAAAATATCAAAATGTAAAATAAAAATATGAAAAAATAAAAATTAGAAAGAGGAAAATCAAAAATATTTTTCATAATTTTTTCAGATTTTTTGGACTAAAAATGTAGTTTCTATTATTTTTTTAAATTAAAAAAAATTAAATCTAAAAATCAGGAAATAAAATAAAAACCAAAAAGAGGTGGACCAATGGATGAGAGTCAAAACGCGTTAGTAATCAAATCCAAGGGATATGGAGCGCTATGCATATCATGGTCATTAGTGAATAAAACACTGAATCAAATATAAAATCAGATTTAAAAAAAACAAGTGGCACGCTATCATTGGTTGGAAGATGACACGTTGGTCATCTTCAACCTCCAGCCAATGTGAATTACAGGTCTCTCAAACTGTAAAATCAGAAGCTCATACCTATGCCATTCGCTTAGTCTCTTCAAGACGAATACAACCACACCTTTGCGACAAATTTATATAAATTGTAGCTCAAGCAATTTGAAAGGACAATTTTGAAACGGAATTTGAAATTTCATGACCAAAATGTGTTTCCAGATGAAAGCAAGTGTTGCGACTAGAACC
This sequence comes from Vicia faba, assembly GCA_948472305.1. Classification (NCBI taxonomy): domain Eukaryota; kingdom Viridiplantae; phylum Streptophyta; class Magnoliopsida; order Fabales; family Fabaceae; genus Vicia; species Vicia faba. The sequence continues at coordinate 1,120,318,123 of OX451741.1, read as the reverse complement.
AGGGCAATGAGAGCTTCACAATGATATCAAAGTTTTGAAGAGTTGATGGAGAAATCTACCTATTGAAGTTGAGTTGCAGAGCTCTGAAACTGGACTTCTATGGATCAATGTAGGTCACAATTCTTGAAGGTAATTGTATGGTTAGCTTAAGGGAAGATCAAGGAAGGTGAATTGATAGAAAATTGGATTGAAAAAGGCTTGAACACTGATTTCGAATTTGCAGAAAAGTGAGTTATGAAATTAGTTTGGCAGGGCGATTTTGGCTGTTCAAGTTGAGGAAATAAATGAGGGATGACCCTCTATTTATAGGGAATCAAATGGAATGTTCAAGCGTGTGAAGTGGTGAATTTTGGAGGGAAATCGTGTGAAGTTGCAAACAAGAAAAGTGTGACTTCTATTTTGATCAAAACACGCGTTTTGCTATGCTAATCACTTCTGGAAGTTCACTAAACATGTTTAGAAGCAAAAACACGCAGGAACAATGTGTTTAGAAGCTAAATCAAGGATTTCAAATTATGACTTTTGAAGAAACTTAAGTTTCAAGTTACCAAGTTCAAATCAATGGCATTCTCAGCTTAAGAGGTCTTAGGGCCTGATTCTTGATGCTTTAGAAAGATCAGATTACCATCTTTGCAATGGGAAAATAATGGAATCAAATGGATGTTTGAGCTGAAAGTTGCAATGAGTCAAAGTTGGGAAAAGGAGGTTGACTTTCCATACTTAGATATATTTCAAATTTTTCTTCAAAAGTGACCTATAATGTTTTACATCCAAACATGGCCTTCCACTTGGGATTTGCGCTTGACCAAAAAAGATGGAATGGAATAGACCTCTTGAATGACATTTTGAAACTTGAACCATTCAAAATCTCCAAAAATTGATAGAGTTATGAATTGTTGAAGTTGGAAAAAAATCATGAAATGACCTATAATCTTTTATATCCTTAGGGTATCTTCCATCCATTTTCATACTTTGCATATAAAAGAAGGAATAAATTTCACATACTCAAGATCATTATGCAAAAAGAGTGGGTTCAAGGTGATAAAAATTGACCAAGTTATGATCATTTGAAGTCACACATGGGAAATTGGAGGTTCATCTAGAGGACTTGTAATATTTTCTCATCATCAAGTTTCTTCCACATGAAAAATCCTTGAAAGTTTTGAAGTGATTTGTTAATAACCCTTTGAATAGAAGGATTTATTTTTAATCACTCAAAAATAACAAAATATGAGCAAGATATACTTCTTTGAAGTTCAAAACCCTAGCTCCTAGATCAAGAAAATGCTTTGAGGAACTTTTACAATTTTGAACAACCTTCTTGTACCACCACTCTTGCTTTGTAAATAGAAGTTGTTGAGGATGATAATGAGGACTCATAGCCACCAAAACCACTTCCATATATTGAGAATTGAGAGAAATATGCACTTGTGATCAATGGGAACAAAGCCTTGTCCAAACATGAAAACTTCTTTAATCAACCCCTAGTACTTTTGAATCAATCTTGATAACTTTGAAATATGGTGAACCAAGATAAACCTTTTCATTCCATTTCTTCCAAAACAACTTCAATGGTGAGGTTTTAATTTCTCAAGCTTCATTGACTAGGGCATGGAAATAAACTCATGAAACCATGTGTTATACCCCAAAATTTTCCCTCTCATTTCTCAAAGGATCATCATGGACCCTCAGGTTTGCTTCCATCCAATTCCAAGCCTTGAATCACAAATTTCCCAAGAAAGTCATTCACAAGGGCAAAATGGTCATTTACATACTGAAAAGTCAAACTTTGACTTTTGGATCAAAGTCAAGTTTCAAGAGTCATATTTCATCAAGACATGTTGAAATATGAAGTTTGTTTCATCAAGAAAATTCAAATATTAAAATTACTTTGGAAAAGTCAAAATTACTTTGGAAAATTCAAAATTCAAAATACTTAGAATTTTTCTAAGTATTTAAGAAATACGAAAAGTTCAGAACTTCTGGTCAGATTTCCACCATGATGCAAGCTGATTCTGAAAGAACTTTTAATGCAAGAGTTTTAGATCTCAATGAGACCCAAAACATTGCAGAACAGAACTTCTTCTAGAAGTGTTGGGATTTCAAGTTGTACGTCTTCAAAGACACGTCTCTGAAACTTAGGCACTTAGTAAATTCTGAGCATTTTCAAGTCAGAAGTAGTCTATAACTTCTGGGCCAGTTTTCACGTATGTTTAGTCAGAAGTTGCAAGAGTAATTCAAAGAGGGCTTACAAATCATGTCATAAGCTTTTTGGAAAGTCTGAGAACTCGCTCAGAACATGCTGGAGCAAAGAGATTAAAGGATCAGAATTTGGATGTTGGTTCAAAGTTGCGCTGATGCTAAACTTATGAGCCAAAATTAAGCTATGATGCATAATCTCACATTGCATGATTTCTAGTTTGATAAATCTCATCATCATTCAATGCTCACAACCACTTTTGAGTTTTTATGCAAAGGATTTCTCCACGTGTGACATAGAAGTACATTGTTGTCCTTGAAAAAGCAAACTTTTGTACAAGAGTATGTTGGGCCCATGCTTTGCTTTTGCTTTTGAGGGTACTTTTCATTAATTCATGCTTACAAATCCAGCTTAGGCACGGCTAAAAGCTGCTAACCACCATACTTGTTTATCTTGCTTCAAGAACAAGCCAGCTCGCTAGCATGATGTTGGTACTTTTGACTTCTCCAAGCTCCAAAGTTCATGCCTATAAATTGAACTTCATTTGCAACTGTGAAGGGGGATGGTCGAAAAGACTGAAAAGAACAAGCTTTGAAACCTTGCTAAAAATTCCAGGAATCTGAAACCGCAAACACAAATACAAAACCTGTTAGTTTTTTATTCTTGCATTAAAACTCCAATTTCCCTCAAGTGTTTCTCGACCAAATCATCCATACACCATTCATAACCTAAGTTAAAGGTTGTCCCCATATGCTGAGCACGTGAGGAAGCTGATCAGAACATTACAAGCAGTTAGAACCAGGCTCCAGTTCACAGGACCTTTTCCAGCTGCAAGGTAAGCTTATGCTGGCTCTCATCATATTACTTAGGCATTGTTAGATTTGCATGTTCAAAATACAATATAGACATCCTGGCTTTGATTCTGTACATATTCATAGATTGCATGTATTTTTACCTAAGTAGAGAGAATTTCAGTTCATAACTTCTTGAGGAAATTAGGATTCAGAATTAGGATTAGCAAAATTCATACTTGCTTCGGATGTACAGTTCTGATACCTTATATTTTTGAAACCATGATGAAACCTGCCATACCTGCTATGTGTGCATTTTCTGTTTTGTTGAGAAATGTCTAAGCTGCAGATGCTCTGACTGGCTTGGGGAAGGAGAGGAAATTTATCATCAGAGTTTACTTTGTGATACATATTTATGCTTTCGCTTCTGATACCAGATGTACAACCACCCCAGTGGTAGAAAGCGTGCGCATAAGACATTAGTACTAACGGTCCTGAGTTCTAGTCCCTGATAACACTGAATCGCACTATGTTTCTGACTCGAACATCACATGTTTTCCTTAGTTTTATTATTGTTTTTCTAGTATTATGCCCCTGTTTCCTTTGTTTTCAGGTCACATGTCCTTTCAGAGCCTTCATAGAAGAAACGAGCGAAAACGCCAGAAAAATAGGGGTTTTCCAAGAAAATACACACATGGCGTCCAGCTCCGTGCCGGCTACAGGGAACACGCTGACATGGCGCACTTTCACCCAGGGGACAACTGCCATGTTCCCATGATCTCTCCATTTTCACTCACCGCATCCGCGAGGAGGGTGGCCGCGCCCGCAGCCTTCACAAACCATTTCCCGCTAAGAAGGAGTTGAGGGGCATGCTCGTCTTTACAGAGTTTCAGGATCTTCTATAAATAGCAAGTTCATTTCATTTTCGTTTTGATCCAAACTTAGATCCAGTCAAGTTACTGCTTAGGCATATATTACTACTTTGTAAAGTGATAATCTTCTCACATCGGGAATTTATCACACTTGAGTGTGCGAGTTTGTATTCAAGTTTGGAGCACTTTGGTTGAAGTTTATCATACTATCTTTTACATTTCCACGATTTGTATCAGATTCAAGCCTCCGATTGGAGCAAGGTTCTAATTTAATTGCTTTCATTTATTTTATGCTCTTACCATAGTCTACATGTTTTATAGACTCTAAATGCTCTTACCATAGTCTACACATTTTATAGACTCTAAATGCTCTTACCATAGTCTACATGTTTTATAGATTCTAAATGCTCTTACCATAGTCTACACGTTTTATAGACTCTAAATGCTCTTACCATAGTCTACATGTTTTATAGACTCTAAATGCTCTTACCATAGTCTACACGTTTTATAAACTCTAAACGCTCTTACCATAGTCTACACGTTTTATAGACTTTAAATGCTCTTATCATAGTCTACATGTTTTATAGACTTTAAATGCTTACCATGTCAAGCTAAATTTATTAGGGTTAGAATGTAAGGATCGAATCATAACTATGTTATGCATGCCATACTAATAGAAATACCTTTGGGATGTTTTAGTTTTTAATACTGGTTTAAATGTTTTTAAAAGTTTATGGGTAAGATCGAAAGTCTTCCATAATTGAGATTAAGCCATATTAGTTCTTGACCAAACGAAAAGAGCGAAAGCAATTCGTTTGGTTAAGTAGGATTACTTGATATAATTTTAGAAAACGATTTTGAAACTATTTGCGGACGCGTTTGTGGGATTAAAATCTGATTCTTGGTCAAAAGCCAAGGATCTCTTTAAGTTAAGTTTTCCAAATTAAAACACTTTTCACTAAGTCAAAATAACTTGTTTCTTAAAAATAGGTTTACTTCTTTAACGCGTTAGGCACCCTTTATAAGTGACAATAAAGGAATTTAATTTAAAGAGTAAACTCGGTTCTTAGTATGCGAAAGCTACAAGTTCCTGTTAAACAGTTATTTTCTATAAATGGAAAATATTGCCCAAAAGTAAATACTATACATGCATGCTAGGACACTGTCTGATCTCGTGATTTACATTCGATCCCGTTTGTTTTATCTCTTTAATTTTATTCGCTTTTATTTCCCTGTACTGAACTCAATCCCTTACTGATCTGCCTTAGATAAACACCTTAACAATAGAGTCGATAGATTGACAATTGGTCTCTGTGGTTCGATAATCTTATATATTACTTCGATAGGTTGTGCACTTGCAGTTATAATTTAGACTATACAGTAAAAGCCCATCAAGTTTTTGGCGCCGTTGCCGGGGACCAACTTTGCCAAATTTCGTACCCTTTTTGTTAACTCGTTTAGACTAAGGCTACTTATTTAGCCGGTAGATGCATAGAAATCGTAGCACCGGTAACCTAATAGATCCTTTAGTAGAACCTGAATGTTTCGCTTGAGCCCGTCTCTTTATACGAAAGTTGAAGAAAGCTATGGCCGAGGACCGTAATCAAAGACCGCTTAAGGAATTTGCCCAACCATCTAACGAGGAACCTAGTTCTAGTATAGTAAATCCAGCTATAACAACTAACAACTTCGAACTAAAACCCTCGCTATTATAATTAGTTCAACAAAACCAATTCGCTGGTCTCGCTACTGAGAACCTGAATCCACACTTGAAGGCATTTATCTAATTAGCCGACACCCTCAAAGCAAATGGTGCCACATCTGAAGCAATACGCCTAAGATTGTTTCCATTCTCTCTAAGAGGGAAAGCTCACGATTGGTTAGATTCCCTCCCTGCCAATTTGATAATAACTTGGGAGGACCTTAGAAGAGTGTTCCTTGCCAGGTATTTTCCCCCTAGCAAAACCGCTATTCTTAGAAACCTGATCACTAGATTCACCCAAAACCAGGGAGAATCTCTATTTGAAGCTTGGGAAAGATATAAAGACCTTTTAAGAGCTTGTCCACACCATGTCCTAGAGCAATGGTTGATCATTCACACCTTCTATAATGTACTCCATTATAATACCAAAATGTCTATCGACGCCGCCGCAGGTGGTGCGCTGATGAACAAACCTTACCCTGAAGCTTGTGCCCTGATCGAAGATAGGGCCCAAAACCATTACCAATGGGGGGAATAACGAGCGACAATGGATAAGAAGGAGACCCAAGGAGGGGTGTATGAGATAAGTAGCATGAACATGATGCAAGCTAAAATGGACGCCCTAGCCTTAAGAGTAGATAACATATCCCAAAACCCTACCACAGTAGCTGCACTCCACTCAGAATGCAAACTCTGTGGAACCCAAGGACATCCAACTTCATATTGTTACCTGTTGAATGAGTCTAGCTCAGAACAAGTCAATTACACCCAACGAAACCCATTCTCGAATACCTATAACCCTAGATGGAGGAATCACTAGAATTTTTCCTATAAAAACAACAATCCAATCCAACATCCTGGAACACCCAGACCGCAAGGTTTTCAACCTCAAAAATCAAACCAACCTATGCAAGTTGTGCCACCAAGACCAAATCTTAGGGAAATCATAGATACTTTTATCGCAACCCAGACTCAGCAAAACAAAGAATTTATGAACCAAAACGCCCATACAAACGAACTAGTAACACAACTAGTAACTAAGTTTGACCAAATGATGACCCATCATAAGATGCTCGAGACTGAGGTCTCGCAAGTAGCTCAAACACATGCCACGCAAACCACACCTGGAGGACAATTCCCTGGACAAACTCAACCTAATCCTAAAGTACAATCAAATTCTATCACTCTAAGAAGTGGAACCGCTTACGATGGACCGAAACTTCCAACGATGTGTGTACTCGAAAAACCAAAAAATATATAGCATACCTGAGGACCAAGTAGAGAAACCAGAGGAACCAAGAACCTAATAGAACCAGGTGGAAGAATCGAAAGATAAAACTTATACACCACCTCCACCCTATAAACCTCCAATACCATACCCACAAAGACTTAAACAAACCAAGATAGAAAGCCAATACCAAAAATTCATCAAAGTAATAGAGAAACTCCATGTAGAGATTCCCTTTACCGAAGCGATTACCCAAATACCATCATATGCTAAATTCTTAAAAGAAATCCTGTCAAACAAACGCAGACTCGACGATCCTAAACCCCTAGAATGTCATTCCATCTCTGAAAATAAACTTGCAAAAAAGGACAAAGATCCTGGAAGTTTTTCTATTCCTTGCATCCTAGGAAATCATATGATCGACAAAGCCTTCTTAGACCTAGGAGCAAGCGTAAGCTTAATGCCTTTGGCAGTCTGCAAGAGGTTAAACTTAGGAGAACTACAACCAACCAAAATGTCTTTACAACTAGCTGATAGATCTTATAAGTACCCCACAAGGATATTAGAGGATATACCAGTTACAATAGGTCAGTTGTATATCCCAACCGATTTCGTGGTAATGGATATTAAAGAAGATGACGAAATCCCGATTCTCTTAGGAAGACCATTCTTGTCAACCGCCGGAGCTATAATCGACGTTAAGAAAGGAAAACTTACCTTCGAAGTAGGAGATGAAAAGATAGAATTTATCCTCTCTAAATTCCTTATGGCACCTGTGATAGGAGATGCATGTTATGCAATCGACATCATTGATGAATGCGTAAATGAACTTGAGCAAGATGAATCCTTGATTAAACTACCACCAACACCCATTCTAGAGGATGATGGATATAAAGAACCTTACATTAATGACAACCTCTTTGAATGTTTAGCTCTTACACCCGACCCTATGCCGTGTCTTAAAAAGCCATCTCTAGAACTCAAAGAACTACCCAAGAATTTAAGATATGAGTTTTTGGACGAAGAGATGAATCGCCCAGTTATAATTAACGCCACTCTAGGCCAAAACGAAACAAATCAACTCTTAGATACCTTGAGAAGATACCCTTCAGCATTAGGATATAAAATCTCTGACTTGAAAGGGATAAGCATGTCCGTATGCATGCATCGGATCATGCTAGAAGAAAATTTGAAACCCTCTAGAGAGCATCAGAGAAGAATAAATCCTATTATGAGTGATGTAGTTAAGAAAGAAGTTCTTAAGTTACTGGAAGCTGGTATAATATATCAGATATCGGATAGTGAGTGGGTAAGTCCTGTACATGTGGTGCCGAAGAAAGGAGGCATCACGGTTGTTGAAAATGATAAGGGAGACAAAGTAGCAAAACAAACAGAAGGAGGGTGGCTTATGTACATCGATTACAGAAAGCTAAATAAGGCGACTAGGAAAGATCATTTCCCACTTCCATTTATAGATCAGATGCTCGAACGTCTAGCTAGGCATTTGTATTTCTGTTATCTAGATGGATATTCCGGATTTTTCCAAATCCCTATTCACCCAGAGGACCAAGAAAAAACTACATTCACCTGTCCTTATGGAACGTTTGCCTATAGGCGGATGCCCTTTGGACTCTATAATGCACCTGCCACCTTCCAACGTTGTATGATGTCCATTTTCGCGGACTATCTCGACGGAATTATGGAAGTATTCATGGATTATTTTTCTGTATGTGGATTCAATTTCAAAAATTGTCTCTCGAACCTTGAGAAAATCTTAGAAAGATGTGTGGAAGTGAACCTTGTGTTGAATTGGGAGAAGTGTCACTTTATGGTCAACGAAGGAATAGTTTTAGGGCATATCATCTCCAAGAGAGGGATAGAAGTTGACAAAGCCAAAATAGAAGTTATAGAGAACCTCAACCCACCTAAAACTGTTAGGGAAGTACGAAGTTTTCTAGGACATGCTGGATTCTACCGACGCTTTATAAAAGACTTCTCCAAAATAACAAAACCCTTAACTAACCTTCTTATGAAAGATGCTGAATTTGACTTTAATGAGAAGTGTCTTGAAGCCTTCAACATTCTAAAACAAGCGCTGATTTCAGCTCCTGTCATTCAACCCCCTGACTGGGAGCAACCATTTGAAATCATGTGTGATGCTAGTGACTATGCAGTTGGGGCTGTCTTAGGGCAAAGAAAAGACAAGAAATTACATGTCATTTATTATGCCAGTAGAACCCTAGATACCGCCAAACTTAACTACATAACTACAGAGAAGGAATTGTTAGTTGTAGTATTCACAATCGATAAGTTATGATCTTATTTAGTAGGAGCTAAGATTGTAGTTTATACTGATCACGCAACAATCCGATATCTGTTAAATAAAAGAGACGCTAAGCCGAGATTGCTCAGGTGGATTCTCTTACTCCAAGAATTTGACTTAGAAATTAAGGATAAGAGAGGCACTGAGAATTTAGTAGCCGATCATCTATCTAGGCTAGAACATTTGAAACCAGATCTAATACCAATAGACGATCACTTCACTTACGACGAACTGATAGCTAGGATAAACACAATGAGCGAGGATGACTCTGAAACCTATAAAGAATTTAAACCGGAAAAAGTCTCAATGATAAGAAACGTACCTTGGTACGCAGACATTGTGAACTATCTAGCTGCTGACATCATACCCCCAGACTTAAGTTTTTAACAAAAGAAAAAGTTCTTCAATGACATCAAAAACTTTTATTGGGACGAACCACTCTTGTTCAAAAGAGGAATAGATAACATCTTTATACGATCTGTTCCAGAGGAGGAAGTGGAAAGCGTCATCAAACATTGTCATGCCGCGCCTTATGGTGGACACACAAGCACATCAAAGACATGTGCCAAAATCTTTCAAGCAGGCCTTTACTGGCCAACTTTATGGCGAGATGTCCACACTTACATCACCAAGTGTGACTGGTGTCAACGCACTGGAAACATTTCAAGGCGTGACGAAATGCCATTAAGAAATATTCAAGAGGTAGAACTCTTTGACGTATGGGGTATAGATTTCATGGGGCCTTTTCCATCATGAATGGGAAATAAATATATTCTTGTGGCAGTTGACTATGTGTCCAAGTGGATAGAAGAAATAAAGGCCCCCATAAACGATACGAGAGTAGTGATCAAATTGTTCGAGAACATCATATTCCCTATATTTGGAACACCCCGTCTAGTCATAAGTGATGGAGGATCGCACTTTATATCCAAGATATTCAATAAACTTTTAAACAAATACGGAGTCAAACATAGAGTAGCAACACCATATCACCCTCAAACCAGTGGCCAAGTGGAGGTATCGAATAGGGAAATCAAGAAAATCCTAGAAAAAACTGTGTCAATATCCAGAAAGGATTGGTCCGGAAAGCTGAAAGATGCACTTTGGGCCTATAGAACAGCTTACAAAACCCCTATTGGAACTACCCCATATCAATTGGTCTATGGAAAATCCTGCCACTTACCTTTCGAGTTAGAACACAAAGCCTATTGGGCTATAAAATCCTTGAATTTAGACTACCTAAGAGCTGGAGAGAAACGAATTCTGGACATACATAAGTTGGAAGAACTCCGCCTAAATGCTTATGAGAATGCCATCATCTATAAAGAAAGAACAAAGATATGGCACGACAAGAAAATTACTAAGAAATAATTCAATGTAGGCGATCATGTTCTTCTGTTTAATTCCAGATTACGACTTTTTCCTGGCAAGCTACGTTCAAGATGGACAGGTCCATTCGAGGTATCAAAAGTGTTAGTATCAGGAGTTGTAGAAATCAAGAATAACTCAAGCGCTCCTTTCGTGGTAAATGGACAACGACTGAAGTTGTATAGAGGAGGTGACCTGCATATTGACTACTCTAGTCAGACTCTGATAGACCCATCAATCCCAACGTGAAAAGTGAGATCTTATCGTCAAGCTAACGACGTTAAACAAAGCGCTGCGTGGGAGGCAACCCACGATCTCTTTTCTTTATTTTTAAATTTTAAATTTTAATTTTTCTTTTATGTAATTAAATTTGTAATTTTGGACTGACTCATCTATCTTTTTCAGGACCAAGTGCTCTTATATCACCTTTTTCAGATGGATTTCATTGATGGACTCGATGTCATCTTCAGAGACGACGCTCAGAGGGAGCTATTTGCTACACTGTCTGCTCGACCGATGCTTCCGACTAGATACCCTGATTCTGCTTGTATGGATGCACTAGGCATTGAGGCCAGTATCTGTTATCTGTGCCATAAGGTCAGTTGGGATGCATATGATGACGAGATCCACGTGACCTACAGGAACCTCACCTTGGAGTTCCTCAGCTCACTGGAGTATGAGCCCTATGTTGGCACCAGAGAGGACCGTGGGCGGATTAGTTTTCACATGTTCGAAGAAGAGTATGCTTTTACTTTGAGACAGTTTGGAGATCTGCTTGGATTCGAGACTGCACTTACTGTCGTCCCTAAGCTTCCTCTAGGGTATTTCATGAGCAGTGATATAGACAGATTCTGGAGAGCTATTACCGATGGGGGCAGTCTCGACCCATCTTAGCAACTGTCTAAGAGGATTTATAACCCATCTTTCAGGTACTTTGAGATGATTATTTGTCATACCTTCTTCGGGAGGAGCTATTGCGATCATTTAGTGATTGTAGAGGAGATACTATTTTTATACTGCGCTAGTCGTCGCGTCCCATTGTGAGTGGAGCTTTCTTGATAGAAAGTCTAGATATGGCTGCATCATCCTTTGAGGGATACTTGCACGCTGGTGGGAATGTGACGCTGATTGCATCTGCTCTGGGCTTGGATAGCCAATTACTCCGCCTGACACCATACTGTGGTAGTACACGCATCGACATTGACTTCTGCTTAGACCATGGCCTTATGCGCTGAGCTTCTTTTCATCCATATCTGTACAGGCTCCTTATTGACGATCAGACTGTCTACTATTTCACCCTGCCTGATCCACAAATGACATGCGTCTCTAACCGGGCAAATTGGAACTACACTTTAGAGGGTTAGGGCGAGACAGTTATAGACATCACTGACCTGCCAGAGCCAGAGTATTCACCAGAGTCAGAGCCAGATTCAGACGACCCGATCACTGAGGATCCGGTTACAGAGAATCCTACTCCAGAGTACACGCCTACACCTGAGGTTTAGCATACCGTTGTTTATACTAATAACTTAACCTTACAGGAGCCCGACATGAGAGCGCAGATGGCAGCCATGAGAGCTGAGATGGCTACACTTCGCCAGGAGGTGGCTGATCTCACCCTACAGGTAGAGCTAGATGGTGCCACATATGCTGGCGAGATCGATGATTTGACACACGAGATTGCTGAGCTCAAACGCTAGGTGGCTGAGCTGCGAGGACGTGACTTTGCTGATATCTGATCATGAGACGTCCACCATTGCTATTATTATTATACTATTTTTATTTTATTTCTCAGACTTACTTTTTCTGTTTTTCAGTTCAGTTGCACTTCGTACTCACTTACATTTACATATATATTGTGTGTTTATTTTATCTTCTCTTAACTTGTTTTATTTTATTTTGCAAAAATTAGAAAATAAAATGTATGTGTATGATATACACATATATTTTACAAAAAAAAAAAAAATTTCACCTTAAAACTCTAGGTACACCCCAAGTGACAAGAGCAAGCCACCATTTTAGAAGCCCAATTTCCCAAAGAACAAAATCCGGCCCAGCTAGAAATTCAACAGGTCGCGCCTGTAGAGGGAGGGACCGCGCCCGCGGACCTCCAACGGTAATAAACGGCTACTTTTTGGAAAACTCACCATTTACTCCATTTTTTCCTATTTAAACCCCATTTTCTTTCTCATTTTACCCACATTTTCATACCTTACCTTCCATAATTTCTGCACTTCAACTAATTCTCTTTTATATTTCTTTTCCCACTACAAACCTTCCAAATCTATAAAAATCGCTATTTTCTTCCTCCACCATACTATTTTCCTTTCTCCAAATCGTTCAAAACAATCAAAATGGACTTCAATGGGTATGTTCTTCGAAGCGGCAAACCGGGATCCACACAAAGGAAGTTGCTCGAAAAGCTACAGTCTACGGAAATTTACTCAACCAGGTATATTGACGAAGACTGTCTCTACACTTTAGGTATTTCTCATAGTTTTTTCATTTATTAGATAAAATAGGCATGCATAATATTTTCTCTGCAAAAGAACCTACCTACCCAAGGTTGACATATGAGTTTTTTAAGTTCACTTATTTATAATGTCACACCTAACACTGCTAGTACCGTAGGTGGGGTACAATTTAGAATGTTTAATCGTGAATATAGTTACTCCATCGACGGTTTAGCTGAGTTGTTAGGGATGCCTTTTGGGGAAGGTGCTATTTGTGAAGCACCCTTGGATACGAAATGGACAACCGCTGGCTATGCTTTCTGGCAAAAACTTACAAACCAAGAAGAAAATTCTTTTGATGGCCTGCTAGCCTCGAGTGTCCATAATCCGGCCATCCGTGTCTTCCGATACCTTTTAGCATCCACCATCTTTGCTCAGGAAAACCCGAACAAGGTGAATGCTAAAGAGTTAATTATTATGCAAGCATGCCTCACCAACACCAAAATTAACCTGGTGCCCTTTATGATTGCTCACATGAGCTATGTCTGAAAAAAGAGGGCACCAATTTCTTTTGGTGGCCTGGTTACTACTATCGCTCGTGCCCTTGGCTTGGCCACCGAGCTTGCTACTTTATAGCCACTTCCTCCTCGTACTGCAGGCCTGAAATTTTTGAAAGATATGCTTTTCTGCAAAGCGAGAAGGAAAGGTGGCTATTACCTTATGATTGGTAATGTTGTTGTACCAAGTGTTGTCCTCCCCTGTACCCGTCGCACTGACGTTAGATTGGCGCGTAATTGGACCTATGATTTAAGCGCTCCCGCTTTCACTGGTTTGTTACCTCATAATGTTCCTTTAGAGGAGGGGAACAACACTGATGACGAGTATGACTTTCAAACAGAGTCACCTCCTCGATTTACACCATCATACACTGCACCATCTTCTTCTAACCCTCCTGCAGGTACCGTCCCGAGCTTCCATGTCACTGAGGACATGTGAAGAGAGCATATGGCTAGAGAGGAGAGGCATGATGCCCTCCTTTCTACGATCCAGCAACAGGTTGCCGACAACATGGCTTTCATGCAGGCGTCTCAAATTCAAAATGCCCGCTCTCTGACTACCATCATGGAAAGTCAATTGGCTTTCCAAAACCAGCAGCACCGTCAGCAGACTAGCTTCGCTACTCACTTCCAATTAATGGAGGCCACACAAACTGTAAGTGCTGCTCTCACTGAGCGCATGGCACAGTTTAGCCTCGATAGAGATCGCCGCCGCCGTAGTCGTAGCCGCCATTCCGGACGTTCACCTCAGGATGGCGAGGGTACTAGTGGACCTCACTAGTTTTACCAGGTATCTCCTACCTAGACTTGTTTTGGAACATTGGGGATAATGTCCAATTCAAGTGTGGGAGGAGCATTTTATCTCTTTTATTTCCTTTCCGTTATTTCTTTTTCCATTATTTCCCTTTTCAGTACTTTATTTTTCAGTATCTTTTAGTTATTTCCCTTTTAGTAGTTTAGCCGTTAAATAAAATACATGTGATTGACGAGTCATTTTGCACAGTATATACTTAAGTTCTCCACCACTTCCTAGCCTTGAGAATTTTTTTTGCTAAAAATGAATACAACATGTTTTTAGTTTTTTGAGCCATAAGTAAAGTTTTTAGGTTTAGGATAGAGTGTGATTAGTCTTAGGTACCCTTTTTGAAAAATCAACATCGTCTTTTACACCACAGACCTTGTAAATATTAGAGTTAATTTCGTCTTCTCCCCATGCTATGATTTTAATTTTACAAAATGGGTCCTAAGTAGTTTATTCTCGTAGTCGGCTCCGGCCTAAGCATGTGCTACGTGTAGGATCGATGAAAATAAGTGAATGATCTTTTTGCCTTGAAATATATATATATATATATATATATATATATATATATATATATATATATATATATATATATATATATATATATATATATATATATATATAAGCAAAAATGTATGGTTACGACCATGAATTGGGTGATCCTCACACGATCATTTAATTCCACTGGTCGCGAAAATCCACAAAAAATAAAAAGTGAAAAATAATAATAAAAGGCATTACCCATTATGGCTGGTTCAGAAGTATCTGGTGCTGAACTCGGTAGGGCAGATTACGATCTGATCCCCCGCAGCTATAATTGGGTAATAACGGGATTACACCAATTCTTGTACCAGAATCCCATTGCAAAGATCAGAATCACTAACCGGTCACTACACTATGAGTATGTACGGATAACGGGCTTAATGTGATTACACCTGAATGAAAAGGACCTTACCTAGAAGAGAAGTCTTAGCATAGTGGGAGTAATAGGAGTTGACTTGTGTAGGAATAAGGTTTATGTCTGTATTCATCGGTAAAGTGTCACTTCGATGTTCTTAGTTCAAATAGTTGGTACCTGTCGAACACACTCTCACTTGAACCTTACTGCTTTAGCTCGATAACTAGAAAAAACACTTGTATCCCTTTGACTACTTCTGAGAGTTTTGTTTGAGGACAAGCAAAGGTTTAAGTGTGGGAGAATTTGATAACACCGAATCGCACTATGTTTCTGACTCGAATATCACATGTTTTCCTTAGTTTTATTTTTTTTTTCTAGTATTATGCCCTTGTTTCCTTTGTTTTCAGGTCACATGTCCTTTCAGAGCCTTCAAAGAAGAAACGAGTGAAAACGCCAGAAAAATAGGGTTTTTCCAAGAAAATACACACATGGCGTCTAGCTCCGCGCCGACTACAGGGAACGCGCTGACATGGCGCACTTTCACCCAGGGGCCAACTGCCACGTTCCCACGATCTCTCCATTTTCACTCACCACGCCCGCGGGGAGGGTGGCCGCGCCCGCGGCCTTCACAAACCATTTCCCTCTCAGAAGGAGTTGAGGGGCATGCTCGTCTTTACAGAGTTTCAGGATCTTCTATAAATAGCAAGTTCATTTCATTTTCGTTTTCATCCAAACTTAGATGCAAACTTAGATCCAGTCAAGTTACTGCTTAGGCATATATTACTACTTTGTAAAGTGATAATCTTCTCACATCGAGAAGTTATCACACTTGAGTGTGCGAGTTTGTATTCAAGTTTGGAGCACTTTGGTTGAAGTTTATCATACTATCTTTTACATTTCCACGATTTGTATCAGATTCAAGCCTCCGATTGGAGCAAGGTTCTAATTTAATTGCTTTCATTTATTTTATGCTCTTACCATAGTCTACATGTTTTATAGACTCTAAATGCTCTTACCATAGTCTACACGTTTTATAGACTCTAAATGCTCTTACCATAGTCTACATGTTTTATAGACTCTAAATGCTCTTACCATAGTCTACACGTTTTATAGACTCTAAATTCTCTTACCATAGTCTACATGTTTTATAGACTCTAAATGCTCTTACCATAGTCTACATGTTTTATAGACTCTAAACGCTCTTACCATAGTCTACATGTTTTATAGACTTTAAACGCTCTTATCATAGTCTACATGTTTTATAGACTTTAAATTCTTACCATGTCTAGCTAAATTTATTAGGGTTAGAATGTAAGGATCGAATCATAACTATGTTCTGCATGCCATGCTAATAGAAATACCTTTGGGATGTTTTAGTTTTTAATACTGGTTTAAATGTGTTTAAAAGTTCATGGGTAAGATCGAAAGCCGTCCATACTTGAGATTAAGCCAGATTAGTTCTTGACCAAACAAAAAGAGCGAAAGCAATTTGTTTGGTTAAGTAGGATTACTTGATATAATTTTAGAAAACGATTTTGAAACTATTTGCGGACGCGTTTGTGGGATTAAAATCTGATTCTTGGTAAAAAGCCAAGGATCTCTTTAAGTTAAGTTTTACAAATTAAAAAACTTTTTCACTAAGTCAAAATAACTTGTTTCTTAAAAATAGGTTTACTTCTTTAACGCGTTAGGCACCCTTTATAAGTGACAATAAAGGAATTTAATTTAAAGAGTAAACTCGGTTCTTAGTATGCGAAAGCTACAAGTTCCTGTTAAACAGTTCTTTGCTATAAATGGAAAATATTGCCCAAAAGTAAATACTATACATGCATGCTAGGACACTGTCTGATCTCGTGATTTACATTCGATCCCGTTTGTTTTATCTCTTTAATTTTATTCGCTTTTATTTCCTTGTACTGAACTTAATCCCTTACTGATCTGCCTTAGATAAACACCTTAACAATAGAGTCGATAGATTGACAATTGGTCTCTGTGGTTCGATAATCTTATATATTACTTCGATAGGCTGTGCACTTGCAGTTATAATTTAGACTATACAGTAAAAGCCCATTAGTCCCAGAAGTATATTTTTTAGGTTTAATTAGTGACATTTTCACCCATTTATCTGTCAAAGAATATTCCTAAATCAGAACTTCTAGACAACCTTACCCAACAACATTATCACCTCACTCTCAAATAGCCAGAACTTCTGGCTTGCCAATGATATATGAACTTCTAGGTTCCCAGCTACACTATAGCTTCTGAACCCCTTCAACAATCAGAACTTCTAAGTTTTCCTTTATTCCTAGAAACCTCAAAACTGGGTGTACCCAGGCCCAAAACTTCTGACCCTCTACTTTCCTACTAACATTTTCTCTCTTGCAGCGTATCAGAGTTAGAACTTTTGTTCCTTCTCGTTTCAGCAATGTGCTGATTTTGACTCTTTTTTCTATTATTTGTCGTATTTTAGCTTTTTATAATCAAAAACACCAAAAAAACATTTTTATATTTACATACTTTATTTTATCTCTTTTTAAACCAAAAGATCAAAAATAGTTTCTTAAGCCAATTTATTTCTTTTCTTAACAAAAACAAAACAAGTCCATTTCAATTCTTGTACATTATTTCAATATGGTTGTAATAGATAATTAGGACTTTAATTTCTTGCAATCCCCATTTGTGAATTTGTACACCCCATCCCCTTAATGATGTAATAGTGTAGGAATTTACTTTTCCGCAATTTATCGCTTTCATATAAATGCTAGTAATTAGGGTGTATATGGCAAGACATGAAATCGATAAATAGATAATCCTAATCAAGACAAAATGCTTGTAAATCAAACACACTTATACACTAGCACCCTTAGGGTAATCCTGCTTTGTTTCCTTTCGGAAAATAGTCATGTCCCTCGAACATGGGTGTTTTAGCAAAGACCCTCGATAAAAGGTCCTAGTCCCTTGTTGACCCTCGATGTTGCCTTCGGTAAACGATCTAGTCCCTAAACGATATGCTAAAATGCCCCATAGGTTGCCCTTTATGACTATACAAACGTCCCACGCCCGTCCCCTCACATCCAATGATGGGGCTTCTTATCAATCAATGGTAAGATAACAACATCTAAAGGAGGAAGAAAAGAACGTTTAAGACCTTTTAAGTAGGTGGATTCGCTCCTAGTTGCTCGCTTGCTCACAACAAGAACATTTTATACACCAACACCTCTTTGAAACATTTTCAAAAGAAAACACTTTGTACGCGTTCTTATAGAAACGAGAGCCATTAAAAAGAAGACACTTTTCAAAATCTCTTTCAAAAACACATTCCACAAACACCTCTTTGAGCTATTTTCGAAACAACACTTTGTACACGTTCTTATAGAAACGAGAACCATTACAAAGATATTTTCAAAATCACTTCCAAAAACACACCCCACAAACACCTTTTTGAACTATTTTTCAAAACAACACTTTGTACGCGTTCTTATAGAAACGAGAGCCATTACAAAGTCACATTTTCAAAATACTTTCAAAACCCACACCACAAGCACATTCAAACAAAAAGCAAGTGATATAGCAAGAAACTAAGAGCCCGTAGATAACTACGGATGAAAAGGGTGCTAATACCTTCCTTTTTCATAATCTACCCCCCGAACTCAAGAAAATATCTCAAAGGTCTTTCATGTCCTTTTCAGCCTTTCCTTTTGGATAATAGAAAAGTAGATGGCGACTCTTGCTAACCGCAACATTTACGATAAAACGCAAAACAACCAAGTTTGTTCTCCCACTATATCACAGAACTGGAGAATCTGTTGGGGAATATTTCAACTTAAAAGTGGGGTTACCTTAGGTGTAGATCACCTTTACTTGCTTTCTTTGTTTGACTTGTATGCTTTACATTTTGGTTCTTTGTTTGGGCTTGAATCTTCTATCCGGATTTGGGATACCTTATAGGTAAGTAGCAATACATTGGAGAAACTGTGCGGGGTATACCGACTTGGTCTAAGCAATAGCTACGTTAGTGTGGCATATTTGTGGGTACCGGTAGCCCTTGAGTAGTCAAGGAGAATACAGGGCCGCTGAGTGATATCATGAAGCACTAACTGACTTTTAGAACCTTTACTTGACCAACTTGGCCATTAGGATGTAGTGAGATGACTGGCTTTGGTGCAGTCTGAAGTTGGTAGATACTCGATACTACACTCATTGAGGTTTGGATTTTTGGGATATTTCTGTCGCCGTGAAAGAGGCTTGCGCTGAAACAATGCCCGAGAAGACAAATCAGTGATATTGAGATCCTTTAGAACCCGGTTACTATTACTATGACAGGTTGAGCCAACTAAACTTCAAGAGGGTACTTACCTATAAGACTCCATGCAAGCCTAAAACATAAGGACTTGTTTGCTTTGTGTGTATATGACTTTTTACACATAACAACTTGCTTACTGTGCATGCTTGTACATAACATCGTGACATCATACCATAGCATTTTCAATAACCTTTTCAAGGATCTAGAGGGCCTATGATGCATGGTCACATTGAATCAGACGTCTATCAAGGGGCAAGAGGATTTATTTTCCTTTAACCAAACACCGTCAAAGATAAAGTACAACAAACTTGAGTCAAGGGCTACAATCCATTTGGCATGGTGAGCTTAATTCTCGTGGAAGGACATCCACCGATACAAAGTTCTCCAATCAAAGCTATTGATCAAAGTTCAACTTCTAACATTTTCTTGTGTTTACCCTGCGAGATCCTTGAAAACATGCATCCACATATCATGCATCATATCATGACAGGTTTCTCCCACACAGGTTTCCTTATCTTCCTACTTTTTATTTCAGTAGAGATGGCCCTAGAGAAGACCATCAAGAGCATCTAGATTTAAAACGCTCAACTTCAAGAGATATTCTTGAACCTATCCAAGGGACAAGAAGAGGAGAAAACTCTCCTCACCGTGGGCATTATCATGGGAAATCCTGGGGACGACAGAGATGACCAGCTGGAGCGGCTACAAACCGAGATAGCCATAATGAAGGTCCAAATGATGGGACAATTGGTGGGCCAGATGGCTCTTATCCAAAATCTAGATCGAGAACAAGAAGAGTTGAAAGTTCTTGTCAACCAACTTTATCAAGACGGTTGCAACCGTATGAAACAAACGGTCAAGATTGGGGATCAAGTCACCTTTCAGCCTCCCATGAGATAAGGAGCCGGTGTGGTGGAAAGTAGACCGTTCCAAATTGCTATTGTGTCTCAAGTCCAACAACAACCTCGCTAACAGCAACAAGGGAATCAGCACAAGGAGGCCGCACCAAAGAGACAATTTACCAGGATTGGCATGTCGCTAGCTCAGGTGCTACAACACTTGTTGAAGGCGGAGCTAATTAGATTAAAGGCTCCTCCTTGGAATCCCAACACTGCTGCTCCTAGTTATCGTCCCAATGAGAGGTGTGCATACCATTCTGATGGTCCTAGGCATGACGCGAACAATTGTTGGGCTCTGAAGAACAGGATTCAAGACCTAATTGACAAAGGAGTGTTGGAGTTTACACAAGACGTTCAACTGGAACTCTTCTATCACCCCTCAAGGGCATCCACGTGAATCAACAATTTGGGCGAGGAAATTTTCTGTACATTTGAATTTTCAATTGTAATTTCTTTTGCTTGTTCAAAGACTTATCTATTAATGTCAAACTTTGTTTCATTCATGCATTGCATATGTTTTTCTTGAATTCATCCGTTCGTTTTCACTATATTTAAACTATGCTTTTTACTCTCTTTATGACATTTAACTTTTGCTAAAAGTTGCATGCCTTTAGAGGGAGGATGATGAAAACAATACCTTAATCTCACACAGTATGCTTTTGAACAGGCCTTGCTGACGATGTACAAGCGTTCTTTTAAATCCTAAACATTGGAGTTATAAGGAAGATAATCCCTAGTCAACCCCCTTTGAGCCAAAGAAGTAAAAGTTTTATTTCTTACACAAATTGAAACCTTTAATCAAAACACGGGGCAGGGTAGTCTCTCAGTTAATTCAAATGTGCGTTCAGTCGCAAACTTTCACTTCGTAATACAACGAATGGCATCAAAAACATTCCTCTGGAATCAAAAGACATTGATGGTTCCCTGTCACATAGGCAGACATTATCTCTCAAAAAGAAAAAGCCCACTAAGCCAAAACCTACGAAAGAGACTTAAGAAAAACTGGGGCATCCCGCTGACTGTAATCTCAAAATAAGAACAATCGGGCAAAATTAGGGATAAAAAATCAAAAGAAAGAGGTCACTAAAAATCCTCAACAACATGAAAAATGTTGCAAAAATGACTGCCTTCTGATAAACTTAACTTGTCTGAACCATCACCAAAACGTCATTCCATACTCAATTAGAGTTCGAACGCACAATTAGCTGAGTTTAGGACTGAAGAACATCACGAAGAACGGGTGGATACAAACACACTTTGAGCCTTATCCTTTGTTTCTTAAACCGTGAACCAAGCCACGTTACAACCCTTCGAAAGTCCTAATTGAAGCATGGGTTCATTCGAAAGCATATTGTTACAAAAGGTATCCTGACTCCTGTAAGGCTTTACTCTAAATCCTGAGTTGAATTTTCTTACAAAATTTCTTGCTAAAAACGCATTTTCAAAATTTCAAGACAAGCATAAACTTTGCATTATATGAATATCGTTGTTTGCATATGGCTATTTGTTTGACAACAGAGAAGTTCACACAACGAATATCCGATGAACGAAAGATCTCTCGGTGAACAAAATCACTTCAAGTGGGATGGCACTTCCAATAACAAATCTCCTATCAACAAGGGGGCATGACATGTCACTATCCAGCACACCTTGGGCATTCCAGTCAAGATTCCAAGAAATCTCTCAAGAAGTGCAGGATAACCAGGGACAGGTCTACATCTCCATCACTTGGGGAATTGAACACAAATTGCAACAAAGGGTTACGTACAGTCAAACATTTCCTGGCAGTTCCACAAACACTTTCTACTAGGGGCCGTGACAAAGCTCCCTAAAATCCTTCTCATAGGATGACTCCCAGCCAGAGTTTCAATTTCTGAAAACTTCTCACCAGCTGAGTCAACCTCAAGAATCCTCGAGGATTTTCCCCAGTGAAGAAGACACCTCTCCAACAGACTGACGATAGGGTTTATTTCCCCAACAAACTATGGATTCCCCAGCTTGAGTTTGCCTCTCCAACTACTACAAATCGGAGGACCACAACTCCTCTTCCCCAATAGACTACTCTATAATCCCCAGCAAGTTACTGTGAAGCCTGGACCCGACCAGACATCAGTTCAACTTTGACTCCTCAATAGAGCAACGGACAACTGAGACTCCTGAACTCTTTTCCCCAAGCTGGAATCAACACTCTCTATAGAGCATTCAGAATTCCCCATCGCAGTTCTCCTCAAAAAATAAAACAGGAATCCCCGGTGGAAACATTCTAAGCAAAGTTTGAAGACACACCTACTCTTCAAAAACAATCTGGGATTTAATAACTCCCCAACACTTGTCAAGGATTTATTTTCCAAGACAAAATTACATTTCAACAACATTCATAGAACATGTATACAAAATACATATAACACAGATCTAATTTATTTTGAGAACATCATTACGCAATGCATACATCATGACATTGCATAGAACTAACTCTTTACCTTTCAGGGAAAAGATCACATCAACAAGCTACGTCTAACGAAGGGCTATTCCAGGATTTTTTACAGAAAGATGTTCTCGCAAGATTTTCTCTAGATCAGTCAGATCGATACTAAGATCTCTATGATTACTATGCCAGTCAAAGTTAACCCAAGATTTTCCCTGGGTCGGACATGTCGACACTAAGATATTATGCCAGTGGAAGATATTCCAAGACTTTCGTCTGGGTCAGTTGAATTGCTAATAAGATTCTCCTGATTACTATGCCAGTCAAAGTTAATTCGAGACCTTTCTCTGGTCCAGTCAAATCAATACTAAGATTTCTATTCTAGTTAAGGAAGCTACGAAGCCCGAAAACTGACTCGATAATAGTCAATCAACAATTTAAGACACTGTGAAGCCTGGATTTCGACCAGATAACGGTATAAGGTGCTGAGAAGCCTGGAATCCGACCAGATAGTAGTTCACTTCTTCAAAGACACTATGAAGCCTGGATTTTGACCAGATAGCGGTATAAGGTGCTGCGAAGCCTAAAATCTGACCAGATAGTAGTTCACTTCTTCAAAGACATTGTGAAGCCTGGATTTCGACCAGATAACGGTATAAGGTGATGTGAAGCCTGGAATCTGATCAGATAGTAGTTCACTTCTTCAAAGACACTATGAAGCCTGGATTTCGACCAGATAACGGTATAATGTGCTACAAAGCCTGGAATCTGACCAGATAGTTGTTCACTTCTTCAAAGACACTATGAAGCCTGGATTTCGACCAGATAACGATATAAGGTGCTGCGAATCCTGGAATCCGACCAGATAGTATTTCACTTCTTCAAAGACATTGTGAAGCTTGGATTTTGACCAAATAACAATATAGGGTACTGCGAAGCCTGGAATCCGACCAGATAGTAGTTCACTTCTTTAAAGACACCATGAAGCCTGGATGTCGACCAGATAACGGTATAAGGTGTTGTGAAGCCTGGAATCTGACCAGATAGTAGTTCACTTCTTCAAAGACACTATGAAGCCTAGATTTTGACCAGATAACAGTATAAGGTGCTGTGAAGCCTGGAATCCGACCAGATAGTAGTTCACTTCTTCAAAGACACTATGAAGCCTGGATTTCGACCAGATAACGGTATAAGGTGTTGCGACGCCTGGAATCCGACTGGATAGTAGTTCACTTCTTTAAAGACACTATGAAGCCTGGATTTCGACCAGATAATGATATAAGGTGTTGCAAAGCCTGGAATCCGACCAGATAGTAGTTCAATTCTTCAAAGACACTTCGAAGCCTGGATTTAGACCACATAATGGTAAAAGGTGTTGCGAAGCTTGGAATCTGACCAGATAGTAGTTTACTTCTTCAAAGACACCGTGAAGCCTGAATTTCGACCAGATAACGATATAAGGTGCTGCGAAGCTTGGAATCCGACCAGATAGTAGTTCACTTCTTCAAAGACACTATGAAGCCTGGATTTTGACCAGATAACGGTATAAGGTGTTGCGAAGCCTGGAATCCGACCAAATAGTAGTACACTTCTTCAAAGACACTGAAGCTTGGATTTCGACCAGATAACGGTATAAGGTGCTGCGAAGCCTGGAATCTGACCAGATAGTAGTTCACTTCTTCAAAGACACTGTTAAGCCTGGATTTCGACCAGGTAACAGTATCAAGCATTGCGAAGCCTGGTATCCAACCAGATAGCAGTTTACTATGTCAGTTACTATGAAGCCTGGACTCGACCGGATAGTAGTATACCTCAGATTCAAGTTAAAGCCTGGACTCGACCAGATAACAGCTTAATCACTGAAGCCCAGATACGATCCAGATAAGGATGTCATTATGACGTCATTCAGTACATCTCTCAGATACGAGTCACATGCAATTATGAGTATTATTCTAATACTCATCCAACACCTTCTTTGGTTCAGTCAGATCGACACTAAGATCTCTTTGATTCCTATTCTAGTTGAAGATATCCAAAGACTTTTTCCTGGTTCAGTTGAATCGATCCTAAGATTCTTCTGATTTATGTTCTAGTCAAAGTTAATTCAAGACCTTTACTGGTTCAGATGAATCGCTCCAAGATTTATTCTGATTCTTTCCAATTAAAGAAAATTCAAGACCTCTACTGGTTCAGTTTAAATCTCTCAACGGTTTATCCTGATTCTTTCTGGTAGAAATTTTCTCTGGTTCAGATAAGTCGCTCCAAAATTTATTCTGATTCTTCTCCAGACCACTGCTAGTTCAGTTTAAATCTCTCAACGGTTTATCCTGATTCTTTTCTGCAGACATCTTCTCTAGTTCAAATAAATCGCTCCAAGATTTATTCTGATTCTTCTCCATACCACTGTTGTTTCAGTTTAAATCTCTCAATGGTTTATCCTGATTCTTTCTGGTAGACATTTCTTCTGGTTCTGAAAAATCACTCCAAAATTTATTCTGATTCTTTTCCAGTTGAAGTCAAGTTTAGACTTAGTCTAATTTCCATAAATAATCACTTTCAGATGGCATCTTTTAAGCACATTCCCTACACAATCAACCATGGCATCATTAAGTGCAAATTTCTGGGCACTCCAGTGTTCAATCATCTTACACCTTCAAGTCACGAATGGCAGATTTGCCAATCTAACTCTTCAAGCGTAAGAAGATTTAACAGGGGAAGATGTTGTACCCCAAAATTTGCCCTCACATTTCTCAAAGGATCATCCAGGACCCTCAGATTTGCTTCCATCCAATTCCAAGCCTAGAATCACAAATTTCCCAAGAAAGTCATTCACAAGGGCAAAATGGTCATTTACATACTAAAAAGTCAAACTTTGACTTTTGGATCAAAGTCAAGTTTCAAGAGTCATATTTCATCAAGACATGTTGAAATATGAAGTTTGTTTCATCAAGAAAATTCAAAAGTTAAAATTACTTTGGAAAAGTCAAAATTACTTTGGAAAAGTCAAAATTACTTTGGAAAAGTCAAAATTACTTTGGAAAAGTCAAAATTACTTTGGAAAAGTCAAAATTCTAAATACTTAGAATTTTTCTAAGTATTTAAGAAATATGACAAGTTCAGAACTTCTGGTCAAATTTCCACCATGATGCAAGCTGATTCTGAAAGAACTTCTAACACAAGAGTTTTAGATCTCAATGAGACCCAAAACATTTCAGAACAGAACTTCTTCTAGAAGTGTTAGGATTTCAAGTAGTACGTCTTCAAAGACACATCTCTGAAACTTAGGCACTTAGTAAATTCTAAGCATTTTCAAGTCAGAAGTAGTCTACAACTTACGGGCCAGTTTTCACGTATGTTCAGTCAGAAGTTGCAAGAGTAATTCAAAGAGGGCTTACAAAGCATGTCATAAGCTTTCTGGAAAGTTTGAGAACTCGCTCAGAACATGCTAGAGCAAAGCGATTAAATGATCAGAAGTTGGATGATGGTTCTAAGTTGCGTTGATGCTGAACTTCTGACCCAGAATTAAGCTATGATGCATAATCTCACATTGCAGGATTTCTGGTTTGATAAATCTCATCATCATTTAATGCTCACAACCACTTTTAAGTTTTTATCCAATGGATTTCCCCACGTGTGACATAGAAGTACATTGTTGTCCTTGAAAAAGCAAACTTTTGTACAAGAGTATGCTAGGCCCATGCTTTTCTTTTGCTTTTAAGGGTACTTTTCCTTAATTCATGCTTACAAATCCAGCTTAGGCACGACTAAAAGCTACTCACCACCATACTTGTTTATCTTGCTTCAAGAATAAGGCAACTCACAAGCATGATGTTGGTACTTTTGACTTCTCCAAGCTACAAAGTTCCTGCCTATAAATTGAATTTCATTTGCAACTGTGAAGGGGGCCGGTCGAAAAAACTGAAAAGAACAAGCTTTGAAACCTTGCTAAAAATTCCAGGAATCCAAAACCGCAAACACAAATACAAAACCTGTTAGTTTTTTATTCTTGCATTCAAACTCCAATTTCCCTCAAGTGTTTCTCGACCAAATCATCCATACACCATTTATAACCTAAGTTAATAATTGTTCCCATCTGCTGAGCACGTGAGGAAGCTGATCAGAACATTATAAGCAGTCAGAACCAAGCTCTAGTTCACAAAACCTTTTCTAGCTGCAAGGTAAGCTTTTGTTGACTCTCATCATATTACTTAGGCATTGTTAGATTTGCATGTTCAAAATACAATGTAGACATCCTGGCTTTGATTTTGTACATATTCATAGATTGCATGTATTTTTACCTAAGTATAGAGAATTTCAGTTCAGGACTTCTTGAGGAAATTAGGATTCAGAATTAGGATTAGCAAAATTCATACTTGCTTCTGATGCGCAGTTCTGATACCTTATATTTTTGAAACCATGATGAAACCTGCCATACTTGCTATGTGTGCATTTTCTATTTTGTTGAGAAATGACTAAGCTGCAGATGCTCTGACTGGCGTGGAGAATGAGAGGAAATTCATCATCAGAGTTTACTTTGTGATACATATTTATGCTTTTGCTTATGATACCGGATGTACAGCCATCTCAGTGGTAGAAAGCGTGCGCATAAGACATTAGTACTAAGGGTCCTGAGTTCTAGTCCCAGAATTATCTTTTTTAGGTTTATTTAGTGACATTTTCACCCATTTATCTGTCAAACAATATTCCTAAATCAGAACTTCTAGACAACCTTACCCAACAGCATTATCACCTCACTCTCAAATAGCCAGAACTTCTGACTTGCCAGTGATATATGAACTTATAGGTTCCCAACTACATTATAGCTTCTGAACCCCTTCAACAATCAGAACTTCTAGGTTTTCCTTTATTCCCAGCAACCTCAAAACTTGGTGTACCCAGGCCCAGAACTTCTGACCCTCTACTTTCCTACTAACATTTTCTCTCTTGTAGCGTATCAGAGTCTGAACTTCTATTCCTTCTCGTTTCAGCAATGTGCTGATTCTGGCTAATTTTTCTCTTATTTATCTTATTTTAGCTTTTAATAATCAAAAACACCAAAAAAAACATTTTTATATTTACATACTTTATTTTATCTCTTTTTAAACCAAAAGATCAAAAATATTTTCTTAAGCCAATTTATTTCTTTTCTTAACAAACACAAAACAAGTCCATTTCAATTCTTGTACATTATTTCAATATGGTTGTAATAGATAATTAGGACTTTAGTTTCTTCCAATCCCCATTTGTAAATTTTTACACCCCATCCCCTTAATGATGTAATAGTGTATGACTTTACTTTTCTGCAATTTATCGCTTTCATATAAATGCTAGTAATTAGAGTGTGTATGGCAAGACATGAAATCGACAAATAGATAACCCTAGTCAAGACAAAATGCATGTAAATCAAACACACTTACACACTAGCACCCTTAGGGTAATCCCGCTTTGTTGCCTTCCGGAAAATAGTCATGTCTCTCGAACATGGGCGTTTTAGCAAAGACCCTCGATAAAAGATCGTAGTCCCTTGTTGACCATCGATGTTGCCTTCGGTAAATGATCTAGTCCCTAAACAACATTGCTAAAACGTCCCATAGGTTGCCTTCTATGACTATACAAACGTCCCACGCCCGTCCCCACACATCCAACGATGGGGCTTCTTATCAATCAATGGTAAGATAGCAACATCTAAAGGAGTAAGAAAAGAACGTTTAAGACCTTTTGAGTAGGTAGATTCGCTCCTAGTTGTTGGCTTGCTCACAACAAAAACATTTTAGACACCAACACCTCTTTGAAACATTTTCAAAAGAGAACATTGTACGCGTTCTTATAGAAACGAGAGCCATTACAAAGAAGATACCTTTTCAAAATCTCTTTCAAAAACACATTCCACAAACACCTCTTTGAGTTATTTTCGAAACAACACTTTGTACGCGTTCTTATAGAAACAAGAACCAGTACAAAGATATTTTCAAAATCACTTCCAAAAACACACCCCACAAACACATTTTTGAACTATTTTTCAAAACAACACTTTGTACGCGTTCTTATAGAAACGAGAGCCATTACAAAGTCACATTTTTAAAATACTTTCAAAACCCACACCATAAGCACATTGAAACAAAAAGCAAGTGATCTAACAAGTAACTAAGAGCCCGTAGATAACTACGGATGAAAAGGGTGCTAATACCTTCCCTTTTCATAATCTACCCCCCGAACTCAAGAAAACACCTCAAAGGTCTTTCCTGTTCTTTTCAGCCTTTCCTTTTGGATAAAAGAAAATTCGGTGGCGACTCTTGCTAACCGTAACATTTGCGATAAAACGCAAAACAACCAACTTAGTTCTCCCACCGTATCACACCATGGATCAAATTTCTAAGCCACATTGCATTTACCTACATTATTAACAAGTGAGACAAACCAACATTGCATTTTATTAATTAAAAGGAAAGTTAAAAAACAAAACATGCATGATCACAAAAGAAAAACAAGTCAAGGTGCTTGCTGATTCCTCAAAGAGCAAAGCTAAAGATAGGGAGGAGAACCAAGCCCTAATGTGATCTTGTTGTGATTGAATCAATATGGTATGATGAAGGGATATTAGGGGGGAAAATGGGGGTATAACAGCAGGTTTAAGTCTTCTTTGTGGTTGGACAACCAGTTTCTGATCATCTTCCATTAGTATCTTATGCATGCAAACTATGGGACTAATACCCTTTAAGTATTCAATGGCCCATCCAAAAACACCCTTGTATTTCTTGAGTAATTTGATGAGCTTGTCTTCTTGAACTTATTTTAGACTAAAGTTGATGATAGTTGGACATTTCCCTTCTGTGTCAAGAAAAATATATTTGATATTTTCAAGTAGTTGTTTCAACTCTATCCCCTTTTTGACTTCTTGCGTATCTTTAGGAGATTGTTATGGTCATAAATCTTCCCATCAGTGTGGTTTCGATCTATTCCACGGAGGTTGTGCTTTAAACATGCCTAGCACTTATGACCCTATATCATCTATTTCCTCACCGTTTTCAGAAATTGACAAGCTAAAAACTCTTTCCAACGGTAATTCGGGAATTCTACTCTGAACTGACTGAATGAACATTGTGCCCATCACTTCAATATTTTAATTGCACCTTCCTCATCTTTGTGTTTCATGGTGTCCCTGACATTAATTTTTCATCTTTTCATCATAGACATTGGGGTCATGGTACCTTCCTCAATATCTATCATGCATCTTCTTGTCTCTAGAAAAGGTCTTCCTAAAATTAGCGGGATTTCCCCATCTTCTGGCATCTCCAAAACCACAAAATCGTCACGGAACACAAATTTGTCAATCTTCACAAGAACCCCAGTTGCAATACCATAGGGTCTTTTCATCGAATGATCTGCAAACTAAAGCATCATACGAGTGTCTTGCACCTCACCAAGTTCATGTTTTTTATAAATAGATAACGACATAAGGCTCATAGTAGCTCCTAAATGAATAAGTTCCTTTTTGAATGATCTATCCCTGACGGTGCAAGGAATAGTGATTGAACCTCTATCTTTCTTCTTCATTGGAATTTTTAAACCCTGGAAAATAACACTACATGTTTCGGTTAGCATTACCGGATCAGTGACGGTGAAAGGCTTCTTGGATATGATGTCTTTCATGAATTTGGCATAAATAGGCATCTGTTCCAACGCTTCAACAAAAGGAATATTAATTTCAAGCTTCTTGAACAATTCTAATAATTTCTATAAAAAAATCTCATTGACATCCTTCTTCCTTGCTCTTGTAGGATAAAGAAGTATGATTTTTGGCTTCAGATCTTTCAGTTTTTACTCATTAATCACTAGTGGTATAACAACTTCCTCAACTTGTTTATGAGCATCTCTGATTTCCAAATCTACCTCAAGGAAAACTTCCTCTTCAATTACTGCTTCATCAGCCTTTCCAGATGAGTTACCACTTCTTATCACAATTGTATTCACAGTGTGATTGTCTCTCATATTTGTAACCGTTGCACTTGGTAGAGAGCTTGGTGCTTGAGCATTTGCCATCTATTATGCTGTCTGACCCATCTAAACCTCCAAATTTTATAAAGAAGATGAAGTGTTCATCTGATTGTATCTTGTCTCTTCTTGGAACTAAATATTATGAGCTTCCATCTTTTTACTGGCCAACTTCCAATATGCTTTCTTAGGAGCTTGTTATTGTTATTGATATTAGTTCTGATATTAGCTTTGACCCTGTTGATGACCATTCCCTTTCTGATCCCTCCAAGAAAAAATTGGATGATTTTTCCACCCGGGATTGTAAGTATTTGAATATGGATTACTCTGCTTCAAGAACTTTATATCTTCAATTTTCCGTGGAGTTGTAAAATAATGCACAGTACTGTGTGGTACATTACGAATTTCACAAATGGAATTTTGTGCCTGTTGGACTTGAGCCACCTGTTGAGTACCTATATTCATTTCTTTCAGCTTTTTCTCCACCTCTACAACAACTATTTTTTCAAATTTGATTTGTTTGTTAGCTTCCAACTTCAAATAAATTACTCCCTCTGGCTTGCTTGTAACCCTGTCGTATAGCTCCAAGTGCTCATTTGCAGCAATGACTTTAATTATCTTCTTGATACCAGTAGCTGTTGAAAAGTTAGATGAGCCACCGACTGTTGTGTCAATTAGCCGCTTTGTCTTGATTCTAAGACCATTCAAAAACATTTGCATCTGCTTAGCCTGATCCAAATTGTGAGTATGACAAGTCACTAGGAGTCTTTTGAATCTTTTATAGGCATCCCCTAGCGACTCACCTTCTTTCTGCTTTAAATTTAGAATCTCATATATTTTTCTCATGAACACTAACGCTAGGAAGTACTCATCCAAGAATGCCCTTTTCATCTCTTCCCAAGAAGTAATACTACCAGCAAGTAATGAATAAAATCACTATTCAGCCTCATATGCTAACATGAACGGAAACATCTGCAACTTCTTCGCTTCATCTGTATGCCCATTTATTTTCAAGGTGGTGCTCATAGTCAGAAGCCATTGTAGATTCTTGTTAGAGTCTTCATTCACCCTTCTAGAGAAGGATCTCCTCTCAAGTTAAGTGATAGTGCTAAGATGGAGCTAAAAATTTGGTACATTCACCAGTTGGTTCATAATTGTCAGTCTACTAGTCGGTGCATTTGTTCCTCCATAATCACCAAGGAGTCTCTCAAGTGCTGGTGGAATTTGACCCATAGTTTTAGGTTCTAATTATGAATCTCACTCTTTGTGAAATGAAATAAGCTCTTCTTCGGAGGCCAGTCTGGCTAATCGAGCTTGTCTAAGCCTCGCGTGAAAAGTTATTTCTATCTATACGTCAAAAGGAAATCCAGCTGAGGCCTTACCTCACATAAACAGATTAGACAAAAATTAGTAAAAATATAAAATAAAAGAAAAATAAAATGTTAATTGCAGAGTAAAAAAATTACAATTAAACTATAATTAATTTCTATATTTTGGTAGTCCCCGACAACAGCAAGTGTACTATTTTTGCCAATTTAGTAATAGTAGGGACTTCTCCAGATATCAATCTCGAGGACAATGATGAAATAATGAGTTCGTTTTTCAGTTCATTTAAACAAAAGCTATAATTTTTGGAATCTTTGAATTTTACATAACTTCAAAAGAAAATACTAAAGTATTCAGATGAAATAAACAGATATAAGTAGTATGCTAGGGTCAGTGTCTGATCCAATCATAAAACAGATCTGATCATATCTTGCAATAACTGGTTTGAATAATTGACTATCGTTTATTGTGAGTTATTATTCCTAAGTCCTCAGGTAATAATCCTTTAACCCTTTAACCTAATTACTATGTCCATAGAAAATTATGGTTGAAATTAAGCTTTCTAATATTAAGAATATTTTGATTATCGAAGGATATCCCTAGTCCTAGGTAATATCTACTTGAATATGTTCTCCAAAAAATCATGAACAATAGCTTGTTCGGCTTAATTGTATCACACGAATCATTTTTTATTTGTCCGACAGAAAAAGCAATAAAAGCTATAAGAGAACAAATCAATTTAAAACAAACCAAATTTTCATTGCAAAAGTATAATCTGATTAATTACAGATCAAGATCAGGGTCACCCCCTAGCATTGAAGGGGTTTAGCTACTCATAAAATTAACAGAAAACATAATGTTGATTATAGACATTACAAATTAATGATGGAAATTCAGTCTTAAATTGCAATAGCTCATGAAAATCCTCAATCCTAGCATAAAATCTAAGTTCTCTAGCCTTAGACAGTGTTCTTTGTCGTCCAAAATCAACCAACCCTTGTCCAAATGCTTTTCATCCTTTTATTTCTGCTTTCTTGGGACTTTCAGACCAACAAGCCCATAATACCACGTCCACACGCGTTTGGGGTTGTGTTTGGAGTGTGAAACGCATCCGGGGACGTGTTCTGGCAGAGAGATGATTTTACAGTGTGATTCTTCCTTTGAAAATGCGTGTGAGAACGCGTTTGGGAAGAAGGGCTCTTTTTCTGACTTCTATCGGGGCATGGCACGCGTCTGGGGATGCGTCTTGGCAGAGGGACTCGTTCTGGCATGCATATGAGGGCTAACACGCGTCTGGGAACGCGTCTTAGCAGAGAGACTCATTCTGGAACACACATGAAGACTGGCACGCGTCTATGGACACATTTTGGAAGGATATGGCATTTTTTCTCTTTTGCACTCGTCTGGGGACACATTTGACCAATGCTTGCTTGATTCTCTATGTTTTTTACCTGCAAAACATATAGTACCTTCCCAACAAGATCAGGAGTATCTGACACAATATAATCAACAGGACAACTATAAAACCATGAAATCTTAATATAACTTTCTTCACTTGGTATGGAAATATTGAATTTTTTTAACAAAAACAACTGAAAAAACATAGCAAAAATGTGACTGATCACCAAAATTAAGAGTCTCACATTAGACAATATATAACTTGTACATATGCTTATAAGTGGAGACAATCCTCATCTTAAAATCCGGTTTTATAGGGATGAGTTTGGTCTAACCACATTTCTAAACATGATATCAAGTAAAGGGGGTATTTTCCCAAAGACTGTAAGTAAATGGTCAATGTACCAAGATATCTAAGGTCCACGTGATGTCTCAAACACTTTATAGCAAGTATTACTATAAACTTGTCTAGGTTATTAAAAGATCATATTCATACTTAATTATCCACACAAGAAAGAGCAATTTCAGAAATATCATGTTGTATACTCAATAATTTATGTCCTATTTTTAAAAGAGGTATCTTAAAATGAGGTATTTATTGCAGAAGAGATGATATAATTGAGAAATACGAGTAGACAAAACTCAAAAGTGAACAAAACTAAAAAGTGAACAACAATGGAGAAAAATAAATTCTAGGAAGTTAGTTTGAGACTCGAAGAATTTATGGAATTTAAGTATTAAAGAAGTTGATAAAGAGAAATAAAAAAATGTATATCTTTTAAAAACACCAAGTGATAGCTTAGTTGAAGCTCAATAGGCCAAATCCAACGACCAAGCAGGTCAAATGACCAGATCTAATTAATGACAAACACAATAGGACTTCAAAGGTTGACTAGAAACCAACAAATGAATCTCATGTAATGTTGATAAAAGCATTGTTCCCCGCGATGTAATCATTATTGTTCGAATTTTGTGTAAGAGAATAAATGCGCATATCATCCTGTGATCCCTAGACTTAGGGCTATAAAACATGTGGAAACAGGGGAAATGCCAAAGGTTAAATTTAAGTTTCCAAGACATTCGATCTAATAAGAAGTGCATGTAACCCTCAAGTTTCTCTAAGGTTTTACTCTGACTCATCGAGTCATGTATGAACTCTATGACACATAGTAAGACTCTTATGAAAAGTTGGAAACCTTAGTTTGTTGGTTCCTTTAAAGAGAATAGAAGGCACTTTGACTGAATCCTCCAGAGTTACCAAATGAGACCAACGACAATTGTGTTAAACTCAAGATAACCTCTTCATGTAAAGTAATGGACCACAACACACCAACCTTGTAGCTGCCTGCCAAGGAAGATTGGGAATTTGAAAATTTGTCATTGCTCAAAAATAGACACCAAGGTATTTATGACTTCCTATGCATCAACAATCCTAACTTTATGACTGAACCATCATTTAAAGGGTCTCTTTAAGGTTACACTCAGACTCATTACTATGGAGGACATCCATACTTCTAGAATACTGAAACAGACAATAACATGACTTCCTCAACCTTGTCTTTGGAGGATATTGTTATGGGTTGGGTCAAGGTCGATTTCAACTAGATCTAACATCATTTAACACCTTGTAGCAGTCCAACTACCTTACTAGTCATATGTAATGAATTATCCTTAGAAATAGTTTATAAACACCAATATTCGAAGAACGAATCAAGGGAATAAGGTTAATAGAATGGTCACACTAGAGCATCATACCAAATTGAGATTGACCAAGCATCTAAGGAATGTTGGATTAAACATACAATTAGGCTCATTGGCGATTAACTTTCTAAAGCATGTGTTCAAAAGGAAAGTTTTAGCACTTCAAAACTTTGAGATGGATCTTTCTTAAAAGTACAATTGATCAAAGTTGGCATGACCTTGAAGACCATCACATGGTACTCCAGAGGATCTTCTAACATATGTCATGTGAGACAGATGTCATAAGAAGAAGGTTCTAGCTCACTATAAAAGGAAAATTACCAATCAGTATCAGGTACACATTATTTAAACATAAAACTTCACACTTAGAGCATCTCCAATAGAGCAACCCATTTTTGGGTTTTTTGTGGGATCCATTAAGACACATCATCTTGAAACAAATCCTTCAATTTTCACTCCAATGGTGCAACTCTAAAGAACCCATATTGGATCCCACAACTTTACTTTAAATATATTAATATTTTATTCATATTAAAATTTATTTTATTTAAAATAATAATTTAAATTTTAATTAATATAAAATAAATAAAATTAAAATTAAACATAAAATTTTAAATGATAATTAATATTAATCTCAAATTCATTGCATATAATTAAAAACAATAAAAATAAATAACATCACATAATTAATCATTTAAATTTCATCATCCTCATGTCCAAAACGTTCCCAAATATACTCTACTAGATCTCCTTGAAGTTGGCAATGAACTTGTTTTTCCAGAAGACTTGCTTTTCTTTGTAGTCTTGTTGCAAGATTCGGATGAGGACCGTTAAATGTTTCACTTGTTGAGTTTTTGTCATCTACATTATCATAAGAGTAATCAAAATCACCTACGTATGTGTGTCGTTCGTCTTCAACAAACATGTTGTGTAATATGATGCAAGCAAATATGGTATGCTTGCGGGTTTCCATTTGTCATGCACGCGTTGGGCCACATATAATTGCAAATCGAGATTGGAGACTCCAAATGCTCGTTACACATCTTTTCTAGCTGATTCTTGATGTTGAGCAAAAAAAATTCTCTTTTCTTCCCGTGGCATTGAAATGATCTTAACAAATGTAGCCCACTCAGAATATATACCACCAACTAAATAATACCCCATATTATATGGTCTTCCATTGATTGTATATTGCACAGTGGGAGCATGTCCTTCCAAAATATCGTTAAACACGTTGAATTGGTTTAGCACATTAATGTCATTGTTAGAACCTGCAATACCAAAAAATGCATGTCAAATCCATAAGTCTTGTGATGCCACTACTTCAAGCATGATTGTGGGCTTACCATGATCACCTCGACAAAATTGTCTTTTCCATGCAACAAGACAGTTTTTCCATTCCCAATGAATATAATTAATGGAATCCAACATATCTGGAAAGTCACGCGAATCTCTTATTTGTAAAAGATGTTCAATATCAGTGTTGTTAGACTTTCTCAAATGCTCGACCTCAAATACAACACTCACACCTCGAACGAATCTTTCTAAGCACTCAACTGAAGTGCTTTGACCGGTTCGAACATATTCCTCTATAATGTCAGCGGGAGACCCATATGCCAACATATGAATAGTAGATGTGTATTTCTGCAATGGTGAGAGACCCATTTTACGAGTTGCATCGACCCTCATTTGGAAATATTCATCATGACTTCCAAGTGCGGCTACAATTCGATGAAACACATACCTATGCATTTTGAACCTTCTTCAGAATTGAACATCTGTGTATAATGGATTTTTTGAGAAGTATTCGTTGGATAATCAATTGTGCTCTTCTTCACGACTTCGATCTATCATTGTTCTTCTATTTCGCATAGAGAAATTTCCAGATTAATGCTTCTTCTCGAGCATTGACATTAGTAGTTCTACATCAGTGTTGTCCAAAAATTCTTCTGCAATCAAGTCCCAAAAGAGATCATCTGAATTGTCTGAATCTATTAAAGTGAGTGAAGAATGAGAGAAGAATGAGAGAAAAATGAGAAAAGAATGAGAAGAGTGATAGTATATATAATGTTATATGAATAACAACTAGTTTGACTAACAACTAGTTTGAATAATGACTAGTTTGACTAATGGCTAATTTGAATAACGACTAATTTTAATAACAGATAGTTTGAATAATGGCTAGTTTGAATAACGACTAGTTTGAATAACGAATATGATACATA
Source organism: Vicia faba (assembly GCA_948472305.1). Lineage (NCBI taxonomy): Eukaryota > Viridiplantae > Streptophyta > Magnoliopsida > Fabales > Fabaceae > Vicia > Vicia faba. The sequence goes on along the minus strand of OX451741.1, from coordinate 1,120,280,663 downwards.
TTTGGATTGTTTGGTGATGGAAAAATGCGGCGGAGTTTGTTGGCATCCATGAGAATTGAGAATTTTGAGGATTAGAATTTTGATAATTTTGTATGAAATTGAACATAGACTGTTGATAATTAAATTGATTAGGATCTATTTCACTTAAACAATATTAATTTTGAAGTAAAAAGTTGAAAATTAGGGTAAATTATATTGTGAAATGAAGGCTAATGAAAATAAATTGTAAGAGAAAAATTAAAAACTTTAGTAAAGTGATGAAATTGTGAGATAAAAATTGAAAACTTAAGAGAAAATAAAAGTGTGAAAGAAAATTTGTGTAAAATTTTTCAAATAGAGTGTATTTATAATCAATTAAAAGTGTTAAAAAAAGAGTCCTTTAACTACCGGTTTGAATTATATTAATTTTTTTATTCCAATTACTCGGTAATGCAGTGTAACGGTGAATTCTTTTTATTAATAACCATGTATTAAAAAAAAATTCGCAAATAACCGCGTTTCGGAAAAAATTACGCAAATAACCATGTTTCAGATGACTCCCCAAAGGAGGAGCCATCTGAATTGGCGCATGCACCCATTTTTTAAGGGGAGGCGCCATCTCACTTGGTGCCTATGTGCTTAGGGCATGCCCTAAGCCAAGTGAGATGGCGCCTAGGTGTTATTTTAGGGCAAAATTTGATTATTTTTTTGTCCGGTGCGTTGCGTGTTGGATACAGGATCAACAAAATGGACTTTTTATTAAAAAATAAATAATTACATCCAACTGTATTACATTAAAATAACAGATAAAAAAACAGATAAAAAAACGGATAAAAAAATACAGGAAAAAAAATAGATAAATTAGTGATCCCCCGGAACCCGGTAATGACCCCCGGTTCCGCATCCCCATCCTCGCCTTTCTCGTGCTGGGTGTCGTCGCGTTTCCTGCTGCGGCAAGGTCGATGGCCCAGCGAAGTCAATGCGGTCCGGATCCATAAAATTAATCAGATCTCCATATCTAGAAGATCCGCTTTGGTACAGTCGGTTACCCATACCCTTAAAGTTTGGTCGTGTTGGCGGTGGGTGGGGTTCCATAGTGGGTCTGTAGCATTGATCGTCTGAGTACGGTGGGTAGAAAGGAAATGGATCTTGGGGTGTTTGGTATTAAGGATGTTGGGTGGTTTGGTGATATTGTGGTTGATGGTAGGCTGGGTCGGTTTGTTCGTAATCTTCCGACATTCCCATATCAGGGCTAAGGCTGGATGTTGAGGGGCTCATATTGAGATATACGGAAGACTGAAATTTTGTGTGGGGTATGCGAGTGTGCTGGTATTGGGATTGGTATTGTGGGGTGTGAGGCATATCGGGGTATTGGTAGTGTGGTGGTGATTGTGGTTGGTTGTGTGGCATTTGAGTGTAATTGTGTTGTGGTGAGGACTGTGGTTGGGTGTTTGTGGGTTTGTTTCTTCTTGGGGGTTGGTGGGAGGTTGATTGGTTTTGGGTTTGTTGTTGGGGAAACGAGGGTTGTGCCCATTATGTGCGTGGGTCAACCAAGTACCTTGGATGAGACACGTGCATTTCAGGGTTACTAACCGACATGTACCAAGACAAATATTGATCTGTGTGTCGCATATTACCTTGATTAAGGAAAACTGGGAATTACAAGACATAGCGGTGACGCCTCTGCCACATCTTACACCATTCCGGAGCGAAGTCTTTTCAGTTGGTAAGATCCCACTGGGCGTCGACCCTTTTAAGATGCCATGGGACAAACAAGTTGGATCACTTGGTATCTCTTGATGCATTCTGAACTGCATCTTCACACGGTCGTTGTGGTGCATCTCCACAATGTTAAACCTAATGATTGCAGTCTTCGCGGTCCAAGTTGCTGCATCCTCCGGGTTTGGATCATGGCCCAAACCCAAATATGGTCTCCAGACGAACTGCGATAAAATTTAAATCAGGTTAACACAAAAGTAATGTATAAATAATTTAAATGAAGAAAAGTTAAAAGATACGACGTACGTCATCCGGGTCTAAGTGATCCAACAGATTGCGGTATAGTGCGACATTGAATCTTGGACTCTTGCCGTAATCCATACCCCTCACGCAGTACCTAAAGGAAATGAATTTTTTTTTATTCTTAGCATATATTTGGGGAAGAGATGAATAGTAATAAATGATATAACTTGATGACTTACTTTGTTGCGTACGGGAAACCGAAAGTGTTGTTGTTGACGGGGTTTAAGGACTCCATCCTCCACCAACCCCAGGCTTGTAGTAAAAAGCGCACCCATAAAATGTATATTTTTCCTTGACTGCATTTTTGCACAAGGAACTGTATAGGTGGGCTAAAACTGCAGAACCCCAACTATATTTTCTTGTATTTTCAAAATTTCTTAGTAAATGTAAATACATAAAATTTACACTATTTCCCGTACTTTCGGGAAATAAAAAGGTACCAAATAGTATCATAAGATAAGTTCTGGATTTTACTACCCTGTCATTCTCGGAGGAATTTCCGTTTAATTCCAAACTTGCATAATGACTTTTCAGCTCAGTGAGTAGTATTCCCTGACCTCTCGCACCACCACCTTCTACCATATCCCTGCTCAACAGTTCTTCACACTGAGAGTTGGGTTGTTGAACCGACCCATTCACGGCCTTACCGTCGACAGGGAGACCTAGTAGCATGTACACATCCTATAGCATGATGGTACATTCACCTATTGGTAGGTGAAATGTATGGGTCTCTAGTCTCCACCTTTCCAACATTGCAAGAATGAACTTCGAGTCAATGGTGCAGTTGGAGATCTTTATGACATGTCCAAAACCTGCGTATTCCAGATATGGTACGATAAATGGTTCGGGAGCCAGGTAGTTGTGAGAACGGATTCTGAATCTTTTGGTATCCTGAGTTCATAATGTAACATGTGTAAGATTAAGTAAGACGAACAACGCATTATCTGAAGTATGAAAAATGTATAACCAAAATAGAAACTTACAAATGCGGAAATGTTTTCCCTTGTGCCTCTGTGAGTATCGCCCATTGTTAGAAGAGCCATTGTTTAAAATGCTTGAGATTATGAAAGACTTAGGAAGAGATAGAGAGTATGAAAGACTTATAAAGTGTAAGAGATTATGAAAGATTTCGTAGAAGAGAGTGAGACTTGTGTGGGTGTGAGAGATGTATGATATGGTATGTATTTATAGGCAAATAAATTTCATATAGTGGTTGCTGGTGCTTGCATGCATGTGAAGTGTCACTCTTGCAGGCTAGGTGGCGGCCTAGGGGGTTACATATATGCATGCATGCATGTACAAAAAATGAAAGGTGTCACTCTTGCAGGCTAGGTGGAAGCCTAAGGATGTATCACGATTGGACAGTAAGGGAGACGCCACTGGACTTGGCGAAAGAGTACAAAAATGAATGGTGTCGCCACCCCAATTGGCGAATAAGAGGTGTCCTTGGTTGCAGGCTAGGCTTAGGCTACGTGACAGCCTTTGGGATTCCTTGCCTGAATGCATGTAACCCCGTTGGAGGTGATGGGAGGAGACTTACAACATATAGTATAGGTGCAGAGTAGGCGCAACCTAGGTGGCAGCCTAGGGGGTTACATATCTGCATGCATGTATCACGATTGGACAGTAAGGGAGGCGCCATTGGACTTGGCGAAAGAGTACAAAAATGAATGGTGTCGCCACCCCAATTGGCGAATAAGAGGTGTCCTTGGTTGCAGGCTAGGCTCAGGCTACATGACAGCCTTTGGGATTCCTTGCCTGAATGCATGTAACCCCATTGGAGGTGATGGGAGGAGACTTACAACATACAGTATAGGTGCAGAGTAGGCGCAGCCTAGGTGGCAGCCTAGGGGGTTACATATCTGCATGCATGTATCACGATTGGACAGTAAGGGAGGCGCCATTGGACTTGGCGAAAGAGTACAAAAATGAATGGTGTCGCCACCCCAATTGGCGAATAAGAGGTGTCCTTTGTTGCAGGCTAGGCTCAGGCTATGTGATAGCCTTTAGGATTCCTTGCCTGAATGCATGTAACCCCATTGGAGGTGATGGGAGGAGACTTACAACATACAGTATAGGTGCAGAGTAGGCGCAGCCTAGGTGGCAGCCTAGGGGGTTACATATATGCATGCATGTATCACGATTGGACAGTAAGGGAGTCGCCATTGGACTTGGAGAAAGAGTACAAAAATGAATGGTGTCGCCACCTCAATTGGCGAATAAGAGGTGTCCTTTGTTGCAGGCTAGGCTCAGGCTACGTGACAGTCTTTGGGATTCCTTGCCTGAATGCATGTAACTCCATTGGAGGTGATGGGAAGAGACTTACAACATACAGTATAGGTGCAGAGTAGGCGCAGCCTAGGGGGTTACATATCTGCATGCATGTATCACGATTGGACAGTAAGGGAGGCGCCATTGGACTTCGCGAAAGAGTACAAAAATGAATGGTGTCGCTATCCCAATTGGCGAATAAGAGGTGTCTTTTGTTGCAGGCTAGGCTCAGGCTACGTGACAGCCTTTGGGATGCCTTGCATGTAACACTATTGGCAACCTTGGGGGTTGCATCCTTACTTAATTGAAATTTTTAGTCTTACGTTTATCATAACATTGATTCACTTAATCTGTCAAATCTTCCAACCTTCAAACGTTCTTACAATCAAACCTTCAAACCTTCAAACAATCAAACATATAAACTTTCGAATAACTCATAAAGTTCAAACATTCCAACCTTCAAACCTTACAGCATTCAAACCTTCATACAATCAATAAACCTCAAACATTCCAACCTTCGAATCACTCATAAAATTCAAACATTCCAACCTTCAAACCTTAAAACAATTCTACGCAATGGCCTCTACACCATAATTTATCGTCAAAGCACATTTCAACGGTGAGACATACATTTGTCCCACCGCTGGGTTTTTGTTTAGAGACACAGACAACATCTGATTTCTCTTAAACGGGAAAGCCAATTTCTCGTACTTCAAAAAAAGATTGGAGGCCAAACTTGAACGAGGCCCGGTGTCCCGGATATTTTATCAGAATCCAGTTTTCTTTGGAAACAACCAAGTAATTTTTTATAAGGTTGAAGTTCAAGATGACGAGGATCTCCAGAATATGTTTTCCAGCCATGTCTATTCTGGGTACGACTCTATTGAGTTGTATGTTATGTTGCGAGAGCCTCAGGTGACACAAGAGGTTGATCCTTTGGAGAATGAACAAGCTGAGGTAGATGCAGTTGATGATGAAGAAGAAGATAACGAGTTAGAGTTTGATGAAATGGTGAATGATGATTCCGACGATGATGGCATCCCTAGTATTCCTGCAAACAAAATCTACACACCACCTCCGCACATGACAAATTTCAACATGGGCAGAGATGAACCTTCTACTGACTTATTTTTCAATCTGTATATGCAGTCGGATGAAAATTTAAAAGAGAATGACAAGTTTCGTAACAGAGAGGAATGCATCAGGGCCATTAAAAAATTCCACATGCTCAACTCGGTTGATTTTAAGGTGGATCATGTCAACCCGGAAAGGTACAAGATCAAGTGTGTCCACCCTGACTGTATGTTCAAGCTGACCGCATCATACAGATTAAGGGGTGACTGTTGGGTCATAGGTTCCATGACTACCCATACTTGTGTAAGTTCCACTCAATCACAGGACCACCGAAAACTCAACTACGATCTCATCTGTCAAGAAATCCTACCCCTGGTCAGCAACGACCCATCTTTGAAGGTGAAAACAATCATCTCCCACATCACCACGGTTTTTAACTATACTCTGTCTTACCGTAAGGCGTGGTTAGCAAAGACTAAGGCGATTGAAAGGGTGTACGGAAACTGGGAGGAGTCATACCAAGAAATTCCCCGCTACCTGAATGCACTCAAGACGTATTCTCCGGGTAGTGTTTACGTTCTGGAAACAGTGCCAGCATACGCCCAAGATAGTAGTCTACTAAATGGCAACGGAATATTCAGTCGCGTGTTTTGGGCATTTCAACCATGCATCACAGGGTTTGCATCATGCAAACCAATTATACAAATTGATGGGACTTGGTTGTATGGGAAGTACAAAGGCACGCTACTGATGACAGTTGTACAAGATGGCAACAACAACATTTTCCCCATTGCCTTTGCCCTTGTCGAGGGGGAGACCGGTGGTGCTTGGAGCTTTTTCCTGAAAAATCTGCGGACACACGTGGCTCCTCAACCAGATCTCTGTTTGATCTCGGACAAACATGCCTCCATTGAAAGTGCCTACAATAATCCAGCAAATGGTTGGCATGACCCTCCTTCTACGCATGTCTATTGCGTTAGGCACATCATCCAGGATTTCTCGAGGGAGATCAAGGACAAAACATTGAGGAAAGCGGTTATGAATGCGGGATATACATTGACACAACCCACATTCAAATATTACCGTAACGAGATCCGTTTGTCAAATCCGGAAGCCGGTAGGTGGATCGATAATATTCCGGTGGAAAAATGGACTAGGTCATATGACAATGGCCAAAGACGGGGGCATATGACAACGAATCTTATTGAATCAATGAATGGGGTATTCAAAGGCATACGAAACCTCCCAATCACTGCCTTGGTAAAATCTACGTATTTTAGGATGGCTGCGTTATTTGCCAAAAGAGGTGAAATGTGGAATGCGGTGTTGCAATCTGGACAACTATGGAGTGAAAGCTGCATGAAATACATTAAGGCTGAAAGTGCTAAAGCCAACACTCATATGGTTATACGGTTTGACCGACACAGCCACAACTTCATTGTGAAAGAGACAATCGACCACAATGAAGGCCTGCCAAGACAAGAATATAGGGTCATGCTACCTTCTCAATGGTGCGATTGTGGCAGATTTCAAGCATTTTGTATGCCTTGCTCTCATGTCATTTCCGCTTGTGCTCATACCCATCAAGACGCGCTGCAACTTCTGTCAAACATTTACAAATCTGAAACGTTGCTCAACGTTTACAACAACAACTTTCCTTTGGTAGCAAAACCAGATTATTAGCCTGCATACGACGGCGAAATAGTGTGGCACAATGACCAAATGCGAAGGAACAAGAAGGGTCGTCCCAAAAGTAAGCGCATCACAACAGAAATGGACGATCTTGACATGTTGGAAAGAAAGTGTGGTTTATGCCGTCAGGTCGGACACAATCGCAAAAACTGTCTGAATCGGTTGTCTGCCTCGACCACATAAATATTGTAATACATAAAATCTTTTCTTAATTGTGTTGTAAACATTTGGGTTTTCCGTTAACAGATTTTGCTACAATTAATAAAACGCGTACAAGAATAATTAACGATATTCCATCTACGAAATTACAACTGTTAACACAATTTCATCTGACCCATGCATCATCAATATTACATCGCTGTCTGTTTTGACTTCCTCCAACCACACATTAGGTCTTCCTATCGCATGTGAGGTTGTTGTTCGTTTTCGCTGGATCCTTCGAATTTTTTCCCCTTCCGCAATGTCTCCATCTAGCCATCGCATCAACTCCCGCTTCAGACGCTCCATGGAGTGAATGTGCCATAATTTCATTTTCATCGCAGGTTTCGTGGCGGAGAAGATAACGTAACCATCTCTGCTAAAAATCATAGGCGACGTCATGACGCAAATAACAGAGTACAAAATAAAAATACAGTACGAGAAAGTGTGAGAAATTTCGGAGAAACGGACGAATTATTTATAAAACAGCATTTTGCCCTAGTTTTGCCCTAGGAGCCAAGTGAGATGGCGTCTCCTCTCACTTTTAAGGAGCATGCGCCATCTCACTTGGCTAAAAGCCAAGGGAGGCGCCAAGTGAGATGGCGCCTAGGGAAAAATTGTAGGTGCATGCGCCATTTCAGATGGCTCCTCCTTTGGGAAGTCATCTGAAACATGGTTATTTACGTAATTTTTTCCGAAATCCAGTTATTTACAAAATATTATTTTAATATATAGTTATTATAAAAAAAAAAAATTGTAACGGTTGGTCAACCTGGCCAACTCCAACGGCACAAAAAATGAAACGCATGGAAAATCCTTGAAAGAACCTCCGCTGAAAGTACTGTTATGGTTGTCTCTAAACATTCTAATTTTTTCTTACACACACAAAGTTATAATGTTGTAATACTCAATATATAGAACTTTGTATCAACAAGAAGAAGTTGTTGGTAGAGTTTTAGCCTCATCAACAATGCTCATTATCTCTTCTATACTTTGAAGACAAGTGATTGAATTTTCTTCTATATAGTTGACATCTTCACCCTCTTTTGTTGATTCCTCTGGCAACTTCTTTAATAACCATGGGTGAGACTTAATTTCCTTCATGCTGATCCTCTACAATTAAATTATTATAGTTTAATACAATATCAACTAATTAATTAAATAAAAAGAGATGTTAGTATATATATGCATACTTTCATTGGATTTGCAACAAAAATGCAAGATAACAGATTTCTACAATCTCGAGACATGCTAACGGTATCTGGGATCATGTATTGAACAAGCATAATTTGCTGCAAAAAAATTGTATGTTAACAAGATTAAACATGAGATAAATAATCTATTTACTAGGGATGAAAAAAAGGAAATAAAAGTTTAATTAATTAATTAATTACATTCATTATTTTCTTGAGATTTTGCAGATCATTTTGGTCCCCAAATGGAAATTCTCCCACTAACATTATGTAAAGCATCACTCCACATGACCATACATCTACTAACTGAGAGAGAATAGGTATAAAAAAAGTTTAATTTATGTTAACTTCAATGCTACAAAGTAAAAAATAAAATAAAAAATACTACCTTTCCATCATATTCTTTACGAGAAAATATTTCTGGTGCAATATAGGATGGAGTTCCAATCATTGATTTGGGTCTTGAATGTAGTAGATAAGACTGAAATTAAACTTGTTAAAAACATTCAATATTTCTTTAATTTTTTATAAGAAAGCATTCAACATATAAAAAACATTGATATATTTTTATTGAACCTTAGAATAGCCAAAATCACAAATTTTAATAAGCTTTCCATTTAATAAAGTGTTCTCCAACTTCAAGTCTCTGTGACATATTTCCTATAAAATAAAATAAAAAGTAATACTAATATATTATCTACACATATATATTGAAGCAAACAAATAATTTATTGATTCGAGAATAATTAATTTACCATGTCATGACAATGAGTAACCCCTGAAACGAGTTGTTGGAAGAAATAGCGAGCCTAAAATATGTGCAAAAATAAATAAATTATAGAGCATTTGTGTGTGCAAAGAAATGACACAGATATTAGATATTGTAATTTAGTATTAATGTATAAATAAGAGAATGAGAGAGCAAAATACCTCATCTTCATTTAATTTACCATGACTGGAAATATAATCAAATAGATCTCCACTAGCTGCATACTCCATAACTATTGCAATATCTCTTGGAGTCAAAAACACCTGCAATAGCCAATATTATTCACATGTCATATTAAACAAATTAAACGATTGAAATTCAATTATTTAACTAAACAATTGAAATTCGAAATCTTTAACAAAATATTAAACAAAGTTAAATTTTCATATTTGACAAAATAATCCCTTTAACCCTACATTTTTTGAATTTTTTTTATTAATAACCATGTATTAAAAAAAAATCGCAAATAACCGCGTCTCGAAAAGAAAAACGCAAATAACCATGTTTTAGATGACTCTCCAATGGAGGAGCCATCTGAATTGGCGCATGCACCCATTTTTTAAGGGGAGGTGCCATCTCACTTGGCGCCTATGTGCTTATGGCATGCCCTAAGCCAAGTGAGATGGCGCCTAGGTGTTATTTTAGGGTAAAATTTGATTTATTTTTTTTGTCCGGTGCGTTGCGTGTTGGATACAGGATCAACAAAATGGACTTTTTATTAAAAAAAAAAAATTACATCCAACTGTATTACATTAAAATAACAGATAAAAAAACAGATAAAAAAATACAGGAAAAAAAAACAGATAAATCAGTGATCCCCCGGAACCCGGTAATGACCCCCGGTTCCGCATCCTCGTCCTCGCCTTTCTCGTGCTGGGTGTCGTCGCGTTTCCTACTGCGGCAAGGTCGATGGCCCAGCGAAGTCAATGCGGTCCGGATCCATAAAATCAGTCAGATCTCCATATCTAAAAGATCCGCTTTGGTACAGTCGGTTACCCATACCCTCAAAGTTTGGTCGTGTTGGCGGTGGGTGGGGTTCCATAATGGGTTTGTAGCATTGATCGTCTGAGTACGGTGGGTAGAAAGGAAATGGATCTTGGGGTGTTTGGTATTGAGGATGTTGGGTGGTTTGGTGATATTGTGGTTGATGGTAGGCTGGGTCGGTTTGTTCGTAATCTTCCGACATTCCCATATCAAGGCTAAGGCTGGATGTTGAGGGGCCCATATTGGGATATGCGGAAGACTGAAATTGTGTGTGGGGTATGCGGGTGTGCTGGTATTGGGATTGGTATTGTGGTTGGGTGTGAGGCATATCGGGGTATTGGTAGTGTGGTGGTGATTGTGGTTGGTTGTGTGGCATTTGAGTGTAATTGTGTTGTGGTGGAGACTGTGGTTGGGTGTTTGTGGGTCTGTTTCTTCTTGGGGGTGGGAGGTTGATGGGTTTTGGGTTTGTTGTTAGGGAAACGAGGGTTGTGCCCATTGTGTGCGTGGGTCAACCAAGTACCTTGGATGAGACACGTGCATTTCAGGGTTACTAACCGACCTGTACCAAGACAAATATTGATCAGTGTGTCGCATATTACCTTGATTAAGGAAAACCGGGAATTGTAAGACGTAGCGGTGACGCCTCTGCCACATCTTACACCATTCCGGAGCAAAGTCTTTCCAGTTGGTAAGACCCCACTGGGTGTCGACCCTTTTAAGATGCCATGGGGACAAACAAGTTGGATCACTTGGTATCTCTTGATGCATTCCGAACTGCATCTTCACACGGTCGCTGTGGTGCATCTCCACAATGTTGAACCGAATGATTGCAGTCTTCGCGGTCCAAGTTGCTGCATCCTCCGGGTTTGGATCATGGCCCAAACCCAAATATGGTCTCCAGACGAACTGCGATAAAATTTAAATCAGGTTAACGCAAAAGTAATGTATAAATAATTTAAATGAAGAAAAGTTAAAAGCTACGACGTACGTCATCCGGGCCTAAGTGATCCAACAGATTGCGGTATAGTGCGACATTGAATCTTGGATTCTTGTCGTAATCCATACCCCTCACGCAGTACCTAAAGGAAATGAAAAACATTTTATTCTTAGCATATATTTGGGGAAGAGATGAATAGTAATAAATGCTATAACTTGATGACTTACTTTGTTGCGTACGGGAAACCGAAAGTGTTGTTGTTGACGGGGTTTAAGGACTCCATCCTCCACCAACCCCAGGCTTGTAGTAAAAAAGCGCACCCATAAAATGTACATTTTTCCTTGACTGCATTTTTGCACAAGGAACTGTATAGGTGGGCTAAAACTGCAGAACCCCAACTATATTTTCTTGTTTTTTCAAAATTTCTTAGTAAATGTAAATACATAAGATTTACACTATTTCCCGTACTTTCGGGAAATAAAAAGGTACCAAATAGTATCATAAGATAAGTTCTGGCTTTTACTACCCTGTCATTCTCGGAGGAATTTTCGTTTAATTCCAAACTTGCATAATGACTTTTCAGCTCAGTGAGTAGTATTCCCTGACCTCTCGCACCACCACCTTCTACCATATCCCTGCCCAATAGTTCTTCACACTGAGAGTTGGGTTGTTGAACCGGCCCGTTCACGGCCTTACCGTCGACAGGGATACCTAGTAGCATGTACACATCCTCTAGCGTGATGGTACATTCACCTATTGGTAGGTGAAATGTATGGGTCTCTGGTCTCCACCTTTCCAACATTGCAAGAATGAACTTCGAGTCAATGGTGCAGTTGGAGATCTTTATGACATGTCCAAAACCTGCGTATTCCAGATATGGTACGATAAATGGGTCGGGAGCCAGGTAGTTGTGAGAACGGATTCTAAATATTTTTGTGTTCTGAGTTCATAATGTAACATGTGTAAGATTAAGTAAGACGAACAACACATTATCTGAAGTATGAAAAATGTATAACCAAAATAGAAACTTACAAATGCGGCAATGTTTTCCCTTGTGCCTCTGTGAGTATCGCCCATTGTTAGAAGAGCCATTGTTTAAAATGCTTGAGATTATGAAAGACTTAGGAAGAGATAGAGAGTATGAAAGACTTAGAAAGTGTAAGAGATTATGAAATATTTCGTAGCAGAGAGTGAGACTTGTGTGGGTGTGAGAGATGTATGATATGGTATGTATTTATAGGCAAATAAATTTCATATCGTGGTTGCTGGTGCTTGCATGCATGCGAAGTGTCACTCTTGCTGGCTAGGTGGCAGCCTAGGGGGTTACATATATGCATGCATGCATGTACAAAAAATGAAAGGTGTCACTCTTGCAGGCTAGGTGGCAGCCTAAGGATGTATCACGATTGGACAGTAAGGGAGGCGCCATTGGACTTGGCGAAAGAGTACAAAAATGAATGGTATCGTCACCCCAATTGGCGAATAAGAGGTGTCCTTGGTTGCAGGCTAGGCTCAGGCTATGTGACATCCTTTGGGATTTCTTGCCTGAATGCATGTAAGCCCATTGGAGGTGATGGGAGGAGACTTACAACATACAATATAGGTGCAGAGTAGGCGCAGGCTAGGTGGCATCCTAGGGGGTTACATATCTTCATGCATGTATCACGATTGGACAGTAAGGGAGGCGCCGTTGGACTTGGCGAAAGAGTACAAAAATGAATGGTGTTGCCATCCCAATTGGCGAATAAGAGGTATCCTTTGTTGCAGGCTAGGTTCAGGCTACGTGACAGCCTTTGGGATGCCTTGCCTGAATGCATGTAAGCTCATTGGAGGTGATGGGAGGAGACTTACAACATACAGTATAGATGCAGAGTAGGCGCAGGCTAGGTGGCAGCCTAGGGGGTTACATATCTGCATGCATGTATCACGATTGGACAATAAGGGAGGCGCCATTGGACTTGGCGAAAGAGTACAAAAATGAATGGTGTCGCCATCCCAATTGGCGAATAAGAGGTGTCCTTTGTTGCAGGCTAGGTTCAGGCTACGTGACAGCCTTTGGGATGCTTTGCATGTAACACTATTGGTAGCCTTGGGGTTGCATCCTTACTTAATTGCAATTTTTAGTCTTACGTTTATCATAACATTGATTCACTTAATCTGTCAAATCTTCCAACCTTCAAACGTTCTTACAATCAAACCTTCAAACCTTCAAACAATCAAACATATAAACTTTCGAATAACTCATAAAGTTCAAACATTCCAACCCTTCAAACCTTACAGCATTCAAACCTTCATACAATAAATAAACCTCAAACATTCCAACCTTTGAATCACTCATAAAATTCAAACATTCCAACCTTCAAACCTTAAAACAATTCTACGCAATGGTCTCTGCACCATAATTTGTCGTCAAAGCACATTTCAACAGTGAGACATACATTTGTCCCACCGCTGGGTTTTTGTTTAGAGACACAGACAACATCCGATTTCTCTTAAACAGGAAAGCCAATTTTTGGTACTTCAAAAAAAGATTGGAGGCCAAACTTGAACGAGGTCCGGTGTCCCAGATATTTTATCATAATCCAGTTTTCTTTGGAAACAACCAAGTAATTTTTTATAAGGTTGAAGTTCAAGATGACGAGGATCTCCAGAATATGTTTTCCAGCCATGTCTATTCTGGGTACGACTCTATTGAGTTATACGTTATGTTGTGAGAGCCTCGGGTGACACAAGAGGTTGATCCTTTGGAGAATGAACAAGCTGAGGTAGATGCAGTTAATGATGAAGAAGAAGATAACGAGTTAGAGTTTGATGAAATGGTGAATGATGATTCCGACGATGATGGCATCCCTAGTATTCCTGCAAACAAAATCTACACACCACCTCCGCACATGACAAACTTCAACATGGGCGGAGATGAACCTTCTACTGACTTATTTTTCAATCCGTATATGCAGTCGGATGAAAATTTAAAAGAGAAGGACAAGTTTCGTAACAGAGAGAAATGCATCAGGGCCATTAAAAAATTCCACATGCTCAACTCGGTTGATTTTAAGGTGGATCGTGTCAACCCAGAAAGGTACAAGATCAAGTGTGTCCACCCTGACTGTATGTTCAAGCTGACCGCATCGTACATATTAAGGGGTGACTGCTGGGTCATAGGTTCCATGACTACCCACACTTGTGTAAGTTCCACTCAATCACAGGACCACCGAAAACTCAACTACGATCTCATCTGTCAAGAAATCCTACCCCTGGTCAGCAACGACCCATCTTTAAAGGTGAAAACAATCATATCCCACATCACCACGATTTTTAACTACACTCCGTCTTACCGTAAGGCGTGGTTAGCAAAGACTAAGGCGATTGAAAGGATGTACGGAAACTGGGAGGAGTCATACCAAGAACTTCCCCGCTACCTGAATGCACTCAAGACGTATTCTCCAGGTAGTGTTTACGTTCTGGAAACATGCCAGCATACGCCCAAGATGGTAGTCTACTAAATGGCAACGGAATATTCAGTCGCGTGTTTTGGGCATTTCAACCATGCATCACAGGGTTTGCATCATGGAAACCAATTATATAAATTGATGGGACTTGGTTGTATGGGAAGTACAAAGGCACGCTATTGATGGCAGTTGCACAAGATGGCAACAACAACATTTTCCCCATTGCCTTTGCCCTTGTCGAGGGGGAGACCGGTGGTGCTTGGAGCTTTTTCCTGAAAAATCTGCAGACACACGTGGCTCCTCAACCAGATCTCTATTTGATCTCGGACAGACATGCCTCCATTGAAAGTGCCTACAATAATCCAGCAAATGGTTGACATGACCCTCCTTCTACGCATGTCTATTGCGTTAGGCATATCGTCCAGAATTTCTCGAGGGAGATCAAGGACAAAACATTGAGGAAAGCGTTTATGAATGCGGGATATGCATTGACACAACCCACATTCAAATATTACCGCAACGAGATCCATTTGTCTAATCCGGAAGCCGGTAGGTGGATCGACAATATTCTGGTGGAAAAATGGACTAGGTCATACGACAATGGCCAAAGATGAGGGCATATGACAACGAATCTTATTGAATCAATGAATGGGGTATTCAAAGGCATACGAAACCTCCCAATCACTGCCTTGGTAAAATCTACGTATTTTAGGATGGCTGCGTTATTTGCCAAAAGAGGTGAAATGTGGAATGCGGTGTTGCAATCTGGACAACTATGGAGTGAAAGCTGCATGAAATACATTAAGGCTGAAAGTGCTAAAGCCAACACTCACATGGTTATACGGTTTGACCGACACAACCACAACTTCATTGTGAAAGAGACAATCGACCACAATGAAGGTCTGCCAAGACAAGAATATAAGGTCATGCTACCTTCTCAATGGTACGATTGTGGCAGGTTTCAAGCATTTTGTATGTCTTGCTCTCATGTCATTGCCGCTTGTGCTCATACCCATCAAGACGCGCTGTAACTTCTATCAAATATTTACAAATCTGAAACTTTGCTCAACGTTTACAACAACAACTTTCCTTTGGTAGCAAAACCAGATTATTGGCCTGCATACGACGGCGAAATAGTGTGGCACAATGACCAAATGCGAAGGAACAAGAAGGGTCGTCCCAAAAGTAAGCGCATCACAACAGAAATGGACGATCTTGACAGGCTGGAAAGAAAGTGTGGTTTATGCCGTCAGGTCGGACACAATCGCAAAAACTGTCCGAATCGGGCGTCTGGCTCGACCACATAAATATTGTAATACATAAAATCTTTTTAATATTTGTGTTGTAAACATTTGGGTTTTCTGTTAACAGATTTTGATACAGTTAATAAAACGCGTAGAACAATAATTAACGATATTCAATCTAGGAAATTACAACTGTTAACATAATTTCATCTGACCCATGCATCATCAGCATTACATCACTGTCTGTTTTGACTTCCTTCAACCACACATTAGGTCTTCCTGTCGCATGTGAGGTTGTTGTTCGTTTTCGCTGGATCCTTCGAATTTTTTCCCCCTCCGCGATGTCTCCATCTAGCCATCGCATCAACTCCCGCTTCAGACGCTCCATGGAGTGAATGTGCCAGGATTTCATTTTCATCGCAGGTTTCGTGGCGGAGAAGATAACGTAACCATCTCTATTAAAAATCATAGGCGACGTCATGACGCAAATAACAGAGTAGAAAATAAAAATACAGTGCGAGAAAGTGTGAGAAATTTCGGAGAAACGGATGAATTATTTATAAAACAGCATTTTGCCCTAGTTTTGCCCTAGGAGCCAAGTGAGATGGCGCCTCCTCTCACTTTTAAGGAGCATGCGCCATCTCACTTGGCTAAAAGTCAAGGGAGGCGCCAAGTGAGATGGCGCCTAGGACAAATGCGCCATTTCAGATGGCTCCTCTTTTGGGGAGTCATCTGAAACATGGTTATTTGCGTAATTTTTTCTGAAACCCGATTATTTGTGAAATATTATTTTAATACATAGTTATTAATAAAAAAAATTCATATTTTTTAGCATATCCCTCTCTACTTTATTCTCACTTTTATGTTTTATGGATGGTAGGTCCGCTGAACCATTATGTTCTATTCTGTTTTTTGAATTATAATATTATATATGTAAAGAAAACATTTCTAAAAAAAGTTAAAATAAAATTCATACTACTTAGTATTCTATTAACCTTTTTAGAAGCAAATTAAAAATTTTACAATCCAAAAATATGGTATAAACATACCTCCTTGAACTGAATAATATTTGGATGATGAAGAGTTCTATGGTTTATGATTTCTCTTGCCACCCTTTCATCAACCTGTAAATATATATATCAAATTCATATGCAAATTAAAAAATACAAAAAAAAATAAATTAAATTTAAACAAGATGAATCCACAACAAAAGTAGGACCAATACCTTGTGTCCTCGTGAGATGTACTTGACTGCAAAAATGGCTTTTGTTTCTTTGTTCCGAATAAGCTTCACAGCTGCATAATTTCCATATCCAATAACCTTCACATCTTCATACTTTTCCATACCTTTTCTTCTTCTTGTTCTTGAAAACTTTACAATAACTTCAGTTGGTATAGACTGATTAATTCAACAAAGATAACCAAACTGTAAAATAGTAGTAGTAATAGTACTAATTGCATTTATTGTATGTTTTGAAATTAAGATATTTGTCTTCAAAATAATGTATTTGATGGAAATGACTTTTCAGGCATTCAATGGGGATTAGTTGAGATTGTGTTTGTCTTTAGGAAGTTATGAGTGTGATTGAAGGCTATTCTTCATAATTGTGTTTAAAGTGTTTTTAATTAAAAACATATAAATTTTTCAATAAATACATATTCTTTTTTAAAAATAAAAATTGTATGTTATGAAATTTTTTATTATTTGTCTTTTATTCTTATGTCTTCTTATATAGCCCAAGTGTTGCATGATTTAAATAAAAATATAGTAAGGCTTTGTTTGGCTTTTTTTTTTTTAAAGTTTATATGTTTAAAAAAGATTAATTTGATAATCTATTTTTTTCACAAGTTTATAACTCATTTTTTTTACTAATTTATGATTTTTATAAGGTAATTTAAGTAGTTTATAAAATATCATTTTTTTTCAATTTAATCTCTTTTATTTTATTAGAAAATTATTATTTTTAAACCAAAAGATATATTAATAAAATAAAAGATTATCCACCAAGCACAACCTAGAGTAGAAACATGATGAAAAAATTTAATGTCAAAATATAAATGAGACAACAACAATAACCAAAATGTTGTTGGATAGAATAACTAATAAAAACAAATGAGTTAAACCAATAAGAACTTATTCAAAAAAAAACCCTTCAAACTTTTTAGTCTTTAACACCATGAAGAAATAAAATTTAATTTTAGACTTAAGTAGTTTTTTAATCTATGTAGGTTGTCGAGTTTTTGTTTTTTTTGTCTATATATCTTTTTTCTCCTGGATAAAACATTAAAGTGTTGGATTTCATTTGGTTTTAATTTCAAAAATTAAAATCCATATGAAAATTTACAGGTTTTCTGTGGATTTTAATTTTAGGGACTAAAAGCAAAAAAAATTTAACATTCAACGATTATTTCTAAAAAAAAAAGATACAAGAACGAAAAATAAAAACTCGCTAACTTACAAAAACTAAAAGACTTTTTAAGCCTTAATTTTATATAGCAAAAATTTTTCTTTCCAAATAAGAACACTTACAATGGAGTGTTGAAAATGATGTGGATTAATTGGTGTAAAAACATTCAACATGTTGATGTTAGACGACGACGCTTATCTAGAAGGGGCGTGAATAGAGGCGTAAAAATAAATTTCTAGACACAAATCTAGAATTTAATTTGTTTTCAAAACTTTTTGATGCGGAAGCAATTAATTAGATAAGTCGTCTAAAAACCAACTTATTGGAAACTCGGATATACAAATTATGAAAGATAAATCTATGAGATAAAATTGAGTAATTGATTAATATAAACTCAAATCAACAATCCACTTATTTATTATTTGAACACAATCACTTTGCAATGCTATTTCCAAGGCTAAATAATCAAAGAACTAACTTGATCGTTTTATCAAACATTCGGTGTACAAGTGAATTTTTCAGAATTTCTCTTTGAGTAGTGTTGATATACAAAACCACTTATAATCAAAATTGATTATAAGCTATATCCACACCTATTTCAAAAACAGATTTTGAGAGAAAAATGCTTACAATTCAATTACTATCACAATGTTATTTGATAAAAGAATTGATGAAATTGAAAGCAAGTAAAAGCGAAAAAGTAAAAACACACAAGGAATTTGTCTACATAGTTCCCCACTGTCATCCTCGCGCGTGGGTACGTCTGCGGTTAATTCCAATGAAACTAGGATAATTCTTATATGTAAAATATTTAATACAAAGGAAGAGTTAGAAACAACAATATAAAATTCTCCAATTTGGTGTTGATGCTCCTTCTTCCAACCTTTGATCTTAAGCAAGATCAAATCAATTGATAGATGCAATCTATTCACCGCTTAAGCTACTTCCTTAAAAGGATTTCAAACACCCCAAGATTCCTTGCCAAGATTCCTTGCAAAGATTTCAAACACTCCAAGGAATTTTTCACTCGAGTAAATCCTATTGCACACTATCAACACAAGATCACCAACAAAACTCCTCAAGCTAAACACGACAAGCTTTCGGAAAACACAAATTGACATGACAAAACAAATACAAATAACGATATGAAAACTGGGTGAAAATGAATTAACAAGTTGAAAAGTGAAGATTTGAAATTCAGAACATTTTCTTGTTTCAACTTGTTAAAACACAAATCACCACACACATAAACAAATATGAACAAACATGCTTGTTTTACGTCGTAAGCTCGATGCCTTTATTGTGAAAACTAGTAAAGTCCTCTCGTCATGCCATGGTATTGTCACACTGCACAAACCTAAAGAAAGTGTCCTAACAATCACACAACAATCGTTACGAAAACAAGACAATTCATAACAATACGTGAAAACACATATATGCACAAATATAATATACAAGTAAATGTACAATTTCTATACAACATATACATTAATTACAAAACTAAAAAACAAAAGAATTATCGCAATGCGAAAATAATAGAACCAATCCCCGACAACGGCGCCATTTTGTTGTTGCAGTATATAGCGGCAAGCAAAAAGTAAGTTATTAATTTACCTGGTGATATTTAGGTTATATCGTATCGAGTCCACAGAGATTGGTTATTGAATTTCCGTTCGACAAATCATTCGTTATTGAGTTTAGGGTTTGAATGGTATAGTATGTAAAGTGCTTAAATTAAAAGTTATACACAAGAAGAATTTCATCATTCGAATAGGATAGAACTCTCGGATTTGTATTTCGTCTAGCCTATCTCATGATTAAACTTACTACCCAGTTGTACTTAACATTAACTACTCGTCAATATCATCATGTATCGCTCACACCAAGGTCATTTCTAACACAGAGCAAGATATCAACTGTGTCGCTTCATGTCGACGATCTCTCAGCATAACACAAAACAACAGAGGCATTAAGAGTCGATATCTGAGTGATTACTACGTGTGATACGATGGAAGAAATGACTTTTGGGTTTTGCATTTTATCGCAAATATTATGGATAGTAAGAGTCGCCATCAACTTTTCTTTTATCCAATAAAGGAAAGGGTGAAAAGAACAGGAAATACCTTTTGAGAATTTTCTGAGTAAGGGGGTAGGTTATGAAAAGGGAAGGTGTTAGTATCCTTTTCACCCGCAGTTATCTACGGGATCTTAATCGCTAGCTCACTTTGGAAATGTTTTGTGTTTGTGTATGTTTGCAGATATTTTGAAAATGCCTACGTGCGGCAATTTCGTAATGATTCTCGTATCGTTGAGAATGTATACAAAATGTTTGTTTTGAAAATATTGTGAAAGAGAGTGTTGTTTTTGTGAAAAGTATTTTGAAGATGCCAATGTAAGGAAGTCTGCTTTATAATAACCCTTGTATCAATCCTCAAGAGTGTTTTATAAAGCATTTTGAAAGTAGTTGTTTTGAAAGTGTGAAGTGTGGAAATTGTTTTAGTTTGTGAGCAAGCGATTACGAGCGATCTACCTACTCAAAAAATATTTGTTCTTTTCCTCCTCCTTTAGATAGTGTTATCCTACCATTGGTTAGTAGGAAGCCCTATTTATTGGATGTGAGGGACAGGCGCGGACCATCGTACAATCATAGAAGGTAACTCGTAGGACGTTTTAGCAATTGTCGTAAGGGACTAAGATCGTTTATCGAAGGCAGCATTGAAGGCTCATCTAGGGACTATGATATTTTATATTAGGGTCTTTACTAAAGTATCCCACGTTCGAGGGACAAGACTGTTTTTTCATCTAAGGCAACAAGTGAGAGTCACCCTAGAGGTGCACATGTGCGAAGTGTTTTGATTTTAGTTATTTTATCTTAAGATTAGTTTATCTAGCAATTGATTTTAAATATTTGTCATACAATCCTATTAAACTAACAGTAATAAGGAAAGTAGTAAATTGTGGAAATTAAATTTTCTACGCTATTACAAGGCTTCGGGGGTGGGGAGTACAAACCATAAGAATGGGAGAAAAAGCAGTAAACCATAATTAAAGTTATTACAGACCATTGAGAAGTTAAAATAATCGAAAATATGTGAAATGAGAAAATACGCAAAAAATGTAAAATAAAGAAAAGTGAAATGAAATTGTTGTGATTTTTTGATAGAAAATTTTTTGAGGATTAACCTAATTATTTGATTAATTTTGATTAAAAAAAGTTTAGTAAAAACTTAAAGAAACTAAATTAAATTTAATAATAAATTAAAAAAAAGGTCAATTAATTTAATTAATTAAAAATAAATCTAATTTAGTTTTTAAAAAAACCTAAGTCTAAATTAATTTTAATTTTAAAAAAAGAGAAACTAATTGTTAGAAAATATATTTGATGTTTTATTTAGAAAAATATTTTATAGTATAAACCCTAATTCTAATTAATTTAGAAACTAATTAAAATTATAAAACAAAATGATTAAATTAAATTAATTTTAATTATAAAAAATTAAATGAATTAATTAAAAACCTAAATCAATTTTTTTATGATTTTATGATTTTTGTTGATTAAAAAATAAAATGATTAAAAAGAAATAATAAATTAAAACAAGAAAGTAAAGTTGAATGAGCCTGATGTGCAAAAGGAATTGGGGTGTGGAAACAACAAAAATATCAGGCCCAAACTGGACAAAGCCCAGGTCTGCGCTAGATCCAGTGAAATGGCTTTCAGAAGGTGCATCATGGGCCTGACTGACTGGAGCGCTGGATCTGGAATCTTGAGATCTGATGGTCAAGATATGAGGATGCATGGTGCGCGCATATGCTTGGCTTGAACTAAATCTACAATGAAAATGTTAGAAAATAAAATGCCAGAGGCAGGGATCGAACCCATGCCCTGACACACCAACGCATTAATCACACACACGCTTGCCACTGGGGTGGTTATTTCATCCCGTTATGAAACAAAACCCATTAAATATATCATAAAACATGTTCAAAAGCTCAAAATTATGAACTTCATCTTCTTCCTCGCGCCAAACCAACAACATCATCATTTTTTTATTTTGTAAAGCTCTCATTTCTCAACCATTTTGAAAATTTCCAAAACAAAACTTGCTTGAAATTTGAACACGAATACAACCATACTATTTATTTTAACTAAAACTCAAAGAATAAAAATAATTTTTCCCAGTACCAAAAATGAACCCTTATTGGTCAAAGCTTCGATTCTCACTCCACAAGCAAAATTAATGAAAACTAATGATATGGTTAGCTTCAGGATATTGATATCTACATTTTACCTTTAGAAAGTAAACACAAATGATGCATGTATATGGATATCACAGTTTGAAAATTTTACCAAATTGGAGAAAGTCCAATGCTTCTTCTATGGCCTTTCAGTGTAATGTGATGATTTATTAAGCTTCCTTGAACTTCCATGAATCTATTCCAATTCTTACTTTATGCTGAAAGTTACTAAATCACTCCAACCAAGTCAAGTTGCAATGGTGAAAAGTGGAAATGGTGTATGATGATGGAGTGATTACAGAAGCGTAACAGGGGTGTGGATGAGTTCTATATGATGTTTATGAAGTGTTAGGATGGTTAACTTGCAAAGATATGGAAAGAGTTAGGATTTTCGAAGAAATGGATTTCAAAACTCAAAAATGGAGAATTTTGACCAATTCTGATTTGAGAGAGATTGAGGGTGTTTTTGGAGCTGTGAATTCGTGCCTTTAGCAATGAGAGGTGGTCTCTATTTATATGGAAATATTGGAGGTAATGAGAAGATCAGGTTGTCAAGTTGAAGAGTTATGGTTTGGTTGAAATGGAACAACCAAGTTTTGGTGAATATCATGGTGCTAAAGCATGGTACAACTCTTCTAGGCTGGGTGATATCTTTTAGAGGAGTTGATTCTGATGTTAGGATTGTGTTTGTATAAAGACAATAATTTAGAGGCTCAAGAAGAGTTAACATTGTGTATAAAGCATGCTTTACTAGAATGGAAGTGTAATCTTTTTCCCTTTAATGGCAAAATGAATTGGATAATGCTTGAATCAAATGTACCATAGCTCAAAAGCTTGTGTAATCTTATGATTAGAGATAGATTTATAAGTTTAGAGGCCTGCAAAGGTAAATTACAAGGCATGGCTATGAGATTTGATTATGAGTTCATCACAAAAATGACCTATAATTCATGTTTGACATGCCATCTTCATCTCTTCGAAACATCTAGCTCAAGCATGATAAATTTGTGTTCTTGAAGATTTTGGAAAGCTTGAAACATTGTCTACAACTTTCATGTTGACCACTTTGGCTAAATCAAATGGGAACTTGGTGGAAATTGGCCAAGAAGTTGGGATAAAAAACTGATCAAAACTTGTTGAAAATTTTTCTAAGTGTTGGATAAAAAATATCACAACTTCACGGGCTCATATCTCTTAAATTAAGCACTTTTTGAGGATCATCCCACACTAACAAAGTTAAAGAATTCATTAATCCCTAAAACTTTCATGTTGAAAGTTTTCCTTGAATCAACTTGTATCTTGAGGAAACATTCTTGTGAAGTTAGGGTTTTTAAGCACAAAACACTTGAATTTTTCTAAGTGTTTGAAAATCTTCAATTTTGACTTTTGTTGACTTTCTTGATTCTCTTGATTCTTGATTGTTGTACCCCAAAATTTTCCCTCCCATTTTTCTTCAAGACATTCTTCTAAGATCTCAAGTATTCCAAGCTACTCAAGAGTTAACCGGTTAAACCCTCTCCTAAACATTGGCCTATAACTAGGTGTTGTACCCCAAAATTTTCCCTCTCACATATCAAGAATTTGCTCACAAGACCTCCTTGGGCTTAAGACTGCACTAGGGTTTGATCAGCTCGAGAAACCTCCTTAAGCATTGATGATCAAAATTAGGGTTTGAGATTGCACAAGGATATTTGAACTTTCAATGCCTCATATGACTTTCATGGATCATTATGGACCCTCAAGATCACTCATGTCAAGTTTCAAGCTTTAGATCACACTTTTGCTCAGTCAATTAAGCAGTTGACCTAGAAATTAACTGTATTGGAGAAAAAGTCAACTATGGCCAATTTACAGTCAAACTTCATAATTTTTTATCCACATCAACATTTTAAACTCATATGTATCTTGGTTGTTATCTTCATCCGATGGGATATCACAATCTTGAGCTCACTTGACCTGACCTCTGAACCTTCTCCCCGTGTTAAGGATGCCAATTGGTTTCTTTGTCTTCTTCTTCTTCTCTTTGGTGATGAGCGCCTTCAGTTCTTCTTGCCCATTGGCTAAGTTCAGGAACATCTCTTGGAACTGGGCATTCTGGGCCTGGAGATCTTTGACTGTCTGTTCAAGAGCCATTTTCTGCTGAAATAAACAGAAAGAAGATGAGAAAACCTATCTTGGAAACCTGTTATGTAATGATATGTAAGGAATGTAGATGCATATGCAATATTTTCAAGGATCTCGCAGGATTAAAAAATTTGAAATATGAATTTGCTTGTAGTTTTATCTGAAAAACTTTGCGTCTTTGTTTTTGAACGTCCTTCTATAAGAATCAAGCTCACCATATCAAGTGGGTCGTAGCCTCTAACTCAAGAGAACGTACTTTGATCTTTGACGGGATCTAGTTAGAGGAAAATAAATCCTCTTACCCCTCACTAGCAACCTGGCTTATGATAATCCTACACCAAAGGTCCTTAAGATCCTTGAAATGGTTAGTAAAAATTCCATGTTGTGATGATATGATGTTATGATTTCATGTTTAAACAAGTAGCAAACAAAAGAAAATCACACAAGAGCCTTAGGTTTAAAGGCTTGCATGAGGTCCATAGGTAAGTGCCCTTCTCTATTGAAGTTAAGTTGGCTCAACATGTTCTAAAAATAATAATTGGGTTCTAGAAATCTCATATCACCAATATTTCTCACAAGTTTTATTTTAGCACGGAAACAGACTTGTCGCCAAAACATCCCGAGAGTCGAATCTCAATGAGCGTACTTTCGAGTATCAACCAAACTTGGATTGCACCAAAGCCGGCTATCTCACTACCTTCTAATGGCCAAGATGGGTCAATTAAGGTTCTAAAATCCAGTTAGTGTTTAATGATACCACGCAGCAGCCTAATGTTATCCTCGAATGACTCAAGGAACATCAGTACAAACTAAAGCATCACACTAATATAGCCATCATATTAACCATATCGGTCTACACCGTGCAACCTTTATGATCTATTGATACTTACCTAAGGCATCCCTAGATTCGGGTGTAGGATCTTACAAGCAAGTAATACCCAAACAAACCCTCAAATTTAAAGCAAACAATTCAAATTATTAAATCAAGTAAAAGTGATCTAAACTCTAAGGTAACCCCTATTTTTAAATTAGTCCCCAACATAGTTGCCAGTTCTGTAATATGGTGGGAGAATTGATTTTTTTTTTGTTTTATCCAAAATATGCGGATAGCTAGAGTCGCCAGCGACTTTTCTTTTGCCCAATAAGGAAAGGGTGAAAAGAACAGGAAAGACCTTGGTAGATTTTGAGTTCGGGGGGGTAAGTTATGAAAAGGGAAGGTGTTAACACCCTTTTCATCTGTAGTTATCTACGAGCTCTTAATTGCTTAGCTCACTTTTTGAAAACATGTTTTGTGCATGTGTGATTTGAAAATATTTTTGAAAAGTCAAGGTATGGCTAACTTTGTAATGATTCTTGTATCTGTCCTCAAGAATGTATATAAAGTGTTTGAAAATATTTTGTTTTGAAAGTGCGATGTGAGAAATGTTTTGTTTTTTAGAGAAGAGTTGTGAGCAAGCGATTAAAAGTTCCTTACCCACTCAAGGTTGTTCTTATTATTTTCCTTATCCTTTAGAGATAGTACTATCCATACCATTAGTTGGTAGATAGCCCTATCTATTGGATGTGAAGGGACAGACGAAGGGTCATCGGTTGGTCATTGAAGGCAACATGTAAAGATACTTTAGCAATTGTATCGGAGGGACTAGATCATTTTTCGTAGACAACATCGAAGGGTCATCGAGGGACTATGATCTTTATTCGAGTGTCTTTTGCTAAAGTATCCCTATTTTTGACGGACATGACCATTTATTCGAAAGGCAACAAAGAGAGGTTACCCTAAAGGTGTAAGTGTGAAAAGTGTGTTCAGTTCAGTTATTTATCTTGAAATTAGGGTTTTACTACGATTATCT
Organism: Vicia faba; assembly: GCA_948472305.1. Taxonomy (NCBI): domain Eukaryota; kingdom Viridiplantae; phylum Streptophyta; class Magnoliopsida; order Fabales; family Fabaceae; genus Vicia; species Vicia faba. The sequence continues at coordinate 1,120,254,233 of OX451741.1, read as the reverse complement.
TTAATCTTGCCATACAAACCCTAATTACTAGTAATTGAATAAAATGTAAGAGCAAAAAGTAAAGTGCGGAATGTAAACCTAAGTTATTACATGGCTTTGGGGCAGTTACATAAGTATAAAATGCGAGAAAGTAAACCCTAAAACTATTACATCCTGGAAGCAAATACATAATAGAGAAAATGCGGAAATAAATCTATGATATTACATCGATGGTTGCAACCTATACAATTGATCTAAGAATGTAAATAAATGAAGAGAAAAAAAAATAGAAAAAAAAGGTTTGAATGTTTTTATGGTTTTTTGTGAAAATAGTTTAAGTTGATAATTAATCATTAAAACCTAAAATTCTAATTAATTTAAATATTAAAAAAAAGATGGTTAATTAATTAATTAATTAAAATTAAATGTTTATTTGAAAAACCCTAAATCTAATTGGTTAGTGAAAAAAAGATTAGGTTAATTTGATTAAAAGGGAATTAAGTTAACCAAAAATCAGGGTGAGAAAAACCAATGAAGAAATTAGGTTAAAAAACCAAAAAATAAGGAAAATTGCATGGGGTGGGTGTTGAACCCACGCCCTCCTGCCTCGCAGTTGCATAGCTTTCCACCAGGCCAAGCGTTGATTGATGATAGGAAACAGGCGATGCACATAATATATTAAACCTGCATGTTAATTGTAAAAACAACAAAAAGATGCAAAAGGCAGGGATCGAATCCACGCCCTTAGAGACCAAAGCCTTAACGCATGCATGTCTTGCCACTGGGGTGGCTGTTTCATCTGGTCACATAATGGAATCAAATAAATATAAAAATAATCTAAAACAGATGGACCAGAGAGGCGTCGGAGCCTTAGCTCCGGTCGTCTTCTCCGGCGACTTGATTTTGCTACCTGCAAAAATAAGGCGTATTAGTGATCCAAAGGAACCCTACCCCTCTAAATTGACCCTTGCAAGTTCAATGGTGGCCTTGTTTTTTGTTGAATCATCATGTACAAAGAGATATAGTCAGAATAAAGCAAATCAGTGCAATTATGGTGATGCATGATTCTGGCCTCATGGGACTCATGCGATGGTTCAATCCTCTATAGTTACATCTTAGAAACACATTAGGAACGTTAGTATGAATCAAAACATTGTAAAAATCAAAACACGAAAATCATAAAACATGTCAACCGGTCGTGCTTGGAATGCTTGTTTCATGTGTTTTTGATCATCATGAATGATCAAGTCTTACCCTATAGCACCTTAGGGATTGATTTGAATGGTTGGTTTGCTTTAAGAAGGATTTTATGAGAGATTTCAAGTTTTCCCTAGTTTGACAAAAAAATTGAGATTTGGAGGGTGTGTTCTTGAAGGGTTTTTCGTGTCCTTTGTCTGAAGATAATGAGTATATATATAGGAAGAGATTAGGTCAAGAAAAATGGGCTTGGACCTCTTGTAATTATATATTTTATTTTGTTTGAAAAATAAGTTTAAATCCTTCCAAACATGAAGATTTGTTCCACAAATGAATTCACACAATTTACAACATGTCTTTGGGCCTCCAAAATATTTAAAACAAAAGCCTTTTATGCCTGGCACCTCTATTTAATATTTACTTGATTTAATTTTGAATTTAAATGAAATAAAAAATTAAAATAGTGTATGAATAGATTTAGAGATCCATTATGAGGTCAAGAACACGTTTGGACTCTAAAAGATAAGCCCATTAGCCCAAAAATTCAACTTTGCTCAATTTGGGTTTCATGCATTTTCTCAAAATTGCCCAACTTGCACCAATCATAACTCTCTCAATTTTTGTCATATAAAGATGATCTTGGACTTTTTGGAACCTCAATATGTCCACTACAACTTTCATGTTGGTAATTTTATAATTTGAAGAATTTAACTTGATGTAAATTGCTTTGACAAAAAGTGTCTTTTTGTTGATCTTCAAAATGACCTATAATGTTTTGACACATATCTCTCAAATGAAGCATTTTTTAGGCTTGAGCTTAAAGACAAAAAGTTGTAGAGCCTTGAATTTCCTTCCAAAGGAGCTTTGGTTGATAAAAATATGATGAAGCATGTGAAAGTTATGCTTGGTCAAAGTTCAGTTGACTTCTCCTAAAGAAAACCCTAATTTGGTAACTTTGGACTTTTGATGAATTTTGAGTTTTCTTGATGAATCATGATCAACCCTTGATCAAATGATGAATGTGACTTCAAAATGTTTATGTTGACCAAAAATCTTGAGTTTTGACTGTATGTTGACAAAAAATCTTGAGTTTTGTCTGTATGTTGACCACAATTGACTTTTTACCCAATACAACTGATTTTCAATCATCTGAGCAATTAACTGAGCAAACTTGTGATGCAAGGATTGAAACTTGTCATGAGGATTCTTTGAAGCATGTGAGGAACTATGAAATTCACTTGAGGCATTGGAAACTCAATTTTCTTATAGAGACACAAAACCCTAGTTGTAGGTCAATTGCTTAGGAGGAGAGTTTGTCTTGAGTAATTGAGAGCCCTAGGAGCATGAGGAGGTGTCTTGAAAATGGAAGGGAAAATTTGGGGTACAATAGATAGTAACACACAGATATGATGACCCAGTTCAGTGTACAACAAAACCTACTCTGGGAGATACCAAGCCAAGAAGGAAGTCCATTATCAGTAGTATTAGTTCAAAGCTAAACTCCCTCATTTACAACTTCTCGCCTAATCCCTTTCCAATGACACTTCTACCTAGGTTCTCCCTAAATATGAGAAATCGAAATATCACTTCCTAAATCACCTCAGTGATATTTCTATCAATGACAACCAGTTTAGTTAAGACTCTTGACTAACAAACATGCTTGGATTTTCTTTAAAGCTTCATCTAAGAACAATACACGATTCATTACCTAAAGGCTTCTGAATATGCATAAAACTATGTCTACCATAATGTATCAGATCGATATAAAGGGTAACTTACAACCTAAGAAAGCACACAAATTTCAAAACCCTAAACCCTTATTTAACTTCTAACTTTGATACACTTGGTTTAGTTAATTTACCGTAGAACTAAGTCTTTCTTTTATAATCTTCATGGAACTGGATTTGGGCTTTAGAACAACAGCTGATATATTGCAGAAAATCAGCAAAAACTTCTCCATGAAGATAGGGCTTCAATCATAACCTTCCTAATTTATCTCCATAAACATAAAGTCATGATTCTCCTTGAAATCATCTTGAATCTTCTTCAATCTTCAATTTGAGCTTCACATAGGATAGCATAATATTCCAGAATATTCTGCACATGGAATATATCAATTAAATCCAATTGTCTTGCTGGTCACATGCGCGATGTCGAATGGCTCTTCATAGGACATCTTCATTCGACATGTCTCTTTGATGATGAAACATGTTAGTTCAACACTTATGAGTTCTTCAACTTGAACACATCATCTGGTTACCAAATATTTCTAGAAAGATCCATATTTGTAACCCAATCACAAAATCCAAACATCCAGTTATACAAGACAAGATGTCAGATGATCATTATGAGTCATCTTATTCAACATCCAGTTTTACCAAAATTAGTCAAACCTTTAGAGCTCAAATCTTTGGAGCTTTCAATCTCCCCCTTTTTGGCAAATTTTGGCTAAAACTCCTTTTACACTGCAGATCCAGAAACCTTTGGCTGAAGCTCCTTTTGCACAATAAACCCAGGAATGAAAGAACTAGGAGCAGAAAGTCCTAAAGTCATTTCAGTTGGAAGCTTTTAATCTTTCTACACATGAGGAAGAAGATAACCATAACATACATCTGATCATCCAGTTACTCCCTCTTAACCCAGAAATGGGTTCTTGTCACTAAGATATAAATCTTCCTCTTTGGGGGCATAAGAGAACCCTTACGAAGAAACTGAAATTTTAACCTAAGCAACCAAACACCAACCCGGATAACTCAGAACACATGACACAATTGTGTTTATAACTCATATCACAAGACACAAAAACTAAGACAGGAACAGACAAGATGTTGGACATAATGTTGAGATAACTTGTTAAACATCCTTGCAAAACAACTGCAAGAATATGCACAATACCCAAATGGTGACCAATACTTTTATCCCTCTTTTTAGCCAAAAATTGATAAAGAAATCCCCCACAAAACTATGCCCAGACTGTACTCACCCAGACTTAGATAAAATCCATAAGAACTTTAATGAAAACAGACTAGCATAAGATGAATGAAAATGAATGGGGTGATACCTTTAAATACTCGAGTTATTACTTAGGGATTAACGACTCTTTACTGTAGCAACAATCTTGGTCAAAAAGAGTGTTTTTCAAGGAAACAAACTGTACCAAAAATAACATGTGCACCATCCACAAAGCATTATTCATGCCTTAATTCCCTCTGGACTATTTTCTCTTAGAATTTAAAACTCCAATGGATATGCATGCATGGTCAACCACACGTGTCATACTTCCATCAGACATGTAATTGAATATGTTGTCCACAAGCACCACTTGTTGATCTTCATAGAGCCAAGTCCTGAATAATATCCTGACATTCAATCAGACATTGTCTATTTTCTCTTGTCTTAAAAGGTGCCAACACCTTTTTCAGTCAGAATTTTTTTAGACTAGGGTAACAATGTGGATGAAGAGACCTTTTAAAGCATTATCACTTATGAACATGACTACTTATCAACATATAACTTCCATTGATCTTGTCTTCAAAATGCAGAGAAAAATAAATTCTCTAAAAATGATTCTCAAATTACTCCTAAGAAACATGACCATAGTTTAATTCAGCCCACTGACTTCCCAATGACATAATCAACTCTAATGACCAAGTCCTCAATGAACAACGCCAGTAACAAGATGTCTGAGCATCTTTCCTGACATCGCATCCTCATAGGAGGTGAATAATATCCTCAAACTTGAACATCATGCAAGCTCCATAAGCCACACACCATTGTAGTAAAAGTATTTAACTCCCCATGTCATGGATAAACGATTCTCTTGTTGAAGAAGAGCGCTTAACCTCCATATGAAGTCATGTGAAGAACTTAACATTATCATAGTGAAGGATCACAACTTCACACACCAATTGAACACATTCACACATTGTGAAAAATAACCCTGAACTTGATCCACCAACTCATTAAGAACACACCCAAGTCTATTGACTGCTTCGAGTTACCATGACTCTTTGGATAGGCAAGATGTCATCCACACTTGGTTTGACAACTCCAAAATTCCAAAATTTCTTATACAATCCTCCCTTGTAGCAGAAGAAACCATCTCCCCACATACATTTTGATCAGATCACACTATCTGATAGCCTTTCCTTGCACCAACTAGCAATTGTTGGTACAAGAAGAATCTTCAAGATGACACTAGTCATGCATTCACCATATGCATCAGCATACCATGAAGAGAAACAACCTCTCAAACATTTTCTGAAGCAAAGAGTTCAGATTGCAGATTTGTATACACCCATCAAACAAATATCAAACTCTCGTCAAGATATTTGCCATCATTTGCATGCACACCTTCATCAGATGAACATATCTTCATGCAAACACAATATATGATGCTACCACACACCAGAGATTCATGAAGATAAATAAACTTCCAACCACTTTCTAAATCATAATTCTGTATGAACACATCAAACAAATACTCAGCTCCCAATAGAGTATTTGCAATCAATCATATGCATACCATTGTCAACAAAGCATTTTCTCATGATCCTTTCTTTACGGCTTCTCTTGTAAAGACGATAAGCTGATAAGGCTAGCCCACATGAATTGGCTTAACACTTCATCATGATAAGACATCATTTACTATGGTTCTGGAGACAACACCCATAGTAATCTATTCACTCCTCTTGATTTGAGGTGTTAATTATCATCCTTATGCATCAAAAGAGAAGATTTTCTCTAACAGACAACGACCAAGGTAATGAATGATCATCATGCCACAAACAGACTGTGCAGAAAAAGCCCGCTTCTTCCAATCCTTCAAAACCCATCACTGGAAAGTTCATCCCAAGCAGTTTTGATGACACTCCAAACATGCAACCCCCAATCAACCACTTAGGTAGATACATCTCCATAGCACACAACCCCTTGAATGTCTCTTCTACTTCAGCAGAACAAGAGTTATATGTTCCCATAAACTTGATGAGTGATATCAAGTTAGAGTAAATAACCTCCATCATGTTTGAGAGAAACACCACTCAGACATATTGAGAAAAGTAAATTCTCAATACAAAGATGTCAAGACATTATATCTGACATTTCCTCAAAATCTTCCAACTCCAAAACAGTAAAAGCTCCCCCCAGTTTCAACCAAAAACTATTTCGTTACAATAAGATAGGCACATGAAGGCTTCCATAAATCTGGTTCCTTTGACCATAAGTATCCTTATAACTTGGCCTTCATTCATGAAGAATCTGATTCCTTTAACAAAATTCTCTACTAGAGAAAATAACTCAACTTTTACGCTCCTATATACTTTGATCAGAAATAAAATTACCCAAGGAGTAAGCAAAGTCTTGACCAACACACTTATCTAAGATATGTCTCTAGGGAAGAAACTTCTTACACACACAACCAAGATGCCCCCTCTTCTAGATCAGGAGAAGGTTATAAACGTACGTGATCAACACGCATTTGTTTAACACCTAAAGCATCTGCAATGCAATTCCTTTTGCCAACAGAATTCTGCACAACTTGCTGACGTGATGTTCTAACATCTGATAGAACGTCTTTCCGAGGAACACGCCAAGAGATCCTTTATCAAAGGTTGAAGATTGGCCTTTTAGGGTTGGAAGTAAAAACAAATTGCTCCTAACTTTCTTCATATCTCTTTTCAACAAACTCACTTAAAAGAGCCTTTATGAATTGACTTGAGATAAACCTCAAGTATATTTGGCAACTTTAGCAGGCTAGTTTAAGCTATCCTCATAACACACCTTCAAAGAGGAACATATCACAAAGCCCTCCCTTAGAGAATTACAAGGGTAAACCTCCATACGTCCTAAACACCATATACACCAGGAACCAATAGGAGCTTTCTATCAGATGCAGCGGAACAAACAAAAACTCCTCAAAAACCTTAATGCATGTCATAAACACCCTTGCACACAAGCATCACAATTTAGGTGCCAACATAATAACATAGGTTTGAAAATAAATCAAACCCAACACAGCATCTCACCACCAAAGCTACAAACAACACTTTGTTCCTTCATGTCCATGAAAGTACACGACTTTTAAAACCCTAAACCCTTATTTAACTTCCAACTTTGATAAACTTGGTTTAGTTAATTTTCCCTAAAACTAAGCCTTCCTTTTATAATATTCAAGGAACTGGATTTGGGCTTTAGAACAACAGTTGATCTGTTGCACAAGATCAGCAGAAACTTCTCTATGAAGATAGGGCTTCAATCATAACCTTCCTAATTTATCTCCATAATTAGAAAGTCATAATTCTCCTTGAAATCAGCTTGACTATTCTCCAATCTTCAAACCGAGTGCCACATAGGATAGCATAATATTCTAGAATATTTTGCACATGAAATATATCATTTAAATTCAACTGTCTAGCTGGTCACATGTATGATGTCGAATGGCTCTTCATAAGACATCTTCATTCGACATGTCTTTATGATGATGAAACATGTTAGTTCAACACTTCTAAGTTCTTCAACTTGAACACAACATCTGATTACCAAATATTTCCAGAAAGATCCATGTTTCTAACCCACTTACAGAATCCAAGCATCCAGTTATACCAAACAAGATATCGGATGATCATTATGAGATATCTTGTTCAACATCCCGTTTTACCAAAATTAGTCAAACCTTTGGAGCTCAAATCTTTGGAGCTTTCATTATTATTACGCTCGCCTTTGGTCGTGAGACCTAGTACCTACATACCCCCGTCGTGCAATAGGGAAATCAGAGCACCATAGTTCTTCTTAAATTTTTTGGTTTGTTTTGTATTTTTTAGACGGATAATATTACATTCTCACTCTAGCAGTTGACATATTGCATCCCGACATTTGGGGACTGTGATCGGTGGGAACAGAACAGAGTGTTTTTGAATGCTGGTTTGCATTTTGCGTTTGTTTTTGCAAAATGTCGCGGTAAGCAAGAGCCGCCACCGTCTTTTATTTTATCCAACAAGGAAAGGACAAAAGCACAGAAAAATTCCTTTTTGAGATATTTCTCGGGTTCGGGAGGTAGATTATAGAAAGGAAAGGTGTTAGCACCCTTTCTATCCGTGGTTATCCACAGGCTCTTAGGTACTTGCTCATTGTGTTTTCAAAAATTTTTGATTTTCTTTGTGTTTGTGGATTTGAGAAGAGTTTTTGTTTTGAAAGGGGTGTAAGTGCAAAAAGTTTTGTTTTTGTTTTAAAAGGAGCAAGTACTTAAGAACATCTACCTACTCAAAAAGGAATTAGATTGTGCAAATGTCCTTTAGACAATGCTATCCCACTATTGAGGAGTAGGTAGCATCGTCGTCGGAGTTTTCGGGCCAATTCGATTAAGGGACGTGTGGTCACTAAAGCAATGTTAGGATGCCTTAGCGGTAACCCTAATGTCTTAGATCATTTTATCCGAGGCAACCATTTTGAGGCAACTTTGATCTTTGGACAAGAGGGCGACCTCTAAAGCTTCCTATACTCAATGACCATGTTCGAGGCAACCAAGTGAGGTGTACCCTAAGAGTGGCATGTGCGAGTGTGTTATTTTTCAGTTATATTATCTTTATACATGTTAATGGTGAGCTACTGTTGATTTTAGGCTAAAAGATAATCTTGTCATGCATTGCCTATTTATTAAACATCTAACAGTTAATGGTTGCGGAAATTAAATTGCGGAAAAATTAATCTAAGCTATTACAAGGTGTCGGGTATTTACATCGCCAAAGACAAACCCTTTTAAAATTAAATTGCGAAAAGTAAATAAAAGCGATAAATAAATAAATAAAGTCCTAGGTTAAAAACTATTACATTCCCAGAGCAGTTACAATATTGAAATATGGATCAAAAGTAATTCGCGCGCGAGAAAAATTAAATCGGAGTGTCTTAGGGTTTTGACCCTTTTTATTAAATAGAGCATGTTTTTGTTATTTTTGAATTAAAAATTAGTCTAAGTTAATAATTGAATTAATTAATTAAATGAAAAGATTTTTTTTTTATTATTTAAGGAAATAAAATAAGAATGGTTAAAAATATTAAAAACCTAATTCTAAATTAATTTTAATTTAATGCAAAAGATATTAAAATTGTACCTAATTAAAAAACTAAATTAATTGACTAAAATTTATTTACAAAATAATAAAATAGTGAAATTAATAAAAATATTATTTTTTAGGGTTTTCTGATTTTATATAAAAAATGTTAATTGGTTAATTTTTTATAATAATAAAAAAAAAATAGAGAGAAAAAGAAATGAACCAAAATAGGGGGTTTGGGCCTGAAGAGGGAGTATGATCAGCAATTCTTGGCCCATTAATACCAGCCTGTTTGACCTTTGAAATCCAGCGCGTGCTTGTTGACTCTAGTGCATGGTGGATCTGTAATTCTGGCCTTTGGATCTGGCCTGAAGACCACTTGGCATTTGATGGGATGAAGAACATGATGGTCCACCTTTTTTTGCCTTGCATAGGAATATCTGAAACAAAATTATAACAAAGTTTTGGGGGACCTGGGATTCGAACCCAGGTCCCAAGGGGTTTTGCAATAGCACGCTCACCAACCAACCAGCTTGTTCAATTGTTATTAGAATAAGAAATAACTAATATATGGGCAAATCAATTAATATGCTGGAAAATAAGAAAATATGGCGCGCTATTCAAACGCACCAATCTGGCCACACCACGTTATCATCCCGGTCATGGGGACTGTGGCTAAAAGTCCTTTTACCTATACCAACGGACGACTGTTCGTAGCTATACGTCATGCTATCTCAAAATCCACCACGATCCACTAGAATGCAAACTAAAGGCGTGGTTCTGCTCGCCTCTCCGCCCCGGTTCCAACCATGGTCCTTTTATTGACCAATTTCCCCTGTAACGAAAATCCCTGAAAGAAACCTAAAACCAGCTGCAATGGCATTTTGTGATATATGACATGATAATGAAATTGACTAATGCAGAAATTTCGCAAATGATGCAAGGAATTCAAATATGCAATTATCTCAAAGAATGGATGCAAGACTGAAGCTTTACAATTCCATGAGTATGGCGGTTTTGGGCGACACTTACAGGGGTTTTGGAAGCAGGAGAACGCACGATAATGATTGGTACTGCTTCAGTGAAGTGCAAGGAAGCGATTGGGACCTTTATTTAATCCTGAAAAGGCCTTTAAGCACGATTTCAGATCCAAGGTTTTCAAGCTTTTTTCTCCAATTCTTCTGGCCGTTTATGCAATGCTTTGTGCGTCCCTTTGGTCTGCCTCTCTTGTGTGCATATAATAGAATGTGTTTAGGTCAAAACTTGGGCATTAAACCATATGCATTGAAGAATCAAGATTTGCTTTTGATCACCATAATCAAGTTGCCATATTTGCATCAAATCTGAGATTTTGTGCTTGTTTTGACTTGGCACGAGTTTGATTGAGTATCACATGATATTTGCAAGCTGTAATGATCACAAGAATCTCCTTACATCAATTTTTAGATTTTATTTGATTTAATATTGATTTAAAATGAATTAAATCAATAAAAATTAAATAAAAATAGAAAAGTAAATGAATGGCCATGAAATCAAATATGGGACACGTGTGTGGCATGAAAAGACTATATCAAGTGGAAAAAAGTGGGCCCTTTTGTCAAAAATTGGAGTTTTGAGGATAGTTGACTTTTGGCAAATTTGGAAAAATGCCCAACTTCAACAATGCATAACTTCTTCAATTTTGAACTTTTGGAGGTGTTCTTGGACTTTTTTTAGAAACCTTGAGATGTACTCTAACCAACCCTTTTGGTCTCATCTCATTTTGATCTTCCATGCTCAAGTTATAAGCTTTGGCAAAAAAGGTGTTTTTGTTGACTTTCAAAAATGACCTATAATATCCAAATTTGTAACTTTTTGTGAGAGCATTTCTTGGTCTTGGGGTGTTAAGATGTATTGTAGGAAATTTCATCCTATTCAAAATGAGCTTTGGATGGGTCATTTCTCATAAAGTATGAGAAAGTTATGCTTGGTCAAAGTTGAGTTGACTTTTCCTACAAAACCCTAATTTAGCAACTTTTGAATCTTGATGAATCTTGAGCAATCCTTGATGAATCATGATCAACCCTTGATCAAATGATGAATTATCCTTCAAAATTAGAATGTTGACAAAAAATCTTGAGGTTTGACTGTATTTGGGACACAGTTGACTTTTGTCCTAGCACAGTCGATTTTTGGGCCTCTTGAGCAATTGACTGACCAAACTTCCTCTGCAAGGCTTGAAATTTGACATGGATGAACTTAAGAACATATTAAGACATTGGTAAGCACTTGAGGTCATTTGGATGTAAGGACCTTAATGCAACACAAAACCCTAATTTTGACTTGACTGCCTTAGGAGGTGATTTGACTGTCCAACCCTAGAGCAATCTTGAGCAACTTGAAGATCATTCTTGACAAATCTTGAGGAATATGGGAGGGAAAATTTTGGGCTACAACAGATGCCCCTGTTCAATTTTCTTAAACCTGAGGATATAGATTGGCTTTCGAGCCTTTCGTGATCCGAAGGTGGAAGATAATTGAACACTAGAGTGCCCAGAAATTTGCACTCGCATGGTGTAGTATCAGCGTTGTAATGTCGGGAATGGGCTTATAGATGCCATTTGGAGATTGATGGTAGGAGGATGGGCTTACAGATTCCATCTGCAGGAGTGTCGATCGCATAAGAGATTCCTTAGCGAGAACTTGCATATCTGTTGTTGTGAAAGATTCCGCTGGGGAAGTCTAACCTTTGTTGAGATTTAGGAACTTGCTTGTATTTCAACTGAGAGAACGCTTCAGCTGAGTTTTAAGAACCTGTTCATAATTCAATTGGGGGGAAACATCTTCATCAAGATCTAGGAACTGACTCGTGCTCAATGGAGTATACCGTTGAGGTTATAGCACTTGTCTACACTATGACGGAGGAAAACATCAAGATCTAGGAACTGACTCGTGCTCAACAGAGTATACCGTTGAGGTTATAGTACTCGTCCACACTATGACGTAGGGAAACATCTTCATCAAGATCTAGGAACTGTCTCGTGCTCAACGTAGTATACCGCTGAGGTTATAGAACTTGTCCACACTATGACGGGGGAAAACATCAAGATCTAGGAACTGACTCGTGCTCAATGGAGTATACCATTGAGGTTATAGTACTCGTCCATACTATGATGTAGGGAAACATCTTCATCAAGATCTAGGAATTGACTCGTGCTTAATGGAGTATACCGTTGAGGTTATAGTACTCGTCCACACTATGACGAAGGAAAACATCAAGATCTAGGAACTGACTCGTGCTCAATGGAGTATACCATTGAGGTTATAGTACTCGTCCACACTATGACGTAGGGAAACATCTTCATCAAGATCTAGGAACTGTCTCGTGCTCAACGTAGTATACCGCTGAGGTTATAGAACTTGTCCACACTATGACGGAGGAAAACATCAAGATCTAGGAACTGACTCGTGCTCAATGGAGTATACCGTTGAGGTTATAGTACTCGTCCACCCTATGACGTAGGGAAACATCTTCATCAAGATCTAGGAACTGTCTCGTGCTCAACGTAGTATACCGCTGAGGTTATAGAACTTGTCCATACTATAACTTAAGGAAACATCTTCATCATGATATAGGAACTATCTCGTGCTCAACGTAGTATACCGCTGAGGTTATAGAACTTGTCCACACTATGACAGAGGAAAACTGTCGAGATCGAGAACCTTATCTAAAATTCAACCGAGGATAATTCAATTGAGATTTAAGAACTGGTCAGGTCTTCGACTAAGCTGAGAACTTAACTGCATCTTTCCTGAAAGGTAAAGGTCAGTCATATGCAATGCATGATATGGATCAAGCAATGATGTTCTCACAATAAATGAAGTTGTATTCGTATGATGCGTATATGCATGTATCATGATGTATGGGGATATAATGTTTTAGCTGGGGAAAATAAATCCCGGAGTTGCTGGAGAATAGAGTTGAGTTCTTCGTTTCCGCTGGGGATGATGAACGAAGATGATTGTGAGAATAAACCTGCAGGAGAAAAGAACTTCGTTGGGGAATAAACTTGATGAAGAGATTACTCCGACGGGAATTACTCTATGGGGAATTGATGCGTTGCTGAGGATCTAAATGATAACTCCGCTGGGGATTCTGTTGATAAGCTCTGTTGGGGATTTTAATGATGAACTCCGCTGGGGATAGAAAGAACTTCGCTGGGGATCATCTTTCAGTTGCAACTTGCTGAGGATAACCCAGTTAGACTCTTGTGAGGATAACCTTCTGAATTTGGTTGGGGAGATTTATTTGCGCTCTGCAGGGGATAAGCTTCCAGAATCTACTGGGGATGATGATTCAATTTCGGCGGGGAAGCCTTTTTTAGACTACGCTGGGGAAATGGCTCTACTGTGGTATCTTGTATTCTTCCGGGAAACATTCTTATATTCCATTGGGGAATATTAATACTGTCGGGGATGCTCTTATACTTGCTGGGGAATATCTTTATACTCCACTGGGGAAGATTAAGATCTTCTTTGGGTGCCCAACCTTTTTGGGGCTGATGGTAGACTAACTCTGCTCGGGGAGAGCATTGCTGATTCGTTCATAGTTGCAAGTCTCAGTGGGGAGAGCTACCATTACTGTTTTAATCTGCGGGAGTGATGGTATCTTGGTCATATTCTTCAGCTGAACCTACCTTGGTACCTTGGTGGATAGAGCAACTAGACAGTTCGGACAATTCTTATTGCCCCTGCTTCGGTTATTACCTGTAATTCGTCCTTTGTTTCGCATGTAAATTTTATGAGCAGCAATTAGTGTCAAATGCATATATCAAAAATGAACATTGGACGTTCTTTGCAAAACAAAACAGATAAAGGAAAAACAATTTGAAATTTGTCTGAAAATGAATTTGTATTGATTTTGAAGTTTTGCCTGTAAATAGGCGTTTTTGTATAAGAGGCTGACGTCCTAGTAAGAGAACGCCGCAGAACAAATAGAATTTATACAATTTGTGAAAAGAAAACAAAACAGCTATGTGAATAATCCCACTAGATTCCAACTCTGCTATTGCCTTTATATCTTCAAGCGTCTCATCACTTTGTTGCTTAGTTGAAGATGAATCTGATTGATTAGTGTCATCCGAGCTTGATAGTTGATACCGAAGTCTGGATGCGAGGTGATCCAATGAGACATAGTGTTACGCTTTAATCCCTAACTTTTTCCTGGACCGCCTTTTCGGGTTTTCAGTCCACCGGGATACCCATTTTTGCCCAAGCCGCCTTTTCAGGTTTTCGACTTGCCGGGTGTACAGATTTTTTATTTTCATCCCTTATTTTTGCCCGAACCCTTTTGGTTCGCCGGGAAGCCCTTACTTTTGCCTAGGCCAGTCAACCTAGCGGGTCTTTGATTATGCGTAGTATCTTTTTACTATGTCTGCATTGACGGGTTGAGGAAAGTCATCACCATCCATGGTGGTTAGGATCATAGCTCCTCCTGAGAAGATGTTCTTAACCACAAACGGCCCTTCATAAGTAGGGGTCCATTTGCCCCTGGGATCACCTTGAGGTAGAATAATGCGCTTGATTACCAGGTCCCTAACTTGATACTTTAGTCGTCTGACTTTCTTGTTAAATGCCTTGATCATCCGTTTTTGGTACGTCTGACCATGACAAATAGTAGTAAGTCTTTTTTCGTCGATTAGATTCAGTTGATCAAGTCAGGTCTGAATCCAGTCATCTTCGCTCAAACCTGCATCCTTCATGATCCGGAGAGAGGGTATCTGAACTTCGATGGGCAAGACTGCCTCCATGCGATAAACCAAGGAATAGGGTGTTGCCCCCGTTGACGTCCGTGCTGAGGTAAGGTATCCGTGAAGAGCAAATGGTAACATCTCGTGCTAGTCTTTGTATGTCACTGTCATCTTCTGCACAATCTTCTTGATGTTCTTATTTGCTGCTTTGATAGCCCCATTCATCTTCGGCCGGTAGGGAGAAGAGTTATGATGTTGTATCTTGAACTTCTTGCAGAGCTCAGTGATCATCTTATTATTAAGATTAGTACCATTGTCCGTAATGATCCTCTCTGGTACACTGTATCAACAGATCAGGTTGTACCGAATGAACCGTGCCACGACGTTCTTAGTTACGGTAGCAAAGGAAGCTGCTTCAACCCACTTGGTAAAGTAATCAATCGCTACCAGGATGAAACGATGCCCGTTGGATGCCATAGGTCTGATCTCACCGATCATATCAATGCCCCACATTGCAAAAGGCCAAGGTGTTGTCAAAACATTCAGAAGAACAGGAGGTATGTGCAACTTATCAACATAGACTTGGCATTTGTGACATGTCCGAGAATGTTGATAACAGTCAGCTTCTATCGTGGACCAGTAATATCCTGCCCGAAGGATTTTCTTTGCCATGGTATGTCCGCTGGAATGAGTTCCGAAAGTACCTTCATGCAGCTCTGCCATGATCCTTTCTGCTTCATTCTTATCCACACAACGTAGTAAGGTCGAATCATGGTTACGCTTATAAAGAATGCCATTGCTGATGAAGAACTTCGCCGCGAACCTCCTCAAAAACTTCTTGTCATTAACAGATGCACCCTCGGGGTATTCTTGAACTTCAAGGTATCTCTTCACCTCATGATACCAGGGCTTTTCTGTTACCTCTTCAGTCTCAAGATCACAGCAATGTGCAGGTTCGTCCAATTTTTCAATAATGATCCGGGGAGCCTCGTTGTCCCAGTTGACTTTGAACATAGAAGACATCGTAGCCAGCGTGTTCGCCAACTGATTCTCCTCTCTTGGGAAGTGTTCAAAGGTTATCTCCTCGAAATGGGGAAGCAACGTCAATACATACTCCTTGTAAGGAATAAGATTAGGGTGTTTCGTATCCCACTCGCCCTTGATCTAACTGATCACGAGAGCGGAATCTCCGAAGACACTTAAAAACTTAATCCTTAGGTCAATTGCAGCTCGAAGACCCATGATGCACGCTTCATACTCCGCCATATTGTTGGTGGAGTTGAAACATAGTCGGGCGGTAAACGGAGTATAAGAGCCTTTAGGAGATATGATCACAGCGCCAATGCCATTACCCAAAGCGTTCGAAGCTCCATCAAAGTACATAGACCATCGGGATCCTTCCTCAGGTCCTTCATCCGGTCCAGGTATCTCACAATCAGTCACTACCATGATATTCTCGTCTGGAAATTCAAAGTTCATAGACTGGTAATCATCCACTGCCTGATGTGCCAAATGGTCTGCCAATACACTTCCCTTGATTGCTTTTTGAGTCGTGTACTGGATGTCATACTCAGTCAGGATCATCTGCCATCTTGCTATTCTTCCGGACAAGGCAGGCTTTTCGAAGATATACTTGATGGGATCCATCTTTGAAATCAATAGAGTAGTGTGAGTCAACATATACTGTCTTAGCCGGCGAGAAGCCCATGCCAAAACACAGAAAGTTTTCTCAAGCAGTGAGTATCGGGTCTCACAGTCGGTAAACTTTTTGCTCAGGTAATAAATAGCATGCTCTTTTCGGCTAGACTCATCATGCTGCCCCAACACACACCCCATTGAGTTGTCAAGTACTGTCAAATATAAGATCAGAGGTCTCCCTTCAACTAGTGGCATCAGGATGGGTGGCTCCTGGAGATACTCTTTAATCCTTTCGAAAGCAGCCTGACATTCATTATTCCAACGTACCACTTGATCTTTCTTCAGTAGCTTGAAGATTGGTTCACAAGTAGCAGTCAGGTGTGAGATGAATCAGGCAATATAGTTCAGTCGTCCTAGAAAGCCTATGACCTCCTTCTCTATCTTGGGAGCTGGCATCTCTTGTATGGCTTTCACCTTTGCCGGGTCCACTTGAATACCTTTGTCGCTTACAACGAAACCTAGTAGTTTGCCAAACCTCACCCCGAAGGTGCACTTGTTCGGGTTCAACCTCAGCTTGTACAACTTCAACCTGTCAAATAGCTTCTGTAGATGGTCAAGGTGTTCCTCCTCACTCTGGGACCTCGCAATCATATTGTTGACGTATACTTCAATCTCATGATGGATCATGTCATGAAACAAAGCAACCATGGCACACTGATACGTTGCCCCAACATTTTTCAGTCCAAAAGGCATGACCCTGTAGCAAAAGGTACCCCATTGAGTAACAAAAGTGGTCTTCTCCATATCCTCGGGAGCCATCTTAATTTGATTATATCCGGAGAAACCATCCATAAAGGAGAATACCTTGTGCTGAGCAGTATTGTCAACCAGAACGTCGATGTGAGGTAGAGGGAAGTCATCCTTGGACTGGCCCTGTTCAGATCCCTGTAATCAACACACATTCGGACCTTACCATCCTTCTTTGGTACTGGAACCACATTGGCCACCCACTAAGGGTAAGAAGTCACTGCTAGAAAACCGGCGTCAAACTATTTCATAACTTTAGCCTTGATTTTCTCGGACATCTCCGGGCACATACGGTGAACCTTCTATTTTATCGGAGGACAATCTTCCTTGGTAGGCAGGCGATGAACCACAATGTCAGTATCCAACCCAGGCATATCTTCGTAATACCAGGCAAAGATCTCAACATAGTCATGCAGCATCTGAATCAACCGTTGCTTCACACTAAGCTCCAAATTTGCACCGATCTTGACTTCCTTCTTGTCTGTTTCAGTACCCAGATTCACTGTTTCCACTGGCTCTTCATGTGGCTGAATGGCCCTCTCTTCCTGGAGTAGCAGTCTTGCAAGTTCACCAGGCACTTCGCAATCATCTTCACCTTCGTCTTCGGCTAAGTTGATCGGATTTTCGAAGTCATAACTGGCAGTAGCAGAGTCGTTACCAGTGAGATCCAGAGTGGATTGAGACCTGTATATGTGAGTGTGTGTAAAATAGTTGTTTTGCAATATAAAGAAAAACAAGGAGCGCAAAATTTGAAATGCAAGAAACGTCCAATGCTTTTATTAATGATATATGAAAATGACACACAAAAGCCCTCACAAATGAAACCACGGTGCCCCGGGTAAGACATCGGGCCACAAAGTTTCAAAACATTGTCTGTTACAAATTCAAAACAAAGAGTTCATTACTGGTTAACAAAAGTAATAGGGATGAAGTCCTTTGCTGTCCAGTTGCTCGGTCCATCGTTGATCGTAGGATAGATCCAGCTGTCGAATCCAGACTCCTCCACATCATCTTCAATGGCATTTACTCTCGAGTAGCTGATGAACACGGGAGGTCTTCCGATTCTTGCACTTTGAACAGCCCTTTGAGCTTCTACAGTGAAACCTAAACCAAACTTGTTAGTCTTCTGAGTGAAATTAGGAAGTCGGCCCCAATTTGCACACTCACCCTTCTCAATAACAGCCCGGGCATCCTTTAAGGAAGCCATCTTCATAGGAGAATCTTCAACCACAGTCTCAGTTGATTCTAGTGTCTGAGGAACCTCTTCAAAATGCTGAAATGGGGTCTCAATGAACTCCCCATCCATCTCTACATATCGGAACGAGTTGAGGTGGCTGACCATATACTCTTCCTCCCCTCATACTGTCATAACCTTCCCTCTGACCGGGTACTTCAGCTTCTGGTGGAGCGTTGAGGTTACAGCTCCAGCTTTGTGGATCCATGGACGACCCAGCAAACAAGAATAGGATGGTCGAATGTCCATTACGTAGAATGTAGAATTGAAGACCTAAGAACCAACTTTAATTGGAATATCAATCTCACCATGCACCATCCTTTTGGACCCGTC
Source organism: Vicia faba (assembly GCA_948472305.1). NCBI lineage: Eukaryota > Viridiplantae > Streptophyta > Magnoliopsida > Fabales > Fabaceae > Vicia > Vicia faba. The sequence continues at coordinate 1,120,235,265 of OX451741.1, read as the reverse complement.
AAAGGCCCTGACAACGATGTTACTTGGTTTCAACTCTAACCCTTTGCAATCCAACCGGTCTAGAGCTTTCTTGGGCAAGACGTTCAGTGAGGAACCAGTGTCAACCAATACACGTGCAAGAGTAGTGCCCCTGCATTCAATGGAGACATGCAAGGCATCATTGTGGTTCTTCCCTTTAACAGTTAGATCGGCGTCGGAGAAACCCAAACCATTATCAGCAGTTAAATTGGCCACACAATCGGTAAACTGATCAACTGATGTCTCTTGTGGCACGTGGGCAGTCTTCAGGAAGGTAATCAGAGCCTTGGCATGGGCCTCTGAACACAACAACAGTGACAACATAGAAATCTTGGATGGGGTTTGCCCCAGCTGCTCAACTATGTTATAATCACTCTTCTTAATAATCTTCAAAATCTCTTCCATCTCTTACTTGGAAGCTTCAACAATAATTGTCTTCGGTGCCTCCGTCTGGGCAGGCATATCAGTGGTGATCCCTTTGCTCCGAGCGTTAGATGACTCGGCGACAGGGGTAAGGATAGGAACTTGATCAGGAATCGTGATAGGTACACTTGCAGGTGTAATGACAACAGGTCTTCGGACAGTTGGTGGAGCAATATCAGGTGAGAAAAGTCTACCGCTGCGGGTGACTTTAACAGGTCCAGTAATGTTGCTAACGCTGGTATCAGCATCCAACTCTTTCTTAACTCCCATAACATAAACACCAGCCCTATAGTTCCAGGGGACAGCTTTGTCAGAGGTGTAGGGGATGGGCCCCAGAACAGTGATAATCACAGGTGCGATCTTCAGAGTAGATGTAATTCTAACAGGCTTCCTCGAGGGAGCCTTGGAAGAATTGTTGAAAATGTTAATGATGGCAACTTCTTCAGTAGGAATGGAAGGAACATCAATCTTCTCAAACAGGATCTCCTTATTATCCATCAGGTTTTGGATACCTGACTTCAGAAATGGGCAACCAGTAGGTAAAACAGAACACATATGGCAACCTTCGCCACAACCCGGAGATAAACCGACTAGCAACAGGTTCTTCTTGACAGTCATCAGAGGGGTAACAATATTATCCACGGAAACTACAAACAAGTCTTCCTCTACAGCATTTACTCCATGTTTGGGCATGGGAGCAGTCACAACATTAGGCCTCTCGGGCGCCTCAAACTCAATCTCCTTTGCATCAATTAGGTCTTGCACCCTGTTCCTCAAAACCCAACAATCATCTGTATTATGCCCCGGGCTATCAGAGTGAAAAGCGCAGCGAGAATTAGGGTTGTACTTTGGTGATGTGGTACTTGGATTCTTCGGAGCTTCTTTTAGAGTCACCAGATTGGTCTTCAGCAACTGTGGCAGAATCTGAGACAAAGTCATGCTGAGACGAGTGAATTGCCTTCGAGGTCTCTCGTCCTTTTGTTGATTGTGATGCTGAGGAGCACCAGCAGGTTTTGAAATAACGACCGCATTGACATCTTAGCGGTGTTCAGGTCTATTTTGTCTTCTCGAACTATAGACAGCACTGGACTCTTTCTTAAACGGTTTCTTCTCGGTGCTCGATGAGGCACCCTTCTGTATCTTCCCAGCCTTAATACCAGCTTCAATCCTTTCACCGGTCAAAATAAGATCTGTAAACCCAGCTGAAGAGCTTCCAATCAGATGATTAAAGAATGGACCAGATAGGGTCCCCAGAAACATGTCCACAAGCTAACGATCAGCCAAAGGTGGTTGCACCCTTCCAGCAAGGTCTCTCCATTTTTGAGCATACTCTTTGAATCCTTTACCCGTTCCTATTGACATACCCTGGAGTTGGGTACGCGTAGGAGCGAGGTCGGAGTTGTACTGATACTGCCTATAGAATACAGTAGCCAAATCTTCCCAGCTACGGATACTGGCTCCGTCCAACTGATAGAACCACTCAAGTTGGGTCCCTGAGAGACTGTCTTGAAAGAAATGGATCCACAAGTTCTTATCAGCAGTGTAAGGCTGGATCTTCCTCACATATGACCAGAGGTGCAGCTTCGGACAGGAAACTTCGTCATACTTGGCAAAGGCAGGTGCCTTGAATTTATGGGGAATCACCACCCCAGAGGATAGACCTAGATCTCCGAAGTCCAGACCGGGCACCTTCTGTATTTCCATAGCGCTCAAACGGTCTTCCAGTTATTTGTACTTATCCTCAGCAGGAGGATACTGTTCTTCATCGTAGTCTGTCTCGTTGTCGGAGACCATAGGGCTAAGAGCCCTTCTTTCTTGTGGACTATCCTTCCCTCCAGGTGAGGTGGTCAGATCAACTTCATTCTGCAGCCCATTCCCAAACCTGCATCCAGTGTTGAACAGGATGATCCTCTTCTTCTTCTTCTTCTCTTTCAGAATCAAGGTCTTCAGGTCCTGCTGACCCTTAGCTAGATTCATGAACAACTCTTGAAATTGGGAATTCTGGGCCTGGAGGACCTTGATAGCTTGCTCGGTTGAAGGTTCAGTAGACATGATGATTGCTGAAATAAATAGTGAAGAAGGTAAGAGACCTGTAATGGGGTACCTGTTTATGAAGTGCATGGGATGAAATGCGTATGATTTATGATTTCGAAGACAATCGGGATTCAAATTTGTAAACAAGAAAGGAAACACACTTTATTAGATTTAAACTTCAAAATTTAAATTGTTCAACAAATTGCCCTTAGGCGTTACAAGAATGGAAATACTGAAAAGTAAATAAAAACTGTAAAATAAATCGTCAAAGGTCCACCAATGCTCCCATGGTCTCTTCTTCTCAGTGCAGACATAATCATTCAGGATCCGCTCGTTCTCCAGTTGCCTAGTCAGCTTCTGGATCTTCTGCTCCTGTTCATTGAACCTCTCTCGATAAGAATCTCGTTCTTCCCGCAGTTGCATCCAAGACCTCTTCAGTGTCCCAATATCAGTGGGCATGTAAGGGTGAAGAATAGTTGGAAGAACCCCTTCCTCATTAGCAACTTCAAGAATAACAGGCTTGACAGCTTCATATGGCATACCTAACTTCTGGGCACGGATGCGGACCCATCTGAGATATGGCTCCATTGGCAGAGAAGTCTTTGGTCCTAACTCATGTGGGTCAGATTAGTGAACTCTGTCTAAAGCCCTTATGAATCTACGACGTAGCTCGTCGATATCTCCCTGAAAATCAAAGATGATATGAGGCATCAACATCTCATGAGGCCCTTCTCTTCTGGCTCTTCCAAACTGACGGAGAGCTAAGCATGGGTTGTAAGAAATCCCTCCATGGGTTCCGATCAATGGAACATTAGGATACTCTCCACAGCGATCAATGATAGTCACCTCATCCATACCTTTGAGAGTCCAAATAATGTCATTATTAGAGAGAGACATCACCCTATAAGCCCAGCCCATTCCTTCTTTGTTCTTCAGTACGGACTTAGGGAGGTGTGAAATAAACCACCTCAACAATAAAGGAGCATAGCACATCAAAGTTCCCTGCTTTCGGGCAGTACGAGCATAGAGATGATGAAGGATGTCACTCAAGAGAGTGGGTAAAGGGTTCTGAGAAATGAAGATCTTTATGGCATTAATATCGACAAAAGTGTCAGGATTCGGAAACAATACCAAGTCATAAATCAAGAGCGCCAAAATATCCTCGTACGCCTTGAAGTCTAAGTTGTCCCAGAAGTAATTATCTTTGTCAACCAAAAACTTAGTCAGAAAACCTTTAGCTCCACTTCTAGTCTCCCAGTTAGCCATTACCTCCTCCTTAGTCAAGTGAATAGCTGCAACAATTTCTTAGGGCTTAAGAGTCTTCTCCCAACCAGTAAATGGAGTCTGCTCCAAAAGAGATACCAAGCAGCTCAGAGAACTCTTCCAGGGTAGGAACCAGCTGGAAGTCTTGAAAGGTGAAGCAATGGTATAGCGGATCATAAAACTGGACCAGGACACTCATCATTTGTTCGTCCAATTTTGAGGTGACCAAACTGAGAAGAGAACCATGCCTTCTGATGAAGGAAGTAGTGTCTGGTATCCTGACAACCAACTCTTTAAGCAGGGTAGGTACTTAGACAAAGTTGATCCGGATAGTATTCCTACGCATGGGCATCATGATGACCTACAAAACAGAGCAAAGATGAAACCCTCTTGTCTTTGAAATAGGTTAGTCCTTATGCAAAATGTATGCAATATTATGATGTCATGATTTTTGTACCCCAAAATTTGCCCTCCCATTTCCTCAACATTTTCTCACCTCAAGACCCTTGGAGCTCAAGATCAAGTTAGGGTTTACTCTGCTCAAGACTCCTCCTTGCACTGTTGACCCAAATTAGGGTTTGAGTTTGCACAAAGATGTTTTGACCTAAAATTCCCAAGATAAATTTCATGCTTCATGTTGGACCCATAAGTTTATCCATACCAAGTTTCAAGCCTTGATTCCAATCTTTGCCAAGTCAATTGGACAGTTGACCTAGAAATCAGCTGTATTGGGGAAAAAGTCAACTGTGGTCAATTGACAGTCAAACCTCATAATTTTTGACCCACATCAACATTATGAACTAATATGAACCATTTGGTCAAGTTTGGATCACAATTCCACAAGAAATTTGATCAGATCACCAAAAGGGCAAAATGGTCATTTTTAGGGTTTTGACTGCACAAAGGCAATTTTTGACTGTTTGATCTAGCCAATGGCAAACCAAGCTCACATATGGACTCAAGGACTCAATGACATGGTCTTGACATGTTCAACAAATTCAAAAGATCCCAATTGCACATGATTGACAGATGAATTTTCCAGTCAACTGAGCAAAATTTGACTGTATACTGAAAAGTCAAACTTTGACTTTTTGGTCAAAATCAAGTGTCAAGATTCATTTTTCATCAAGACTTGTCAAATTATGAAACTTGTTCATCAAGAAATCAAAAATTACAAATTAGGGTTTAAAATGAAAAATTTTCATAACTTAGAATTTTTCTAAGTTATGAAAATTCCTAATTTTTTCCTAACTTTGTCCCATATTTTCATCAAGATATATTTGGATTCAAACAAAACTCAAAACATGAAAGTTATAGTACATTTCAAAATCTACAACTTTGATTCACAAAGTTTCCTCAAAATAAGCTTGTAGCTCAAGTTATGATTTTTGGAACAAGGGTGCAAAACATTCTTAACTTAGAAAATTTTTGACCTATTCTAGGCAGGATTTTTGCCTAACTTCATGGTCATTTTTCACATGCTTCCACTTGGAATTTCAACTTGCATTACAAATATGGATTGTAGTACATATTCCAACCTTTCCAAATTGTCCAAGAACTTCTCAAACACCCTTGTGGTTAGGGAGAATCGAATTGGCAAAGTTGGGAAAAAGTCACTTTTGTTCTTGACCAAGGCATGTTCATACACTTTGCATTTTTGAAATCAGCTTGTACAAGCTAGTTACATGCCTCTAATCCTTTTCTCACTCAATAATTAAATGCCAATCCATTGTGCCAAGATGTTATTTTGTGCATTTGGTCATTACATGAAGAATTAAGCCATATTTGGAAAAAGCAAGTTATCCATTCTTGTAAAGAAGTGCTTTATGTCAAAAGCAAATCCAAGAAGTACCAAAGCAAATCTCTGAGGCACAAAGGCATGGACATATCCCACTGATCAAGACCAACATTTGCAGCATGCTTGAGGGGCCTTTGGTAGCCTACAACCCAACTTGGCATTTTTGACTTAAGATAGAAGAAACTTGCATTTTTAAACATCAACTCTCATTGCTGCAAGGACTAACCAAAACAAACTTCTTGAACACATTCAAAACATCAAACCTGGCCTGAAACACGAGCAAACCACCTTCAATACCCTCTCATTCCCAAAAACACCATCCTCTTGCAAAAACAGGGCACCTGCTGCAGATTGAGGTCCATAACTCAATCCACTCGTGCACTTTGGCTAATAACCTTGCAAACACATTCCACACCATCCCTTGAAACTGTTCCAAGCCCTAAACACCAGCTGTAACACTCCTAACTCCGTCTGCCATTTTCATTTTTCAGTTTTGCAGGTGAACTTCCATAGCTCATTCCAGTCAGTTTCAAAGCAAGCTAGAGGTTGGAGAAGCATCCCTGAACTTCAAGCAAGCTGTACAAGTCCTCACATTGCATTAAAAGTGCCTCCATTGCTGTACACGACTCAAGCTGAACAGGTAAAACTTTGAACTTCTATCTCTCTATCCATGCATAGTTAGGCTTAAGTTTGTGAAGAAAGCATGTTCTAATCATAGCCCTGAAGCCATCCATATAGTTACTTTTCATTTATGTTGTGTGTGCTAAGAGTATTTTGAACCTGAACATCTGAAAAAAGCTAGGTCAGGAATTGGGGGAGGAGAAATTCTCTCCCATTTCTGAGAGTTAGATCAAGTTCTTGATATGTATGGAATCGTGACAAGATGCTCTACACTTTTGATGTTGTAAGTTTTTGTTAAAAACCAAGGGATCAGAAGTTAGCAGATGGAGATGGAAACGCGTGTTTTCTGTTGTTTGAATATTGCTGGAGGTTGAAGATAACTTCCTTTGGGCTGGGCCTGAGATATTTTTCTTTTTGCACCACTTTATTCCACATACACCCCCCTGGTCCATTGCATGATATATTTGTCATTTTTGAGTTTTTCCTTTTGATTTTGATTTTATATTTTTATCCAAACATGAAAAAACATTAAAAATATTTTTCTCACATTTTTTGCATTTTATTTGGATTTTATTTGTTTTATTTTGAACTTGTACATAAATAAACATAATACCTTTTTTATTCAAAATACAAAAATAATACAAAATACATTTTTATTTCTTGATTTTATTTCATTTTACCTTTTGAAAACATTTTCTAAAAAATATACTTTTTTTGTAAATAATAAATATTTTATTTTTGTGTATATTTAACATATTTAGTATATTTAGTAAATAATGTAAATACTTATATATTTATTAGAATATTTAGGATAAAAATACAAAATAATACATTTTTTTTATTTTTATTAATATTTGACCTCAAAAATCACTTTTTTACAATATACTTCCTTTTTATTTATTTTTTGTATATAATTAATAAATATTGTATATAATAAATAATTAATACTATTTATTTGCAAAATTAGGGTTTTGCCCTAAAACATGAAAAAATCCAAAAATTAATCCTTTTTATTTTTGTTTATTTGTCACATGAAAAATACTTTTCACATACATATAAAAATTATTTTTTGCATCTTGCATATTTATTGTATTTTATTTAATTTTTGTACAATTAAATAACTTGTAAATTCCATTTGGATTGTAATAGCTTAGATTTAAATTTCTTGCTAAATATCCCCATTTGAACATTTGTACCCCCCATCCCATAATTGTGTTGTAATAATTTAGGATTTTATTTTTCGCATTTAAAAGCTTTCTAAATATGCCATGATAGACTTAGGGTTTTGTATGCAAAAATCAACCAAAAAATAGCTTGACCTAATTCAAAGACAAAAAGCATGAAAATGGACAACACCAATCACACTTGCACCCCTAGGGTTACTCCACTTGTTGCCTTCAATAATGGGCCATGTTGCATGTTGAATTTCTTTGGCAAAACAAAAACAAATTCAAATGATCATAGTCCCTCGATGACGCTTTCGAAAGTTGCCTAAAAAATGATCAAGTCCCTTAAAGGAAAAAGTTGCCAAAGACACTTGGCACCATTGCAATCATGGTCTAAACGATGACCCGCGCCCGTCCCGTTCACATCCTAACACAATATTGTCCACCAAATACAATGGTGGAACAAAATTGTTAAAAGGGTTAAAACATAGGAAAAATCTTTGAGAAATTTAGGGGGTAGACAAAACTCTTAGTTACTTGAATCAACTTGCAAAAACACTTGCCTACTTTTCAAAACACACATCACGACACACTTTCAAAAATATTTTCAAAACAACTTTCAAAAACATTGAAAACTTTTCAAAAGACATACATCTTTGTATACATCCAAACATGGGTCATTACAAAGGTTGCCACCACATTGGCCTCTTTTCAAAACATTTTCAAACCCACACACACAAAGCACCATTTCAAACAATTGAAAGCACCATTTCAAACAATTGAAAATCAAAGGCAAGTGATCTAAGCAAGTAACTAAGAGCCCATGGATAACCATGGATAGAAAGGGTGCTAATACATTCCCTTTCTATAATCTACTCCCCGAACCCAAGAAAACATCTCAAAGGTTTTTGCTGTGCTTTTTAACCTTTCCTTAGGATAAAATAAAAAGTCGGTGGCGACTCTTGCTTAACTGAAACATTTGCGAAAACAAACGCAAAACCCAAGTCAGTTCTCCCACCGTATCACAATGATGTCATGGTAAAGGCACACCACAACTATCCACAAAAGGCAAACATGGTAAAGGCACACAAGTCACACAAAAGAGCCCTTAGATTTCAGGCTGGCATGGAGCTTAGGTACTACCCTCTTTCAGTTCAGTTGGTTTAAACCTGTCCTAAAAATAGTAACCGGGTTCTAGAGGATCTCAATATCACTGACTACCCTCAATCGGTCATAATTCCAGTTTAGAAACCTTTTCTTGCGGCCGGAATCATCACGAGAGTTTAGTCTCAATGAGTGTAGCATACTACTACTGTTCTATGGCCAAGTTGGTCAATTTAAGGTTCTAAGGTCAGTTGGTGCTTAATGACTCCTTAAAAGACCCATATTCTCCTCGTTCCAACACAAGGGATATCGATACAGACCAAGGTGTCACACCAATGTAGCTACTGCTTCATCCGTATCGATCTACGTCGTACAGATCCCTCGCAGTTTATTGCTACTTACCTAAAGGGTATCCCCATATCCGGGTTAGGATCTATAGAACTCCGATACAAGCCCACAAAATTAAAGCATACAAAGCATACAATTAAAAACATAGTGATCTAATCCTAAGGTACACCTCACTTATAGATTCCCCAGCAGAGTCGCCAGTTCTGTGATCGATGGGAATAGAACTGACTGTTTTTGAATGTTGGTTTGCGTTTTGCGTTTGTTTTTGCAAAATGTCACGGTAAGCAAGAGTCGCCACCATATTTTATTTTATCCAACAAGGAAAGGACAAAAGCACAGAAAAATTCCTTTTTGAGATATTTCTCGGGTTCGGGAGGTAGATTATAGAAAGGGGAGGTGTTAGCACCCTTTCTATCCGTGGTTATCCAAGGGCTCTTAGCTACTTGCTCATTGTGTTTTCAAAATTTTTTGCTTTTCTTTGTGTTTGTGGATTTGAGAAGAGTTTTTGTTTTGAAAGGGGTGTAAGTGCGAAAAGTTTTGTTTTTGTTTTAAAAGGAGCAATTACTTAAGAACATCTACCTACTCAAAAATGAATTAGACTGTGCAAATGTCCTTTAGACAATGTTATCCCACTATTGAGGAGTAGGTAGCATCGTCATCGGAGTTTTCGGGCCAATTCGATTAAGGGACGTGTGGTCACTAAAGCAATGTTAGGATGCCTTAGCGATAACCCTAATGTCTTAGATCATTTTATCTGAGGCAACTGTTTCGATTCAACTTTGATCTTTGGACAAGAGGGAGACCTCTAAAACTTCCTATACTCAATGACCACGTTCGAGGCAACCAAGTGAGGTGTACCCTAAGAGTGGCATGTGCGAGTGTGTTATTTTTAAGTTATATTATCTTTATACATGTTAATGGTGAGCTACTGTTGATTTTAGGTTAAAAGTTAATCTTGTCATGCATTGCCTATTTATCAAACATCTAACAGTTAATGGTTGCGGAAATTAAATTGCGGAAAAATAAATCTAAGCTATTACAAGGCGTCGGGTATTTACATCGCCAAAGACAAACCCTTTTAAAATTAAATTGCGAAAAGTAAATAAAAGCGATAAATAAATAAATAAAGTCCTAAGTTAAAAACTATTACATTCCCAGAGCAGTTACAATATTGAAATATGGATCAAAAGTAATTCGCGCGCGAGAAAAATTAAATCGGAGTGTCTTAGGGTTTTGACCCTTTTTATTAAATAAAGCATGTTTTTGTTATTTTTGAATTAAAAATTAGTCTAAGTTAACAATTGAATTAATTAATTAAATGAAAAGATTTTTGTTTTTTTTTATTATTTAAGGAAATGAAATAAGAATGGTTAAAAATATTAAAAACCTAATTCTAAATTAATTTTAATTTAATGCAAAAGATATTAAAATTGGTGGATCTGCAATTCTGGCCTTTGGATCTGGCGTGAAGACCACTTGGCATTTGATGGGATGAAGAACATGATGGTCCACCTTTTTTTGCCTTGCATAGGAATATCTGAAACAAAATTATAACAAAGTTTTGGGGGACCTGGGATTCGAACCCAGGTCCCAAGGGGTTTTGCAATAGCACGCTCACCAACCAACTAGCTTGTTCAATTATTATTAGAATAAGAAATAACTAATATATGGGAAAATCAATTAATATGCTGGAAAATAAGAAAATATGGCGCGCTATTCAAACGCACCAATCTGGCCACGCCACGTTATCATCCCGGTCATGGGGACTGTGGCTAAAAGTCCTTTTACCTATACCAACGGACGACTGTCCGTAGCTATACGTCATGCTGTCTCAAAATCCACCATGAGCCACTAGAATGCAAACTAAAGGCGGGGTTCTGCTCGCCTCTCCGCCCCGGTTCCAACCATGGTCCTTTTATTGACCAATTTCCCCTGTAACAAAAATCCCTGAAAGAACCCTAAAACCAGCTGCAATGGCATTTTGTGATATATGGCATGATAATGAAATAGACTAATGCAGAAATTTCGCAAATGATGCAAGGAATTCAAATATGCAATTATCTCAAAGAATGGATGCAAGACTGAAGCTTTACGATTCCATGAGTATGGAGGTTTTGGGAGACACTTACAGGGGTTTTGGAGGCAGGAGAACGCGCGATAATGATTGGTACTGCTTCAGTGAGGTGCAAGGAAGCGATTGGAACCTTTATTTGATCCTGAAAAGGCCTCTAAGCAAGATTTCAGATCCAAGGTTTTCAAGCTTTTTTCTCCAATTATTCTGGCCGTTTCTGCAATGCTTTGTGCGTCCCTTTGGTCTGCCTCTCTTGTGTGCATATAATAGAATGTGTTTAGGTCAAAACTTGGGCATTAAACCATATGCATTGAAGAATCAAGATTTGCTTTTGATCACCATAATCAAGTTGCCATATTTGCATCAAATCTGAGATTTTGTGCTTGTTTTGACTTGGCACGAGTTTGATTGAGTATCACATGATATTTGCAAGCTGTAATGATCACAAGAATCTCCTTACATCAATTTTTAGATTTTATTTGATTTAATATTGATTTAAAATGAATTAAATTAATAAAAATTAAATAAAAATAGAAAAGTAAATGAATGGCCATGAAATCAAATATGGGACACGTGTGTGGCATGACAAGACTATATCAAGTGGGAAAAAGTGGGCCCTTTTGTCAAAAAATTTAAGTGCCCAGTTTCAACAATGCATAACTTCTTCAATTTTGAACTTTTGGAGGTGTTGTTGGACCTTTTTTAGAAACCTTGAGATGTCCTCTAACCAACCCTTTTGGTCTCATCTCATTTTGATCTTCCATGCTCAAGTTATAAGCTTTGGCAAAAAAAGGTGTTTTTGTTGACTTTCAAAAATGACCTATAATGTCCAAATTTGTAACTTTTTGTGAGAGCATTTCTTGGTCTTGGGGTGTGAACATAGATTGTAGGAAATTGCATCCTCTTCAAAATGAGCTTTGGATGGATCATTTATCATAAAGTATGAGAAAGTTATGCTTGGTCAAAGTTGAGTTGACTTTTCCTACAAAACCCTAATTTAGCAACTTTTAAATCTTGATGAATCTTGAGCAATCCTTGATGAATCATGATCAACCCTTGATCAAATGATGAATTATCCTTCAAAATGAGAATGTTGACAAAAAATCTTGAGGTTTGACTGTATTTGGGACACAGTTGACTTTTGCCCTAGCACAATCGATTTTTGGGCCTCTTGAGCAATTGACTGACCAAACTTCCTTTGCAAGGCTTGAAATTTGACATGGATGAACTTAAGAACATATTAAGACATTGGGAAGCACTTGATGTCATTTGGATGTAAGGACCTTAATGCAACACAAAACCCTAATTTTGACTTGATTGCCTTAGGAGGTGATTTGATTGTCCAACCCTTGAGCAATCTTGAGCAACTTGAAGATCATTCTTGACAAATCTTGAGGAATATGTGAGGGAAAATTTTTGGGTATAACAGGGACTTATGTGTCCTATTGCATAAAATGGAAATAACATATCCTTTTATGAAAAGATTTTCAAAAGAAAAGCCCGAAGGCAAAAGAGATTTGATTGGTTTGTATTTTTTACCATGAAAAAGGATTTGGTGATTTGAAACACATTAAAAACTATGATTTAAAGGAAGCACAAGGTTAGAAATTCACCACCTCATACTCCTCCCAATACTTAAGGCTCATGACACATGGTTCTCCTCATTATTTGTTAAGTGTTTTGACATTTGATAAAGAATAATAAAGTTTTAGTTTTAAAGATGCAAAAGGGGAAAGAAAAATTCTAAGGGAAAATCCAATCCCAATGTTGTCATGCATAATGGTCCTATGGTCAAGATAAAATGAAAGACTGCCTAATGTTAGCATGTAAAATGGACCTATGAGTGAGGATAAAGGGAATTAACTAATGTCATCATGCTTGGATTTCAAACCTAAGGTCTACTTTAGTCCAATATTGAACGAGAATGAACCAAAGAATCCTACGGGGAACATGTTATCTTACAAGATAAAGAAAAGTGAAGAAGAGGAAAAGCAAGCATCAAACACTTAACCAAGATCTAAAAGTAGACAGACAATGGTTAACCAAGCATGATGAAATGTCAATAGCACACATCAAACAACTTCAAAGCTAATTCCCATGACATTGTTAAAGTGTTCACTTCCTTTGTTAAAGTGCTCACTTCCTTTGTTCCTTTGTGTGTTAGGTGAAAAATTATCAAAGCATCATGAAGTTAGCCACTTAAAATTTTCCTAACACGTGTCTAAAGAGTGCACTTGAAATGGCTCAAAGCAAGCTTTAAAGATCCATCATTAACACAAACGTTGATCAAGCAAATTAGGCATTCTTAAATGAGGCAAACATGGACCAAATTAATTTAACAAGTCATCAAATGATAATTCAAACACCCTATATTCATGTGTATAAGTGTGTGAAAAAGTTGAGGTCAGTTGGCACTTAGAAATGTCATCAAACAAAACCTTAATTGCAAGACTAGGTCAACCAAACACATCTCATCATTAATTCAAATTAAAATAGAAAAATAATTGGAAAATGAAAATAAAATTAATAGAAAATTAAGTAAAATATTAAAGTATCATAATATATTTTTTGGGAATTTTCTAAATTTAGAAAATCAAAGTCACGAGCTAATTTGATCAAACATCAAGAATGGTACACACAAGTGGCTGCATTAGCAATGTAAAATTTGAACTACGATCAGTTCAGTGGCACTTAGGCCCAATAAGCATGGGTTGGGAAAAGTAAAAATGTGCTAGGCCCATTATTCTTTCCACTAGGTCCACACAAACACACAAAAATTCTGATTAATGCCATTTTGTTCTCAATTAATCCCAATGCTAATCAAAATTTTAAAAAAATAATTAACAATTTTTAATTTAAACACAAGTTGACATGGATAAGATTTCCACCATGACCAATCACCAAACGCCACCACACGTGGTAAATAAATCAACAAGGTCAGATGGGCGCTGGAACCCTAGCCCGATCATCTCTTCCGGTGATTGGCCACCACCGGAGGTGGCCAGAGGTTCACAAAAAATCACGAGGCTATAACCTCCTGGCTCAGAATTTTGATAGGAGCTCGAATCCGATTTTAGAATCACATAATTCTCATCCAAATGCAAGATTCAAACGCATTTCATAAATCAACAAAAAAAACTTGATTCACGATGTATGCATCTTATATTAACCAGCGAACATTGCCTCTTGACGAGGACTCCAGATGCACATATGTACTGTATGGTTCTAGCATGAACCATCCCTAACATGAGTAAAGTGGAGGATCTGAGATACTTACCTGACGTATAAACGTCTGTCGCGTTCTTGAGCTTGTTGATGCAAGAAAACTACTTAACACACTCCCTTGAACCTCTCTGATGGTGATGACAAGCCTCAAACGCTTCAAAAAAATCTTGAGGTACCTCAACTGAGCAAAACCGAAACAAACAAATGGTGACATTATGGATGTTTTAAGCGTAGTTATAGAAGGATCCTATTGCGTACAATAATAAATCTGTTGGCGGTATTCTAGAGGTGGTATGTTAAAAATTATAGTGTTGCAGAATTCTGCAGAGAAAACTACTTTTCGTCACTTTTTGTATTATACTTCTACTGGTGGATGACCACTAAAAAACTCTGCTTCTTTTTTTTAATTCACCAAACACTTCTTGCTCTTAATCTTAGCATTACAAAGCCTTTATATAGGCTTGAATGAAACTGATAGAGAATACAAATAGGTTGCTAATCAAGATGAGGACTCTTTGGTTCTCTCAATCTTAATGATACAACTCTACCATAAATCTAAATAAAGACAATCATTATAATGTGATGGTTACAATTCTCTCATAATGCTTCCTAAAGATAGTGGTGGTTACAACACATTAATTTTAACACTCCCCCTTAATGTGTTACTCTTTAACTCCCATTGCTTCTCTAAGTTGCTGAAATATTCCTCTTGGTAGTGCTTTAGTAAAAATGTCTGCAAGCTGCTCTTGTGAATTGTAGAACACTAACTTCACATCACCATCTTCGATCACACTTCGAATGAAGTGGTGCTTTATATTAATATGTCTTGTTCGACTGTGGAAAATTGGATTCTTCGCCATGGCTATTGCTGATTTTTTGTCACAGTGAAGTAGCAGACTTTCTTCTTGCTTTTCTATGATATCTTCAAGTATTCTTCTCAACCACAATGATTGTTGTGTAGCCAAACCAGCTGCCAAATATTCTGCTTCAGCTGAATATTGCGCTACAGTATCTTGTTTCTTCGAACACCAAGAAATTACTCTTGAACCCAGGCTGAACACATAACCGAAAGTGCTTTTCATGTCATCAACACTTCCAGCCCAATCACTGTCACAGTAGCCTTTAACTTCGAGTTTAAAATTCTTTTCAAACCTGATTCCATGTTCCATGGTTCCCATGACATACCTTAGAACTCTTTTTACTGCTCCAAGGTGTAAGTGACTCAGTTTACTCATAAACATTGAGAGTAAACTAGCAGCAAATATTAAATCGGGCCTTGAAGCTGTAAGATAAAACAAGCTTCCAACCAAACTTCTATACATACTTGCATCTACTAATCTTCCACCATCTTCCTTCTTTAATTTTTCATTCACCAATAAAGGAATATCAACAGGTTTGCAGCCATTCATGCCAAACTTTTTCAAAATATTTTCAGCATATCTCTTTTGACAAATAAAAACTCCATATTCATCTTGGTAAACCTCAATACCAAGAAAATGATGCAGCAAGCCAAGATCACTCATCTCATATTTTTTCATCATTTCTATTTTAAAATTTTCAACCATTTTCTTGTTGTTACCCGTATGCACCAAATCATCAACATAAAGGGCAACAAGAAGGATATCATCTTTACCTTGATGCTTCACATACAAGGTATGCTCACTTTGACTTCTTTCAAATCCTCGTTGAATGAAGTAGCTGTCAATTTCACTATACCATGCTCTCGGGGCTTGTTTCAACCCATAGAGAGCTTTCTTCTACTTGTAAACTTTTTCCTCTTGGCCTTTAGTCACAAAGCCTTGATGTTGCTGCACATATACCTCTTCTTTTAATTCTCCATTCAGGAAAGCTGACTTCACATCAAGTTGGTACAGGTTCCACCCTTTCTGAGCTGCTAATGCAATAACTGTTCGTACAGTATCCTTCGTTTTGTCTTCTTCCCAATTCCAAGAAGCGTTCTCATCAAATACAACATCCTGGATAATGATCACCTTTTTTTCCTTCAAGTTGTAAAGTCTATAGCCCTTTGACATGGAACTATAGCCAATAAAGACACATCTTTCACTTGTTTCTTCTAGATTTGTCCTCTTTTGTTTAGGAATTTGAGCATAGCAAACACACCCAAAAATTTTAAGATGGTTCACCGACGGTGTTCTTCCCCTCCAGGCTTCAAATGGAGTCTTTTTCTACACGGCCTTTGTTGGACACCTGTTCACCAAATACACACCAGTGTTAACGGCCTCAGGCCAAAAGGTTTTATGCAAACCTTTCTCAAGTAGCATAGACTTCGCCATCTCCATCACGGTTTGGTTCTTTCTTTCAGATACACCATTTTGCTGAGGTGTATATCCAATAGTGAGTTGTCTTTCAACACATTCATCTTCACAAAATTTATGAAATTCATTTAAGGTGTACTCCTTCCCTCGATCACTTCTCAGCATATTTATAAATCTGCCACTTTGTTTTTCGATTAATGCTTTAAATTTCTTAAAGATTACAAACGCTTCATATTTTTGTCTCATGAAATATACCCAAGTCATGCGGGTAAAGTCGTCAATAAACAAGATAAAGTACCTATTTTTGCCATGAGACAAAGTATTCATAGGGCCACACACATTTGTGTGTACAAGTTCCAACACTTGTTTAGCTCTCCATGCACCTTCCTTTGGAAATGGTTGCCGATGGTGTTTGCCAAGCACACAACCTTCACACACACCAGATATTTCTTTGATTATTGGCAGCCCATACACCATCTTCTTTTGATAGAGTAACTTGAGGCTTTCGTAATTCAAATGCCTAAGTCTCTTGTGCTATAAACACGAGTCATTCTCTTCTCTGGCCATCATGTTTACATTTTTCTCATAGTTAAAAGATAGTGGAAAGCTTCTGTTGCTAGTCATCTTCACAACGGCAACACTTCTTCTTTTTGAGTCAAAAATTCTGCACTCGTTATTCTCAAAGTTTATAGAATAGTCGTGCTCCAGAAGTTGTCCAATGCTAAGCAAATTTTTGTCTAATTCTGGTACATAGAGCGTGTCATGTATGACTTTTATTCCTTGCTTTGTGGTGACTCCAATGCTTCCTTTCCCTTTCACTACGACATGTTCTCCATTGCCCAATTTAACTTTTGAGCCAAATGAAGAATCAATGTTTATAAATGCTTCCTTCTGTCCGGTCATATGGTTGCTACAGCCGCTGTCCAAATACCATACATTTTTACCTTCTTCATGCAATGCTTTTTTACAAGCAAAAAATAAATTTCCTTCATCAGATTCTCCTTCTGCGTACGAAGCATGTTGTTGATTTGCAAGACGACAATCCTTTTGAAGGTGCCCAAATCTATTGCAATTGTGGCATTGCGGTTTACCTTTGTTCCAACAATCCTTCTCATCATGAGTACCGCTGTTACAAATTTTGCACCATTTGTTTGATGCTCCATTCCATCTTCCACCATTTGCGTTTCTTCCAAATCTGCCACGTGAGTTTCGACCTCTGCCTCTGCCTCTTCCAAATCTGCCAACTCTAGAAGACTCACCTCTAGTTTGTATTTGGGGCTTATTTTCACCATTGTTGGGCTGAATGTTGAGTTTAGATTGAAAGGCACTCTCGATTGATTTTTCAGAATGTCGTAACATCCTTTGCTCGTAGGATCTCAAAGACCCCATCAACCCTTGAACAGTCAAGGTTGATAGATCCTTGGTTTCTTCTATTACCCCCACCATTGGGTCAAATCTTGTTGTCAAACTGATCAGAATTTTGTCAATAATTATGTGATCTTCTATCGTATCACCATGTGACTTCATCTGATTCACCAACTCAGAGAGTCTGTTGAAGTATTCGTTCAGGCTCTCGTTCTCCTTCATCCTTTCATTTTCATAATCTCTCTTAAGAGATTGAAGCTTCATCGTTCGCACCTTTGAGTCTCCTTCGAACTCTTGTTGTAGGATACTCCAGGCTTCTTTCGATGTTTTAGCTCTCATAATCCTTGGGAAGATGGATAGAGAGACCCCTCTTTGAATCATCCCGAGAACTCCAGCATCTGTGATCTTCTTATTCTTCTTCAATTCTTCATGCCAACAACTTGATTCTTCAGCCTTTTCTTTTAATTTTTCAGCCTCTGTTGGCGCCGGTTCTTCATAGCCATTTTGACATACTCTAGAACATCCAAAGATGTGAATAGAGTCTCCATTTTAACAGTCCAAAAATCATAGTTCTCTCCTTCAAATAGAGGAACTTTGACATTGTTGTAAGTTACAGAAG
This sequence comes from Vicia faba, assembly GCA_948472305.1. NCBI lineage: Eukaryota > Viridiplantae > Streptophyta > Magnoliopsida > Fabales > Fabaceae > Vicia > Vicia faba. The sequence continues at coordinate 1,120,216,934 of OX451741.1, read as the reverse complement.
GGTTGTTTGTGGAAGCCATAACTATTGTTATTTTTGCTGCAGCTGCAAGGATCTGCAGCTCTGATACCACTCTGTTGGCGGTATTCTAGAGGTGGTATGTTAAAAATTATAGTGTTGCAGAACTCTGCAGAGAAAACTACTTTTCGTCACTTTTTGTACTATACTTCTACTGGTGGATGACCATTGAAAAACTTTGCTTCTTTTTTTTAATTCACCAAACACTTCTTGCTCTTAATCTTAGCATTACAAAGCCTTTATATAGGCTTGAATGAAACTGATAGAGAATACAAATAGGTTGCTAATCAAGATGAGGACTCTTTGGTTCTCTCAATCTTAATGATACAACTCTACCATAAATCTAAATAAAGACAATCATTATAATGTGATGGTTACAATTCTCTCATAATGCTTTCTAAAGATAGTAGTGGTTACAACACATTAATTTTAACAAAATCCTCTACATGGCGATGATAAGGATCAAGAACTTTCAGAAAAACATTGAGAAATGAGAAAGAACTGAATGAGAGAAGATGGAGGTTTTTGAGAAATTGAGAGATGAGAGAGTTTGTTGCTTGTGGATGAGAGCTCGAGAGAGAGTTGATGTCAAAGAGGAAGTTTGTTATTCATGAAGGTGAGAGAGAGAGAGAGAGGTCACGAATTTTCTCATTTTCTCTCCAAAGTTGTTGTTGTGGTGTTGTGTGTGAGAGCGTGAATCGCCCCCCAAGAAGTGAGGTCACGGGTTCCTTTTTTTTGTGTGAAGCTTGTATTTAGTTGTTATCAGGTGAGGGAGGGAGTATGGTAGCATCAGGTGTACATGTAAACTTAGTCACCAAGTATTGGATCAAGGAGCATTTTATCCATTTTTAGCCAAGTTATATCATAAAGCATGCATGGTACGAATTGTGCATGGCCAAATGAGGTGAAAAGATGACGTGTGTGTGTGGTGGAGAGAAACCATATACTGCAAGCAATTTCACGAAGAGTCTTGCCAAAATAGCAACATTAGAATGCTTATCAAAATAACATGGTTGACTTTATGTGATTGTATCTTGATGAACATTCATCCAAATGAGATAAATTTGGGCTTAAATGAAAGAAGGAAAGTTGATCTACAACTTTGATGTTGATCACAAGATGAGAAAATGCCTGAAATACAATAGCAATTGCCATGTAAGTTGGGTATTTGGACCTGAGTAATCACTTAAACAAAATTCTTTAAGTTAAAGTCAAATTCAACTTAAAATATTTTGACTTTGAATGATGATATATTGTGACTTAATGGACCAAATGATGAGATCTTTAGACCAATGGAAAGAGTGTGAGAATAACAACTTTCATGTTGAGGAAAACATGAGATGAGGCTTGAATCAAAGAGAAAATCAACCATGAAAGTGTGTGTTGTACCCCAAAATTTTCCCTCTCATTTCATCAACATTTTCTCATCACAAGACTCTTGGAGTTCAAGATCAAACTAGGGATTGCTCTGCTCAAGACCCCTCCTTGCATTGTTGACCCAAATTAGGGTTTGAGTTTGCACAAGGATGTTTTGACTTAATATGCCCAAAGTTACTTTCATACTTCATGATGGAGTCACAAGTTTTCCCATACCAAGTTTCAAGCCTTGATTCAAATCTTTGCCGAGTCAATTGGACAGTTGACCTAGAAATCAGTTGTATTGGGGAAAAAGTCAACTGTGACCAATTGACAGTCAAACCTCATGAAATTTAACCCACATCAACATTATGAACTCACATGGACTATTTGATCAAGTTTGGACCACAATTCCACAAGAAATTTGATCAGATCACCAAAAGGGCAAAATGGTCATTTTTAGGGTTTTGACTGCACAAAGGCAATTTTTGACTGTTTGACCTAACCAAAGGCAAATCAAGCTCACACATGGACTCAAGGACTCAATTACATTGTCTTGACCCATTCAACAAGTTCAAAAGATCTCAAATACATAGGATTAACAAATGAATTTTTCAGTCAACTGATCAAAGTTTGACTGTACACTAAAAAGTCAAACTTTGACTTTTTGGTCAAAATCAAGTGCCAAGATTAATTTTTCATCAAGACATGTCAAATTATGAAACTTGTTCATCAAGAAACCCAAAAATGCAAATTAGGGTTTAAAAGGGAAAAGTTTCATAACTTAGAAATTTTCTAAATTATGAAATTTTCTTATTTTTTTCTAACTTTGTCCCATTTTTTCATCAAGATTAAAATGGATTCAAACAAAACTTGAAACATGAAAGTTATAGTCCATTTCAAAGTCTACAACTTTGATTCACAAAGTTTTCTCAAAGGAAACTTTCATCACAAGTTATGATTTTTGGAACAAGGGTACAAAAAACTTTTAACTTAGAAGAAATTTGCCCTAATCTAGGCAGGATTTTGGCCCATCTTCTTGACCATTTTTCACATATTTCCACTTGGAGTTTCAAGTTTCATTACAAAGATGGATTGTAGCACATGTTCCAAGCTTTCCAAATTGTCCAAGAACTCCTCAAACACCCTTGTGGTTAGAGAGAATCAAATTCACAAAGTTGGCCAAAACTCACTTTTGTTCATGACCAAGGCATGTTCATAGCAAATGGCATTTTCAAATCAGTTTGTCTTATGCTAGCTTGCAGGCCTCAAAACCAATTTACACTTCATAATTTAATGCTTAACCATTGTGTTAAGGTGTTATCTCATCCATTTGGGCATTACATGCAAGATTAAGCCTTAAGTAGTAAAAGTGATTTTGCCATTTTTGCAAAAGTAGCTTTATGTCAAACCATTATGCATTGAGCCTTGGACAAAGATCTGAGATTGCAAATCAAATACAGGGATTAGAGGGGGCCTAGAGGTTTTGTTTGCAGCATACAAGATGGCTTGTAAAGGCCTTTGACACTTACACACTTTTTTTGCTTCACATAGAAGAAACTTTGCAAAACAACACCAACTCTCATTTCCTGTGAACACAAGCCAAAACAAACTTTGTGAACAACTTCCATACACCAAAACAAGCCTGAAACACGACTCAATCATCCCTCACACCTCCTAATACCCAGAATCCCTGTTTTGCTGCAAAACAGGGCATTCCCCTGCAGATTGAGTTGCACAACTCAGTTTGCTCGTGCGTTTTGGCCTAAACAAGTTCAAACACATTCCACACCATCCACCTAAACTATTCCAAGCCTTAAACACCAGCTGTAACACCTCTAACCCCATTTGCCATTTTCATTTTCAAGCTTTGCAGGTGGACTTCTACAGCACGATACAGGGTGTTTCAAAGCAAGCCAGGTATTGGAGAAGCTTCCTTGGACCTCAAGCAAGCTCAACAGAAGCTCAAACTCCATTGAAGGTTGCTATATTGCTCTACACGATTCAAGCTGAAACAGGTAATCCATGGACTTCTATCTCTCTATCTAGGAAGAGTTAGGCTTAGGTTTGTGAATGAAACATGTCCTACTCATAACCCTGAAGCCATACATGTGATCAGTTTTTATTTATGTTAAGCGTGCTGTGAGAATTTTAGCCATGAACATGTGAAAAAAGTTAGGTTAAAAATTAGGGCCAGAGAAATTCTCTCTGGTCTTTGAGAGTTAATCCAAGTTTTTTACATGTTTGAATTCGTTATTTGATGCTCTACAATGTTTATGTTATGAGTTTTGTCAAAAAAATCAAAGAATCAGGAGTTGTTGTTTGGACAAGGAAACACGCGCATTTTGTTTCAAACAAGAGCTGGAGGTTGAAGATGATGGCTTGGGCTGGGCCTGAGTCATCCTTGCTTTTGACACCCCCCCTTTTTTAGTTTGCACCCCCCTCGCCCAAATGATTAAATATTTGTCATTTTTGTGTTTTGATTTTTTATTCTGACTTTATATTTTTTGCTCAAACATAAAAAATGCTAAAAATATTTTTCCACATTTTTTTCATATTTATTTGGTAATTATTTTATTTTATTAGCATATGTATGTAAATAATATAAATCCTTTTTATTAAAACCCTAAAAAAATAATACAAAAATATATTTATTTTTCAGTTATTATTTTTATTTACATCTTGAAAATATTTTCTTAAATATACATTTTTTTTATATATATACAAATAATTATTTTTATCTTTGTACATTTAAATAGGTTTAGTAAATATATATATATATATATATATATATATATATATATATACTATATATATATATATATATATATATATATATATATATATATATATATATATATATATATATATATATATATATATATATATATATATATATATATATATATATATATATATATATATATATATATATATATA